>OZ022264.1:213800250-215000250 GCA_963978885.1 Nemotelus pantherinus
GTTTAATGGTTTATTGATGGTCACATATACTGGACGCTAGGTGTTAGTGTGAGATTACAGTAAATGGCGAAAGTTTTGGGGTGGAAATTTATCGGGTGTTTTCAGACTGTAAGAGACCGGAATTTATCATTAAATTGTAGCACTACAATTTAATGATAGAAAGAGAATCTAAGCCATGTAACTCCAATCCATTACAAGCGTTCGCGAATAAATTTAGTAGAAAATTCATTTGTTTATTTTATTTTATTTTATTTTCACCAAGCGAGATATATTACATATAAATAACATAAACATAAAAATTGAAAAGAAAAAAAAAACGAAATGAATTTAAAAAACAGATTTAAAAAAGGTATAAAATACAAATGAATACAATACAAATAAATAAACATTCAATACATAACAGGTAAATTACATGTAGGGAACAATATTGAGCACGCAAAACGAGATTAAATAATTAATTAATCAATTACAAAATTAATTACTCCTAAGTTATAAGAGGATACTAGGCCGGTAGACTAGAGAGGGTAGGTTAAGAGAGCCTTGGTAACTCTGTTTTTAAAGGACGCTTTGGATATCGTGGGGGACAAGTGTTGGCTCATAGTGTTGAATATTTTGCATAGATTCAAATCTCTGGCTGTGAATTTTGAAAACCGGGTTCCAGATAATGCAAGCATTCTCAAGAAGAGGGCGAACGAGCTAGGTGTATAGTGGTTTTATAATCCAAAGGTTCTGTAACTCCCTGGCGTGTCGCTTAATGAAGCCAAGTCGTTTACTTGCTTGAGAAAACATTTTGTCGTAATGAAAATTAAAGCGGAGCTTTTCATCCAGCACCACATCAAGGTCTAAAGTATTGTCGACTCTACTAAGGCCAATGACAAACACGGCAGCTCCACGGAAGCGTTTCCCGAGAGGAAAACCGAGTCGGTTTAGTTTTGCACCACAAAACCGAGAGGCATCCCAACCGCGGTATGTGTCATCATAATGCTAAATGAATGCACGACTAAACCGACTCGGTTTTCTTCTCGGGAAACGCTTCGCTGGAACGGCCGCGTTTGCCATTGGTCTAAGTGCCGTATTGCTTAAAAGGTGCGTATAATGTACGCGCGTACTTTTTCGAGAAAAGCTAATTACATGACATTTTGCGATGTTGAGAGATAGGTTGTTCACGCTGCACAAATGTTCAAGGATATTTAGTTTTAATTGAAAAAAGTTGGCATCTGATGGCGACTATATACTATAATAAATTTTCAGGTCGTCTGCACAGAGTAGATGAGCTTTATCTGCCTCTGACAAGTCTGATATAAAAATGTTAAAAAGCAAAGGGCCAAGATGGCTACTTTGAGGTACACCTGAAGTGACATGCACTTTTTTTTAGAGATAAGCCCTTGGAGTTTCACATGTTGTGAGCGGTTGTAGAGGTTAGATATAAGCCATCTTGGTAGAGTTCCAGCAATTCCAAATTGGGGCAGCTTGGAAATCAAAATGGAGTTCATAAATAACTGGTTAAATGTTTGATTTATTGTTATTAATTTTGCTAAATATGCCATGATTCAAGAAGTTTTTCAACGGTATCAAACCGGATTCGATACTCGCTGGCAGTTACAAATTCTACAGAAGAATGAGCCCAAAAACAAAAGTGGTAGAGGTTTGGAATTTTGCGTCTTATAATATTATGTTCGTATTTAATTCGAATAAAATCCAAAATTAAAAAGTCGTCAAATAAACTATTAAAATAACCAATTGTTGAAATGACTCAATTAGAGTGACTTCTTTAAATTATATCTATATATATCCATTGATCATTTCCGAAACTTATAATCAAAATTTTTACGAGGCTGAGATGAATTACAAATCATAATTTGGCAGCAGCGCCGAAAAGCTGTGGTGAGCAGACGCAAGTGGAGTTTAGACCTGTTGAATTATTAAATTTTAGTAATTTTTAAAAAAGAAAATATTGATTAGATGTAACTGCAGTTTAGCATTAGAGGATAATAGTTTGGCTTAGCATTGAGATGATAGTTATCCGAATGTATTATGCACATATATATGTACACTGTTCTCATATTTTCTTATATTTTTTATGGTGAAACATAGTTTAAATGGAATGGAAATGGTCTCACGGCGACTTACAGGATCAAGAAGCTTATCTTACTCCAACGATGACAAGTTAGCACTGGTTAATATAGTTTAAAATTGTGTTAAATCTTTTCTTTTCTAAGACAGTTACAACAATTTTATTCCATTGAACTTTAAATGCATGAAAAGTAAATTTGTACCGGATATTATCATTAGGGCTTGAATAGTTCTGCACGCGCATTTTGCTTGCATATTTCACTTATTTTGCTCTTTAAAGCATATTTCGGCTTAAAATGCATGTTCCTGCATATATTCATCATTTTTGTTCTATCGAAACTTGATTTCGTAGTACTGGTTTTTCCTTTTGGTATTTATTTTTCATGTATGAACACAAACACACAAGCAATTACAAAACGATAACGTTTGCCTTATTTTATGTCACTGCATATAAAAGCATAGTGTACATCAGAGCCAAAGAAATTGAAATATTGGAATGGAAAGAGCTTAAAATCAAGGCATACTTGAAATAAAATTATCCATCGACTTTGGAATTAATTGACCAATAAGAAATTCACCAGAAGTTCGAAAGAGTCTCAAGTCAAAAAGGAAGCTTCAATTCATGCGAATTCAATAAATTTTATAGGAAAATACTATTCGAAACAAATACGTGCTACTTTTGTCGCCATCCGAAATTGCAATGCTTATTTTTGGCGTTTTGCTGTAGATTTAGAACTATCTTTTTCATTTAGAGAAACGGCAATATTTCACGTTTGAACATTCTTCTAAATGTTTTGTGCATAATTGAAAAACCATTAAAAAAATATGGCAATCATACATATGTGTTAAAACGTTTTTTATTTTGCATTTTTTGAAAGATTTTCGCATATTTTAATTGCATGTTTATAGGCATAATTCAGTGCTTTTTCGTGCGTATTTGTATGCACATTTTGATTTTTTTCGGGCACAACTATTCGAGCTCTGATTATCATATCAACACTGACATTTGCCAAATGTCACACAAATGTGAATCAAATATTTCATTGCAGAGATATACATATTAATGGACATTGTGCATTGCACAAAACGAGAATTTTGGAGTTGGACCTTGAAGTGATGTGGGTCTTATAAGAAAAAACTAGCTATGAGAACTGTGTATATATGTGCATAATACATTTGGATAACTATTATCATCCCAATGCTAAGCCAAACCATTATCCTCCAATGCTTAATTGCAGTTATATCTAATTGATTAACGTGGTATATAATATTTTCTTTTTTAAAAATTACTAAAATTTAATAATTCAAAAGGTCTATACTCCACTTGCGTCTGCTCACCACAGCTTTTCGGCGCTGCTGCCAAATTATAATTTGTAATTCATCTCAACCTCGTAAAAATTTTGATTATAAGTTTCGGAAATTATCAAGTAGATAATAACTATTTAAATTGAATAACAAATTATTCCTTTAGAGGCTAGATATATTTTAATTTCTTGATAGATATCGTTATTTCGAGGACAATCTGCCCTCTTTTTCAGTGTCTATCGGTCTAGTTCTAATGTAACTTAGGTATCTTGCTTATAATGATCACTTTAAAAGTATTGAGTTTCGCTAATTACCTACTAATCATCTTACTTAAGTCCATTTTAACAATATATTAATTATTTTTTTTTTATAATGGTGAAACATAGTTTCCATGGACTTTGTTTAGTCTTCTATTCTTCGGGGTTTTGATATTTTCAGGCATTTGTACGCATCTAGTTTTCGTACCTGTGTATCCCCTTTATCACCTCCACGTTGTCCCATGTAATGTTGCGCTCCTCCTCCAGAATGTGCTTAACCACTGATAGTTCTAACGTTGTGTTCCTTTGCCTCGCTGAAGCTGCTACCTGCCTATGTTCCGTTAGTCTAACACCAACTAACCGTTTTGTTTGACCACTGTATACTTTGTCGCATTCTGGGCCAGTAATTCTGTAGATTCCACTTTTTTTATCTTTTTTGTCCTTTGTGTGCCATAATTTAGCACTATCTTCTATCACTTCTAGCAAATTTTGTTAGCTTTACTGGTTAGAACGTCTTTTATATCAAAACGTTGAAGAACTTCTCGAACTTTCTTCAAAATTGACGAAAAAATTATTGAAACTCTTATAGTTTCTATCGAGGTTTTCGTGGTGAATTCTTCCTTCACTTTGGCTATTTTCGTTAATAAATTTTCAATAGCTCTATCGACGTCGCAGGTGGTTTTAAGTGGTTGTTGGTTATTCCAAAGTCGGTATGTTCACTTGGAATATGTGGGCTAACCTGTCTGTCCATGAAAAGCTTTTTTTATCACTGTCTGCACTCTGTTGCTACTCCTGTCACCCCAGAGTCGGTAGTAGGCATTTAGATCTGCGATTATAGAGACTGGCTTGGTCAATCAGTTGAGAAAATTAAGTGAGGCTGGGGGTTTTTAAACAGAAATCACACCGAACTCAAAAAACTGAGTGTGTACTTTGAATGCTGTTGCCTGTAGTTGGTCTAAGTTGGGAACTGATGATGGTTGCTGATATTTCTTTTTACGATGATGGCGGTGCCACTTCCTTTGCCAGAGAGGAATATTTCTTGAATGAACAACCTTACAGTGAAAGAGGAATTGCATCAAATCTCCCATATCGTTTCTTAAAGATTTTGCCTTCCACGTGAGGACTGAAATATGGTTGAGGACGTTGAAATATGGTGGAGGCGTTTTAGAGGGAGTTTTGAAAGCTGGGAATGCGAAAAACATTCTTTGTGTCATTATCACATCATATTTTTCATCATGAATTGGAATTACTCCTGCATGTTGGAGAAAATATGATTCATGTATTTTGCATTCGGGATCTGATTAAAATTTTGCAGGGGCGGAGTTGGTTTTTGGGTCCTGAGGGAATTATTTTGCTTAGCTTCAGGAATGGCGGCAGGTGTTCGGTCCTTAGCAGCCTGCGCAAAGATTTATATAGGTTTTTTGAATGTTTCGGGCATCCTCCGTAGCTGGGGGAGTGTTCCCCGCCGCAGTTTACGCACTTAGAATTTGCTTCTTTCTGTTTGGCGCACTCCGAATATGCGTCATTGCGAAGTCAGTGTTATATATAATAAGAGAATTATGCAGAGTGACACTGTTGAGGAAAAGCGAATTAAATGTTTTCTGGGACGTTCGTTTAAAAACGATAATAAAGTAATAGTTTAATAGCGATTAGAGGTGGGACTAATATATTCATATTAGTTAAGATATTACTAATATTTGAATATATTAGGTAATAGTAATATTTTATTGTGACGTATTATAATATATAAATATTAGTTTCGCGTGAAATTTTTTTATTCTTATTTTTCTATTATCAATCAATTTGTTCGCAATGCCGTGTCTTTTTACTAAATCAAGCATTGAAAAACAAAAATGTGTATGATTGACAACAAAAATGTGTATAAATTGCCGCCATTAGTTGCATGCGGCTGTAATCGAAACCTTTGACTATTAAAACGAGGTCATTGTATGAGGATGCATATTAAATGTCCCCATGTATATGTTTTACATTCACATTTTCATGGATGTACATAATTGCATGGAGGTACCTCATTTGCACCCTCATGCCGATTTTAATTATCTTCTTTATTTGTGAGTCAACGGTTCTTAGTACAACCGAAGCATGTTCCCATTAAATTAACGGCGGCATTTAAGTGATTAATTTTGTAGAAAGGACCGGCAATGGGGACAAATTTTATGACATTGGACTACCACTAATAGGTAACGAACCGACCCAACGCAATGAAAAAAATAAGATAATAGGCAACAGGAATGTTTTTATAGCATATTCAAATAGATTCGCAGCATGTCGTTTTTGTACTCTTGCTGCAAACCAAATTTCGCCACAAAAAGAAGCCAGCTACAAAAATAGGTTGCTGCTGCAGTACGCGAACAGAGCTAATATCTACACATTATTACTAGAGTTGGGTCGTACTCGCATTTTCACATACTAGATATTCCTAGTACGAGTACAAAAAAATACCTGTTCCAAAAATACTAGCTTGCATTTTTTGAAGTATGTACTCGCACATATATGACTACATACAAGTACATACGATTTGCAGTAGTGTAACAAAACGGTGTGATATGCCCTCCCCCACCCACCAGACACAAAGTTCCCAGGCTAGAATGGTGATGGTGCAGATGACCATGAAAGGATACTGAGTTATTAGTTCGTGCAGCTTGTCCGTAACTTTCCAATGGTCGGTCACTTATTTGGCAAGTCTTTCTCCAATCTAGGAGCCATCTAAGGGAAATCAACCGATTTAATTTGATTTTCATTTTAATATATGTAGGCATAAAAAACCTCCTGTATTCTTTCAAATTACCAATATCGAAACATTTAGTAAGATAGGACCAACTAATCCTGTTGTCATCTATATGACTTTTCATCAATCGATTTCTGACACCAAACTTTTCCTGGCTAATCTAAAACTGTCGGTTTTCCACTTCGCCACACTAAAGCATGAAGTTTATCGAAAATTTTATGAAGAAATTTTTAAAAAAAAATTTAGTCTATTAAACATACACCCACTAGGGGGCCAACCTCTTCGGTAAGGCTGAATATGAGTCACAACCCCGGTAGGGTTGGAGTGCAGTCACGAGGAGGACTTCAGCACAGCCGGAGAAGCCAACTGTCGAGCCAAAAAGGATCTGAACAGTTACTTTCAGTTTTTGCGGACGGTTTTCCGGCAGATTTCATTTTGCCGTATCTTAGAAACTAAGCCGCTTTTTCCCGGATTTGTATGGAAATTTCGCCCAAAACAACTCAGGAAGGTCCCTGAATTCATGCTGAACAAAAAAAATTTTTTTTGGAAAAAATGGACGTTTTTGCCCAAATGTCTCTATCAAAATTTTTTTCGCCCTTAATATTTAACTATTATATTCCCCGACCACTTCCAATTATCGAAAGCTCCGTCAAGGCAGGTTTTGGCAAACTATGGCCAAAAAACCCCTTACTCCCCTACAAAACCGAAATTTTTGTATCACAGCAACAGGTCATGGCCCGTTAAGTCCAAAACCACTCTAACCCAAAATTGGCCGATTTCAGCTACTTTTGCCCTAAAAACTTTATGAATAATTGAATAAAATACTTGCCCAATTAGTCCCATCAACATTTTTTTCGCCCTTAAAATATCACGAATATACTCCCCGATCACTTTCAATCATAGAAAGCGCTGTAATGGCAGTTTTTGACAAATGATGGCCAAAAAACCCCTTCCTCCCTGACAAAACCTAAATTTTTGTATCACCGCAATAGGTCTTGGCCCGTTATGTCCCAAACAACTCTAACCCAAAGTTGGCCGATTTTGTCCGATTTCAGCTACTTTTGCCCTAAAAACCTAAACCTAAAGTCCCAAAATACTCGCAAACACGAAAATACTCTATACAAAAATACACGATACGAAAATACTTGCAAGTTCCAAAATACTCGATACGAGTATATACTCCTATCGAGTATTTTGGAACTTGCAAGTATTTTCGTCTCCATTAATTGCATTACTTCACTCAAAAGAACAAGATCAGTTTATTGATTCACCCAAACATACGTACGAACATACATATATCGACAAAACTTACCTCCAAATCAACTCATTAAATTTGCCTGATTCACATTTGCGCTCATACATACATCATTATATGAGCGATCTTACACTATCCTAGCCATAACATATATCCTGTCAGTAGTTAAATAACTTTACGAAACGTTCATCAGCATCACTAATACGATATATTCACTAACCCCTGGACTAATGCCTTAAAAGCATTCACTAATGCCTTAACTAACGTCAAATATTAGTTTAGACATTCACTAATGCCTTAACTAATGCCAAATATTAGTTAACGGATTCACTAATGCCTTAACTAATATCAAATATTAGTTTAGACTCTAAACTAATATTTTATATTAGTTTAGACTCTAAACTAATATATTATATTAGTTTAGACTCTAAACTAATATATTATATTAGTTTAGACTTTAAACTAATATATTATATTAGTTTAGACTCTAAACTAATATATTATATTAGTTTAGACTCTAAACTAATATATTATAGTAGTTTAGACTCTAAACTAATATATTATATTAGTTTAGACTCTAAACTAATATAACATATTAGTTTAGAGTCTAAACTAATATAATATATTAGTTTAGAGTCTAAACTAATATATTAGTTTAGAGTCTAAACTAATATTTGATATTAGTTAAGGCATTAGTGAATGTCTTAACTAATATTTGGTATTAGTTAAGGCATTAGTGAATGCTGTTAAGGCATTAGTCCAGGGGTTAGTGAATATATCGTATTAGTGATGCTGATGAACGTTTCGTTAAGTTATTTAACTATTGACAGGATATATGTTATGGCTAGGATAGTGTACGATCGCTCATATAATGATATATGTATGAGCGCAAATGCGAATCAGGCAAGTTTAATGAGTTTATTTGGAGGTAAGTTTTGTCGATATATGTATGTTCGTACGTATGTTTGGGTGAATCAAAAAACTGATATTGTTCTTGAGTGAAGTAATACAATCAAGGGAGTAATTTGCAAATTCTATGATTCGAAAAGAAGAATAGTTTTCGGATGCAGGCATCTTGCTAAACTGAAGAATGAGAATATTTTCAGCAAAAGTTTGGCGACTATTAATAATTAATGGTAACCGATGGTGATGTAATTATGTGCAGATACTCTTTTCGAGTACTGGAGCAGCAACCTATTTTTGTAGCTGGCTTCTTTTTGTGGCAAAATTTTGCTTGCAGCAAGAGTACAAAAACGACTTGTTGCGAATCTATTTTAGTAGATTCCGGTACGCGAACAGGCCTATTATCTTGTTTTTTTATTGCGGTGGGTCGGTTCGTTACCTACTAGTGGCAATCCAATGTCATAAAATTTATTCCCAGTGCCAGTCCTTTCTACAAAACTAATCACTGAAATGCCGCCGTTAATTTAATGTGAACATGCTTCGGTTGTACTAAGAACCTTTGACTCATAAATAAAGCAGATAATTAGAGTCGGCATGAGGGTGCAAATGAGGTACATCCATGCAATTATGTATATCGATGCAAATGTAAATGACGGGATTTAAGATGCAACGGATGAAAAAGGCAAATAATGAATTCGGAGTAAGAAAAATATTCAAACTATCGTTTGGTTTTAGGGAATATATCGTTTTAGTGATGTTAACGATTATATTCATTAATTATTTGGCATTAGATTATAACTTGGCGCATAATGATGGAACATTCAATACGATTGCGCATATCTGCTCAATGTTGTGTGGCTAAAATAGTGTATGATAGTTGCTAGAATGACATATGTATCACACGTAGGACAAGTCAAATGAGTTAATTATGAGGCAAGTTTAATGAGTTAATTCGGAGCTAAGTTTTTCCGATATATGTGTGTTAAATGGGTGTATGTTTAAATGGAGTAAAATAAGAAGTAAAATATTCTATTGATTAATGAATTTTGTGAACGCACCTAGGTTTGAATAAATTGATGCGTGGATGGAAATAGTGTTTATGAATTCATACGGATCGTAAGGGAGAGCCGTTTTTGCATTCGCAATTTTTCTTGAACAAATTTGAATATGTTTATTAAAATGTTTGTCGAATATTAGTTGATGGAGTTATATAAAGGTGATAATAAATAGGTTTTTCACAGCAGGATGTATTTATTTGGGATTTGAAATGATAATAGAAGAAAATTGATCGTAGTTCTCATACAGTAAAACAATTATGAACGGACAATTTGCAGTATGAAATACACAATAGGTGAAGTGAATGTTCAAATGTGATGAGCATATTGAAGGGTTCATGGGCTACGTTACTAGTGGGAACGAGACGAAAGCTTGGAAGTAGGCGAATAGAAATTGATGTTTTTGAGTAATATAAAATGTTCACTACTCCAATTATTACTATTGCAATTGAAGGGGTGGCAGGTGCATAATATCTTTTTGGTACCGATTCTAGTCGAACTCTTTCATTTATGCTCATGAAATCAAAATACACACATAATGCCGCGCTACGAGAAATTATTAAAACCAAATATTAGTAATATATTAATATTAGCTAAGATATTATAATATCGTGTCACTAATATATTCGTATTAGGTAATATCTCGAAATATTAGTATAAGCCCATCTCTAATAGCGATTAAGATGTAACGCGTGTGATATTTTGTTAGTAATGCGGTAAGTAAAGTGTGCAGGCTATTCAGTGATTGTTTAAATAAAAGTGGTAAAACAGATTTGTTTTATTTCCCAAAAGCGGAGAATATCGAATCCACGAAACGTGTTTTAGGAGAAAAATACAACAATATCTATAATTCACATAGCAATAAAATTATGCTAAAAAAATCTCTTAAAAGATTGGCCAAAAATCTTGTAAAATTATCAATTACATAAATGAATATAGCAACATTCAATCTGGCATTAAAGCCGAAGTTAGAACATGGGAGCAAAGAAGAAGATATATGGTGAAAATATGATTACCCCGATTCACTAATATACACATTGTTTGGATAGTAAAGTGACTTTGAATATTGATTGGCTGTTTCCAAGCGGTGCTGAATATTTGAGTTCAAGTATTGATTGAAATGGAAAAAGTATCGAAAATGTTAAATTAGAAGATAATTTAAAAAAGTTACTACTGGCGATACATTTGAAGAATTTATCAAGTATTTATAGTTACTGCTTAACATACTTTTGATCTCTGGAAGTTTTCATTGTATACTACCACTTATATTCAAATAAGAAAATTGACTTGTCGACATTCTCTATATAACGAATGATAATACTTAATCTAAAAATAAGCGAAGTTAATTTGAAAATGATTAAAGTAATTACTAAATTGGCTACTTGACTAAATATATCCTTCAAAGCGTAATTATTTACATCAGAAAGAAATAATAAGATTACAAGCTCATTTAGAGCTAATTTGTTTACCACTGTGTTTTAATGAGTTAGTTGATTTTATGTTCTTTTTTTACGTTCACCATCGCATTTAAGCAACTAAGCTACTAATTTATGAAACTCTGTCAAAGTCAAATTTGATGTGATGTGATTATATTCAATGACTTTTTGTTAAATACAAAATGAATAAAGGATTTTAGAGAATAAAAAAAAACTTAACTGCAGGTCCCCATCGACAGTCGCAGTAAATTTGAATGAGATTTATAACGGTTTCAGGAAGCATACAAATAATTTGTTCTAAAAATTTTGTTCCATTTTCCACACCGCTTGAAAAAATACTTTTCCTCCAACCGTTAAGTGATATTCTGCGACAAGTGACACACTGGTATTATTTTCATATAACTTACTATGGAAAACATTGAAAATGATTATGCTATGACAAATAGCGAAATCAATTTCGAGAAATAATTCTCCACTGATTAGGCCCTTTAAATTATGGAAGGTTTGACTTATTCTGGATTAAAACTTTACAGCAGCACTGTAAGATCACGTAAGATACAAATCCATTCTTCACATTTAACACACATGCATATTTATGTGTTTATAAATATTTATGTGTATATAATTATTCATACTTAAACAATATTGTAGACTGTCGATCTTATCATTGATTTTTGACATTAATAGCTGACTGGAAGACAAACGAATTATAATCGTGCATGGCTATCTTTATCGCCGGCTCACCAGCCAGAATTTTCAGTAAGTAATCGATGTAAATCAATCGATAAAAATTGAGTGGGACACACCGAAATAAAAACTCGAAAACTCCCAGCATTACCATTCAAACAAAAGCTTCCATTTATATAATTCTGGTTTCGCCAATATTCATACGTTGTTTCGCTTGTGGTCAAATTAAAACAAAACAAAAATCTTGTCTCAGAGATAAAGATTTTATTTAATTCTACTTTACCCACATTATGTGCGCAGTCGGAGGTTCATTTTTATTATCAACTGAATTTCGTCGCTATTGACGGTAATGTCGATTTCTTTTTTGCGATGATCATAAACGCAGATTCGCAAACGGATAGCCACTAGTGCATATGTATAGCTATGTCTGTGTATGCAAAAATTTTGTAGTAACTACCCAGTTGATGATAGTTTTAGATAGCCGACGAAACCATAGCTTTGATGACCTTGCCATCAAGATGCTTGCCTTGAAACTGATTTTTTTCTGCATGTACTGACATCGACATACAGGTTTATTGCAAAAGTTTACAGCGCAGGATATAGTAAAATTTTATTTTTATTTTATTTTTCGTTATAAAATTCATCGTGTAGTGTTCGTAGCAGTGTGCTTGTGACTAAGTTTCTTATTCTTACTAAAAACAGTTAATCACGTTTTGGAAGTTTCGAAAAGTTATCAATTATTGTTAATATTTATCCTAAATCAATCTGTGATGTGAATTGTAGTATGTAGTCCAGTCAAAAACTCTCAAAAACTGACCCAACCTCCGGAAAAATCCGAAAGTTTTGAAACTTTGCACATTGAATTGGATGAATATACCAAAAGTCCTCAAGAATATGAAGCGAGCTCTAGCGGCAATTAGCGAAAACATGGCACTCTTTTTGGTTTTTCGTTAATATAACCATTGGTCGGAGGCACAAATGAACTAGATACATAATTAAATCTTATTAAATTTGCAACAAAAATAATTCAACACATTTTTCTTGTAATTGCAAAGGTTCCCGAGTTATGGGGCGCTAAAAATAGGATTTTTTTTAAAAACTGTCGAGGAGCGCGTCATCCCTGTTATGTCCCCCCTCCAACTATCTTTCCTTGCTTCCACAACTAAGCCGGCGGTTAGTTCCATTCAGATGTCGCTGAATACCCACGTCGCTGAGTGAGTGTGATGTGCGGTAATTCGTTTATTATTTTTCGTACGTTCTTACCATTTTCATTCGGTCAGTGCCTAGTGTTGAAATGGAAGAAAACTGTTTGTTGTGCAACAAATTCCCTGGTTCACCTTCTGGTGTAACAACTGTTAGTTTGAAGGAAATCAAATTCTTACTGCTAGCTAGTGAGCGAAGAAAAGATAATTTGAGTTTTACGTTTTTTTTTTTGGCATTGAGAGAAAACAGTACACGCGGGATGAGACAATAAAAGCTTTCCTGAAACAGCAGTCTGCTGCAGACCTCTCTTCATCAGCCCAAGGTAGTTCATTGCTTCGAACAAGGTCGTCTGTAAAAACATTATTTGAATTCAAAATAAAATGTTTCTTCTGTGGAGATGTTATTGATGAACAGTATTTTAAAAAACAATTAAAAAAACCTATTAAAGCCCGCAGAGATGCATTTTATTGTCGAAGTACGGAGATGATTACGACTGTATTGAATGCTGTCCTTAACCTCATTTGCTGCAAATGTACAGGTGGATGTGGAAACAGATGTGGCTGTCGAAAGGCAGGAATAATGTGCACAAGCATTTGTCACAACTGCCATGGTAAATGCTTCAATGGTGTTATTTCCACCCTCGAAGAAGACTTTGATGACGCTGATGATCCCGATGTCATAATCCTCGAAGAAACATACCATTCAGTGCAAATAACAAACACTGAACATTTGGTACATGAAGATCAAAACACTGTGCTTGCTGGACGCTTGACCAGAAGTCAGGTGAGATTGCACATTTGTATTTTTTGTTATTAATTTGCCTTGCAATAGTATACATAAATCGGTTGCAATGTTCTTATCTGTAGAATGGTTCTTTCACACCATCATCTCATGCATAGTTACCTCTTCTTACTGAGTTTCAGGCAGCAAGTGCAGAAGCTAACCAAGATCAGCAGATTGCAGGGCCGTCTACCAAAAAGCAATCAAGTTTTTATTGATTTTGCTTTGTATTTTATTGTTTAATATACAAAGTTTTGAGGTTAATCCCCTCAATCATCCTTGGTATCCAAAAATGTAAGTAAACCATTATCAAATATTATATGAAATGCCATATTGTACCGCGCTAGCGAGGTTTTTAAAAAACATGCTATCTTTAGCGCCCTATAACTCGGGAATGATTGTGAATACAAGAAAGATATTAACGAAAAACCAAAAAAAGTGCCCTGTTTTCGCTATTAGCCGCTAGAGCTTGCCTCATATTCATGAGGACTTTTAGTATATTCATCTTCAGGTGCGTATAAATCAATGTGCAAAGTTTCAAAACTTTCGGATTTTTCCGGAGGTTAAAACTTTTTTTGGCTGGACTAATGCATATATAGTCGATTGAAGATTTAAATGTACTTTCGATTCATATGCTGTTATTTAAGCTTGCTCAATGTCATAGTTTTAATGGTTTCTGTAGCCTCTTTTCACTATTGACACCCAGATTTCATTTCAAATCAATTTCAAGAGAAAAATTAATGTTAAAATCACATTATCCAAAATTTCAAATTTGTATTAGCGTTGGAAAATTCTGTTGACGCCATATCTGTGAAAATTGGGATGAGCAGAAGAAAAACGTTGAAAATTTGATGGACCACGACAGCTATTCTGAAATTTTGGTCAGCCCAACTGTCAAATAGCATGTATGAGAAAGCAAATATTCCGTGACATTGCAAAGCCAGAACAGCTAAAATAGTAGCTATAGCTTCTATAGCAAGAATATTGAGCACACCCTGGGCAAGGACTGGGAAGCACAGTCCTCAAGATGAAAGTAATGAAAGGATTTTGTGACAAAGACCAGTCCCGTTAGAAAGCTCAACATCGGAGAGCTTCAAAAGGCGCCAGTAGCAGAAAACTTTGGAACAAATCTACAAAATAATCAAAACATCGCTGCTCGGATAGGGCCTGTAGCGCTATGACGACAACAACAAAAATCGCAAGTTTATATTACAGCCCATGTTCATCGAATTAAGACCACTCACAATTTTTTCATTCCTTAGAAATTTTTACTTGTAGAGTAATAAAAATGCGGGTTTTTCCAAATAAAACTATCTTATCTTGTTCTTAGTGGCGGCGCCAACGTAATGTGAGCGCAGTTACGACACCATAGACTTATTATCCCTTTTTTGGGGTAATTTTTTGATCCGTCTTTCATGATGAACGTGTTTAGTGATATTTGTGTTACTATATAAATCAGCGGAAAAAACTCAAAATTCATCATTATTCGGAATTTGTTAGGCAAGTGATTATCTGTCAGTGAAAAGAGTGTTTTCTTTCCCTATTTGGAAAAAAACAGGAGTGATAAATAATTGTGGTAAAAGCTGAAAATATTGGACATTTTAAAAGTGCAGTGAATTTTGGTAAATTTTGTTGGAAAAACGCAAAATGGGAAAATGCAAAGATACTACTAATGAAAAAAAGTCAATTGCTCTGTTAAAGACCGGACCACTTTCTTTTCGTCAAATCGCGAGAAGAGAGAAAGTATCTCATCAAACTGTGATGAGAATATCGAAATTGCTGGAGGAAAATCATGGACAATCGAGCAATAAGCATCAAAATTGTCGCGGTTAAAGGAAGACAACGCCTCGAACTGACCGAAGAATTGTCCTTAAGGCTACCGAAAATCGTTTCGCATCTTTTAATACTTTACGTCAAGAGTCACAAGGCAAAGAGATCGAAATATCTCCAATGACGCCAAGGAGACGCTTGTACGAAGCCAACTTTAAAGCAAAACGACCAGTAAAAAAACCAAAACTCGCCGCTAAAATGCGTCAAGCTCGGTTTTAGTGGGCAAGAGCTTATCGCCACTGTACTGTAGCAGATTTTAAAAAGGCATTTGACATTTTTAAACCGCATTTACCCGTTTAATTATCACTCAAAAATGAATTTTTCTCGAATTTTTTCAGATAGTATTTAGCAACGAATGCAGGTTAGAAGCTGTTAAGGAGAGACACCAATTCGTTCGCAGAAGTCCAGGAGAGATAACGAAGAATGCGTTGTAAGCACCGTGAAACATCCTCCATCCATAATGACATGGTCTTGTATCTCCGCCGACCGACCTGGATCATTGTTTTTTGTCGACGACACAATGAACAGGATGTCTACAAGAGGTCATCAAGGACATTCTAATACCGCATTTTAATTATTTAGAATCTTGTGAAGTTTCCGCACCTTTATGCAGGATTGTGCACCCTGTCATACTGCCCGGTCAATAAAAAAACATTTTTAACGCCCATGACATTTCTGTTCTTCTGAAAATGTTCATTTCTGAAAATGTTTGGAAGGTACTCAAATCAAAAGTTTATTCCCTTCTTAATCCAACACTAACGGTCTTGAAGCAAAATATTGCAAATGTGTGGGAAAATAGCCCCGAAATTAGAAAAATTATAAAGCGATGATATGTAAGCATGCCAGAACGAATAAGTGCAGTTATTAGTGTTAGGGGTGGTCCTACTGAGCATTAAAATATTTTTAAAATATGTTGTTCAATAATTAATAGTCAATAAAATAATTATCTAAAAACTACACTTCTTTTCTTTCATTTACGCTTCTTTGATGTTTTACCAACAAGAAAAGAAAAATATTTCAAGAAAATTTTCAGTGGTCCTAATTCAATGAACAGGGGCTGTAATTGAAAAATTATCAGAACTTAATCCCGCTTTAAGTAAACATATACACTATTACTACTTTTTCCTGTACTAAAGTTGGAGCGCTACTGCTGAATTGTACTACTGACCTGAACATCTTAATGCAAAATTGTGTTTGACATCAGATCATGCCAACAAAATCAGGTTGGTGGCATTGCTGGTGGCGGAGGCTTCACTCCGGTATCCAGGCTGCACTCCAAAAACTATCTCCAGGCAGCGACGAAACAAATTTTAACGTCAAAATTAGCGTGTTTAAATTAGGTGCTTATACATTTCGAATGAATTTTGATTTGAATGTGAAATTGAATAAGTGGAAAATTTTTTTTGGCAAGATCAAATTACAATTTCATTCAAAATGAATTTACAAAATAAATTTCGTTCAAAATGACTTTTCACAGAACCATGCAAACATAAATATAAAAGTAATCCTGGTTCATATGACGCTGATCGTAGTCCTGGATAAGTTTCTTTCTCATCTTCAAGGAAACAGGAAGAGAAGATCTTGAAAACTTCATCAGTTTGTCTTTGGGACATTGGACGAATTATTTGAATTTAGTAGTTACCATGAGCTGCGCTGTTTCGATCGTTCTTAGCAATATGCAGAATATTTTTGGATTAACTGGTTATTATATTATAAATAAGTAAATAAATAAATAAGACTGATACAATTACAATTACAATTCAAAATAATTCCCTTTGGAAGCCACACAGCGTTGGAGACGGTTCTTCCACTCCTCATAGCAGTGCTGGAACTCATATACTGGAAAAGCCTTTAGCTGGTCGGTTACAACCGTTTGAATATTTTCGAGTGTCCCGAAATTATGTCCCTTTAGATGAATTTTCAATCTTGGGAAGAGGAAAAAGTCACAAGGGCTCAAGTCAGGTGAATAGGGAAGATGAGGAGCTACAGGAATGTGTTTATTGTCCGAAAGCTTGTGTATAGAAATCGCTGAGTGGCAAGGCGCATTGTGATGATGACACATGACCCTTTTTCGATGTCTTTCAAAAACCTCTCGGCAAAAATTTTGATTCACTGTCTGACTTTGAAGCACAAATCCTTTGTGAACAATTCCCCGGCTATCAAAGAAACAAATCAGGATGCTCTTGACCTTGGATTTGCTCATTTTTACTTGTTTGAGCTTTGGTGAGCCTGAACTGTGCCATTCCATGCTCTGCCGTTTGGTTTCCGGGTCACACTCAAACACCATACTCTCATCACTCAAGTTTTGCAAAAGTTTCCGTCGCACTTTGCCCAAGTCTGAAGCAAAACCTGATAGCATACCGTTGCTCGAAATTAATATCATTCATTTTTATGACGCACTACGAAAACCGGTTTGACAGGAAAAACGACAACAGACGACCAAATGACTTGACCGAGCTCAAACTCGAACTGAACGCGTCACTTGTCACCGCCCCATGCCACGTGCTTCCAGTGCTGCCATATCAAACGCTACATTGTCACTTTTATTGCTTAATCTACACACCGCTCTCGTATAACCGCTTAGGTCAGATAAGTTTACAAATGTTAGCTAAATACGACGAGCAATTAACTCATAAAACATTTGGTCGTAGTTTTGTAAAAAAAAAAGCACATAAATAAGAATGTGAAGAGTAGCAAGCTGCACAGGACGCGCAAGAATAGTTGAATTATTTTGACTTTAGTTGAAGAAAGCTTACACAACTGTTAAAATTTTGGCCCCGCTGGCTTTTACCAAAAGGCTATTATCTCTAACTACTGGTCTTCATGACAAGCTGCTATAGCCTAGTGGATTGAGCACTGGCTTCTAGTGTGAGGGGTCCCTGGTTTGAATTCAGGTTTGGGCGACTAAACGCGCCTCGAACTTTGAATTAACTAAGCTTTCAATAGGCATCTAAGTTAAATCAAGCGTGAAGTGGATTTTGGAAGAAATCACTCCACACTCTTACATACTGACTATAAATTTGTGAATGAAGATCTCCATCGGGTTCAACTCCTAGACCCGATAAAAGCTGTATAGGGACTACTTTATTTATTTATTTATATTAATATAGATTCAACAGACAAATCCAATTACTGGATATTATAACGAAAATCATAATAAAATAATAAAAAAACAGAAACATAATAGTCCTAATAAAAAAAAACAGAATCAAGATGAATATAAAGAAGAAAAAAATAATAATAAGAAAGAATAAGAGAAGTACAAACTAAAAAAATAAGAAAAAAAGCATTAAAAAGAGAGAAGAGGAAAAAAAGAAAAACTACAATAAGTTACGTACTAGTGTACAAAATACGATTTTTTAAAAAAGTTTTAAAAGCGCGTAATGTCGGTGGTAGAGGACGAAACTGTAAATTATTGTGTTGCCTTGGTAACCACAACAGTGCAGAAAAAAGTAAATATCAGTGCGCGCAAATGGCACACTAAACACAACGGTAGAACGCGTGCCATGAACTGCTTTAGGACAGAAACGTGGTTACTGATGTCAGAAACAATCATCTAGGAAAAGTCTGCGTGATTCAAGGGAAGGAGGATTTAGGAAAGAAAGGTGATCATTATAATGACGGTGAGGAAGCTGAAACTTGAGCAGGGTACGAGTAAATCTACATTGAACAGACTCCAACGCAGTATTTAAGTAGACATCATGAGAACACCACACTTGACAGCAATATTCAAGGACACTACGCACAACGGAAAGAAAAAGGTGTACACAGGTGGAAATATTAACGAAAGATGTAGAGGATCTAATAATGAAACCCGATAATTTAGAGGCCCTGGCAGTAATATATGAAATATGCTTATCAAATTTAAGCTTAGAATCAAATATTACACCAAGATCTCTAAAATTATCAACAACATTAAGAGAAGAGCCAGAATCAGAGTAGGAGAACGTTAAAGGTGAGGTTTTACAGGTAAAAGACATTATGTGACATTTCGCGATGTTCAAAATGAGAGCATTGGTGCAGCACCAAGTCTGTAAGCTATTAAGGTCATTTTGTAAAAGCGTATACAGTCATTTTGTGACTCGATCACTCGAAGCTCCTTGAAATCGTCAGCATATAACAGACAAGAAGATTGGATTAAAGGATTTTTATGAACAAAAGAAAGAGAAGGGGACCAAGAATAGATCCTTGCGGAACACCTGACACAGGAAAAAAGGGAATTGAAGAACAGGAATTAGCAGTTACAATACAAATACGACCATATATGTAAGAGTTCTTTAGCTTTTTAAGAAGAAGGTTATGGTTGACAGAGTCAAAGGTTTTGGAAAAGTCAGTATATAGAACGTCGACCTGCTTTTGATGGTCAAGAACGGATGCGACTCTATGTATGAAGGAAAGAAGGTTGGTTAATGTGGATTTACCTTTGACAAAGCCATGCTGCTCATGAACCAATGTAGGTTGAATAAAGGAGTAGACTCGCATGTAGACTACTTTCTCAAGTATCTTGCTAAAACAAGGAAGAAGGGAAATAACACGGTAGTTTGAGATGCATGTACGATCACTAGCTTTATGTATAGGGAAGATATTGGCAGTTTTCCAAAGAGAAGGGAAAGAACCAGAAGATAAACCTATATTGATCATGATGAGGAACTTGATGATGAACTTTACTTACTGATTATTATATGTCTATATTGTTTTATGTGTTCTATTAATTTTTGCAATTTTTCGACCTATTTTGTCAATTTTTCCGCTTTTGAATAGAGCATTGCAAATAAGTAAGTAAATATTCAACACACGCCATGACCATCTTATTATTTGTTCAAATATTTCGTCGCTAATTGAACGAGTGTGTATCGATACTAAATGAATTATTGTATACTTTTTCCTTATTTTACACTTAGCATGTTTTTATTAATTTTAAAATCATATTGTCACCGGTATTGAGTGTAAATTAATACATATCTCACCAACTCTCCATTTTCACTCTACCGCTAATCAATTTAATTACCTTTAATTAAACTACCTGTGGAAAATTTCCCCTAACGCCATTCTGACAACTTCATTAGCACGCAGCATAGTGCAAAAGCCGCAAATCATCTCACGATTCAAAACTCACCAAATTCTAGTATAATTTTCAAATTATATGCATGTGCTTTATTCGAACGTAAAAATTGATGAAATCGATAACAGTGGCAATTTGCCCAAATATAACTGACGGTTATTACTTCAAACATAATTTTTACATGAAACATACAAAAAGATGTGGTTTTCTTTCATCCATCCGGTCCAGAAAACATGAACATGATGGTGAAAATATGATTTTCTTCCTTTTATCTATCCTATCATTATCACGGTTCATGCGCATTCGAAATTTCTATCGTAATTAGGTGTACAAATTACTTCATTTCGACATAATGACAGGGTCGACATCATGTCATTTACACTTGGTGATTTCTTCGCCACGCCAGCCGCACGAAAATTGTTTGGAATATGTCTATGGAAAACCTGCGATACCGTAAATTATCAATTATAGTTTGATACATGCTAATGAATTTTTCACTGGCAAAGTTCGAATGGTCCGGTACAATGAGGCCGTGGAGTTTTCGGAACGCCTTTTCTTTTGTGACGCAGAGTGTGGATTTGAGTATATTATTAAAAGTTACTTATGTGGATCGTTTGGGGTTTTTTTTTTCACTGAATCAGCCTGCACCCAATTTAACCAAAAGTAATAGTGGATTTTTAAAAATAAGTTTGTGAGGGTAGAATGGAATTGTTTTTCATATGTTTCAATTTAACGGTCTTGACCAACTGGACGCGAACGTATTTGTTCTGTATTATAATAGGCTAAAAAATTAGCTTAATTATAGTCGAAAGGTTAAGGGGACATAGCACCTTCAAAATTTTCATAAATCGATTTTTGTTGAATGAAGCTTTTAAAACATTATTCTAATAATATAAAATAGAAAGTATAAAAAAAAAAATTTATGACCATATATAGCGAAGCGCACCTAGGTCATTTTTTCTATGATTTTCGTTCACTTCGCTTTACCGCTACATCGACTTAGGCTAAAGTGTAGAGAAAGATAAGTGAGTCAACTCCTTCAAAAGAAGCAAAAAAAAAGTTAGCCTCGGCAAAAAAAAAACAAAAAAATTAGCTGAAAAAGATACTTCTCAAAAAATGTTGAAACTCCTAAAAAAAAGGTCCGAAAAAAGTTCAACTGACACTAAAATTAACGAAAAATTTATCAACATATTATGGCCTAATTGATCTGTCTATGTCCATCGGCTCAAGCTTTGGCTGTGGTTTGGGTGGCAATTGCTCAAATGGTTGCTGGAGCGTATATTGAGGATAAAATCGTGGTTGAATTGGAAAGTTTGGTCTAGGTTGGTTGGGTTGCGGGTAGGTAAACCTTTGTGGTTGCTGTGGGTAGTGCTTCTGGTCGGAATAGTACGTATGCCTAGGTGTAATAGTACGTATGTCTAGGACAGGTTTAAACTGGGAATAGTGTGCCAAATCAGAATAGAATAGGTTTTTGGGTGTGAGAACGGTTTTAATTCTAGGTGGGAACGGTTTTAATTCTACGTGGTACTGGAGGCGCTAGATGATTAGAGGTTCGGCAACCTGTATTGTTATTAACAGCATGTTGTGTCCTAAAGCTAACATTCTCAAGCTTGAGGCACAAATGCAACGCTTGCGGTAAGTCAGCCGGTTCCTTCGTGCTTAACAGTTTGGGGAGATCATCTCCAAGACCTCAAATAAAGGTGTCTAGAGCTTTGTCCCTGTAGGGTTGAACTAAAATGTCCATTGCATCTGGGCTTAGCTTCATACAAGCAATTTTGTTTAGTATTAAAGATAGATGATGGTGAACTTGCTGGTCAAATTGCTGCACAGTATTATTGCCTTGTACAAAGCACGAGATTTAGTATTCGAAGGTACTGATATCTCTCTTATCGCCGTAGTGCAGTGTAAGACAGCGACATATACGGTCCCAATTTAAGGAAGTATTGTACGTCTCAAGTGCCACGTCGGCATTCCCAACAATTTTGTTGCGGATGACGTTAAGGATACCGAAGTATTTTGGCGTTCCTTTGAGGTGTTCATAGAACTCGAGTATGCGTTTGCCACTTTTCCGCCATGAACTGAATTCTCCTGCCGTGCCGGAAAACTCACGAAGACATTTAACTACGTCCGGAACTCTGTCCATTTCTGACAGATTTCTTAATTGACCATCGTTAATTCTTTGATCGCAGTCATGTTCCGGATCTGCGTTGCGATTAAGTAGGTAATTTACAATATTGGGGTATTCACAGCGCACGAAAGCCGTTATAAGTTCTGTCAAATTCCTGTTTGCTGCGGGTGTTGGTTGTGGTATATTTGCTGACTGTATTTGAAACTGCCGGTCTTATCAGGTTTTCTACGACGAAATTATAATTTGGTTGAAAACATGCGCAAGGAAATTTGGGCAGCATATTCCCAAAAAATTTCAACTGAGGAGAACCCTCAAAACTCTTATTGTCCTGTTGGAGAAAAGACTTGGTGTAACTGGCGCAAGGCGGAGGTAGCTGGTGGTAATACTTTAAAAAAATTCAAGCACTCAAGATTTATGGCTATTTTGAAAATAAACATGCAGAAAATAGAGATGCTGCAAAAATCAACCAGGCGGAAAAACACACGATTGGGGCATCTAAAGAGGCCAGAACTGCTCGAAGAGAGCAAAAATCTTTGAAAGAGGAGGAGAATGAACAAGAAG
Source organism: Nemotelus pantherinus (assembly GCA_963978885.1). Lineage (NCBI taxonomy): Eukaryota > Metazoa > Arthropoda > Insecta > Diptera > Stratiomyidae > Nemotelus > Nemotelus pantherinus. The sequence continues at coordinate 213,823,535 of OZ022264.1, forward strand.
AAGGTATATTGTATGGTCCAGGCAACGCAGACTAAATTTCGGTAAGATTTATTACAAAAAATATTGAATTTTAGCTTTAAACGCGATTTTCTCGAAACAACCTTTTTCAAGTTGGCGTGCATGATAAAGAAAAAGATTTTTATCCAATCAATCTGAAATTTTTACACGTTAATCTGCACATGGTAATGCTCAGAATAAACTACGGATGACAAAATCGGCATTGAATTTTTTTAGTTATAACCGATTTTTGGGGAAAATACCTCGATTTTCGAAAAAAAAAACGCCACCATTTTGTTATTTTGCAACCAAAATCTTTTTTTCAGTTCATTCCAAGGCCATTTTGATGCTGATGAAAACCCCGTTTTTGTTTTTTTTTTCTCAGCCTCTTCTTTCTTGGTGTTTTTTTGGTGTTTTTTTCCAAAAAATTGTGGCAGACGACAGGGGGCCATAAAATTTTTTTAATAATGTTTTTTATGTAGTATAAAGGAAGTAAAGTATGTGTACAAAGTTTCATTACGATATGTCTTTTAATTCAATTAAAAACTAACCATTGAAAAAAACAATTTTTTTTTCAATTTGAAGATGCTAGGTCCCCTTAAGCAAATGAAAACACAACATCCAACAGCATTATTTCTATCCCCTATTTATTTCTAATGACATAATTTTCCAAATATTTGCCAATTATAGATATAGAGCTTTCAAAAAGTTAAAGATAAATGAAACCATTGCATATAATTTGAAAACAACTCATAGTCCTCATGGATAACAAAATGTTTCTAACCCATTCAGTAAAAAATTACAGGCGACGCAACCAAAGTCAGTAGTCTTTTAAGTTAAACATTGAAAAATAGCTTCATATATCACACAGCCATGCATGAAACAAAAAGATCAAAATTTAAAGAACAAACAAGACAAGATAAGAACGGGTAACAAACGCCAAATGTTTATGTGTATCCAATTAATCAACGTAATTAACTTTAGCTCGCCATTACAATAATATCGTCATAATTCATTGTCTTTTTATGCGTGCGACAGACAACATTTCCGCGATCTTTTCATTTGGAGCGATCAAATGAAAATTCCAAGAGCGGTTGGAAAACGATCGTAAATCTTTTCAGCATTCAGCACATCCATACGTATTTTCTGTATGCATTTCCTGCCAACAGCTCATCGAAATGCAATTCCCGAATGATTTTCATGGTCAATGCCCCAGCGCGGCGCCACTATTCTCTGAAAAGATTTTAAGCCAAAGAAAGCAGTATCTCCATCCCGTTAATGAGCTACTTCAAAATATTTAATTATAATTGCTTGACAAATTACACCAATGAAAGTATTGCAAGTTCTAAGGTAAGAATGTGAGTACGAAAGTTGAGAACAGTGCGTCCAAGGCAATGCACGCAGCACGCTTCATATGTTGAAATTATGTCCGAAGCTTTCAGCCAAGGAAGGGTCCAACATAGTTATGGAGCTAATTAATTTCGGAACACGAGAACACAATTTCCATTTCCTCGGCTGATATAATTTACGAGACATGAGTACGAAATTTCACTTTGTCAAAGTCTGACGTTTTTATGCTCGGCAGATGCTTTTCTCTTGTGTGAAAACCAGGTATTGTTGTTCGAAGACAAAGTGCAAGTTCCATGGTGGCATGTCATAAAGTTGTTTCCTCACTCAATGAAATCACAAAATATACGCAGATCATAAAACGAAGTTTAATATGAATTTCAACATTATAATTTACACCTTCCGCAATGAGCCGCTCGCATATTATTTAGCCACTGGAAACTAACAAAAAGGTCATAGAAATTTTACGAGTGCTTCCATCGCGTCTCATAGCTTTGGTCGACTGCACTTCATTTGTAATTTGGCTAGATTTAAGGCTGGCCACCTGTTAAGAGTTCAGAAGAAAAATAGATTTCGATCGGAGAACTTTATTGAATCATTTTCACTTAATTGTTTTTATAGATACATATGTATCATTAAATGAACAGTACTTTGTACTTTTGTAGAACAGATGTTCAATGCCAATTAATTTATCAGGTTAGGAAATCGAAAAATATCCATAATGTACAAGTCATTCTATTAGGTTGCTGCAGATGAAATGGCCGATTTAGCAATGACATAAAGTTGACTGCAATTTTAGTTTATTATGTTGGCACGAGGCGGTGCAAATGATATGACATATAGAAGTATAAATATTGCTACCTTGGTTTATGGAGTCATTACTGTTTTGCACTTCATAGTGATCGTAAAAACAAAAAGAGAAAGTGAACATGGAAGTGAATCAAAAACTGCTACTTTTAATATACGAATTTAAATTAGAGCACAACCCAACGGAAACAACGAGGAATATCAACAGCGCATTTGGGTCTGATGCAGTTAGCGAACGAACCACTCGGCTGTGGTTCGAAAAATTTAGATCCGGAGATATGGACCTTGGAAGTGAACCACGTGGACACCCAGGACCATCGATCGATAACGACGACCTGCGTGCATTAGTGGAGTCTGACCCCCACCAAATCATAATGGATCATGCCGAGAAATTAGGCGTTCACAATTCGACAATTTGCCGCCACTTGCAACAACTTCGAAAAGTGAAAAATCTTGACAAATGGATTTCGCATGATCTTATCGAGCAAAACATGACGTGTCGAATGGAGATTTCAAGTTCTCTTCTCTCCCGCAACAAAAAGGAACCGTTCTTGCACCGAATTGTGACCTGCGATGAAAAGTGGATTTTATACGATAATTGTCGCCGATCGGCCCACTGGCTAGATGCCGATGAAGCGCCAAGACACATGCCGGAACCAAGCCTTCATCCAAAGAAAATAATGGTAACTGTTTGGTGGTCTGTAGCTGGAGTTATCCACTATTCATTCCTGCAACCTGGCGTAACCATCAATGCTGAGAAATACTGTGCTCAACTGGATGAAATGCATCAGAAATTGATAGTCCAACGACCTAGGCTTGTCAACGGGGGTGGAGTGATACTGTTTCATGATAACGCACGACCTCATGTATCGAGAACAACAGTCCAAAAATTAAACGAGTTGTGCTATGAGACTCTTCCCCACCCTCCATATTTACCAGACCTCTCACCAACAGATTACTATTTCTTTAAACATTTGGATCACTGTTTGACAGGAAAAAGATTTAATAATGGAGCTGCTGTCAAAAATGCATTCGAGGAGTTTCTTCGAACCAGAAACTCGGGCTTCTACAAAACTGGAATAAATGTACTTGTATCTCGTTGGGGAAAGTGTGTTGCATCTATTTTGATTAAATAAATTGTCTTTATAGAAATTTACAGCTGTTTAAAAATGTATTACTAAATCGGCCATTGCATCTGCAGCAACCTAATAAAAAGTATTTTTTTTATGTAAATTTTTTAATTTTTTAAAAATAATATTAGTAAATTTTTATTAATTTTAACTTGAACACAGATTACTTAAAATAAGGAGTATTTATCATAAAAAATCTTATATCTAGCGGCTATACTATTTTGGCCTGCTGGCTCTTTTCGGATGGTAATTATTAGTTTTTTATCATTGATTTATTTTTTTCTTATAGAATATTACCCAGGTTGTACATGACCTGGAGTTGACTTAGATATTTCATACTTAAAAGGTTCCATAATTTACAAAACTGAATCTAGCTTATGTCTAACTAGAATTAGCTAAGCCTAATTAGACCTAAACTTAATCTAGGTTCTCCGGTTCGTCGGGAGGCCAACATAGTTGAACAGCATGTCAATGAGCCGTCGTTGCCTTGCTTTCTCCGCCGGACGCATAAATGGCTCATAAGTGCCACTCGTGTGTCCGATATCTCGGATCAGTCTATTTTTACGTCCGTCTGTCTGTAAGTAAAATATTGTCGTCCATTCTACAACCCACTCTCTAAGTGGCTCAACTCCTGTCTCCTGATATAAGTCAAGTCCTGTCTTCTGATATGGCTCAAGTCCTGTCTCCTCGGCCACTTTTCAGTTACCAGGTTGTAAAACCTGCCAGTACACAAGCGCAAAACTCTCCGTTCGAACATCTCCGCTTCTGCCGTAGCAGATTCGGAACAGTTAATCCAGGATGTGCATGCATATGTAAGGATTGGCCAAATGAGTGTCTCATAGTAAACGGATTTAACCTTTGTCGTCATGTTTTACGGAAATAAAAGCCTTTATAGTAAGTTTAACATTTCACTTTCAATTGTAATTAACCGGAGTTCATTGTTTTCTCTTATACGGTTTCAGGGAAGACGAATCAGTTGAAATAACGTTTAAAAAACTATTTGGAACAAAGAACGTCGAAGAAATTATCAGAAAATACTAGGAATTAAGTGTTGAGAAAAAGTCTAAAATCGTAGCATGGACACAGGAAAACGTATCGTTACGTGTAATTGGTTGTAGCGATTGGACGGTAAAAAGCGTTTTACAAAAATATGCCCAAAAACGAACCGTACAGATGAAGGAAGGTAGCGGTAAGAAATGAAAGACAAGCGGCAGACAAGAGAATCATTTAAAGCTCCTCTGTTTATCGAATCGGTTCCTAAATGCGGAACAACTTCGCGCAGAGTGGAACCCTATGTTATCAAGGTGGCGGTCACTTCGGATGGTGCAAAAGAGGTTGACTGGGATAGGACTGGCATGTCAAACTCCAGCAAACCGTTACTTAGCAACAAAATGAAGCAGATACGTCGTAACTGGTGCTAGAAGAGACCAAATTATTTTTTATGTCAAATCAATTGGTTTATATGGAACCTTGAAAGTTTGGCGGAGAAAAGGTGAACGGTACGTATAGCCATGAATGTGTTCAACCAGTGGCCAAACATTCCCCGTACGTAATGGTATGAGGAAACATCACCGGAACTGGGAGTTGGCAGTATTTTGATACTACGGATAACTGTTAATGGCGAAAGATACAAATCGACAATCACCAAAGGCCTACTTCTTACCTTGGAGGATTTGTATGGAGCATATTCCAATACTATTTTCTAGGATAATACGACATTGTGCCACGCTGCACATCCAGTAAGTATGCAATGAATTTTCCTAAACCTTTTCTATCGCATTTGAATAACTAAACTGTCTTCTCTTTTTCAGATGCAACATTTTAAGAAAAAACTTGGCATCGAGTCACTTCTCTGACCAGAAAATAGCTCCAACTTCAGTACACCAGAAAACCTTTGGGAGATAATGTCGAAAAAAGTGACGAAAAAGAAAAAGAGACAACCCAAGTCGAAAGTACAAACCAAAAGGTGTGGGACAACGAAATAACCTTCAATACCATCGATAGGCCTTACGAGTCAATATACTCAAGAGTAAAGGTTATAATTATTATTTTAATAAAATAAACTATAAATAGTATTAGCACGCTATTATTATTTTTTATACGCTATTATTATTATTATTATTATTATTATTAATTTCAGTTGTAACAGTTTCCTTTCAATACAAAAGATGATTTTTCTCGGCAATTGCTTTTCACTAGCAGAATGTTATATTTCAGCAGATTTATCTTCTTTTTAATAGAAAGCCGAGCAACATTCTTCTCAAAATTTAACAAATTATATAAAAAGACATTAAGGCATATACGGTTCCAAATAAAAACCGTAGTAAGGAAAACATAAACGAAAAGCTGAAAACTGACTAGTGCGACGTTTTTCCCTGCGCCGGGTGTACATTTCGTTTCTGATAGAAAATATATAATCTACAATAATTTTACGCCCGAGTTTCTTTTTTGAAAATGACACAAGAAGCTTCAACTACTTGGAGAATCTAATAAACTAGATCAAATGATGTGCACCACTTACAGCTGAGGCTGTTTGCATAGAATAAGAGTGAAATATTAGTGTTTTGGGGGTACAATATTAAAAAACAAAGCAAGTGACTATACAAAGTTATTTGTTCTACTTGAGAGATGGAAGGTCTAATGAGTCAGGTTATTTCAATCGTTGAAATATCGATGAGTTAGTATTCTTTTTCTTGTTGGGATGATGACTAACGGTTTGGTGTCGTTCATTGTGATTCTCCATTTTGACAGCCATTCTTCAAGAAATGAGATGTGTGGACTTGCAGAATTCCAAAAACCATAGGTAAAGTAGTCCCACGACAAACCTGGAACGGGTCTAGTTGTTGATATAAATCAGCGGCGACGTTGTTTGCAATGGTAGCTGTATAGTGGTCGATCTGATTCAGCTGAAATGTTCGGAACACATAGATGTATGTATATAGGGAGTAGGTCTGTATCCTTGGCTACTTGCTAGACTACTCCAGGGACCAATGGTTACCCTACGACACCGACAAAGGAATTAAAAGGAGGCCTGTCACCTCAGGTGCAGCACAGGGGTCGATCTTAGGACCTGACCTCTGGAACTTCATGTACGATGAACTGCTGTGCCTGGAAATGCCTGCGGATGTGTTTCTGGTAGGTTGCACTGATGATGGCGCAACGCTAATCCCTTCTAGATCTGCCGAATTCGCTCAGCTCAAACTTAACCAAGTCATGAGAAGGGTGAATCGGTGGATGACCGGGCACAGCTTCCAGCTGGTAGTCTCTGAAACAGAGATTATTATGCTGACGAAGCAGAGGATACCAACTATCATAACCATGGCAGTTGGCTCCGTTGAGATCCAGCCCAGCAAGTCGGTCAGGTATCTGGGAGTAACCCTGGACACCAAGCTGACGTATTGGGATCATATCCATGTGATAGGGCTCTAGTAGTCGTCACTTCACTGAGTAGGCTAGTGGCCAACGTCGGTAGACCCAGTGAGACGCAACGGGGGCTGCTGATGGTAACGACCGATTCCATCTTGCTATATGCAGCTGGAATCCGGGGAGATGCGATTCGAATAAGAAGTTCCAGAAGCACATTGTCAGTGTCTAGCGCAGGAGTGCTCTGCGAATAGCCTGTAGCTACCACACGGTCTTAGAAGAGGCTGTGATAGTGGTACCTCTATTTTCAGCACTCGAAAATTATGTTCACGAGAACTGATGACCGGATAATTCGATCATTATGAAATTTACAGAATATGCTGATATTTTGGATATAGGACCAAGTCTGATAGAAGTGATTTTGAAATGCGGGCAACCCTGTGGCAGTGGTGCCGTCTTGATAATTCACTGAAGAAAATCTACTTTTTGGCCTGTAACTTCCGATTCAGCCAAAAAATTTAAACGAAATTCACACAGTGTCTGAACCTTACTTTAAGCCACATATTTTTTTTAGCCAGAAATTTGATTGAAAAACTAGAATAGAGTTGGCAGCTATGGTAATTTTTGTCACCTAAATCTTGTTAATTTACTGAGCAAATAAAGCCAAAGAAGTCATGAAATTAAAACGAAATTCATGTAGTAAATAGACTTTATTGGAAGCCAAATTCCCTAGGAATTTCGTAGAAAAATCTTGAGAGGGCCACCAGCTATGGTCGTGTTTGTATTTTTTTTTTTGCATTTCCGTACCAAGCGATGCGGCCATTCAAATTTCAAATGGGAATAGATCGTGCAATGAAAATTAATATCAAATATTGAGGTTTCAAAAAATTTAAAAGTTTTGAGGGTGGTAGCGCTAAGTTTATTTTCAAGCGCAGTCATTCAATCGAAACGAAATTCACAGGGCGGGTTTAACTGAACGTGAAGCAGATTTGGTATATTTTTGGCTATGCTGTTAACAAAGGGCTATGCTGTTAACACAACACCAGACATTTTCGTAAATACTGCACCAACAGATGCTTCTATTATATATTCATATGCAAAGCATTTGCAATAAAAATAAGTAGGCAATGTTTAAATTTTCCGAATTTTGAAAATTTTTCGGATGGCAGCCTTATACAATGTTTAATCGCTGACCACGTTTTTTGGTTACTCAAAGACAATTTCTTCGAAAATCAATTATCTAGCGGTTCTGATGCTCTAGAGTTTTTTTTATGTTTTAGTAATGGTTGCTCCTTATTTTATCAAAATGAGTGGATTCTTTTTACTATCCCATCCCCATGTGTAAGAGCTACTTTTTCATTTCATTCAATTTTTAACAAAAAGCATACATAAGCTATGACTCACATGCTAAATACACAGATTCGAGACAAATTCAATGCAATATTAATGAATATCTATAAAATATTCTCAGACACAACGAATAGCCTATCTTCCCCTAATTGATCACAATTCACAAGCCACGACCCACAAACAAATATAGATTAAAATGCACAAACAAGCCGCCGCATCTATAGTTTATCATTTAAATAAACATAAATATTATACAAAACAAAAAATAAATTGAATCTCAATGAACTTTTTTCTATTTTCGTTTGAAAATATTTATTAAACTCACCCCCTTAGCGTCTAATGATTTTATTACAATTAAAGCAATCGTTAAGTTTTTTTTGTGTTATGACATCTTCATCATAGTCACGAATTTATGACATTTGCACGAACTCCTCTCATTTCTGACCGTCACCGTTAATAAACCAACTCCAGCTTGAGATGCTTCAACGGAAACATTGGCGCGCTTCGATATCCATTACAAAGCCGTTTGGATTCAGTCATTTTTAACCGGCGGCGGTGTCTTCAGTACAGTATGTGGTAGCAAGTCCCCGAGCCAATAATGCAATTACTACAAAACGGAAGAATCGTTTTCCCTTCTGCAGAAACAAAACTGAGCTCAACTAGGTACCGCGCATCGAAACGTCGCTAGTACTGGAGTCTCGTCTCCAATGCAAGAAGGGTTACTATTTCCTCGGAGGTTCGTGCATGAGCCAGCATTACACCAACATAATTTAACACTTAGTCTTAGTATCAGAACTGTCAAGATGTTAATCTTGCGGAAAGCATGCGATCCACGGAAATGTGCGCATTCAATTACCCAGGTTACGTGCAAGCAGTCAGCGGATAGTGCAACCGAGACAAGAGTAACCTTGCCTAGGTACACGTTGTTGCGCTTAAACCTCAGGTGAGATTTTCGATGTAGGCAGATTGTGTTGCCGCCAGTTCCACATCGTATGATCCGTGTAATTGAGTGTATAAAAACGCGATTTTTTCTTTTGTTATTAAAAGAATTTTCAAAAGGTTACTGCACAATTTAACTATGTTTCCGAATTTCTTTGGAACGTTATTATAAAATACACTGGAATGAAATAAATTGTAAAAATTGAGAAAGCTGGCAGCACAGTGGACATTTCAAAATCGCAGACCCACCGATGGAAGGTAGCATTCAATAATCGGCATCGGCTCCCGGATGATTCAATGATACCGCTGCTGCACGTGAAATATCTACACTTTTCAACTTGGTGTTTGATAATTGTGGACATTCGACGCTGTATCTTGTTGTTTATCATAGCCTCGAAGACATGCATGGTTACATTGCATGTCTTCGAGCGCGTAAATATCTGTCTTAGAATACTTGTATTCGGATCATAATACATGGCTTACAAATCTGTACCTTTTGGATTCTGTTAAGAATTAAACATATTTGCATTCGGCGAATCAGGAAAATAAAATCGATTGATTTCCGAAAAAAAGCATACTTTTATATTGGCTAAAACACAAATCACTGTCGTCAAATCAACCAGATTTCGTCAAATTGAAAAATGTTACGCAAATATTCAATTGTGATTGTTTTACGGATTAATTATAAAATGCAAACATAAAATTAAAATCAGTTGGAACGATAATACACTCTGCTGACAATTCCATCTGTGCCCTGTAATCCTTTCCTGCACCTGATCGCGAATGTGAGTCCCTATGATTTCTCTGCCGACCTCATGTCGCGCAACGACAAATCTCTTTTCCAAACAAACAAACATGCCTACAAGCATTCAATTTTCCCAGAAAAATGCATGTTACTGCTGCAGTAGAAACAACCAGACCAGCAAACAATCGTCCACGGAACAACCAATACGAAATCCATATTCATGATGGATAGCGTGTCTTATATGCTGCCGCTAAAGAAGAAGGAACACGTAGAAACGTTTCCTTTGATGTTATATGTGAAAAACGGATGAAAAACTTAACGCTCGGGCGCAACGGAAAAACGCAAGATGACGTGCAAGCTGGCAATTTTTTTTTCTTCGCCGATTCAACATCAGTCGTAACCTAGCATTAGATTACCAGTGAACCGAATGCAAGTTATTATTTTGCTATGAAATTGCATCAACTTCTCGTATTTTCTTAGGTATTATTCAGGAAAATGAGAAACATTCGCATTTTTTAGTCTTGAGTAAGACTGGGAGGTTGCTTTTGTCGCTACTGATCGGAAACAAGTTATAAGGTCTAGTGCTCTGTGGTGGGTCTAAATTGCACATCTTGGCTCGGTTTGTAACGCGGATAAGCGCCATTGAAGTAGTTTTATGCAGCTCAGAGAACCTATGATTTTCAATGAAAATTACTTGTCTTCTCCGGTTTGAATGAATTTTGAAAGAATAGCTCGGAAAATTTACATATTCCTTGAATCTTCTCTCCATCAGTGAATGTAGCAACTTGGCATTGAGAACTACATACGTGCGACCTTTCGCAAGAGTGTCGTAACGCTTTCATATCATGAACGTGGAAAGCAAAAATTAAACGGAAAAACGTTTACAGGGAGTCCATTTAACTCCCGTATTAGCTTATATTGCTCTTTATTTATATCACTATCATTATTATTATGAAAAATCATAAAAATCCTAAAAAATGAATCGAGTACTTCAAATAGGTTTCCAATAAAGCGGAGCATTGGATGATAATTTAATAATAACAGTAATTTTTATTAACTAAGCAAAAGATAAGCTCACTCGAGAACTACTGCCTGCCGTCAAATATTAAAACTCAGACTGTTTGAACCATAGCAAATTGACAGACTTGGTTATGTTTTGGACAGATGATCCGATGCTCTACCCTATGTCCCTCTCGAACCTTACCACCCTCCTGTTCTTTTAGAAATTTCTTTCAATCTTCCTCTTAGATCCACAGTTTCTTGCTACAGGCGCTTCAATTTCTTTAAAGCCAACTTTGTTGGAATGGCGAACGAAATCAATCATATTAACTGGTACTCATTTCTTCGCTGTTCTGACGTTAATGAGGCTCTCCATAGGCTTTATGTCTTCCTCGCTAATCTCATTCCAAGCTTCACTCCCACATGTCGTCCCAGGAGACCCAATGATGCTCCCTGGTTCACCTCTGAAGTTGCTGCTGCCCTTAAGGCAAAGGATGTTGCTCATGCCAAATTCAAACGTTCAGCTTTGCATGATGACCTGTTTGAGTTTAAAAAGCAGCGCTCTCATGCAAAGAGGGTTGCTAAAGAAGCCATACGTGCCTACGTTGCCAGAGGTGAGGCTTCGATTAGTTCCAACAATTCTAAACCCTTCTGGTCATTTATTCACTCACTGAAAAAATCCCCCATCATTCTTCAAAATGTGTTTCTTGATGAAACTTCTGCCGCTACAACTGAAGAGACCTGTGAGCTCTTTGCTCATTTTTTCTCGTCATTTTCTTCCCCACAAAGCCCTCTTTCTCCTCCACATGTTTCTTTCACCACTCCCTCGTCGTTTCGCGCTAACCTTAGAGCGCTCTCTTCATTTCGTACAAACCCTTTAGAAGTTGAATATTTACTGAGTTGTCTCGATTCTAACGCTTGTTCTGGCTCTGATGGTATTCCTAATATACTAACTAAGTCCCTATCTTCTTCACTTTGTGTACCCCTGTCCATTATTTTCAACCTAAGCATCGCTTTTGGTGATTTTCCTTCCATATGGAAATCAGCCAACATGGATTTGTCAAAAGTAAATCCACTGTTACCAACTTGTTATCTTTCAGCAATACTGTTGCTTCTGCCATCGATCAGCAAAGACAGGTGGATGTTCTTTACACTGATTTCTCTAAGGCATTCGACTCTGCCAATCACGTGCTCCTTCTCTTGAAATTAGAGAATTATGGTTTTTATGGACCGCTGCTCTCCTGGTTTTCTTCTTACATTTATGAACGTGCTTGTGTTATTACTGTTGTGCTTGTGTTATTACTGCTCCTCTGCTCCCTTCTATCCTACCTCTGGTGTTCCGCAAGAATCGATACTTGGCCCCTTGTTGTTCTTAATCTTCATTAATGATCTGCCAGGTCTCCTAAGCTCCTTCTCCCTTGGAATTATTTTTGCGGGATGATTAAAATTGAACAACTTTTTATTTACATTAAAAATTTTAATCTACATTGTAAATTCTATTTTGAAAACTCCTTCTCCCTTCTTTACGCAGACGATCTTAAAATATTCAGAGTAATCGATACAATTGAAGACTGCTTTCAGCTAGAAAATGATCTGCACACTCTGAGCAACTGGTGTAGTGCAAATTATCTTACTCTGAATGTCTTAAAATGTGGCCAAATGTCGTTCACGCGTAAAACCAACCCTTTAGTGTTTTCTTAATGCGTTTCCGGTACCTCTCTCGATGCTGGGCATGAATCACGAGATTTCGATAGGCGATATCGCCTATCGTCAAAAAAAAACGATAGCGATTATCGACTTAGGAATGTCGGCATCACAACCTAAACGATATGGTGTATCGAAATTTTTTTTTGAACTATAACTCCATGGTAGATTTTCGTGACATTTGACAGCATTTGATGAATGGTAATGACATTTGAAAATTCAAATAGTGAGCCGCTAATACGTGATAAGTTTGCTGGTAATTTAATTTACAGTGAAAATCATTGGCAGAATACATACTTTTTGATTCTTCATCTGAAGATGATAATGAAAAAGTGTTGCGAAGGAATATGAGAGTTTCTAGTAATCCGTTGGAGTTACCGGAACAGAAGTAATAAATAAAGATCTTAAAATATCTTGTAATTCAAATGTATTTTGTAGGTTCATTAAACGTTTTCGTGTAACGAAGGAAGCGTTTAAATATAAATATTTGCTTGTTGCAGGTACTATAAGCTCCTCTATCCCGCCTATATTGAAGGTAGCATGCACGCTATCGTTGCTGGCGGGTAGAGCGTACCAGCATAAGTAGGCAACGCTTGTTCGATTACGATGTTCGGCAACGATTACTTGATCGGAATGGCTCAAAGCACTGTTTCAAAAATTTTGAGGGGGTGTAATAGACGAAATGGAAGAAAAACTGTGCCCCAAGTGGATGAAATTCACTTTGAGGAGGAGTGCAAGATTTAGTTTCTAGAAAAATATGGGATTTCTAAAACATTTTCTTTCAATAATTTCTATTTTCCCTGAAAATACACTTTCCTAGAGACAAAATTTTATAAACTAATCATAATACTTGCATTACAAAATACAAATACAAAACTTCGAAAAGAACTCACTTCATGTCACAAGCCGAAGATGGATATCGATGACATATCGATAGTCGTTTGCCTATCGCCAGAGATTTCGATAGTCGCTGTCGTTTTTTGATTTTCGTGATTTCAAATCTCGAAAATTTCGACAGTCGATATCGTCTATCGTCGGTTGTGATTCATGCCCTGTATTCTGTTTTAAAGACCCGGGAGTTATTTTCTACACTAAACTCTTACACGCTGAAAAATCATTGTTCTACCCTTAATATATTTTGCAGCTAATATATTTATATTAAAAACATTTCTTAACATTATTATATTGACCTAGCAATAACATTATATTGCCCGCACATAGCATTCTTAAAATGTTATATATTGACATGCGTGTGGTGAATTTTTCTGTTACAATATTACATTAGTAAGCCAATATTAAATAGTAACATGGCAATAAGTTATATTAGCATCTTACAATACTATATTGACACACCAATAATATATATTAACATGCCAATATATTATAGTAACATGGCAATAAGTTATATTAACGTCTTACTATAGTATATTGGTATACCAATTATTAATATTAACACGCCGTCGATACGATTTTTCTATAGTCCCAAGAGGTCCCCCATCTAACTACTAACCGCGCCCAACACTGCTTAACTTCGATGATCGCGGAACATTAGGTTATTCCAGTGTGCTATTGCCGCATAAAATATGAATATTCTAACTAACAATACAAGCAATGTACTTTGTTGTATGACCAACAATTTCACCACCCTTGCTTAATACATTTATATTAGCATAGTAATATATTTATGTTAAGATGTTAAAACATTTATATTTACAGATGTTCTGAATATAAAAAGTTAACAGCTTAATATGTAATGTTAAACTGCAAATATAATATTGTGACTTCCTAACATACAATATTGAGCTGTTAAAATTATGTATTAGGGACAATGCTGTTACTATAACAATATTAAGATGCTAATATATTGATTTCGGTCATTTCTCAGCGTGTATCTAACTGCCAAAGCGTCCAGGCTCTCGGGCTTTATACTTAGATCTTCTAAGCATTTTATTGATATCTCCACCTGTGTACAGCTGTTTTGCTCTTTTGTCCGCAGTATCCTTGAATATTGTTGTCAAATATGGTGCCCACATTTTCAGTATTTAATTGATGCCGTTGAATCTTTACAACGCAGGTTCATCCGCTCTCTGCTTTTCAAATTCAATTTGACTTACTGTGGGTATAGCGCGAGACTTACCATGCAACAAATTCCATCCCTGAAATCTCGTAGGCTGTTCTTCGATGAATGCCTTCTATTTAAACTACACCATCGACTTGTCTCATCTGACCTCTGCATCCTGGTTTCCGTCCGTGTGTTGGATCGGTCATGTAGATCAACTTTAACGTTTAATGCTTCATTTGCACGGGCTGATGCATATTACTTTTCACCGCTGCTACGTTTATCTAGGCAGCATAACGAACTCAGACTTGGTTCCCTGCCACCGACCTTGATGCTTTTCAAAATCATCTTAAAAGATAAAGTAATTACTTATTCTTTCTAATGCATGTTCATCTTGGCTAATTGCTTATTTAAATTTTGGATTCTTATTTTCTATTGAATTATGATACTCTTGTTCGTTTTATATATATTTTTATTTTTATTTATCATTGTCTATTGCGTAATTGGACTTGATCTGTTATTATAGACATTAAATCAATAAATAAATAAATAAATCAGCTGTATTTTGAATGCATAAAAATCGTGGTATGATCGAATGTATCGTTTCTTGGCTAGTTTAAAGAATCGGAAAAACTTTGTTTAAATCGAAATTATCCACAAATGGGGCTGTTTAAGTGGCTGGCAGGTTTGTATCTATCCGAAAGTTGAAAACAAGATTGAACAACACTGACTGAACAACAGTCCGGTATCATGATTAAGACTAAACCTTATTCCAATATTCAAATTTAAATTTATTCACTCACAATTTACACTTAACATCTTTGCTTTAACTTAATTTAGAGCTATAGACAGATTATATATATTATACTACTATAAAATTAAATTTAGGCTTAGAAGTAAAGTTAAGGAATCCCACGACAACCTACGAACGGGTCTAGGGGTTGAAGCTGATAGAGGGCTTCATTACAAATTTACAATCAATGTGAATACGAGTGTGGAGTAATCAATTCTACGACTCTACCCCTGATTTAAATCTGGTACTTAATCAAAGCTAGGTGAACTCAAAGCTTGGTGCGCGGACCCTCGTCCAAAATTGGATTCAAACCAGGGACCCCACACGCAAGAAGCCAGCCAGTGCACTACCCACTAGTCTACTCAAGTTTCAAATTTAGGCTTATACCTGAGATTAAATGAGCTTAAAGTAATGAATCAGCACAACGAAAAATAGACACCTTGTATTTAGTTGCTTTAATTTTACTTCCATCTAGATTTAGCTTAACTTATATCTAACTTGAATCTACTTTAGGCTAGCGCTAAAACTCAACGTCGTAATATAGTGTTGTACAATTGATTCTATAACGGCATTGTTGCAATGGTTACACTTTTCAATAAATTTTCATCTCTTTTTTCGTTAAGGTATTTTACTTCCTTAACTCCGGGTTCATTGTAAAGCTTGCGCGTGGAATAGAAGAATGACTTCTTACACCTCAACTTGAGCTTTTTTACTGATTCATTGGCAATAAATGACCTCGCAATATCATGAGTAGCAATATCGCAATATCAAATAGCTGGTGATTTGTTGAATAATCCTTGCAAAAACCGAACTGAGGTTGGAGTAGGATATTTTTACACTCAAAAGAAAAAACAATCTTGATATACTTCAGGATAACCCTCGAGAATATTTTGTCAAGCGAACATAACAAGCTATGTTTCAGTAGCTTTCAGACATAGCGGTGCTCTTACCTGGCTTTGAAAGTGGAATAACCATTGTTTGTTCCCAAACAGCCGGAAAGTATAATATCTGCAAACAATCATTAAAGATAAAACAAAGTAGAACTACTGTTTTCCTGGCAAGCTTCTTGAGGCATTTTTTGAATATGTCATCAGGTCCTCGAGCTTTATTCGTTTTAAGTTTGCCAAGAAAATCAGTGTCTTATCTTGGCTTGCACTATACATTAGCATAGAGTGACGGTCTCTAGACAAATGACGTAATCGCTTTCTGAATCATATTTTACAACAAAGTTACCCATATTAGCTATAAGCAGTTGGGAATTCTCAAAAGTGCTTGCAATCAATTTTGATTTTGCATCAAAAAATGAGCATGTTTGTTGCTTTTGTTGTAGAAAAGAGGAATTTGATTAGAGCCACTTTTCCCGGAAATTTTTTTCAGTCACCAGAGCTGGTGGGAGCTATGGTCAAGATTTTGCAGCATTTTGTTCCACCGGCTGTTATGCAATATGAGAATTATTTATTTAAATTCACGTTACCACCTACGCCTGGTAGTATAACGTTATTGTATAAGAGAATTTGTGCAAACACCGATCTCAAACTTCTGAAATCTTATACTGTTCTTTCATACTTTTAATCTTATACTTTTTAATTACTTTTACTCTTATAATTTGGTTTTTCTTTAATTGCATGCCCTAAAACTCAGAACTACGGTAATAATCAGAGTTAGATTAGCTCAAAACTCGCTGCACGGTCCTCGTCCGTACCTGGTTTAGAACCAGAGACGCAACAAATGCTCTACTCACTAGGCTGCACGAGCTTCCATTTAAAGAAAGGGCTCTGGAGAAACCTAGCAAGCACTAGATATATTTCGCAAAATTAGTACACAGCTACTAAGTTTCAGAAATTGGATGATTGAAGGACATAGAACAAGCTCCTTGGAACAGATGCATTCAAGAAGTCGTCACAGAATAAATTTTATTAAAATTTAGGCTATATTAGTAGTTTATATATAATAGTCAAAGGTAGGTTGCTTCACTTGGGTAGCAAACTGAATAGCTGCATGTCGTAGCAAAGTGAATAAAAAAGTGTTAGATGAGATTTGACAATTTAGTTAAAAATCGATAAGAACGATGAGATCTTTAATCTGGTTCGTAAAAAAAAGACAAAATATAAAATCCTTCTCAAATGCCACTAATAATCATGCATGAGGTCAATACGTCTAAGCCTATAGTTTGACCCGGTATAGTCAAAACACTTAGTATTTAAGCGTAAGACCATATTAAAGTTTACCGATGGATTTGAATAACGCGCTGCCAATTCACCTAGCAAGAAGCTTCCTGAGTGTAATTTAGGCAAAGGTAGGCTTGTAAAATATCAAATAATAATACGCTCCCCTTTTTCGTCTACATGTTTTATTGGTCATATAAATAATCATTGACAACTAGAACTATCCGCTATTCTAGCCTGCTTAAGTCGGATACGCTTCCATTCCTCCAACAAGCTTATTGTATAATGCGTACTATGCATGAATGGAGCGCTTTCACTTCAAAAATAACAATTTTTTTTATAAAATCGTAGCTCAAATCTAAAGTTTATCATTAGACAATCCCGCGCTCTCTTACGTCAAATCAAACATTTCATACGAATAACGGAAAGCGTCATGGATATCAGACAAGATTCATGGCATCCGACAGAATTATCTGGCATTCGAGGTAGCTCATAGGCGAATTCCTTCACGGACCTGCGACTCTCGTTACACTCAGGCTGAACTGATGCACGACAACTTAACGGCCACATTAAATTATTAATATCAGAACTGAAGATGATTTCCTCGGACTGCACTTGAACATTGCGCAAACACGAAAGGCTCTACTCGTAATATATGTTACAGTCGAGTTTTGTTGAAGTACCCATTTGTCATTTCAACAGCTTGATTCGTGATTCGCACGCTATACCTGCACTGGCCGCACATGAACAATCTCAAGTCGGAGTAACTACCCTTTTGCGCTTGCGGAAAAGGTGAGCCCAACAGCAAAGAACCAGATAAATACCAATTCCGAAGCTAACTACTTTCCGATCATAATCTGAGAAAGCAAACTTTCATCCTGTAACGGCCGACCGACCATGATCGCGTTCTTTGAATCTTATCTGCATTAATGTGCTTCGAGAACGTTATCTCGAAATAGACATACATACATGGATATTGGTCAATGAAACTTAGAGCGCTGCTCTTCCAACTGTTCAAGTGAAGATGTTGAACCGATCGTTTGCCAGATGGCAACCGAATAATATTCATAACAAAATTTGCATTGTGGCACCCAGCATGGGATTACTACCGCTGGAAACGCATTTACACGCTCGGTGAACGCAACCTGCTTTGGTCAACCGATCTTGATCTATATTCCAACGTCGCGTTAGTTTGCAGTACGATCTATAAATAAACAGCACCAACTCACTGACTGTAAAACAGTTTGTTTACCATTAATTATTATTAAATTGGCATAATGTACAATTCTATTTCTGCACTGAAAAACAACGAAACGTAACAATCAAAACTAGCAATAATTTATCATTGCTGATATTTATTATGGTTATGATATATGTATGTATCCGGAGTTCGGTGAATCGTTGCAAAGGTGTCTTATTTTTGGCATTTGCGATTCTGTTATGTTGTGAATTTCGGATGAATTTTTTTTCTTTATAAAAAGCAGTAGTATATCGTTTGCATTAGAAATTCAAAATTTCATTCACTTTGAGTGGCAGGTAAACTTTTAAGGTGGATAAATTCATTCAGAAACGATATTACTCAAGCTTACTGGTCTATTTATAGAAAACTGACCATAGGTACTTCCGTGATTACGTCTCCACTGGCCAGACAAGAGGAGGTGGTGTTTCACTTGCTGTTAGAGCACCCTCTCAAGCGAAATTGTTGACTCAACCCCGCATAAATTGTTTCAGCAGAAAATTATTCGAATATCATTCGATAGCACATCGGTATATATCGGTTTATTTTATGTCCCGCCTAGATCTGACGACTCTGTCTACAATTATATATGTGAATTTACATCTAACTTTATGGGATCTCGTAAGACAGAGGATCAAATTATACTCCTAGGAGATTTTAATCGCCCTAATTTACGTTTCGTTATTGATGAAACTGACAATTACTTACTACCTATTAACTATCTTGATTATTCTGACTTTAACCTTGTGAGTACTTTGTATGGTAATGATTTGCAGCAGGTTGCTCCAACTCCCAACCGTAATGGTAATTGGTTAGACCTTATATTTACAAACATTTATGACAAAGTAGTTGTTAGCCCGACTATCGACGCGGAGAATCTTTTCTCTAATAGCCTACACCATTCCGCTCTTACTATTGATTTATCCACTACAGATTCTAATATCTTTCAAACTTACAATAATACTATTGCATACGATTTCCGCAATGCTGATTACGATAGCATTCACAACTCTCTTGACAATGTCGATTGGACAGATACGCTTAAATCTCAATCTCTTGACGAAAATGTAAATTCTTTCTACAAAATACTGTTTGACGTGGTCGAAAGGTATGTCCCTAAAATTATGAGAAAAGATAAGCTTTCTGAGCCTTGGCTTGACAAGACTCTTAGACGTCTGAGAAATCACAGAAATAAACTTCACAAATCAATACAAAATAATGTCGACTTTAGCCATCGTATCAAAGAAGAAAACAATGCAGTGGCCAAAGAATTCCAGGAAAAGTCTCATGAAGCATATGACAGATTCATTAAAACTACCGGCGAGAATATAATTCATAACCCCAAAAAGTTTTTTGACTTTGTGAATATGAAGCGGAAAGCAACCGGTTATCCCTCTTCTATGTGCAATAGAACCTCAATGTCTTCTTCTCCTCAAGAAATTTGTAATTTTTTCGCAGATAACTTTCAAGAGGTTTTTAGCCCTGTCAGTACTCCATCACTCTGTCACCTCCCTAGAGTATCTAGAACAATGTTCGCTGAGGCTATAACTATTTCCAGAGATGATATTTTTAAAGCTATCTTGGAGCTTGATAGTAACAAAGGCCCTGGACCCGATCTTCTTCCTCCGATTTTTCTTATTAAATGTGTTGCACAGTTAATCTCTCCTCTTCACATCATATTCAATACATCTCTTTCTTCTGGGCACTTTCCATCGTATTGGAAAACCTCCTAAGTTACACCAATATTCAAAAATGGTGATAGAAGATCAATTCAAAATTATAGAGGTATCGCCATTTTATCAACTATTCTTAAACTGTTTGAAAAAATCATATGTGATAAGCTATCCCCGCTGGTCGATGCTTGACTTAACGAACAGCAGCATGGTTTTAGGAAAGGTCGTTCTACCACTACCAACCTAATGGTGCTGGTTTCCCATGTTCTTTGCGAAATGGAGAAAGGTGGTCAAATTGACGCAGTCTACACTGACTTCAGCAAAGCGTTTGATCGTGTTAGCCACTCCATTTTGATTTCCAAGCTGCAGCAGTTCGGAATTGCAGAATTTTTACTGAGATCGCTTAGCTCTTACCTCCAGAACCACTCACAAAATGTGAAATTCCAAGGGCTTATCTCTAAAAAAATTCGTGTCAACTCTGGAGTACCTCAAGGCCCTTTGCTATTTAACATTTTTAAATCAGACCTGTCGGAGGTTTTATCTGATGTACCTCATCTACGCTATGCGGACGATCTGAAAATTTTTCATACCATAAAGTCGTCATCTGATGCCAACTTTTTTCAACTAAAACTAAATTCCCTGGATCATTGGTGCGGCGTAAACAACCTACCTCTCAATATCGCAAAATGTCATGTGATTAGCTTCTCTCGAAAAAGTACGCTCGTACATCATACTTATCTTTTAAGCAATACGACACTCAGTAGGGTTAACAATATATTAGACCTCGGTGTGGTGCTGGATGAAAAGCTCCGCTTTAATTTGCATTACGACAAAATAGTCTCTCAAACAAGTAAATGACTAGGCTTTATTAAGCGGCGAGCCAGGGAGTTTCAGAACCTTTGGGTTACAAAATCGCCATACACCGCGCTCGTTCGCCCTCTTCTTGAGTATGCTTGCATTATCTGGAACCCGGTTTTCGAAATTCACAGCCAAAGATTCGAATCTGTTCAAAAGCAATTCTTGCTATGCGCTCTTAGAGGTATTTACCATCACTGTGATTTTAGCAATTTACCGCCTTATGAATCTCGCCTTAGACTTCTAAATTTGTCACCAAATGCCTGCTTCAGTTTCGATGTCATTAGAGACGCTGTTAATGTCGACTTCATTCAGGAAAGATTTGTGCTTAACCAGCCCGTAAGAGTCACTAGATCCCGACAAATACTAGTTGAATATAGGTATAGCACCGCATATGCTGATAATGAGCCAATAAATAGATGCTGCAAGATATTCAACAGCATGAGCCAACACTATTCCCCCACAATTTCGAAAGCGTCCTTTAAAAACAGAGTTACCAAGGCTCTCTTATCCTACCCTCTCTAGTCTACCGGCCTAGTACCCTTTTCATGACTAACAAAATATTTAATTTAATTTCCTTTTAGTGTTTAATAATTTCGTGCCCTACATGTAATATTGCTGTCATATTTATTAATAGAATGTTAATTTATTTATTTGCATTGCTTTCTGTGTATTTTTACCTGTTATTAATCTGTTTTGTTTAGTTTTGTTATTTTGAATTGTAATGTCAATTTATATTTTTATTTTTATCTTATTTATAAGTAATTGTATACCTTGTTTCGTGAAATAAATAAATAAATAAATCAACGCATTATGCACTTTGCCGTTTTTAGTGATTTCCCGACCACTATTAATTAAATTTCGCAAATACAAAAAGCTTTACCTTAAGAGCGGCAACCTAGAAAATAAAATTATCAATTATCTTCTACAAGCCTAATTAAATCAAGTTAGTTCCCAAAAGATATTCCGTACACCGGAAGCGTGAAATGTGAGAAAATTCACACTTAGCGAAAACGAAGTTAGATCATGACGGCTTTCTGTGGTGCAATACAAAAGCCGATATTAAACTCAAAAGTACATCGGACTTTATCGAATTACACCAGGCCGGATGCGAGCAATCAAAGTTTAAATAGTACAAAACTTGAAGTGCTCGATACCTTAAAATCAACTTCGATCTAGTGATTAAATCCATTAACTAACATTGTACATACTTTCGACTGAACTTTGCATTTTAATCGCACTTAACGAGCTTCCTTTATATCATCACGAAACACAATTAACGGTAGCCAGTCACACATTGAAATATTTCACCTGTTCATCAACCCCAATTCCGTCATTTAACAACATTTCACATAGTCATCACCGTTCTTCTCCCGAAAAAAAAGTTAAACAATTTTTAGAGTTCTCACGACACGACCTCGAAAAACATTTACTTACCACCGGGGCAATGAATAAAACGATGCATTTGACCGCACCACGATGGAATTTGTCAAAGGCCGCAGTCAACAGATGGACGACCTGATAGCACAGCACAACGAGTGCTTCGGTGTCCATAAAACACGAAATATTGAGCCATAATGGAAGAATTATAACCGGGCGAGGACGATCCCGTGTCGCGATAAGCGTAATATCCATTCGGATTCCTTTTTCGAGCGAGACTCATTCGGATAGAGATATTAAAGACGTCGGACCACAAAGAAAACACCACGATAGTTTGGAATTTTTTTAAATGGTGCATTTGTTGCGTAAACCTCGAGGCATACAATGAAAAATAAAAAAAAAGCAGAGACAAAAGGTGACTTTAGGCTATTAATGTCAGGAAAGTGTGCCTGGTGTCCTAAATTCAGTATTTTATTCGACTCGACCAGCCCAAGAGAACGAATGATGTCCAGATCTGTGTCCTATAAGACAATGTCAGCAGGACACCAGACCCTTGACATTTAATGGTTTTAAATCAATAAAGGAACAACAGCTCAAGAGTGTCTTTGTTAAGAACTACAAATACTGCTGAGCTGACAAAACGATGAAAGTCGCTGATGAAAATGACTATACAAAAGAACCAGGAGCGATCAACAATTAAAGCGTAGAGATAAATTATAGTAGGATTTAAAAAATTTAGGTCGCAGAGGAAATGATTTATTCCTGGATGGTGGAAGGAAGTTAAGTGTGCTGATACAAGAAGAGACTAGAAAAATTTTCAGACGTGATTGAATATTGGTATTGCATAAAAACATGTAGAGTTACGTAGCCATTGGCTCCTAAAAACATGGAATTTAAGGGCATTTTGCTTTATACAGTGGCTCACAGCTTATTTGATACAGTGCTTCTTTAAAAAATTCAGTTGCAATAACTCAAAACATGATAACAATATCAAAAAAATTTGAACACCATTTTGAAGAAAAATTTTTGTTGTTTATCAAACAAGTTTATATTTCTTACAAAGTTGCTGTTTTACATCTTAAAAAACAAAAAACTAAAAGTAATAACAAATTTCATATCACAGCTTATTTGATACAGTTTGATTAAACATTAAAATTGTTGTGAATTACGAGGTTTCCAATTGATTTCAATACTTCGTATGATAGTCCTTAGCCTTAAGCAGAACCTGGAGCCTATTCGGCATTGAGTCAACGACTTTTTTTTGTGATTTCAGGAGTAATTTTTTGCCATTCCTCTAGCAGTGACGTTCATATCTCGTGACGGTGTCAGCGGAGACATCAAATGAGGGCACTCCCAAATTGGCCAGGACTGCACGATCCCCGACTTGTGCTTTGTATCGTTGTCTTGGTACAACCGAAATTGGTTGCGAACACCCAGTTTTTCAGCACTTTGCAGCAAATTATTTTTGAGTACATCAAAGTACTTTGTTTGGTCCATTGTTTCCTCAATAAACTTTAAATTTCAGACTCCGGCTGCGGACATGCAGGCCCAAACTATCACATTGCCACCACCATGCTTCGCGGTAGCTTTGAGGTTCTCCTTGTTTACTTCAGTGTTTGCCTTGTGCCAGACATATGACATTCCGTAGGAGCCAAAAATGTTAAACTTGAACTCGTCCGCAAAAATAACCGTATTCCAGAACGCGGATGGCTTTTCCACATGCTCTTTGGCAAAGGCAAATCGGCTTATTGAATTTTTTTTTGGAAATGAATGGCTTCCTACGAGTTACTCGCCCGTTGAAATCATGGTCTCGAAGCACTCGTCGGACGGTTTCAGCACTACATGACCTCCTTAATTCTCGATGAACCTCAGTAACCAATTTTGGAGCGGAAATCTTCGTGTTTGCTTTCACTTTCCTTACAATGTATCGTTCGTCGGATACGGTGAAAATATTGTTTGGCGCCTTTCTCTTCTTATTTTCTACCCGATTTTCGTGTACTAAGCGCTCAATTATGTGCTGCACTGTAGAGACATTCAAATTCACACTTTCAGCAATTTTTCGAACACTTTGTTCTTTTTAAAAGTGGTTTAATACCAATTTGTGCTTCAATTGTGGTGCGATGACCCATTTTACAATTTTGGCTCACTTCAGCTTACAAGATCTTGCTAAAAATTACCTAAGCCAATGTCTAACACAATCAAAAATTCAAGAAACAAAAACAACATAGATTAACGGCGCGACAAATAGAAGTTTATTCGCATTGAAGTGTCTGTATCAAATAAGCTGTGAGTTGCAATTTTTCTGCGCCAGTGGTATTTTTTCTTTAAGGGACGCCGGGGAATATTGCTGGAACATTTTTTGTTTGCATTGTATTCGTTAAACATGCATCTAGTCAAATACGTTTAAATTTTTTGGACCGGGTTCTTTATTTCAAAGTTACAGTGATTTGCATTTTTAAATAGTCACTGTATCAAATAAGCTGTGAGCCACTGTAAGTTTTAAACCAGATATATTCATGTGGTTTTTACAAAACGTAAAATATGGTAGGTCAACTTTGAGATTAAAAAAAAATCAGATAGGCTGTAGCATTAGCATTGCATTAAAAATATTGTCGAAAATGCATACGAACATCTTTCTGCAAAAAGTTGGGTCTATAAAAATATTTAATATATGTTCCATACTTAAAAGTTAATTTTCTATTGTGAAAGGTTTTAAACATCTTAAAGCTCGAATCAATATTTAAATTCATAGTTAATCATCATGAAGGACGATAATGCTCATTACCTTAAGTTAGCAGTTTGAAAACGTAAAAGAAAAATAATCTCGCTTTTTCTTCTGAGAACTCCCAAGGTCCTGCAAGGAGTTTGTACGAGGATTGATCCCAAAATAGTGATAATCGGCTATTTACCCCCCGCCCCCCTCTTCGAACTGTCTTACTTCTGGAGCTAGTGCTTTCGGCACTCTGACTCCCCTCCTCTGGGTGGAGGGTCAGCCCATCTAACTCCTCACCTTAATACAAAATCATCCCTTAGTGCAGATGTTCCGCACTATGCCGTTAGCTGCCGCAGGCTAGGGTATCGATCATTAGGTCGGTTGATGATATATTTCAGTTCGTCCATGGTACTGTTAGGGTGTCCGTCTAGTCTGTCAAATAGTTTTAGTGTCTTGTCACGTATGTAAATGTCGATCGGGTCGATCCTCAGTTCTCTGTGTATGTCCGTGTTTCTAACATACCATGGGATTCTAAAATTTTTTCTCAGAGCGAGGTTTCGACAGATTTGTACTTGACGTCTATTCGTCTTGCAAGTCTGATAGTACGCAGTGCTTCCGTAAGTCAATATTGGTCTTATTATTTGTTTATAGAGTAGCGTCTTGTTCGTCATATTCAGTTTGTCTGGTCTGGTCAATGGTTGTAGTCTACTTAATATTCTATTAATTGTTTGTCTCTTGTTCTTTATGTGTGAGTCGTCAAAAGTTAGTCCCAAGTATTTGGCTGTCCATTGCCAGTCTATCGTCTGATTGTTGACTGGTAGTTGAGGTGGTTGTTGTCTTTGTCGTCTCGTTACGAAGATGGCTTACGTCTTCTCGGCGTTAATTTGGATTTTCCATTTCTGGAAATAATCCAGTAACATATCTATGTAGGTTTGCAGGTTTGAAGATATAGCTTCTGCATGCTTTGAGGTATAAAATATACATGTATCATTGGCGACAAGGCTACTTTTGCATTGGTCATATCGGGGATGTCTGATGTGTATAAACTATACAATATTAGGGAGAGTGGTGAACCTTGCGGGACTCCAGCTTCTATTGTCCGCATTGACGAGAGATGATTGTTAATTCTAACACAAAAAGTTTTGCCCTCGAGAAATGATGCAATGAGTTGTATGAAAGGTATTGGTATTTGAAATGTATGCAGTTTGAAAATTAGTCCCGCATGCAGACTTTGTCGAAAGCCTTGGCCACATCAAACATGACCAAGCCCATTGATTTTCTGTGGTTGAGCCCTGTACTACTTTTACAAGCTGGAGCTAAGTATAATTTAGTGGCTTAAAGCCAAATTGTACCTTCGGGATAATGAATTTTTCCTCTATGATTTCATTAAGTCGGTAGACAAGAAGACGCTCAGCGATTTTTCTTACGGAGGATAAGATACTTATTGGTCTCCGATTTTGTGGGAAGTGGAGGTCTTTGCCTGGTTTAGGCACAACTGTTATAATCGCTGTTTTCTAGACCACAGGGAAGCTCTTCGTTCGAAAAATAGCGTTGATTATATCCGTCAAGGCCTCCAGTGTGTTGTCGGGAAAATATTTTAGCCATTCATTGCCAATAGAGTCTGGCCTAGGTGATTTCCGCTTGTCTAGCCCATTTACTATTTGCTTGATCTCTCCGAAGTCAGTTGGTTTGATTCGAGAGTCACTTGCTGTCACAGAGGCAAGGGGCCGATCAACAGACTCAGAAACTTCCTCTTCCTCGCTAAGGTCAGAGAACGGTTTTCTTGGAATTGCAGCTCCATCACCCCGGCAAAGGCCTCCGCCTTGCCAGCATCGTCAAACTTTAGCCCAAGTGGCCCATGTATGGGGGGCACGACGGTTTTATTTTTTAGCGAAAGTACTTCGTCATGCGTCAGTAATTGTTGTCTCCAGACTCCATGCTCTCAAAAAAGTCACCCCACTTCTCATTGTTGAATTGCGAGATTCGACAGCTGATGGTATTTGTAAGCCGATTTGCTTCTGTTCTAGTGCTAGGGTCACCCGTACGCCTAGTTTTTCTCCGCATTCTATTCCTCCTCCTTATGAGATTTTTTATTCCTCTTGGGAGTTCGTAAGGGTGGCTCCCCTTTGTCGGAGTATGAATCGTGTTGTCCTCTTTTGCCTGCTCGGCTATTTCCAGTTCGCATAAAATTCCAAAAACAAATTTTTACTACCTCATATACCAACTAAGTCAGCATAAAAAACATAAATAGGCCACGATTCCAGAAAGATTCATTCGTTTGAATACGAACAGTCGAAGAGCAGCTCCGGATCTAGGGGGGAACAAGCCGGAGCTCGAGCCTCGGGCGGCAGATTCAGAGGGCGGCAAATTCAAGCTTGGCAAACGACACTTCTCAGCATTATCGCAACTTTGCGATGACAGACGCGCAGTATAGTAAAATAATAAATAAATAAAAAAAAAAATTGTTTATTTTCCGCCAATTAAAAGATCCATCGTGTGTTAGTAAGGCTTATAGTAGGCTAGTATGAATAAAAATACAAAGCACTTTAAATATAAACATAAAAGACACAGATAAGTCCACTTCGCTGCGCCGAGAGCGATTAAGGAAACGAGCTGGTTTTCGTACATAGTGGTGAAGTGAACCTATCAGCTTTAGTATTTAGGATGCTATTGGGACTGTCCCGTGTTATATGGGTTTGCGATATAGTTTTATTGCGAATGACGTTTGCAAAGCCATCATTCTGGTACTCCACAAACATCCCTGACGCACTGCAGAAGCGGACCAATCCCATCATAATCCTGAAGATATTATTATACTGGATGAACAAGGTGTCCAGCGATCTTTTGGCATATCTGATACACAACTTCCCGTATACAAGCTCTGAATCGTTGAATCTATTCTACCAAATAAACGGATTCCGAGGTGCAGAAAACAATTTGATGAGATGTGTCATGACAAAGCACGAAAACTTCAACCTGTTCAACTCTTTGCTAATTCAACAATGATGGTGTTTGATAAAATCTTATCAGAAATTAAGAAGAGGATTGATAGTGCTACCATTTTGAATTTGAATTTTGCGTTTCCCAATGGTACTGAAACTTTGGATATTTCAACTGAAGAACTTCAGTAGCATGGAGCAGATCTTGGATGAAAATGCGAGTAAGATTTAAGTAAAGTTGAATTCTGCAAGGAACTCTACGTTTTTAAAGAGATATAAAGGTATAAAAAATGCTAGCGCTTTCAATCTCTTGCAACAGCTCTATACGCATGATTTGCAGGATGTCTTTCCTAAAATTTTTATTGCTCTGCGAGTTTACTCTACGCTTCCTACTACATCCGCAAGCTGCCGGTGAAGTTTTAGCAAAATTAAACTTATTACAAATTATCTACGATCGTCCATAAGCCAGGAACGTTTATCGAGTCTCGCAATATTAGCAATAGAAAACCGAACTGCTCATGAGATTAATGATCACAAGGCCATAGATTTGTTTGCATATCAAAAAGCTTGAAGAGTAAAATTGTAATTTCAATATTCAACATAATAATTACTTTTAATCTCACGGTTTATTTCATACCCTATCCTTTAAAATATATGTCCGACAGGTTTATGTATTTTGAAATAAATATTTGGCTAACAGAGAAAGAGCAGCGCTAGACCGGTCGTTGTGGCGTTCTTTGAGGGAGGCCTATGTCTATCAGTGGGCTGAAATGCAGATGATGATAAAGGTAAAAATGTTGGTTGACGGGGACGGCATTTTTCAATTTTTCTCGAAAAAATTCAAGATCCGGGGCTGTCGAAGAGAGACCATCAAAATGGAGCAAAACGAAATTAGAGCTGTGATTAATTATCTGTGTTTGAAAACAACGCACGTCCCTCACTGAAGACAGCGTGAACAAAATCGAAGATTTCGAGTTGGCAGATTAAAGAGTGCCCATCAGGCATATAGCTGAGGTCACAAGGATCTCGTATGGCAGTGTTTAATGAATCGTTGCCCACGAATTACATATGAAGAAGGTATCTGCGCGTTGGGTGCCGAGAATGCTAACCGACGAGTAAAAGAAGAAAAAAGTCGACAATTCGAGGGCGAACCTCAGAAAGCTCCAGGCAGATCTGGAGAAGTTTTTTTCTTGTTTCGTTACTATGGACGAGACGTGGATCCACTATTTTCATCCAGAAATCAAACTACGATCGATGGCCTGAAAGCGACCCCCTTCACCAAAGCCGAAGAAATTCAAAGTGGCAGGGAAGGCTATAGATCAGTTTTTCGGACGCTGAAGGAATTATTGTGGTCGAATATTTGGAAAAAGGAGCCACTATATCAGGTTCTTACTGCGCAGACGAAATAAGAAGATTGCGAGAAGCTATTGAGGAAAAATAAACGCGGCAAACTGCGAACCGGAGTGCTGTTTTATAAAGCACCGGTTCACAATGCTGCAGTTACAATGGCTGCAATTCGAGAAACAGGATTCAAGCTGCTTGAACATCCCGCCTATTCGCCAGATCTAGCTCCCAGTGATTTCTTCCTCTTTCCTCGGCTCAAGGAACACGTTCGGGGCAAGAATTTCGAAGATGATAGCAAAGTGATGGCCACTGTTGAGGCATTTTGGGAGAGTAGAGACAAATCATTTTTTTCTAAGGGTATCTTGGGTTTGGAAAAAAGATGGACTATATGTAGTAACATGTTAGGAGACTATGTTGAAAAATATTTTTTTTTTATGTTCAATAACCTTGGTTTGTACTGATTATCATTACTTTTGGATCAACCCTCGTATCTTAATCGTTTTACTATCAAAACTAGTGATATTTTCATCGATCCTAAGTTCAAACTTGTAATTTCTGTATAAACAGCAATTTTGCACTTGATACGGTCTAACATGGTTGATAAGGTCTAAGAGACTATTTTCATGATAAAACTAATCGTTCTTTATTTCTTTTTGTTGTCAAAGTGTTTAGTATAACCAACAGTTTGTATGTATAATAAATTAAAAACAGAATTGCGGTGACGCTGGTTGTTTTTTACTAATTTTCGAAGAAAATTAATATTAAGCTCACTTCGCCAAAAATTCATTATATATATATAAACATATATATATATATATAAATATATATATATATATATATATATATATATATATATATATATATATACATATATATATATATATATATATATATATATATATATATATATATATATATATATATATATATATATATATATATATATATGCAAAATGATTAAGGGAGATAATCTCTGGATTGGCCGATCCGATTGAGCCGAAATTTTCGGAGGACATGGATGTATATAGTGAGTAGGCCCACAATTAGCTAAAATTCAGATATCTTTAACCTGTTGACGGCGGCGGGCATTTTGGTGAATTTTCAGGTAATCCTATATTTCCAAGAAGTGTAAATTTTTGTTAACAAAAAGTATTGGGAATGAAACCTTATTATGTTTTAAGCTTGTCTATGATAAAAAATTGGAAATTTTGAGCCTTGTGTAGGAACTGAGTGCCTAAAAGTAGGCAATTTTTCTTTTCAAATTTCTATTTGTCATAACTTCTAAGAAAAACAATGAATCAGCTTGAAATTTGCAGAGCGTATTGATGTAGATTAAAATTCAACTCACAAAGACTTTCAAAACTGTGCGGGCAACTCTGTAGCTACAGCAGACTCCTCAAAAAAAATCCTTCAAATCATCGAGTCTCCTCAAAAATTTTTGATTTTTGAAAATAAATTCAAATTATTGATAAATTTTGACTTTTTTCCGCCAAGTCAAATAAACATTTTCAAAATTCCGTGTTAAACAAGAACGGCAGCCCATGATTAAATTACCTCTATTTTCAGCACTCAACACTTCTGTTCACGCGAACTGACGATCGGATAATGCGATCAATATGAAATTTACAAATTTACAAATTTATATAATAAATTTTTTTTCGTTAGCTTTACAGAGTAATATCACACCAAACATTCAATTCACATGCTGTGTAAGTACACGTTTTACTTTTGTTTCTCTACATTTTAGTAAGAAAGTGAAAATATATTAAGTCAGTCCAGAAAATTAAATTATTATTTGATGCAGCGTTGACTTCTAGAAAACCTGAACAAAAATATATATCTTGATAGCTTAGAAAATATAACTAAATAGGTATAATTCACTTGAGATACTTAAACTAAATATATAAATATATCTATTCAAATTTATGCACCAACTAATCATGTCTTTTTAAAATTATGTATCCCGAATTGATGATTGACTCTGAAATTCGCCATCACTAAAACCGTCCCACTGACCACAAAAATCAATAATGTCGTGGCGGCTTTTAATACTAAGAAGCTGATAGTTGTCCGTGACATATTTGCGAATCGTGTCTATGAGAACCCTTTCGCGGAAATAAAGCGTGCACTTATTTGGAGACTTTCATCAAGTGTTTTATCAAAACTAAATCACCTTTTTTTGAAAGACAGTGGAAAAATGTTAGGTACTTTCAACAATGACAATGGATAATACCTATTTACCGTTGATAACTAAATATTTTAATTTTATATTTTACGCAAAAAAAACTAGATGTAAGGTAAAGAAAGATTTTTTGCATGCCATCAAAATCGCGAAACATTTTTCGTGCACGAATGCGTTTTAACAGATCTTATTAGCAACAAATTTCCATCCACTCCATCACTCAAACTTGAAGTCTTAATGAAAACTAATTGCAACTGTAAATAATCAAAAAAAAAAAGACAAAACACATAAAACGGATAGAATTAAACTTAGAAACGAACGTCTTACTTCTGAAGAGTTCGTCTGGCAGTTCTTATTGCTAATTGCTCCTGCTACACAATCGTCGTCACCATTATCGTCACAAAACA
Organism: Nemotelus pantherinus; assembly: GCA_963978885.1. Lineage (NCBI taxonomy): Eukaryota > Metazoa > Arthropoda > Insecta > Diptera > Stratiomyidae > Nemotelus > Nemotelus pantherinus. Next base: position 213,855,663 of record OZ022264.1, read on the forward strand.
AAACCAGACATCTTTGCATCACATCTTTGTGCCGTTTCAGCTTCTTATTCTGTCCTCCGTCGAAGAAGGTGATAAGTTCCTCTTAGAGCCTAATTGAAGCTTCTGTATGACTGCGACTCATCATAATTAGGAATAGACACGCATCGGAACATTTTCGGGCCATGATTCTTTCATCCTTGACTTCTTTTCGATAGCAACGCGACTAGAAAGCTGCCAAGGAGCACAGTTCGTCTTCTTGAATGCTGTGCACAGTTCGTTCCGTGCACGTTTTTAAGCACTATGCTCCATACGAATTGGCTGGAAGCGACAAAACGAACGGATGGACGTCTACCAAAAAGTCGCGGCACTCGAAATAAATGTGAATTCACGACAGGGCTCAAATCATGCTAGCGGAAATAGTAATTGGTGTCATTTTCAGCAGTAACATCAGCAACATCAACAACCACCAGTGGCAAAACAACATGGCCTGACGATGCATGCCGCATGGAACACGAAATCGACGAAAATGAGACGTCGCGTCGTTCCGTGATATTCTTTATGATATATTCAATATGTTCTAGGTATATATTCGAAGATTCTGAGCGTAGTCCTATGGAAAAGTTAATTCAGAAACGCAAACAGTTTGTGCTGGAAAATATCCAATTCCTTAAGATCTTAAACACCTACTAGGCATAACACTGAACTTCTGGTGAGTTCTTTTAATTTTCAGTCATCCACAATCAATCCCGTAACTTCAAATGGCACTATAAACCACCTCATCGTATAGCACACTGTTCCCATCAAATGAATTCCAGCCGCAGAAATAACGGAGCAAACGACAACTTCACGAAAAATTTCTTTGCTCCAAGATTCAGATTCACATATGACTGAGTATATCTGATTGTTGATTCGATAACGTGCATGAAAAGGTGATGTTGGGTCGTTAGTTGCAATGTTTTCAACTATGTTCGTTTGCGTTCCGTAAATATCTTGACTGGCTGTGTGGTTGGCTGCTCGCTCGCATGGTGAAACAGTTTTGTGATTTATCTGGAAAATGCAATAGCTCTGCCGTACTACCAACTAAACCATGAGTATATGTCGCGTGTTATTTGTTGGGCACCGAGAGCCAACGTTTGTGACAAAATAACTACATAGCTTTGTGTATAACGAAATTCAGATTGTGATATATTTTATCATAAACACGACGAGATTTGTGACAAGAGTCATAATTATTACTAAAGGATTAAAAGTAATATGGCGTTATTTGCTTTTGCCTTGACATCTTAATGATATTGCGGAATGTATTCATTGGTGTATGCTGAATTTCGTGCAAAATGTATGATCGAAACGAGGTTTTCATCCATAGATTTCTATCATATTGGTACTTCGAGCTACATATGTAATACTATTTTCAGTTCAATTAGTCCCAACTCTTTGTTTTGAATATTCAGGTTTTGCATACTCCCTCACACATACCGCTGGTGAGTGGATATGTGCTTATTGATCGGTGGATTCAAATATTAATTAAACTTTATATTTACATTTAATTTGCATATTGTGAACCATTTAACTTGTGGTATGAAGATATATAATGTTAAAAAGATAAATGGGATAATCTTTTATTTTGTGTGTGTGTGCGCGCGTGGGGAAGTGAAGCTACAAACCACAAAGCCTGCAAATCACAAAGTTTGGGAAACATATTTTATGTAGCACCCCCTAAATCCTTTATTTCTAATCCCGAAAGCTAGCCCTTCATTCTTAGTCCGTTATTTTTAATCCCAAAAACCATTAATTTCGTTCAGAACTTAAAACTTTATGCTTCGGTTTTACCAGCATCTTGAATCTGCGAATAGATGCAGAGTCAAATTCATAGATTCCTGATACAAATTCATAATATTCTCGAATCTAATTCATATTTTTATTTTTTCAAATCAAATTTTACGATTGATACAAACGTAAATTTTTCAAAAATACGAATTCATTAACTTTTGGAATCAAATTCATAATTTTTTACAATCAAATTCATAACTTTTTCGAGTCTAATTTATAATTTTTGCAAGTCAAATTCATAGTTTTTCCGATGCGAAATCATCAAGATTGTAATTTATAAATTTGAAGCTCGAAAAAAAACCATGAGTTATGAAATTGAAAAAATGCCTCGATAAAATTATAAATTTGATTCGAAAAAATTATGAATTTGATTCGGAAAAGTTATGAATTTAAGTCGAAAAAATTATGAATTTGACGCAATAAAAAAGTATGGATTAAACTTGAAAACTTATGAATTAGTATCGAAAATTTACGAATTAGATTCGAAAAAATATAAATTTGATCCGAAAATATTATGAATTTGCACCAAAAATCTACGGATTTGACTCGCAAATGCTATATATACAGGGTGGATCATCAAAATCTGGACAAATCAATGAACATCTTTCAAATAGTGCTATTTATTTAAAAATGAAGTTTAAGTACAAAAAAAGTCTTACATGGCATTTCGTGCATCTATTGACAATGTAATTATTCAATATAGCCCCCATCAGCTTCAATTACGGCCTCCATTTGTGGTCTGAGGCGCTCGCACGCCCTCTGCAATTCTGCGCTGTCAATATTGGCGAACGCTGCTTCAATGGCGGTCATTAATGATGTCAAAATTGGATGTCGAGACTTGTTGGTAGCCCTTTCAATCACGCTCTATACGTAATAGTCCAAGGGACTTAAATCTGGACTATTCGGAGACCAAAACTCCTTAGGAATGATCAAATTGAACCTTAGAAAATATGATCAAATTGCAGCGAGCCAGTTCAGTTCTTCAGTTCTTTTGCTGACTTCAGTGGTTCTCACGGTGTGTTCTTTTGAGTGCTGCTTTCTTCCTGGTGTACTTGAACCTTCACTTAACTGTTCTTGAGCTTTGTACTTAGTTACAACCTCATATACATTTGATTTCGGATATCGGAAAAATTGAATAATCTCCCGTGCTGACCGCCCAGCGCAAAGACTTTCGATTATCGCGGCTCTTCGATTATACTCTGCACTTGGCTTCAACATTGCGGCTTTTTCGAGGTTATGAATGTTCAACACATGTGTTAAACTATTTGTACGCGAATCGCGACCTCTCGAAACCTTATAGAATGGGGGAAAATTTAAATTGAATTTTGTCCGGATTTCGGCGCCGTACTCTGTAGTCTGTGTTCAGAAAGTAAGGTGAATTTTTAATTTAAACTTCGCGGACAATTCAATTCGGGCAAACTTTTTTATTTTTAAGCTGATATTACTGTTAGTGACATCTTTGTAAAATTTCATGTCAATATCATCATTATATGGTGTTCACACTACACTCCAAATCAGGTAGATTAAGGAGCAGTCAAGTTAACCAGGTGAAGCGTTCACACTAGCGGAAGTGATTTAGAGCGAGGAGATTTAGAGAGAGAAATGTCATTTGAATTTATGTGCACAATTGTTTTTGCGTAAAAATTGTTGAAAATGGTACACGAACATGCAAGAACATTTTCTTTTCATTTTGTACAGCTCACTTTTTCTTTTTGTGTTCAATTTCCAACATTTTACTCTCCCTCTCACAGATGGAATTCACCACGCTCTGAGAAAAATTCACCAGGGACAAATTTCACAATGGTACCTGTTTTGTACTGGATTAACTCTAAATCAGGTTGCTTGCGACTGTCAGGCGCCGAGACAAATGTATGGTTAATCAGGTAGATTTGTGGTCGATTTAGCTCTAAAGCGATTAGCTGATCAAAATCGTCTGATTTAGCGCCAGTGTGAACGGGCTATTATATAGTTAGGCTTGTGTTTTCTAAACGACTTAAAGTTATTTTGACGATTTTTACAATGTCTGATTTTGTTGAGCAAAGAAGTTGAGCAAATTTTGTTTGCTTAGTGAAAATTCGGAATGCGGAAACGTTCAAAATGTTGCAGATGGCTTTCGGTGAATTGAATATGTCATAAAAAAATATTTATAAGCGGTACAAAGACTTAAAAGAATGCAGAGAACTTTTTGATAATTTGGAATGCCCCGGACGATCATCAATGTCAACTGATGAGCAAAACGTCAAGAAAATCAAGAAATTGGAGTCGAAATTCATGGATTGACAATTAGAGACTTTGTCGATATGGTTTCAACTGGATCAGTTCGAATAATTTTGAAGGATAATTTGGGCCTCAGAAGAGTCCAATCTCGTTTGATGCCAAAAGCACTCAATTGTTTTTGGGGAAAGAACGTCGTGTTAAAATATGATTTCTGCCTATAAGGACGTCTACGAATGCATTGTCACGGGGAATAAACCTTGGATCCATGCTTGTGATCCGGAAACAACCGATCAATCGAGTGAATATCGTGCCAAAAGCGAGACAACACCAAAATAATCGCGCAAAAGTCACTCAAAAATCAAGGTTATGCTGAAATTATTCTTCGAATATCGTGGTGTTGCGCATTATGAGTTCTTTCTGCCGAGCTAAACTGCCAACAAGGAATATTGTTTGAGTGTTATGCATCGTTTGCGTGAAGCTATTTGCAAGAAGAGGCCAGATTTGTGGGAAAAACAACAACAACAAAAAATGCAGGCATGAATAGCTTCGAAACATTACACTCTAAAAAGTGGGTCTAAAATTAATTATATGATAATAGGAAATATATTCATTTTTCTGTTAACGAATCACAAAACAAAAATAACGAACGACAATTTTTTTTACACATTAGATGTGGATTTTTTGCTTTTACGCCAAATCAACTGAATAATAAATAGTGTTTTGTAAACCTTAGCAAAAAGAGTGTAAATTTACTACTTCGCTGCTCACATTTACACAAAAGCTGTAAAATTGTATCATTTGTTCGAATTTCACTTATTACTGATGTAAAATTGTGACTGCACGAGTCGGATATTTCGCGATCGTTGTTTACATTTGAATAGCAGCAGTTAAGTGCAAAGTGTAGTCTTTTCCTTTCGTGTAATAAGTGTAGAAGTGTAGCTATAAGCTAATTAGGTGTAGCTATAAGTGTTATAAATTAATGTACATATGTGTATATATAAAATTAAAATATATTATAAACTTAAAGAAATTGCAACAAGTTTTTATATTTCATATTAAAAGTTACCTATTTACAGTCTTTTGATAATGATATTTAATTTTGGAGTAGTAGTGTATGTTATAGCACTTCCCTATCTTAAGTGTGTGGGAGAAGGATATTCACGAATAAATTGTGTCCTAAATATTACCCTAAAAGACTTGTAAAAAGCAGCCTTTACTACATAAATTTCATGCGTATTCCTCCAAAATTTACGTCTTTTTAGGGTAAAATTACACAATTTGCTGGTAAAAAAATTACACATTTAAGACGTAAAATATTCTTTGTACGCACTTTTGTAAATTTACATCTATAATAGTAGGAAACCAGTTTCCTACTATTGTAAGGGTAAAATTCATCCAAAATTTTTTTGAGTGTAGGTCTATACGCATACTGCCGCAGCAACAGATTTTCACAGCTGGCTTCTTTTGGTGGCAAAATTTGGCTAGCAGCAAGAGTACAAAAACGACTTGCTGCGAATCTAATTGAATATATTATAATAGATTCAGGTACGCGAACAGACCTATAGATAGAAACACTCAAAATACTATCTCATTTTTGATGAAAATAGAGTAAAAGATGCAGTGGCTATCAACAAAAGTATAATAAGGGCTCTATGTGGACCGTTAGTAGGCTACCTTCCTTTGAAAAAGTATCTACACAGGGTAGGTAAAGAGCGAAACGGTTGCTGCAGATACTGTGTGGAAACGGCAAGGAGGGTAGAACACCTCTTCACACACTGTCCAGCACTCGCGAAATGAAGATTAGAGTTCCTCGGGCACAAAACAAACGCTGACCAGGAACATAGCCAGGTTTAAAAGAAGCCTCGATATGTAATCTGGCAGAGCGCTGAGGAGACAAAATAGACCCAGGTGGTCACAGTACTAGGGGTTATTTGAACCAAATCTATGCAAATTCATTCATTCAAATTTATTTAAGGGGTTACCCCCACTTGTAACTTTGAAATGTTTCTTTTATTTTTTGCTACATTTTTTTTAAGTATTACTATCTGAGAATACGTCCATCAAATTTCAAGTCAATATGAACAAAATTGACCGAGATATGAGCGTTGAAAGAGAAGAAACCGTTACTTATACAACTGGCTAATCTGCCGTCTACCGCGCTCGACCCTCTCTGCGGTTTCTATCTATTGTTGCGGCCGAGAGCACTCGGGAAGGCAGAATGCTGAGAAGGCAACAGCAAATTGCATTTTTGGAGGCGATATCGTCGGCGGAAGAGCTATTATATGGCCCCGGAGTCGATGATTCCATCTAAGTTAAAAAAAATTGTTTCCTCCGTGTAAACTGAAATTGAAACTTTAAACGTGTTTTTCTCGAAATGACATTTTTGAAGTCGGTGACCAAAATTACTCGAAAACTACAGAACCGATCTTTTTGAAACTTGGTAGGCTTATTTAATACATAAAAATGTAGTGTTTGATCGTTAGATTTTCTTTTTCAATAAAAAATGGCCGTTTTATAGCCAAAAGACGACCGTTTTTTTAAGTGAAAATCGAACCATTAACTTCTAACTGAATAATGTTTTAAATCCTTCGATCAAACACTAGTTTATACTGTTATTTAACTAAATCCATCGCCATTTTTTGTTTCGAGCGATCCAGTTCGACACAATGTTGGTCACCGCAAAAAGTGAAAATTAAAATACCATTATTTTGACGGCCATTTGTAATTTAACAATGCAATATTTTTCAATAAAAAAATTACTGAAAAGTGTTCAATGTATGTACTTTAAGATAATATAATAGTCGTTTCAAAAAATTTCGTAGTTTTCTTAAAAATAATTCATGAAAATGACTTATTTTTTGCGCTACAAGTGGGGGTAACCCCTTAAATACATATTGTCATCCCTTTAGTAAATACATAAAAGGTTTTTCGAATACGGTTTGCTGATATAAAATTTGGATGAGTGCTCTAATAACAGAATACTGTAGACTGAAATTGCTTTAATTTCAGGACAACTATAATCTATAGCACACAATCAAATGTCACACTCTGCTAAACACTTCTCGGGATCAAGTTCGATTCAAACGATGTAAGAATCAATGCAAAGGACTTGTTGTAAAAGCGATTGTCAGGCGACGTGTTATTGCGAAATGTAAATGCCTCCTCCACGTTCAAAATTATATGACATTTTCATAGTAGTTTAGGAAATTGTGTGTCTGTTTTCGAGCACCAGTACGGTGAAATCACATCATGAACGGAAAACCTGTGCTTTCAATATAAAACAACAATTTGTTTCTGACTCAATTGTTTATTTCTTTTATACTTCTGCGGAGCGTAAGCGCAAATAAACGTGATTTTTAGATAAATCTCATTTAAATGACTGTGAAAAATTTCACACATATATGATCAGCCACTTTAATTCCCATTTTTTGTTAAGACACAAAGAACTTTTTTCATCTCGAACTTGATCATGAAAAGCAATAAAATAAATTAGATCAACCAACGATCGGAATGCATTTTCAAGAATTCAGATACAACACTGCGTCTTTGGTGGTGAGGATGATAGTGTTACTAACATATTTCAATTTTCGGATCTACTTTTTCTGAAATTGTCAAAACCGCAAAGCAAAAAATCACATACGCCTGACTCTAAAAGAAGATATTACTTCAAAACTCCGACTACCTACTTAAGAACCTGTAACAAATTCCAAATTCCATAAATATTAACTCAAGTACTTTACGCTGATAAAAATAAATGAAATCTCTAACTTTTATCGCAAATTCAGGATCAAGCAGCCATTAACCGTTAGATTTATATGACTTATCTCATATTACATGAACTCCCCAAATTCCTCTGTTGACTAATAAATTTCAGCTAGTTTCCAGTGAGAATTTTACCCTTTTATTGTAGCGAGAAAATGATAAAGTCTTTCTTTTGTCTCTTTGCATCATGATATGCTATTATATACGACCGTCGAAACTCAAAACCACAACACACATTAGAATATTCAAATTCAAATTTATTCTTTTGCCGCGCATCGTAAACGCAATTGTATTTGGCTGCTTAGCCTTGAATAGGTTATCTTTTAGATCTGTGTTCGCACCATTGATTTCGGCGGTTGGCTGGCAAGCACAGGTGAAATTTCATGTGATTTCTTTGACGGAAAGCCCGCGTTCCATCCACACCAACACCGCCGCCGCCACCATCGCCACACCAGCTCATTTTGACGAAGTGTTGATGTCACGTTTCGTCTATCTAGCACATAATTCTGAAAGGTAGTGCAATAATTTTTCTACTTCATCGCCGGCCTAACTGTACGACTATCTATCTGTAATATTCGTATGACGGTGCATTGAATCTGCTCCAGCGGAACAAAAAATTTAAATGTGAAATGAAGTCCATTTTCTCATTGCCCCATCTTTTGAAAGTCGCGTGAGAGCATCGAATTACCGAACTATGCATTTTCATGTTTCTTGAATTATCAACATTGTTTTTAAATAATTTATGCATGGCTCTGGATCTGGCTGGCTGGCTGGCTGACTGCCGTCTAAAGATATGCTTTTGATATTGTATCTATGGAACAAAAACGGACTGGCTGAGCAGCGTTGTCGTTGCCGGACGCGACTAACCGACAATAGAATAGACGAACCTAGATAGGTCTGAGAATCGGAAATCGGATTATTGTTCGGAACCCATAGTTAGTCATAAGAAACGCCATAAAATGCAAAAGTATAGCAGAGCCATTTACGGACTGCAGATATACGCTGCAATGAGATTCAGATGAGGGAGCCACAAGTGCATGGTATGCTGTTACATTAATGTGCACTTAGAATAGGAGCAGATCCGTGATCGGTCTCAGTGGCTACGGAGGGGGTGATGCGGGTTAGTAAGTTTATGCTTCGTTGTGATAAACCACGTTACAGATCATACAAAGCAAAAGATTCAAATACGCTGTAGCTTATTTCCATTACACAGCTCGTTGCACAGATGCAGCCGCTGCAACGTCGGAATTCGAAACTATTATTGCGAAATTCTTAAAAATCCTCTACCATTTTAGCAAACAGTGGCATCGTCTTGAGTGCAACGACGACTGCGATAGCTGCCATTTCGCGCAAATAATACATTTCTTCAAATGGCTTCATGTACCGAACCACCTTCCCGATCATCACCGTCGTGCACTTACCAGCGCGTCAGGGCTGGGTCGAATGCAGCGTCTTAACTGCCTTAATCCCGCTTAATCTCGTGTACATACTCGTACGTACGAGAGCTCAAATGGGGCCTAGATAGGAATGCATCTGCAATGAAAATGGCCCGAAACCAAACATCGACATCTACAGTGCAACTATGCACTGCTTTTAATGCGGCCGTATGCATCTGATGCGTTGAGCCGTCATGGAGCAGCACTCTATTGTCGCTCGACATCGACCGCAGTATCAGTGTTTCTGATAGCAATGGATTTCTGAGGGAGTTACTCCAATGTTTCTTCGCCTCGACGAGGCAATGGAATGGAATAAGATGTAAGGCCCGAGATAGGTCCAATGAAGCAGAAAAGTAGGAGCTAAGGTAGCCGAAGCATGTCACGAGTTTTGTGGTGGGTGGGCTTCTTATTCTTTCGTTCTTCGACGCAATCACAATGATATTCACTTAGGAAAGCGACAAGCAGCTGGGCGTAGTAAGTAGATTCCGCTAGAAATGGAGTCGTACTTACAAAATGAAATGCAATAAATGAACTTTGGTGATTTGGTCAACTGAATTGACTTCTGACAATTCAAGGAATTGCAATTCTAATGTTGTGTTTTACGTGTAGCTTCATATCGTGTTATAAAATCTGGAAGCGTTCATGGCACATTTGCATTACGTGATGGATGCTCTGAAAGAATATTAATTCTCCGAATTAATTTTTTGTTGAGCTCAATCAGTGATCCTTTGTATGTTAAACATTTTATTTTGCTCTTTATTTCATAATGTTCACCACGACTGGTTTTAAATACATTGATCCGATGGTCGAAATTTTCGATGACATTTTCCAATAGGGACGTTTTTATGGTAGTTATGTCGGCGTTAATGATGTTCTTGAACTTGAATTCTTCCTGGCTTATTAACATGAACTTTGCTTCTAAAAAATCCCCACAAGGAAAAGTCCAAAGGTATCAAATCACACAAACGAGCAGACCAAATCACATTTGCATTTCTCGAAAGTACCCGATCATCCTATTTCAATGGCAACTAACCAATGTTAGCACGTGTTGTGTGGCGTATCAAACCGTCTTTTTAAAAGTAAATGTCCTTTATTTCGCTGCGATTACGTCTGGGAAAAAATGATCAGTTATCATTGGCACAATATTCGGTCGGAAGTCACGGTAATCGCAATTCCATCGTCATTTTCGAAGAAGTAAAGATCAATCATTCATTTTGGCCACAATGCGCACCTAACGGTCACTTTTTGAGGATGCATTTGTTGTTCCTGACACTCCCAGGAAATGAGCTTCGTCATGAAGCATGCTTTTTGGTGAAAAAACTGCATCAATTGCACGATGTTCAAGGAGAATAAAAGAACAATTGTTGCCTCATTTGGAAGCTTATGAATACTGAGCGAAATATATTTTTTATTTTGCACCGTCAGACATTCATTTCTAGGTATAATGGATTGATCAAATGATGGAACAACCAAGAACTTTGAATCTTAAATCTTACCACGATCTCAGTATATGAAAACAGACTGCTTGACATGAATGTTCAAATTCAATTTTGCAATCAAATCTTAAACTCCCGCTCCCAAGATATTGCGCTTGCACCACTATCCAGGAGCTCTTGTAGTTCACGTTTTTAAAGGAGTTGAAAACCGACCTATTCTACTTGCCCTTTCTCGACCTGCATTACATGCATTTGGTCTTGAAAATACCTTCGATTCCACATCCCAAGTGAAATATGTGCTGGTTAAGCAGTGAAGAACCCATAAATTTGTAGCGCAAGTACTCGTATTTACAGTCCCACAACATAAGATACTGCCTTAATAGTGTCTGATGATGTTGGCCATTCCCAGACGCAGCCTCGAGCGGCTGTGGTAGACAACATATCTCAACTGGGTTCTGCAGAGGTGCTTTGGTTATAGGGATACTCCTGTCTGCTGAAAGAGACCCTCATGAACCGCTCGCGGTCTTCTCTGAGGCATGGGTGGCGTTGCCCGTCCGGATACCAGACTATAGCGCGGGCCGAAATTCTCCAGCACATTCAATTCCATTCCGTTCCAGCACTTTCCAGCCCATGTACATTCCAGCAAAGTGAGCACATAGTCAACATAGTCTCCATTCCGTTTAGTGTGTGACATTTGCCATGTAGTTTTACAATTTTAGTCTTGCGTGATTTTTGTACAATGGATAGTAATTTGTTAAAGTTGGAAACAAATTTTAGCAACTGGTTCAACGTTGGTGGTTTGTTAAAAGTTGAACTCATTTTTAATGCCTGTTGTGTAGACCTTATAATTGCAATTGGCACCGCTAATGAGTCCCATTCATTAACTGGTAATCTTATAACGCTCAATACTTTGGACGACTTACGCACAGTATCTTAGTAGTGGGTTGCTGAGTCGATTTCTATAGATTTAGTGATAATCAATCAAGATTTACAATAATAACCAAATGAGCCTCAGGCAAATCTCGTCCCAACAATACTCAATTTACGCTTCAGTTGGGGATCATTTTATCGTCACTGATGCGCTTGTGATTCCTCAGTTTCCATTCCATTCCATTCCAGCTTTATGTGTTCAGTCTCGTACATTTTCTATGCCACCAACTTTGACGTTTATACTGGAATGGAATGGATCATTGTGTCCGGCGCTCCACACAATATTGATCAACCGATTTGAGGGCCGAACTGAAACTTATTTCAGCCACATGGTCTCAGAACCGCTTTTAAATATTACTTAACAGAATAACCTATAAGTCGCTATCTGTCAGTGAGTTTAACAACGACTCTCCTGGTTGCTGGACTCGAGCTTTAGTGAGCCTCTTCATATTGATGTCCCTCTGAAACAAACTGAAGCAACTAATGAAATCCATCTCCGTGGCATCCCATATTAGCACAGCACGACCACAAGAATGGCTTTCGAAGAACAAGTGCAAATTCATAGCCAAGTAATCTCCTAATGTCTGGCCATGGCGGTTATACGATTTAGAAATTGTCGCGCAGCTAATTTAGTGTCCGAACCATTTAAACGAATCCCCAATTTTAAGACTGGAGCTTTTCTGGATGAACGAAGGAGGAAACTGAGTATTTGCCGCGATATTGCTTAAAAGCATGTATCCAGAGCGTTAGCAAAGTCAGCAGTGTTACTATGGACTGCTGTGGACGTTACCTTTGCATTAAGCTTAGTACTGTGTTCGATTTCACGTGAAATAGCCAGTGTTGCTGAGAATTCAGATTTGTCGATTCGTATACGCTGTTTGTCCGTCCACTTTCTGACAAATTTCGGAATAACGGTTTAAAGACTTACAAGATTGAAATGGTGCAAGAATTAAAGCCATATTACCATCGATGCGTCGCACGTTGTTTTGGTTTATGTTTTTTTGACTGTTCAGAGAATGCACTCTATAGTGCGCACTGCATGTTGGTGGCGTCATATGGCCATACTTCTTCAAAGATGAACATGGCCAGCGTGTTACTGTCAAGAGCTTAGTATACAATCCGGATTCAAACCGGGATTGAGATTGAAACAGAAGAATCGAAATCTTTAAGCAGCCGCTTTACTTTGGGTGTCAACCAGACGGCGCTACGTGACATAGAGCGACAGCAATCACCAACTTCTTGAAGACAAAATTCGTAAATCGTGTTATCTCGAGAAATGAACTCGCAAATCGGCCACCGAGATCCGTTAAAAAGTAAATGTAAAGAGCCAATTTTAGCAATAAAATAAAAAAAATTCTTCTTCTTTTTGTTTTATTCAAGTTTGAGATTGGAACCCTGGGAAAAATTACATTTTCTGGTAGCACCAACGATGACGAATGAGGATGGCAAAGATAGAAAAAAAATTGGCTAGAAGGGTTTGAGACTCCTAACAACCCTCCGCTCACTTGAATTCCAAAACTAAAAGATCAACAGCTTTAAAGTGGACAAGAATATATCTTTGATGATATCTTAGCACACGAAGTTAACTGTTCGGACTTTTAAATGCAAAGAAACCGGAGAAAACATGGCAACAATAACCTGATCTACTTTAATCTGCAGAACTGACAATTATAAAAAGAAAATATGCACCTAACAGGGTTGATCGCCAATGGTTGCCCTGTTGCTAGCTTGCTGATCTTTAAAAAACAAGAGAGAAACGAAGACCAAATTTTGACTCAGGCAATAATTTGACCATGGCTACATATGCTAACCCAGCAAAGCATTAGTAATGAATAATTTTTCAATAAATGACGAAATTAATTAATAAAACTAAAAAGCAAAGGCGAAGCGAAATCTCTACCGCCAACAGGCCATAAATTCGAGCACCACCTGTTGCGATTAGCGAGCTGTCACCAATGACACATGGAAATTTTAAGATCAATTTTTTTAAATATTGCCCTGCGAATTTCTATTGCGAGGAAATACTTGTAAATTTTGTTTTGACCTGCTGCTTGCGTTGGAAGTTATAGGGGTAGCAAGACTTTAATGGTTACTAATCGCGAAATAATCACAATTTTTTAAAAAAGCGACTTTCCCTAAAAATAATATGTATCTAATAATCTAACCCACAGTTTGTAATAATTTTATTTTGTGTGGCTTCAATATCAATGGCAATATACAGATGAAAGCAAAGAGCGCAAGCCATTCGTGATATTTTAATTTTTTTAGGCTCTATATTATTCAATAAATATAGTAGCTTCAAACGAAGTTTTTTTTATATTAGGTGTTTTTTTGCTCCCCTATCTATATCAGAACAATGCTATCCACTGCAGACGCATTAGGAACAACAACAACTCCCCCTTTCCATAACAGGAGTTGTTGTTGTTGTTTCCAATGCGTCTGTACTGGTTAGCATTATTCTGTAAAAGATAGGGGGAGCAAAAAAACACACCTATTATTGTTTATAGTTTCAGTACCTCGACCCAAGTAGGCTTTTGGGAGCGTCTTGATACATTTTTACCAATATTGATACACTTTTTGAAGAAATTTGATACGGCGGAAAATTTGGAAGTGGGAACACTGACGCCGATGAAATGAAATCAAAATTGTCTCGCAAAATCAAATTTGCTGGCTGCCGGTGGTCGGCCTTGTCATTCACGGGTATATACACTGCAAACCCTATTTTGGGTCGGAAAGCCGTAATCAGATCATATTTATTAAATACATTCGCATGAAAGCAAAGATTTGTGCACCACCATTGTCTTTTTGAATTGAAGTGACTTGACAGGTACTTAGAAAATATTTGTAAAAGCTTGCCCTCATTCAACGATCTACTCATAAATATATACTTCCAGTGATTCTACTAACCGAGGAGTTCTGTAAGTTATCGAAATAATAACTAGCAGCGTCAGCTATAAACAGCTAGCTTCTTTTACATTCACCATCTACACACAATTTATTACAGGACCAAGATTTGATTTGCTTGCCGTGAACCTATCAACATTTATTCAAAGCTGTATAGAAAACATAAAATCAGGAAAAAAATTCAGGTGAATTTACAAAACAAAAAAAAACTGCAAACTTCCATCGGTATCACACCTCTCGATTGCAAGCCCAACAAGACAAAAGCATCCAAACAAGCCCCTGACCAATTTTCGCTTGTTGCAGTTAAAATATCATCCAAGCTACCGGTCGATTCAAAACCATTAGCATAAAACTCTCAACCACTGATAGGAACCATTGGTCACTCTTGGCGGCAGTTTTAATGGCCACAGCAAGATTAAGAGCTCAACAAAAGGCGCCATAAATACCATCGAGTCCGCCAGGGATTTCCAGATAAAACGAGTAGTTTCGAAGTACGTACTTCTATCGGCGAATGGTTTCTTGTCAAAGCAACGTGAAGCGCCCCAGTTTCGCTTCATGCATCCATTTGCTACCGGAGAGGTAAATCGACTCAACTCTGGGACTGGGACGGGATAGCAAACGAAATTAAATTTATGCAAATTCAATAGGGTTCGAGCGACTTGTTTCGATTTCGCTATAAATGAACGTTTGTGAATGAAACAAGTTCGCTCCTTGAAACACCTGAACATCTACTTCTCATTCTACCGTGCTCGTAAATAATGCATCATCGTCCTCATCGTCGTCGTCGCTGTACTCATCATCGTTTACAATAAAGATGAGAACCACACCGGCAATTATAGTCAAATGGTAATTTCGAGCAATTAAAATTGCATAAAAATTTTACTCCGCGGCATGCACCCGTTGCATTCGCAACTGATCTCTAGGCTTCGCTTTTCGCCAAAGTCCGCCACCGAAGGCGACGCTTGATCAAGAAATGGAAAAAGATTGCATGTAAAACCATCATTTTCCCAAGTCCAACTTGTTCTGCAGCCATATAAGCGAGGGCTGGCTGGGTTTGCGTTGCTCGGCATCTAGTTGACTATTAGATTATCTGTGCGCTAAAGAAAATTATAATTAGCAAAGCACGAATGCGGCGCAATGAAAGTGATTGTTTTTACCATAATCATACGATGTCTGAGCTGCCAGTGGAAATATTTGACTCCACGCCTCCCAAAGAATCTACGGTATGCATACTGTGCCTACCCAAAACGAAACTTGGACAGATTTGTCTGAAAATCTAGTGGGAATCAGAAAAATGCTGGCTTTTGGTATGTTTTTCACAGCTCATGGGAAAATATTACAAAATACCAGCAATCGTATATGTGTGTTTCAAGAGACTCATGCACTTATAAAAACCAGTTCGCCCGATTCACTTCGAGATAAAACCAAAATAATAATCAATCTTTCAGTTCAGATCTTTTTGAAATACCGTACTTCATTCCTTCGCATGGAACTCAGCCAGCAGTCGCCGGAGTAGTGGCAACACCGATCTCATTACAAAATCAAATCAGATACGATCTGATCAATTTAGCGTCGCGTCGCGAGCGTTTGCAGCTTCTAACGTAAGCCAACGTGGGCATATATGTAGGCCTAGCATGGCCAGTGACAATATGTTATACAAGATGAAATGCGCACTTACCTGTAGTAATCGCCTTTGCAATAAATATTGCCATCCCTGGAAAAACATGAGGTTTCTCTATCGAGCGGCTGCCGACATATGCAACATTGCAGGCATCCAGCATGCCAACGTTTTTCCACCGCTGACAAATAAAATCGATCCTATATGGAATAAATATGGAAAATACACATCAACATAAGATGCAAGACATAGTAAGCTTGAGGAAAAAAAATCTATCTATCATATAAAAATAGGCAAGGAGGAATAAGGTGCTATTTGATCAGTAACTAATTGGCGTAAGTCATTGCGAAACATTTACGTTAAATTAATTGTTTACCATTGATAGGGAAATTACTTAATAAGAGGCATCATTAGCAAACATTGAATGAGATACGATAGTGCAGAAAATATAGTTTATTCATTAAATCAGTAAGAGATGTAGCCGTTTAAACGATGTGTCAAATCAAATCATGGAAAAAAGTATGCGTTAACATTATAGCTGTGAAAACAGTTCATTGTTCGTATACGTTAGAAATTTAGCGACAACAATGAAAATTTTAAAACGTGTCCATTGACAAGAACGTTAACTTTTGAGCAGGAGGCCATATAACCAAACCTTATCGAAAGTTGGCGCTATACAAACGTAGAGTCAAATTCACAGATTTTTAGTATAAATTCACAATATTTCTCAAATGAATTTTTTTTCCAAATCAAATTTGTAAATCTTCGATATCAATTTAGAAGTTTTCGAGTCTAATTCATAATTTTTATTGAGTTAAATTCAAACTTTTTCGAGTCAAATTCATAATTTTTGCAAGCTTAATTTGATAGTTTGTTCATACGTTTATTTATTTGGTACGTATTCAATACAACAGGCAAAACTGCCCAATTACAGATTGGATACCATGAACAAAATAAAATAACAAGAACTAAATAAATAAATATACGTATATAAAATAATTAAAGTTAGAATCAAATAAAGTAAAATTAACTAAAACAAAGTATGAAAAAAAAAATCCATTACAAACACGAATAACCAATTCAACAAGAAATCGGCCTAATAAAAATTAGTAAAAAGAAATGAGTCAAATGAGTAAAATGAGTAAATATAAATATAGGTATAAAAAAACTCTAGCGCATCAGAGCCGCTAGAAAACTAATTTTCGAAGAAATATTCTTTGAGTGACAAAAAAATGTGGAAAGACGTAATACACTTTTTTGTAGAATCATATCAACCATTCCTTATCTCAAGCAACAAAACTCAACTATAACACAAATGATGAAAATCTTCAGTGCTGGCAACACTTTCCCAACGAAGCAGCAATAAGTTTACCTTAACAAGCTCATACTTAAATCAACTTATCCTTTGAATTTCGTTCTCATCGGAGGATTTCATCGAAAGTTTCAGCGGTTAAACGTTGTTTGAGGCTACCATCCGAAAAATGTTCAAAACTCGGAAAATTTAAAAATTGGTTTCTTATTTTTATCGCAAATGCTTTGCATATGAGTATGTAATTTCAAGCATCTGTTGGTGCAGTATTTACGAAAATGGCTAATGCTGGTTACCCTGTGTCAGCAGCAGAGCAAAATATATACCAAATCTGCTTCACGTTAAGTTAAACCCAACCAGTAAATTTCGTTTCGATTGAATCACTGCGCTGGAAGGTATACGGGTGAAAAGAATTTTAGGGCTAGCACCCTCAAAACTTTTCAAATTTTTAAAACGTTAATATTTGTTGTTAATTTTCATTGCAGGAATATTCCCATTTGCAAATCTAATGACATAATCGCTCAGTAAAGAAATTCCACATTCATTATTTTTGTACGAAATTCCTACGACATTTACTTCACTTACTGCATGAACTTCATTTTGATTTCTGCACTGGACCGGAAGCTATAGGGAAAAAAGCTTTATTTTGCTGAGCAAATTTGCAAGATTTATGAGACAAAAATCACCATAGCTGGCAGCCCTATTCTAATTTTTCAGCCAAATTTTCACCAAATGTTACATAGAATAACATCCAAGTATGATGTAAATATTGTTAAAATCTGATGGCTGAATCGGAAGTTATAGGCCAAAAAGCTGTTTTTTTTCTCATTGATTTTTCAAGATGGTACCACTGCCACAGGGTTGCCCGCATTTCAAAATCACTTCTATCAGACCTGGTCCTAGCTAATACCAACATGTCCTGTGAATTTCATTATGATCGGATAATCCGGTTATGATCGGATCATTATGATCGGATAATCCAAATAGATTATTGTGAGTGCGTAAGAGTCGCAAAACGGGAGAGTAGAACAAAGTATCAGTACGAGCATACAGTACTTCAAATAAATTGGAGGACTTGATTGGCATTACGGAGTCTCCCTCAATGAACAAAAATGATAATGAGGAAGATAGGTAGCCGCGACAGATTTTGAACAGGAAACACTCATCCAAGTAAACTCTGTGCTGCTCAAGGAGAGGAATGTTAAGAAAAGATAGACGTTCACTACATGGTAAATACGGCAGACTATATTTAAAAAGTAAAGTACGTTTAAACTTGCGCTGAATCAGTTCAGCGTCAGAGAGGTATTTGAAACGAGGACACGACACTTGACTGCAGTATTCAAGTACAGAACGGACAAGGGTATAAACAGGTGGATACAAGTAGCAAAACTAAATGAATTCTGGCAAGAACGAACCACGAAGCCAGTAACCCGAGAAGCTTTACTAGTGACAGTAAGGATATGAATGTCGAGTTTCAGTTTGCGATCAAATGTGACCCCAAGATCTGAGAAATGATTGACACAAGAAAGGATAGTGCAATCAATTGCATAAGGAGAGACATGAGTTTGAAGCTTAAGGGAAAAGGACATAGAAAAACGCTTGGAAACCTTAAAGGACAAGCAGTTAATATTACACCAACCAGAGAGAGCATACAAATCCTCCTGAAGAAGCAGAGTCAGCAGTATTTTTGATCACTCGGAAGATTTTTAAATCATCTGCATATAGAAGACATGAAGACTTAAAAACCGTGATAAACCATTGATAAATAGATTGAACAAAAGTGGTCCTAAGATGGAACCTTGAGAAACACCAGAAGAAGGGGAGAAAGGTGAGGACGAGAAGCCAAAGAGGGAGACAACACAAGTGCGATCAATTAAATACGAAAAGATCCAGGAGAGCAAAGGTTCACGAATGCCATAATGCTTCAGTTTGATAAGAAGCAGCTTATGATTAACAGTGTCAAAAGCTTTGGCAAAATCAGTATAAATGACATCAACTTAATTATTGCTGTCAATTACAGAAGCGACTACATGAGTAAACTCAAGAAGGTTCGTAGAGGTGCACCGGCCTTTTACAAAACCATGTTGTTGCGCTGCAAAGACACCGTAGAGGGAATCATAGATACGATTGTAAAGAAGGCGTTTCCAAATTTTGGAAAGACAAGGAAGAATCGAGATAGGGCGATAGTTCACTTGCACATCTGCATGAAGCTATGAGACAAAACAACGAGCTCTCTATTAAAGACTTTTGGAAACAATTCTATGTATTAGATGCAGTGAGAATCATGGGACAATCTTGGAATAAAGCTTCACAAAAAACTTTAGCTGGAATCTGGACAAATCTGTGTCTTTTTTTTCATCACTGACATTCAGGCAGGATCAGTGTCAGAGCCGGATGAAACAAATAACGTGATTGAAGAAGTTGTCGTAAGTTAAAATTTTCTTTAGTCTCCGGCCCCAATTAAGAATAATTTGTATGTATTTATACACGAAATTATACCTCGACTTGCATGAATTTGACTTTCGTGGCTATCACTTAGTCTCACCTACCGCATAATTTTCCACCCAAGAGCTTTCATTCAACTTGAGGTCACTTCATGACTTTAGATGTCAAAATCAGAAAAATAATAAGTGAACAATCCGAACTTTCTTAATTGCTTAGATGGAGTGGGGAAATTCGTAGTTGTCCCACTTGCTGAATGCATCTGCTATGGTTGTAGATTCTCGAAAGGCCAGCACAGTGTCAGCCGGATGTTCAGTTGCCAAAGATGGTATCGCTTAAGGAGGAAAAGATGGTATTGCATCGGGGAAAAGATGGTATCGCTTAAGTGCTCACAAAAGAAGAGAAGGGAGTCACTGAAGCAGCCAATTTCGATTAGTTAAATTGAGATGCTCACTGGAAACATAGGAGGAAGGGGTGATCTGAGTTCTAGCCCCTGGAAATATATGGGACATATGATTGGGTAAAACGATATACCAACTGGATATTGTCAACTAGGTAAAGTCCTTTGTCGTTAGCTTTGAACAATTCAATACCCCATGGTATAAGCTTTGTTTAAATAAACTTGAAGCACGCCAAAACTTTGTTTTTTCTTTTAAGATATTTTTAAGGTTCAGCAGATGCCTTTTCTGTGTAAACCTTAGTTAAACCACACTTAAGCACACAAAAACCTGTTGTGATACCACATGTCCAGTTAAAGCAGCTACCAGTCGACGTTGGGAACCCCTTCCCAAATCAAAAAAGTTCTCTAGTGCGATTGAAGTCAAAAGTTCCTCACAATTGCTTTGCGATCGCACATAAAGGTGTTTTTGTCTGATGGCCAGTTTGACCAAAGCCATCAGAATACTAATCGAAAAACTGCGGCAAATTCATTACCAGTTCGTCCGCTTTGCAGCTCTTCTTAATGTTACTGTCGCAGAAAATAGCTGCATCGGCGAATGTCTCGGGATCTCGTTGAGAGACGTATGGCATACAAAGATCGACTTCGATGAGGTGTAACCTCTAGCAAGAGACAAGAGCCGCTTGGCTGTCAGTGAAAATTCAAATATTCACTCCAAATATCTGATTACATAAAAGTTGATTGGCCGCGTTGAAAATCGCCAACACCTCCGCTCAAAAGACACTGCTATGGTCTGAAAAGCGGAAATAAAACTTCAAGTTCTGGTCAATAGAAAATATGTCACATTCCACTCTGTCGTCCAATTCGGAGACATCGTTATATATTTCTCCAGCATTAATTTCTAGGGATAATCCCCTAGTCTACTACCTTCGTCTTGGGGTCTGAGTTTCAAACCGTTGAGTTATTGATGGTTGGACAATAGTATAGTCGATGTTTGCTGGAACAACTATGCCCGGCACCACCATTTTTGCCAATATCGGTCCTTGTCCAGAAGGCACCATGATGTAGTCTTACCGCTACGCATCTCGCTTGTTGCGAGATAAGCAGATATGTAGGAAACAGCACTAGAATTGCTTGCGTTGGGGTAATACAAAGTAATCCCGTAATTCATAAGACTTCTAACCTAAACACCTTCTTCATCATTTTCTGATATACAGCCTTAAGAATGGCTGGCTTAATCCAGTAGACGATACGAGGTTGCAACCCCCAAGTCACTCCAATAACCATTCTAGACATTGCCTTGCCAGCCCTTCCCGCTATGTTTTCTGTACATAGAAGATTTGAGTCCAGGATGAGTCCCATATATTTTAGAGAAGGGGGCAAAATTGTATGCGTCACCTTACATTGTGCTTTCGCAGTATCTATGGATTCGAAACAGTAGGATCTACGGACTCAGCTCAGCCAAAGAGACGGCTTGTGTTTTCGTTTTTAAACTTCTTCATGCCTCCATGTTCCGAATGTTTCTAAGCTGGAACTTGTCTGTACCGCGACAATGTCAAACTGAAATGCGTGGTTCTCGGTTCAACTTATGTTCATTTTGACTTCTGAATCTAAAAACCAACACAGGAACTAAAAGACGCTGAATCTAAGAGACCGAAGCTTCTGGTGGGTTGCGATGCTAAGTTCCAGCACACTCACTGGAGCAGCAAATGTAAAACCAGAGGAAACAGACTCTTTGGTTTTATAGCTTCTGCGGTGCTAATAACATTAAATCAATAGGTTTTCTCCTACCTTTATCTGGAATAATTTGTATAGCCTGAGAGAGATGACTAATGAGATCCAAGAAACTTTAGGCCGATCAGTCTAATATTGTTAAGTCTAAGGCGCTTAAGTTTTATTCTGGTCACTCCCGATTCCATACGATACTATCTGCGTTCATATATAGTTTTCTCAGTTCCGGCTCATTATTATTTACACTCAAATGTCTGCACGGGGATACTCTATCTAAGCTATTCTTCACAGACGTCTAAAAACGTCCCAGCCGTCTTGTCTAAGCCACATATCACCTTTTCAAATATCTTTCGTCAACTAATCCAGTCAAAGGTATACGGAATAGAGCCAAGTATTTTACTTATTTGACTTTCTAAAGCAATACAAAAGATATCATTCAACAAACGAAAAAATCGTAAAACAGAAAACCGAGCATCTGTAAAGCCTTTTCATACAAAATCCAGCTATTAGAAAAACCATGACAGGTTCATAAAAAATTACGGGGTTTGGAGCTGCATCAAATCTAATCAATGCTCCAGAAACGGATTATTTTCTATTCAAATTAGCTAATCATTTTTCAGTCTGAAGTACATAGCTCACTCTCACCGACATACACCACATTACTCACCTGTATCAGACGTCCACATCCTGCACAATCATCCGGTCCCGGCAATGTATCCGGCGACGAGTCAGGACTACTTGGCGGTCCACATGGTTCAGTTTTCAGTGGTAACCCGGAATGTATACTACTCACTAATTCAGTACAATCACCCGCACCCCGACTCAGATCCGAATAATTAATCGAAGACTCATCGAAAACGTTTGTACGATCGGAAGTTTCATAGCTGTAAGAGTTAGTATCATGATATGATGAGTCAGTCCTCGAATCACGAATACTATTGGGGAAATGTTTATTGACATTTTCGACTAATTTCGTGATGTACCTTCGGCAAGAGTCATTGAAAATTGGACTTGCGCCAAACGATTTGGCTGTATGTTCGCATGCATCCGGACATGAAGCACACATTCGATTCAATGGATGATTGTTATTTACACCCAAGCATTGTTGATTCAATGCACCCGGTAATGTTGGGCTACGTTCTCTTGCTGGTCCCAGAAATCTTGCGCTCTGCTGCTGTAAATAAAAGAATAAAAACGAGTTTGTTAATAACGTTGAGCATAAAATATGAATAAAAAATGCAACTAAGATACTAACAAACTCTTGTTTGAATGACGAAAGAAAACCCGAAATTTGATGCTAAAACCACTGTTTCTAGAAGTATAATCACACATTATATTTTATCCTAATCTTTTATCCAAAAAGACCTTGCGAGCATTAGTCCATTCAAGAATCAAGTCAATGTCACATTATATCAAACTAAATTGCAAAAATTACAATCTGCATGGCGGGAAATGGGCAATAAATCACGATTATGATAGGACGCTGTTGAGTGAGTGGAAACGTGCAAATAAAAACATCATCCGGTCCAAGTCGTAAATTTTGCTTAGCTGACAAGCATGGAGAATATATCTTCTTTGGATTTCAGGAATCGTTTGAATAACAAACAATTTGTAATATGATATTTTATGCTTTATGTCGGCCCAACGAATGCTTGAACGATTGTCTATGCTTCTCAAATTACAAGTTTAAACGCTTAAAAGTTTTTAATATTTATGGGATAATTTTGTTTTATGGAACCGAGATCCATTAAATGTGTTTCTAAGTCTTTGTCGTACAACCAATTCATAAATTTCTGATTCGGACATATTGTCAATGCATTTTGAATTTCATGTTGATCCGTTGATAAGCATCTTTTGTATCTGTAAGAAGAACCTGTTACCCACATTATTGAGTCAAATATCCTGTGCACAAGTATTTTGAAGGTTGATTTTTAACAGTTTGAATCAAGCAGAACTAAATTTGTTTTTTTTTTTAATTTTAATGTCAATTTTCATAAATAAAATTCAGTTATATCTTCCCCAGAAAGCTCCTAGACCTTGGGACAGGGATAAGAAACTAAAATATATATGAGTGTATAAATATGCGTGTTCCCAGCACAATTGAAAAAGGACTACTTAGTTTTACTTAGTTTACCGTGACGGCCGAAGAATATGTGATTATCGGGAATTTTTTGGCTGGGGAAAATTATTCTCCTAAATTTTTATTAACAAATATCAACTCGTTACAAAGTTATTAGCTTTCTCGTCGAACCCCTGAAAAAAATTGCCCTCCATGGTCGCCTCGATTTCTCATAAACGAGTCATCTGAAGAAAAAAATTCAACGTGCATTATGATCTGTATAAATGTAGTTATCGTTGCACGTAGCCGGCTTTTACTAATGTTCGAAGAACAACATTGGTATGAAAATAATTTTGGCCAAAAATTTATATTCCTATATTTCATATATATATATATATATATATATATATATATATATATATATATATATATATATATATATATATATATATAATCCAAAAAATGTTAGTGATAAAATTTTAGGCACATGCCAGCCGATTAAACTGGAATTTTCAGGATACATTGGTGTATATGCAGAATAGTGCCAGGCTTTACAAAAACTTAAAAATCTTTAATTTTTTGGAGCTGGTGGTCATTTTAAGGATATATTAAAAATAACTATTTTTCTGTTAACAAATAGCTTTCGCGAAAATAAAGTTTATAGAATGATTTCTGAACGTGTTCTTGACCCTCCGAGAACGCACCTATTTTTTCAATCATCGAGAACAATTGGGGTCAAAATTACCCCAACCACTTTTGAACGTCTATAGAATCGCCGGAACTAAAGATTTTCATTTGAA
Organism: Nemotelus pantherinus; assembly: GCA_963978885.1. NCBI lineage: Eukaryota > Metazoa > Arthropoda > Insecta > Diptera > Stratiomyidae > Nemotelus > Nemotelus pantherinus. The sequence goes on from OZ022264.1 coordinate 213,880,513, forward strand.
AAATTTTGTAAGTATTGTTTGAGACCTCTTTTAGTAGTTTTCAGACATTAGAAGTGCCTTAAATATCCTAAATATGCCTAAAAAATCGGGAAAAAAAACAGTTTTGTCGAAAATCAGCTTTTTTACAAAAAAAACGTAACTTATTTCATTTTAAATATTTTTGGCTAAAAATTGGATAAGTGGATACTCTCAATATAAGTGGATACTCTCAATATATGACAAAATTATAAAAAAATTAGCCCTATTGTGGCCCTTGAAAAAAAGGTATTTATTTTGCATATTTACGGTGGCGATTGTGAAGATTTTAAAATTTGCATATTTAAAAAAAATCATAACTGTCAGTTTTTAATATTTTGAGCTGAAAATGTATATAGATACTCCCCAGACATAGTAAAATAATAAAAAAAATTAGCCCTTTATAAAGGGTTGCAAAAAAAGGCATAATTTTCTGAATAATCAGATTCTGATTGCTCCGAGACATGGTCGTCTTCGGAGGAATCACTGTCGCCAAAATTGTTATCATTGTCTTCAGCTGCGTACACTAGAACGCAAATTGTACGATATGTTGCTAAAAACTAAAAAACAAAAACACTTGCAAACTTTTTTTTTTTTTTGCTTTTTTAAATTAATCTGTCGATTTATATAGTAAAAAAAAATTTGAATTTTTACCTCGAAATTTACGTCGAGTACAGATGGGGTCTATTTGACCCCTTGATCTGCTTCAAAGACTTCTCAACGACCACTGACGATTTGGGACTGGAAGCGAACGGTGTAAACTTATAGTCAAGACACAGAAATATATTTAAGAGCCTATGGTACTCCTCTTTTCCCGCAGGCCTAAGCGCTGCGATCGGTCAAAAAGATCTCTGCGGTCAATTTGACCCCCTGTGTTCTCGGACGGTTAATGTGAATAAGGTAATTTTTTTGAAATTTTTAACCCTATGTGTGCTCTAGGCGCCTAAAATGAGATAGGGAAAATTGGAAATTTTTTGAATCACGATAACTTTTGACCAGATAATTAAGTTGTAGACTTGTATAGTTTTTTATGAACGTACTGGCGACCCTGCAGCTACGGCAGGCATTGAAAGTAAAATCCTTCAAACCATCGAATCTCCTAAAAAATTTTCGTCTTTTACAGTGAAAACTATCTCAGATAGAAATCTTACGCTTTGCTTATACAACCAAAGCAAAACTTTTGAAATTTCACATCGGACAAGAACGGTAACCCTCCTCAAATTAACCTATATTTTAAGCATCAAAAAATTATGTTTTCGAGAACTCATGACCCAATTATCAGATACAGTTAAAATTCACACAATGTATTGGTATTGAGTAGGGCCAAGTCTGATAGAAGCAGTTTGGGAATGCGAGCAACTCTGTGCCAGTGGTGCCATCTTGAAAAATTATAAAGAAAAAAAACTGCTTTTAGCACTATGGATTCTAATTTAGTTAACAGATTTTTATGAAAGTAGCTAAACCTTGCTTTAATCCGTGTTTGGTAGAAATTTGGTTGAAAAATTCGATTGGTGCTGCCAGCTATGGTAATTTTAGTGGCTTGGGTTTTGAAAATTTGCTCAGGAAAATAAAGCTTTTTGCCCTATAATTTCCAGGGCGGTCATGAAATCAAAACGGATTTCGTATGATATATAAAACTTATAATAAGTATTATTTAGAAGAAATCTGGGTAAAAAAGCATGATAGGGTTGCCAGCTATTGTTGGTTTTGTATTTATTTGGAATATCTTTATTAACCGATTTTTTCGTAAAATTTTCAAACGGCTACGATCTTGTAGTGACAATCAACAGCAAAAATTAACATTTCAAAACTTTAAATGTTGTTGCGGGTGGTAAACCTAAATTTCTTTGTGCCCCTATAACTTACAATGCAGTCATCAGATCAAACCGAAATTCACAATGTAGGTTGATTTCAATGTGAGGCAGGTGTGATATATTTTTAGCTTTGAAGCTAGCGAAGGGTTGCCAGTGCGAGGCGTTTTTCGCTATTTTCGTATCAAAAAATGCATACATTAAGTATTCAGATCGCAAACATTTACAATGAAAATAAGTTACCAATGTTTAAATTTTTGAGTTCTAGAAATTTTTCGGTCCCAAACATCTTTCGTGTTTTGATCCCAAACATCTTTCTATCCCTGTAACTCTCAACGTCAAAATCATCGGATAAAATCGAAATCGATAGAGCTATTTGATTTTGACGTGAGGCAACTGTGGGAGACTTTTGGTAGGAGTGCTGGTAAAGTGTTGCAAGCACTCAGCATTTTCTTTGTTATGTTATGCTGCTTTCAAAGTTTTGCAGTGTTTGGCTTTCCTAAATCTTGAAATACATGCAAGTGGTACAATTTATCAATTTATCTAGCCCTGAAATCCTTTCCACCCTATGAGCTAAAATGCATTGTTAAGACCAAAGTAGTTTTGCACTCGAAACAGATTGAAGCACGTGTGGTAGAGTATCCACTCAAAATCTGCAGGATTCTTCTATTGTTCATCGAACATTAGCTTAGCTATATGTGCCAATGGTTCGGTGATATAATTAGCAATTAGCTTTAGGCTCTTCAATTGAACTCCGTCGAAACCGTGGCTCATATTGTCCTTCATTTCCTTTACAAAAAAAATGTTATTTCATATTACGTTATCAACTCAATATGTGTACTTTTAGAAGAAGGTAATGCATTTCTTACAGTTCGGTTTATCATAGATGTATCTGTCGATGTGCTACCGACAGTTACAAAATACAGTTGAACTTCGATAACTCAAACTACCATCTGCCACTAAAATAATCCGAGTTATCGAAGTTTCGAGTTATCGAATTACACATTCAAAAGCTTGAATGTAAGAAATAAAACGCAATTAATATGTTAGAAAGGCGTTTAATGATTTGATCATTTAAACTTTAAAATATTCCGTAATCTGTGATTGATGTTCCATATTTTTGTTCGAATTGTCAAAAAAGGTTTCAATATCAGTTAGGGCGTTGTAAACTGCTGTTGTTCTATGTTTATATGTTTGTAAATACAAATACAAAACTTTTAAAGAGTCTTCAACTGATTTCTTCGTCGGTTTTTGAACAATCTCGCATTCTATGTCCTCCTCATTGCTCGCAGGTTCGTTGGTAAACGTCTCCACAAATTCCGTACGAATATCTTCGATTACGTCGTTGTCACTTGGAAATTCTGTCGTTGTTAGATCTTTATCAATTTGTAAATAGTCGCGGAAAAAGTCATCAGTTTCCGATTGATTTGTTACATGCATCCAAGTTTGGAATGCAGATTCCAAGATTCGAATATCAGCTTCCGTAGCGTTTCGGTTTTCTCTCAAGAAATGTAATGGCATATCGTCATCAGCCTCCCATGCAGAGTGTAGACCAAATCCCGATTTGCGAAAACAATAAGAAATGGTCTTAGACTTAACATCAACCTTCCACGCTTTGATCACCTCATCTATACAGTCCTTCAATGTAATAACATGTTTCGTATGCGATTCCATGTCTTTTATGATTTTCTTTAAGATTCTTCGACGATAATTGCACTTTAAGTTCTGTATTACTCCTTGATTGAGCGGTTGTATTTTTGATGTCATGTTTGGTGGGGAAAAACGCAAGATTAATTGACCGTAACTTGCATTGAATACTTTGAGGATGAGCCGGACAATTATCAATGAGTAAGAGAATTTTTCTTCCTGCTTGTGAAAACATTTATCTAAATTCAACAGCCATTCCTCACAGCATTGGCCTGTCATCCATGCCTTCGTATTTGATTTATAATCAACTGGCAGGGAATTAACTCCTCGGTACCAGCGGGGGTTCTTACTTTTTCCTATTAGCAAAATTATAAGTTTTTCTGATCCGTCCATATTGGCACCCAACAGTAACGTGACTCTCTCCTTGGTGTGCTTCCCTCCGTGATACTTTTCGTTCTTGAAGGTTAAAGTATTATTCGGTAAGCATCTAAAAAAAACAACCCCGTTTCATTCGCGTTGAATACATTGCGCATTTCATACTTTTCCAATAATTTTGGTAGAACAGTACGTTTCCATTTCTCGCAATCTTTATCCGACACGTCATTGCTCTCACCGCACATTTTCTTATAACAAATATCATATCTGAAACAACGCATAGCAATAATACATTTTTTTCTCGAAAATAAATTCCATTATCTTACCTTCGCTTCCAATTATCCAACCAACCAGTGCTTGCCTTAAAATTTGACTCCCCCAATAACTTTGCGAAATCTAAAGCCTTTCCTTTGATTAGTCCCCCGGATATGGGTTAGTTCTTGTTTCTGGCTGCTTCAAACCACTTAAAAACGGCTTTATCCAAACTTTCATACCTGGGTTTCCTCAATCTTTTCTCATTATATGAGCCACCTTCTACAACATTTCTAATTTTTTCCTTATTTTTGAAAATAGAAGAAACAGTACTAGTCGATACTTCATATTTAGTTGCCAAGTTTACATTTTTTTTAATTGCATCACTTTCCGACTCGTTTATTAGCTTAAATTTATTTTCGAAAGACAAACACTTCAATTTTCGCTTCGATGTCATATCTTAAAATACAAAATTATGACCAAACCAAAAAATCGTTCATATACACTGTGAAAACACATGGCGCCAGACGCCATAATTTATAGACTTCTGGCGCCATGTACATAGTCGATTTAGGGATTGTGATAAAATATAGCGCCACACGCCATAATACATGGCGAAAAGTACATAGGCCTACACGCCATATACTTTAGTCCTCCACGCCATGTACATGGCGTGGCAGACTATATTACATGGCGTGGAAGACTATAGCACATGGCGTGGAGAACTATAGTGCATGGTGTGGAGGACTATACTGTATGGCGTGGAGGACTATAGTACATGGCGTGGAGGGCTATAAGCATAGCGTCTGCTCCTGTGTACTATGGCGTGTGGCACTATATTTTATCACAAATCGACCGAAATCGACTATGTACATGGCGCCAGAAGTCTATAAATTATGGCATCTGGCGCCATGTGTTTTTTCAGTGCATCTGAAGATGATCCAGTTTGCATCCAATAAAAGGCCACGAACCTTCTCAGTTCGGAGCACCTGGAGGTAGAGCACTTGATGTTAGGTGATAAAATTCTATCAAAGAAATTCCCGAGGGATTAATGACATCAAAGATCATATCCTCTCCTATATTCAAGAAGCTTGCTGATATTTATACATTTCCTCACACAGCAAGGCTGCGAGTTATAATTGTAGTGCCATGAGCCATATTACATGGCTCATGGCACTATGTAATATGGCGTGTGGGGCCATAATTTCTGCGCCATGTAATTATGGCGCTGGGAGCTATACTGCATGGCTCAGGGTACTATGTACATAGCGTGTGGGACCATAAATGCTGCGCCATGTAACATGGGACCACGCGCTATATAGATTCTGAGATTATGGCGCTGGGAGCCATATTGCATGGCTCAGAGTACTATGTACATGGCGTATGGGGCCATAAATAATGCGCTATGTTACAGGGCTCTGGGCGCTATGTGAATTTTTTTCAGTGTATAATCGCTCAAAACTAGAATAAATCGAATTCGCTAGAAAACACGACCGAAGTTTATCGCAGCAAACGCAGTAGAAGACTGTTACCAGGACGCTATTTTGTCGCAAATATTGCTTTGAGTTCACAAACCCGGCACAATACAATGAACTACTTAAAATGCATCTACAGTAAATTGGTGGTTCCCCGAAAAATACGACTTGTCGAAGGTTGTTGCCTTAATATCAACAATTATTTGAGATATCAAGAAATTCGAGTTATCGAAGTTTGATTTATCAAGGAAAAAATGTATGTAGTTATTGACTTTGGCGCTGTTGCAACTAAATTTTTTTAGAGTTATCAAAAATTTAAGTTATCGAAGTTTGAATTATCGAAGTTCGAATGTAATCATTAAAAATATTAACAATTCTACGCCCGTATTTTTCCGCAATTATCAAACCATTGTTGTAGCTAACAGAACCCCAACAGAACAAGAATATAATGAAATTTCGTAGTTTTATTTATTGTTGAATTTACTGCTTGGCAAATGTTTTTTGCTAACATTACCTGCCGAATCGGTCAAACTTTCGTAATACATTTTTTTTCGCCTTAGAAATGAGGATATTTAATTTTGCGATATAAAGCTTATAGTATTTTATATCTTCTTCATTATTATAAATTTGAAACTTTGTTGCTCTAAGTTTTTGTCTTTTTTAACTGATTTGAGACTAGTGTCTGTAATCCATGGCTTTCGTTTTTTATAATATTTGCGTATGGCTATTTCCGTTAGATGTTAATGTAGCATCGATTTCAATGATCTGATATCATCATTAATTTAACCTCTTTCACAAGATAAAAGGTAACGTCACAACCAGTATTAAGAAGACATATTTTTATCTGTCCAAGCACTTCCGAAAACATTTTACTGCCAATCAAACTTTTGTAATTTTAGTGTGTTTCGCGTCCTTTTCGCTGCAGCTTAACTCAAGCGCCAAAGAACACGTTCGATGCCGATGTCATTTAGAAATTAATGATAATCCTAAATTTGATGACTGGATCGCACAACAAACGACACAAACTGTCATAACCGAACAAACAGACAAAATATTCAGCTCATATAAATTCGTAAATTTACCGTCCATTTATTCGCCAAATGTGATATTATCGACCTCGCCACGTCCAAAACAATACCCTCCAAGCCCGAGTAGCCACGGGCATTTAGTCCGGGGAAATCTAACATGGTGCTTCGGAAAAATTAGGGGAAAGCTGAATTTTGGTGTGAACCTTGGCACTGGCATGTTGAACAAAATGTCAAAAGTCCCCATCGATCCGAGTGCTGCGTCACTTTTTATACGGGGTCAAAGGTCACCAAAAGTGACCTTTCCAAAATATCTCAATAACGGTTACGTATTCAGAAAAACAATGTGTGACAAATTTGTAGCTTAACAAATTTTCAACAAAGAAGATTATATATCTTTTTTCTGTAACCATAACCGTTTTTGAGATATATTGATCGAAACATTTGTTACTAACAGCATCCTCTTTCTCAGGGCATGTAAATATTATCCGATTTTGATTACGACTTGGCATGTTTGTGAGTTTGTTTTTCTATGTTTAAGAGGCGCATGAAAAAAACATGTTAATAAATTTAACTACAATACTCCAGGGTAGATGGAAAAGTGTACTCCCGAAAGTTTCCCCCTCCCCCTTTGCCATAAAATGGTATCCCTGAGCATCCATCCCAAATCTTCAGAAATGGGCTCGTTGCCTACTCTTTGCCCACTGTTAAACGAGGTAGGATCACTTTTTATCCTGTTAATTGACTATTATTGACATCGTGAGACTAGCCCTACACCCACACCCTACCCACACCCAACCCACCCCCGCAAATGAAACATCCCGAAATAGCCGATTTTTTAGTTTTTTTTTCCATACCGTCTTATCCCACGAACGATCAGGGCAAGATCAAGTAATTTCAGGTGCAAATTGGTTTCAAGACGTGTCATGTCCCTTTGGCGCTACGTAGTCATCACAGGATTGGTAAAAAACTCATTATTCGGGGATAATCTGCAGCGGGTTGAGCCCCTATAATGTCTAGAATGAGCGTTTACAGAATTATGCCATGATATTATCTGGCTTTTTCATACTCCTAGGTTCATGATATGTTACAAAACCTATTTTCACCTGTAATGTTGTTGTCTTGTTCTGCTTTTTCGTGGAAAATTCCATACCAATGATGCAGCAATACAGTTTATTTCCAAAAAGAGAGTAGGGAGCAGACGTCCCTACAAGTTATATGGCAAAGGGGGGCGGGGGGTGGTGGTAACTTTTCGGAGCACCTTTTTCCACCTACCCTGGAGTATGATAGATAAGTTTGTTTACTTGTTTTTTTTATGCGGCTCTTAAACATAAAAAAACAAACTCACAAACATTCCAAGTCGTAATCAAAATCGGATAATATCAACATGCCCTTGAGAAAGATGATGCTGTTAGTAGCAAATGTTTAGATCAATATATCTCAAAAACGGTTATGATTACGGGAAAAAGCTATATAATCTTTTTTGTTGAAAATTTTTTAAGCTACAAATTCGTCATACATTGTTTTTCTGAAGACGTGACCGTTACTGAGATATTTAGGAAAGGTCATTTTTGGTGACCTTTGACCCCGTATAAAAAGTAACGCAGCACTCGGATCGATGGGGACTTTTGACATTTTGTTCAACACGCCAGTACCAAGGTTCACACCAAAATTCAGCTTTCCCCTAATTTTTCCGAAGTTTGGCCTTTTTTATGTAGGATTTCACTGGGCTAATTGCCCATTTTATCTTTCGTCGCCTCGTGGAAACATTCGAGCGTGAACTGTATGTAAAACTGCAATACGAAATCATAATTAATCGATCAGTGAGCTACATGCGAGCGCTAATTAGACGACAATTTATCTACACGTAATAATCCATTCGACAGGTTACATTATCGCACCGCATGTGTTCGCCTGTTCGTAACACCCGGACCCGGTCGCCCGCCGTCCCTTTTAGCTCCACCGCACATCGAAATCGCGGCCTAGTGCGAAAGAACGCGTTTTGGTTTCCTTTTTCGCAGCCACCACCGTCACACCGAAGCTATCATATGCATATTAAAGCTAATTCAAGCAATTCGCACATGCGCATGCAGCGCGTCTCGCCGTGCTGCACCGGCCCCATTAATATGCATAACTATTATTTGTGGGGCCAGGCAAGGCAAACAGGCAGGACTCGTGCATTCGCCACAAAGTCCCATGCATATGCACGCGTTCACATAATGTGCAATAAATCGTACTTTTGATTTAGCACGAAACAAACAGACGGGCGAACCTCACTCGCATCGCTTCGCCTCGGTCTCAGGAAGAAATAGCTCGGAAAGTGTCTGCCGCTAATTTATTGTGAAGTCTAAGATTAATTTTAAGCGTTTGATGCAATTTTTCATCTTGTATTTCAACCAACTGCATTCGCAGTGACAACAAGAAAGTAGAGCAACAAGAAAACACTCGATTCGATACCCCTGCTTGCCCTTGGCATAGCCCCATTAGGTTGAGACCGAGGCGCATACGGGCAAAAGCGAAGCATCACAGCAGCAAGTTGCACAATCAATCTGGAAAACTGAAAAACTGTTCTTGCATGTAGCACTTGCCCAATTACGTGTTCACTTGAACCCGACATTTGTAGCATTCGTAGGACACATCCTACGAAATTTGTCTGCAATGCAAAAAATGTTTTGGTTCTGACTTTGCCGTTTGATCTTTGACTCGCAGGAAGCTAAGCTAGCGGAATCGTCACACATTTGTGTTTTAAGGGGAGGGTGAAAGAAAGTATGAAAGACTTATTCAGTAATTAAAAGGCAATGGCGAAAAGAATTTTTACTTGCGGAATTTTGTTTTGGAAATATTTTTTGAAAATAAGAGATAGCTGGAGATTGACAATGGGAAAACGTTGCAGCTTATTCATTATAGCTCCCTGAATGAAACCAGCAGAGCAATATTTATTGCCAACTTGAACCATAGTCAGCACGCATCATATCTTGCAGTCAAGATTCTACGAATAGACTGCATTCGCATGCATTCTTGCATCAGAGAGGGTACGTTCGGTTCTTCCAAGCCAAGACAAATGTTCAGATGATGATACTGAGAAACATTTAATTAATGCACAAATTTTTCCCTAATTACATTCCGATAAAATCTTGCCAAGAACAACTAAGCTGATGCTTTGCGTTTGTAATTCATAGACAAGAAGATTCGGGAGCCAAAATAGCATTTGTGTACCGAGCTAACTTTACTTATTGGTAAGGATAATTTTGGAACGCTCATCAGAATGACTAATTTTTGTGTTTACTATATGTCTAGCTGTGCTGCTATGATGTGACGTTTAGAATGAGATTTCTATTTTGCATTTATTGAATTGAATTAGGTGGGAAGGTTTACTTTTTCCAAATCACTAAGCCTTATTCGATTCTTCCCGATCAAACAGAAGCTTTAGATACTTCTAGATCACTTCCTGATGATGCATCCTGAACAAGATCATATGATCTGGACTCTCTCGCTTCTGCTTTCATCTTCGGACTTTTCTGATTCGTAATTTAAAATTGTTGCGCTTGGCCTGGTTGTCGTAGCATTCTAAACCCAGTCACCTTCAGGTGAGGTAGTGACGGAGCTAAATCTGCTTCATGAATGGTTCCCAGCCAAAACAACCATCTCCGTTTTGTCAAAACCATGGCAGATCATAAAGTGCATTCTCGATCTCGTTGCCACTAAATTTTGGATGAAGGTTCAGTTGAGGCGGACATGGAAATAAGCATGGGATCATTAAAGTGTTCACGTATTCGGGAATAACATAGCGGTTTGATAACCATGGACCTTTTTGAATAGAAGATAAACTTCCAACCCTAAACTCATCCGTTAGATGCGGGGCATGGATTCTCTGCATCCACACTGACCTGTTCTGTTCTGTAAAAAGTGATCTTATTTTGTTTAACAGTGGACAAAGAGTAGGCAATGAGCTAACTTCTGAACATTTGAGATGGAAGCTCAGGGATACCATTATATGGAAAAGAGGGGAGGGATAACTTTTCGGAGTACACTTTTCCATCTACCCTGGATTGTGGTAGATAAGTTTGTTTAAATGTTTTTTTTATGCGCCTCTTAAACATCGAAAAACAAACTCACATTTTTGTTGGAAATTTTTCAAGGTACAAATTCGTTTTACATTGTTTTTCTGAAGACGTGACCGTTACTGAGATATTTAGGAAAGGTCACTTCTGGTGACCTTTGACCCCGTATAAAAAGTAACGCAGCACTCGGATCGATGAGGACTTTTGACATTTTGTTCAACACGCCAGTACCAATGTTCACACCAAAATTCAGCTTTCCCCTAATTTTTCCGAAGCAATATGTGAAATGTCCCCGGACTATTAACTCCTCTCATGTAAAAGGAAATAGCCAAAAAGAAATTGTCATCTAATGTCTACATTCGACAGAATGATCCTCCAAAGCTTGTCTAGAGTCGCCAAACATATAAACCCTAGGAACGCTAAGTAATCAACAAACTCAGGCTCAGAAGGCTGCGATAAGCTGGAAACTTAGCTCATTCGAAAGAGAAAGAGTTGCCTTAAACAGCGCTTCAATGGAGCGAACAACTTCAGAGGGCAAAAAGCTTTTGAGGTCTCAAGAGTTGGCGGTGCATGGTGCACTTGAAGGAATATAGGAAACTGATTCAGACATATAAGATTGATTTATAGAAAAGGTTGATGAAAAGAAGTTTATTAAAAATGTGAAATACAAACTGAATAATGCTTAGGAATGAAATTATCTGTGGGTGATCACTTCTGCTCTCAGGCTGGTCTAAATAACGACTGACTTTCCTCGCTCAATCGTTTGACGTCTTTTTTTGTCGTATGCTCTCTCTTGCCATGAATCAACCCAAGCCAGTGATGCCAGAAAATGTTCGTCCATGGAGACCAATTTGGCTTTTGAAATAGCCAACGTTCAACCGCAAAATAGGTCGAGGTCAAAATTAAGCCAAAAGTTTATCTTATTAGATGCAAAAATAAATGTTTGTATCCTTTTTCACATGGGTATTTAGGTTCTGTTTATTTATATACAAATCTCTCATATGGTCGAAAATTATATTTACAATTTCATTTTCATTTCCTGATGTATTAAACGTGTAGATTAAAGAATCAATTGTTTGTATCGTATCTGGTGATATTTTATAGCAGTTGCAACATATTTTGTTGAAATTCAAGAGAAGTAAAATTCGCATCAAAGATGTCAAAAAATTGTTGTTTCATTTCATTTCGAATTTTAGCATTTATGTTATTTATCATACTAAACATATATCGACTATTGTATTAGATGCAGGAAGATATAGTAATAAAAAAACCAGCTCGCATATTTCTTTGAAAATTTGTTATCTAGCAGCAGATTTTGCTTCATTGTTGGCTTTTGTTGGGTATTTCTTCTTCCGGTGGCAAAAATTTAAAAGATTTTATCGGTAAATCTTTGAGCTGTAAAAAATTTAAAATAATTTTGCTACAAGACATGCGCGCTACGCCTGAAGTACCTGGCTTATTCTTATAAGCAAACAAATATTCTTATTCTTATAAGCATACTCTACAACGGCTGAAAACATTAAGTCGTATATTTTGGCAAGGTTTATTATTATTTATATTTTGGGCCACGTTCCTTCGCTTCTTACGTGCGCGAAATTGACTAAGAACAATCTGGACAACCAAACCATCGCTTCGTTTCGAATTACTTTGCCTCCTGGCTCGGAAAAGGCTCTCCAAATCAATTTCTGGCCTCCTGGCACCTTAGTTAAGGAGTTCATTCCAAGACCTCGGAAAAACTTTTGCACGAATTCATCGCGGAGCTTTTGAAACTAGACTCATCAACAAGCAGAGCTTGAACCGACCTCTTAAAATTTACTACCAGAACGTTCGTGGTCTGAGGACCAAGGTTAATTGTGTAAAGATCTCCTGGGTAATCAAGTCTGATGACATTGTCTGTCTTACAGAGACCTGGTTGTCTGAGGATATATACAGCAATGAAATCTTTCCACTTCACACTGTTTTTCGTAGAGATCGGAATCGATCTGCGTGTAATATTTCACTAGGAGGTGTTGTTTTAATTGGTATTCACAAATCTCTGAATGGAACGCTCTGCAGTGACTTCATTCCCTCCATCTCGGTCGAATGTGTAATTGTCCGTATTTCTCCTTCACCATCTGTAGTGCTGCTTGTTTCCTCTATCTACATTCCTTGTAGTAGCCCCGTGCTGGTATATGAACGTTTCTTTGCGGAACTCTCGTCCTACCTTAATAACCGCTTCCCTTCTGTTTCCTTACTTTTATGTGGTGACTTTAATATGCCGTCGCTTGTTTGGGATGATACTTTCTCAAATATTTTGTCTTCTAGCAATATTTCTCTCGCTATTTCTTCCTCTATGTCCCTTTGCTCCATTTCCCAATTTAACAACGTACCGAATACTAACAACAGGATTCTGGATTTCGTTCTAACTAATATTCACCCTTTTTCCTTTTGCTTGAGTCCTTCTCTTTCTCCGTATGTGCAACCTGATCCTCGTCATCCTCCTCTTTTTATGGAATTAACACTTAACCGTCCATCTAAAGTCAAATCTGTTTCTACTCTTCGTTTTAATTTTAAAAAAGCAAACTATTCCGTTTTGTCCAACGAAATCAATGCTACTAACTGGTATAATTTCTTCATAGGGATAAGTGTGGATGATGCTCTTGATAAATTTTATTCCCTTTTGTCCAACTTAATTTCCTGCTATACTCCTTCCTTCCGCTGTAAAAGAAGTTCCGATCCTCCGTGGCTCACAGTCGATGTTGCGGTTGCTCTTAGAGCCAAAGATGCGGCGCGTGGTAAATACAAAAGGTCTGGCTCTCTTAATAACCTTTTGAATTTTCAAAGGTTACGGGCTGCTGCTAAAAAAGTAGCTAATGACGCAATGCGTGCCTACCTGGAGCATGTCGGAACTTCTATTACTTCCGACAATCCTAAGCCTTTTTGGTCTTATATCAAATCCCTTAAAACCTCTTCTGGCATTCCTTCTGCTATGTATCTTCATGATAAGTCTGCGTCCTCACCTCAGGATTTCTGCGAGCTCTTCGCTCAATTTTTTTTTCCTTCACCTCCCATTTCAGTAGTTCTTCGCCTTCAACAATTTTTCCCACGACTCATCGTACCCTTTCCACTGCTTTAACTAATCCTTTGGAAGTCGAATCATTAATGTTGTCCCTCGATGGAAGTGCTAGCCTCGGTGCTGACGGCGTTTCGAATTTTTTTACCAAATCACTGTCTTTCTCTTTGTGTGTTCATCTGTCAATAATTTTCGACATTAGCATCTCCACCGGTACCTTTCCTGCCCTTTAGAAATCCACCAACATATTTCCCATTCATAAAGCTGACGATACTTCTTCCATCCCTAATTACCGTCCTATATCCCTTCTGCCATGTTTTAGTAAGCTCCTCGAAAGAGTAGTTTACAACAGAGTGTACCCTTTTATTCAGCCCTATGCAGCCCAGTGAACAACATGGATTCGTTAAAGGTAAGTCAACGGTTACAAACTTATTGTCTTTCACAAACACCGTTGCTTCCGCAATCGACAAGCAAAAGCAAGTAGATGTCCTATGTACAGACTTTGCCAAGGCTTTCGATTCTGTGAACCATGCTATTCTTCTTTCAAAGTTAGCAGGGTTTGGTCTCTTTGGTGTCTTCTTTTCTTGGTTCTCCTCCTACGTTTGTGATCGTTCTTGTGCTGTGATTGTTAACTCTTGCTCTTCTACAACCTGTTTTCCTACCTCAGGAGTTCCGCAAAGATCTATTCTTAGTCCTTTATTGTTCCTTTTGTTTGTTAACGATCTTCCTTCCCTCTTTAATTCACCCTGTCTTTTGTACGCTGATGATCTCAAAATTTTCAAAGTGATAGAATCCGCTAGTGACTGTTCCTTATTGCAGAAAGATTTGAATATTTTGGCTACCGGGTGCGCAGCGAATTCTCTCACTTTGAATGTTTCGAAGTGTCATCAAATGTCTTTCACCCACATAACATCCCCTCTTCTCCTACTCTGTCCTCGGCTCCCCTCTCAATGTTGTTACCAGTTTCAAGGACCTTGGCGTGATTTTCGATTCCAAGTTGAAGTTCGATTTACATATTTTACACATCACTGCTAAGGCTTCTCGTTTTTCCGGCTTCATCATTAGATCCTCTAAACGTTTTGTTAATCTTTCCACTCCTCTATATCTGTTTTTTCCTTCGTTCGTAGTGTTCTTGAATACTGTTGCCAAATTTGGTGTCCACATTACGCATACTTGATTGCTGCGGTTGAATCCGTGCAACGCAGATTCACCCGCTCATTGTTCTATAAGTTCAATATTCTGTTTTGCGATTACAGTATGCGCCTCTCTATCCTTCAAATTCCTTCCCTTGAGTCACGTAGAGTGTTCCTCGACGAGTGCCTCCTCTTTAAACTTTTCAACGGCTGTATATTGGTGGACACCAGCATTCACCTTTCTGTTAGAGATTCGGGCCGTCTTAATAGAACATTTTACAAATTTAATGTTACATTTGCCCGTACTGACACCTATTTCTTTTCTCCTCTTTTGCGTTTACCTCGTCAGCATAATAACCTTAACCTTGGTCCTCTGCCTCGAACATTAGCTATGTTTAAAAATATTTTAAAAAATAACGTTCTGTCAGGTTCATGAAATATGTCATAATTTAATCTTTTGTTGTATCTTTTTTTTCGGTCGATTTTGCTTTTGATTACTTTTCCTTTCTGAATTTTACTTAATTTTATCGCTTCGGTGATAATTTTCTAGTCTTATTTTACTCATAGTTCAAACGTCTTAAAACGATATCGAAATCAATATAATAAATTAGCTTATCAAAGCCAGGTATTGCTAGTTTCATTTTTTTTTTTTTATTATTTAACTTAACCACTATTCTGAGCGTTGAAACTTGTAGGTGCTTATCAGCAAAGTTAGACAGAAGACGCAGAAGGATTTTATAAGCTAATATATCAACATTTGGGGGATAATGCAATTGATTTTTGAATGTAAAGCGGACAGATTCAAATGGAACACTGGAAAATTGTTATGAATATTATATTTGCTATTGTTATGAATATTATATTCTATAAGCAGAGAGTATAATAGAAACTTGATCAAATGTTTTAGATTATGCAATCATACATACACATGCACACACATACATAGTCGTAATTATATGATGCCTAGTACCATTGAATATTTTTATTTGAATTATGTGATTTAAAAAAAAAATACACTGAAATGACAAAACCTTGACACAAAAATATTTTTTTTTTGCCTCGAAATGTGTCCCACTTCCTTCAAACTTATTTATAATTTGTTAGTGCATCCGTGAATAAACATTTGACGCCATTCTTGTCAAAAACGAAATATGATGACTCTGACTCTACATGTGTGACACTCATAACAACCGACATCCAAATAGATACAGATATTCACTTCATCACATCCGCGCATCCAAGTGGGAATTGCTTTGATGATTCGGGCGCCAATTTATGATTTACGGAAACGCCGTGCCGTCTTCGTCGTTCTGTTGAATGTTGAATGCGCCTCGCAGCAAAGCGCTCCAACCTTCAATAATTCTCTTTTATGTGATTCCATTCAGTTGGAAAGGTTAAAGAGTAAAACACCATCACATCGTTCTGACAGCAGCTATTAACTCCCAATTCATCCATTGATTGTAAATGATTAAGGCTATGTCTCGATCTAAGTGAATCTTAAACGCTTTAATTTATTTCTTTTGTATTTTTGTTTGCTTTGTGTACCGATGCAATTCTTTTCCGTTTGGAAACGTCTTGAAGACGTAGTTGTTCGTATTTTATTTTTGTAGAACTCGTCGAACGGTTATAACAGAAGCCTGGCTGACAGGCCTGACAGTTTAAAAGAATATTCTCATTTCGACACGAACATGCTATTGTTTAGTCACCTGGAAAGCAAGAATGGCATTCGAGACTTACTCAGCTTTTAGCAGCTTCAGTGGTATTTTTCTTTAACTTTATGGTTTCAATGCCCAAATCTATGATGATTTATGATTTTTGAAATATTATTTTTAGTAGTAGGAGTATTGAAAGTTTGCAAACATCCTTTTGCAGAATGTGTCAGGAGACGTAGCTTTTTAATGAATTAGCTTCAGTAAAATGAATTCAAAAATATCATATGTAGGTATTTCACGAAGTCTTTCCCGTGTTTTAAAGAAAGATATACGAAGAAGCTGTACTCATTGTTCCTGATATGAATTTAACATTCTATTTTTGAAATTTAGCCCAAGTGATTATGTTTGCAATGGCATTCGAAAAAGAACGTACTTATTTTTGAATTATCTTTTAGGAAATTTTTATTTAGAAACAGAAACAGTTGCGAAATTTCAGAAAAAATGTAAGATTTCTACGACCGAAATATACTAATGTGTAACGGAAGAAATTTTGATGTTTAAAGATTCCCTACATTTAACCAATAAACGAATAAATTTGGATTTTGATAAGAAAATAGAAGAAAGGAATGATTAGAATTCATTCAAACTTTGGGAATACTAATAGTAAATAATACATCTATTTTTTCTTCAAAAAAAAAATGGACATTAGAATAGCTTAAACAAGAGGGTAAACTGATTTACCTCTTTAAAAAAGCACATAGTATGTAGAGTAATAGAGAAAACCTATAGTGCCGATAAAAAGGGGTGCAAAAAGGTGAAATTACCAAGAACTTCAAGTTTAGGTGCTAAATTACGTGCTCTTTAAACATATAACTTCGAAATTGATAGCTCGTATCGTACGAGAGTGGTCTGAAATTTTTTCGACCTTAAGCCTAGTACTATACTCTTCGCGATGCGAAATCAACGTCAAATCCCATACAGAGCTTTTCATTTTCAAAATTTCGCTGGCCGATAAGTATTAGGTTGCTGCAGATGAAATGGCCGATTTATCAATGACATAAAGGTGGCTGCAATTCTAGTGTATTATATTGGCACAAGGCGGCGTAAACGATATGACATATTCAAGTATAAATACTGCTACCTTGGTTTATGGAGTCATTTATGTTTTGCACTTCAGTGATCGTAAAAACAAAAAGAGAAAGTGAACATGGAAGCTAATCAAAAACGGCTACTTTTACTATACGAATTTAAATTAGAGCACAACGCAAAGGAAGCATTTGGACCTGATACAGTTAGCGAACGAACCACTCGGCGGTGATTCAAAAAATTTCGATCCGGAGATATGGACCTTGAAAATGAGCCACGTGGACACCCAGGACCATCGATCGATAACGACGAGCTGCGTGCATTAGTGGAGTCTGACCCCGTCAAATCATAAGGGATCTTGCCGAGAAATTAGGCGTTCACAATTCGACAGTTTGCCGCCACTTGCAACAACTTGGAAAAGTGAAAAAGCTTGACAAATGGGTACCGCATGATCTTACCGAGCAAAACATGGCGTGTCACATGGAGATTTCAAGTTCTCTTCTCTCCCGCAACAAAAAGGAACCGTTCTTCAACCGAATTGTGACCTGCGATAATTTTGGATTTTATACGATAATCGTCGCCGATCAGCCCAATGGCTAGATGCCGATGAAGCGCCAAGACACATGCCGAAACCAAACCTTTATCCAAAGAAAATAATGGTAAGTCTTTGGTGGTCTGTAGCTGGAGTTATCCACTATTCGTTCCTGCAACCTGGCGAAACCACCAAAGCTGAGATATACTGTGCTCAACTGGATGAAATGCATCAGAAATTGATAGTCCAACGACCTAGGCTTGCCAACAGGGATGGAGTGATACTGCTTCATGATAACGCACGACCTCATGTATCGAGAACAACGGTCCAAAAATTAAACGAGTTGTGCAATGAGACTCTACCTCACCCTCCATATTCACCAGACCTCTCACCAACAGATTACCATTTATTTAAACATTTGGATCACTTTTTGACAGGAAAAAGATTTAATAATGAAGCTGCTGTCAAAAATGCCTTCGAGGAGTTTCTTCGAACCAGAAACTGGAATAAATGTACTTGTATCTCGTTGGGAAAAGTGTGTTGCATCTATTGGTACCTATTTTGATTAAATAAATGGTATTTATAAAAAGTTACAGCTGTTTAAAAATTTATTACTAAATCGGCCATTTCACCTGCAGCAACCTAATACTATAATCTAATGAACGAAATCGAAGGTGCTAACCACAAATCGAAAATGCTAAAAGATGTCGCTAAATAAAATTTCGCTGCTTTTCAATAGGTTGGATCCCTATTCATTCAGTGAAATAAGTGATGTTTGTCGTTTAAAGTGGCTGTCAGTTGAAACTGAAAATGTGTAACGTTTTATTGTGTGTGCGCGTACATTCGGGAAATATTATTCGACCTACTATGTTAAGTGCATATGCACATATTTTGAAATATGTGGCAATAATCAATTTTCTAACTCAATGTTGCAATGAAAATCGAATATTTGGATACCGATACTTTATTGTTGTTCCTTTTTATTGCTCTACGGATCATTTGCAATGGTTAGTTGAAAATCTTTATTGCTGTTATTTCGAACTTTTATTATATGTCATCTGCCTTGCGTGTATTTAATCGCTATTGAAATGTCGGCGGACGTTTCGAGGAGCAAATTGTGACTCGGACCACTACCTGGTCAAATCCAAATATCGATGTCGCATGTCAAAGGCGTATGGAACGAAGACCAGTCCCCTTCGTAAGTTTGACATCGAAAAGCTCCAAACGGCGCCAGGAGCAAAATACGTCTCAAAAACTCTTGAGACTAAGCTAACCCCCATCCTACAAAATAACACAGTGAGGTCGGTTGACGAGGTCTGGATGAAGATGAAGACAGCGATCAAAGCCGCTGAAGAACAAGTGGTTGGGTATGAAGCTCGGCGCAAAAGAAACAGCTGATTCGACAACGAATGCCAGGATGCGTTGAACAAGAAAAATGAGGCATATAAACAGTTCCTTGAAAGGAACACCAGGACGAGGAGAGAAAAATATGAAAACCTCCGACGAGTAGCAAATAAGATCATTAGATGTAAGCAACGAAAATATTATAACGAGCAGTTAAAGAGCATTGACGAAAATCTGGCGAGCAATAAAACTAGGCAAGCTTACAAGGTAGTGAAATGTTTAAGATGCGGATACCAGCCCAAGACAACACTCTGTAAAAACGAAATCGGCAATATGATCGCCGAAGATAGCCAGATTAAGGAGAGGTGGGCCTGCTATTTCAAAGAACTCCTTAATCCTGCACAGGGCTCAATAATATCAGAGCCAATAGACATCTCTGACGAAGTCTCGATCTTACCTCCAATGCTGGAAGAAATCAATTCTGCCATAAAAAGCCAGGAAAACAATAAAGTGCCGGGCATTGACGAGATTCCGGTTGAGCTAATCAAGTACGGTGGAAGCTGCCCTATAAAAGCCATCCACAAATTGATCCAGCACAACTGAGGTCAAGAAAAAATACCGTAGGAGTGGTGCAAATCCATTATATGACCTATCCACAAAAAAGGAGACAAACTTCGGTGCGGAAACTACAGAGGCATATCGCTACTTTGTACGTCCTATAAGATACTGACGAAAATATTAAAAAATAAAATAAATGCATACGCTGAAAATGTCTTTGGGAAGTACCAAGGAGGCTTTATGTCTGGTCGATCAGCTAAGGATCAGCACTTCACAGTCAAACAAGTGCTCGAAAAATGCTGGGAATTTAGCATCGACGTCTACCAGATTTCCGTGGATTTTAAACAAGCATATGACAGTATTGACCGAAACGTACTGTACAAAATATTGCTATGCTTCGACATCCCGGCAAAACTAATCCGACTAACCAAAATGACGATGACGTCGACAGCATCACAAGTCAGAATCAACAGCAGTCTGACTGACGCCTTTGTGTCGGACTAAAGCAAGGCGATGGGTTGGCCCCTCTACTGTCCACCTAGCACTAGAGTACGTGATAAGGAAGATTCCTGTCGATACAGGGGGTACGCTTCTGTATAAATCGAAACAATTAGTGGCCTATGCGGATGACATTAACATCTTGTCACGTTCCTTCACATCCGCCAAAGAACTCCTGTTGAAACTTGACCAGGAAGTCAATGAAGTAGGCCTGAAGATCAATCAGACCGAAACAAAAATCATGACGCAAACAAGAAAGAAGACCTCCATTAGACGAAATATAATTCTGGACGAATATAATTTAGAGAATGTGGACGAATTTATATACTTAGGCTCGAAATTGACAACGAAAGGCAGTGAAACTGATGAAATTAAACGGAGAATACAGCTCGCTAATAAAATTTTCTACTCCGTTCTGGCCCTACTGAAGACCAGCTGCATACACAGGAAGACGAAGCTCCAAGTCTACAAATCAATCATCAGACCTGTGTTGTGCTACGGATGTGAAACTTGGACCCTTACCCAAGCATCCGCAAATATGTTGAACGCCTTCGAAAGACGGGTCCTCAGGCGTATAATTGGAACTAAACAAGAGTGCGGCCAATGGCGGATAAGATACAACCACGAGTTGTACGAGGTTTTTGATGAGCTAGAGGTTGCTACAATAATAAAATTGCGGAAGCTGCAACGGGCTGGTCACGTGCAACGAATGGACGAGCATCGAGTACCTAAGAAGGTATTCAACGGAAGGACCGAGGGTCAAAAACCAGTGGGAAAACCCAGAAAACGCTGGTCTAACTCTGTCGACGAAGACTGCAAAAAGCTGCTCGGTTTTCGAAATTGGAGGACGTGGTCATTGGACCGAGACAACTGGAGGCGTCACCTGCAAGAAGCCAAGGCCCGAGAGGGGCTGTAGTGCTACAACCACGACGACGACATTAGCTACAAATGTATCCCTATTTGACACAAGATTTGTTCATGCACCTGAATATATTTTAATAGATTGAAAAAGATAAAGAAAAAAATTATAGATAGAAAAGTATTCGACTTTCAGGACAACATTGGGGTAAATTATTTTTTTGATAGAGTCCCAGTACCCGAATTGTTTACAATTGCATGCGGATGAAAATTTCCTAAATTTTTTTTTAGGGTTTTACATTTATTGCTGAGGACAATAGGTTCGATTTTCCATAGTAAAACCATAGACACTCAGGCCGGTTTTCTGAAAGTCTTGAACCATATACATATGTATACGGAGTTGACCCGCTGTTTAAGTAGCACCTTACACTATGATGATTTATGAAGAAAGAATGAATTTTTATGATTTATGAGGCCATGATATATATAATTCATTTTAATTCATTGGTATGCTGAGTTGTGTGTAGATAGTCTGGAGACTTAATTAGATGACTAAATACGGAAACTATTCAAGTGTGGCTAAATGCGCGTCTTGGTGCCGACATAGATTTCTTGTTTCTGTTGTTTGGGACTATATGTATATGAAAATGCATCTGCTTCTAATAGAGCACAGCAATCAATCGTGTTCAGACATTTGTTGAAGTTAGGGACCGAAAAGAGCAACTGTAATCTCAACTACCATAATCTCCAAAATTCAGCTGTAAAGAAGTCTTATAAGACTCTACTAATCCACTTGGGACTCTACAGAGCAAAGCATTTGTAAGGAGATTTCAGCCAATTTTCAATAACACTCTCAGTGTGAAATTTAAAAGCTTCAAGAGTTGTTCTGTAATAACAAGCTAAATTTATATCCTTATTAAAAGTTCTTCAAATCATATAATCCTATATTAAACTTTTTTTTTTAAATTGAGTATCTGGATTATGTGTTAGGGAAGGGATGATATCTCTTTCTAGCGACTCTTGTACGGAGAGTGCAACTTTTATAAAAAGATTTTTTATCCCACAATAACACCCTTACAAAAGTAGATGTACACTTCTAAGCATTGTAAAAGTTAAACAATAGTTTAAGCTTTATTAGTCACATTATAAGAATTGAAACATTGACTAGAATAGCTCTCATAAATGCGCCATTAAATACTAGTAGCAAAATTATTACCTACAAGGCTGAAGTTACTAGAACTGTGCTCTCAGTTTTCCTCTTATAAGATTCTTGTAGTGTCTTATAAGAGAAGAATTGTTAGTTGGGATATTCACAAATATATTTATTACCAATATATTCCTGTTAAGAAACAAAGTACATAATCGCACTAATAATCATTAGATTTTTATCATATACTTTCAAATTGTTCCCTAAATCTCGAGCTTAGAAACCAACGCTCCAATTGTCATGTCAAAAACTGAGAAATTCAATGCCGTTTCAAGTCAATCTGTCGTTCCGTTCTATTATCAATATAGGCATGTTGTTTCGCTGCTCCTGAAAGGGTACATTTCGCGGCATTTCGTTTCCCTCGATTATAGTACTAGGCTTTATAGTGAAAATGACAGCACTCGCCAATAAAAACTAAGGAATGTGGTTGCCATTTTGGACGCGCAGCTGTTGTTTGATAATCGTTTGAGTGAGTCGGTGTGATTGTTTTTGTGAAAACACTAACATCGACTCACTGATTACAGGAGCATACCGCACATTGACACGCCGAAGGCAGAAATTGTGGAAAAACGATCACATTTACAGAAAGAAATTCTGTTTCACGAAGACAATACACCGTCTCCAACGTCGGCGGTTACCATGGCCGATGGCGAAAATCCACGAATGACGCTTTGCACTGTTTGACCGCCCTCCTTACTCTCCAGGTCTAGCCCCAAGCGAATTCTGTCTGTTCTTTAACCTAAAAATTGCGCTCGAAGAACAGACATTTTCGTCAAATGAGGAGTCCTTCACCTTCATTAGCAATTATTTTACTGAGAAAGACGCCGAGGTCTATTTGGACGGGTTAAAGAGATGGGAGCATCACTTGGAGAAGGGAAAATCACTGGGAGTAGATTTATTATAATTCAGTCAATGATGTTGAACATATTTTCAGTAATCCCTTCAGAACTGCTGACTTTTCTCCATTTACAATAGCGAAACTTGGCGTAAAGTTCAATTTCTAATAATTCATCGTTTGTAGTTTTTCTGTTTTTCTGCATAACAAATTTGATGATAATCATTTATGTACAAATTATAATTCTTTTTGTAGATACTTATTCCTTAATTTTATGTCTTTACTTGAAATTGAAATGAATTTTGGCATATAATAGCCCGGAGATGATTTGTGGGCATTAGTTGCGCTCAATAGAGTGCAGAATAAGTTGAAATTACGTGTAAGTAGAAAAAAAAACCCTCAATTAAAATACAGCGACCATCAATAATTCCATTGCAATTTGAATAATTCACCGATTTATTCGTGAGCTCACTGTCGTTTGCAAGTCTTTAAAACGCTCAATTCAAATATTATACGCATATATACAATATTTATCAGGATTTCGGTTCTTACAAACGGTTCTCTATTTATAGTACATATATCTACTTTTCATCACATCATTCATTACTTTGAATCATCACGAATGTTTTATTCAATGAAATAAAATTAAGAAATTAGAAAAGATGATGGATTTGATGCATAATCTTGTTTTCCCTGTTTCCTTCAATCTTAGACAAATGACCTCAAGCCTGCTAGTACAAGGCCGCTCGATGGAGAGTGACCAGACAGTGTAGTCTCCGTTGCAAGATCAAACAACGATAAGGACATCGCCAATGCGAATTGAGTTGCTAAATTTAATTGCTTCGACGACGTTGCAAATATGACGAGTTGCTCGAAAATTACTACTATTTTATTTGTACTTAATGCACCTATTAAGTTTAATTGCTCCAAATGCCGCCGCGCCTGTAATAATGTGACTCAAAAAGTAACTTTTTGCATCTTTAACTTTCGCTTTCAATGTTTAATGTTGCTTTAGAGGTTGGATGTATAGTGGTTGCGCTAATGACCCGGTTTAGGTTGTTTCGCGAGTACATGCGTAGATTTACTCACCCGAATCTAAATATCTAAGTAATTTGGGAGACAATCAGCAGCAAAATAGAAGGTATTTGAAATTCAAATAGTAGACAGAATCAATTTTTTTTGTCCTTGTATGAACTCATGACAAAATAAATATTCTTCCGATTTCGAAATTTTATTCGGCGGATGTCAATTTGTCAACTTACAAGTTAATCATAAAATTTATAATTTAGTACGTTATGAAAAGCACGAGAAAGACGCCTACATGTGCATGTTTACGAAAACGAGAGAATTGTCAGATTTTTCGAATATTATTTTAAAGATGAAGATAAACATTTACTGTCGCCGTTGTTGTCGTTGTCATCGGCATCGTCGTCGATTTAAATGAATGAACGAATTGATTTGAGCTGAACGACGGCTCCGATAATAGCGACGACAACAGCGGCACAGCGTGGCTTGGCGACGACAACTGCGGCTGCAACATGTTAATATCAGTTTAGTATTATGGGGCCAGATCAGATTACACCACTGACAACAAAGTTCGTGGTCGGTAATAAAAACCTGCAGTGGAATATGAATGCATTTGATCCCATGTTTTATTGTGAATTATTTTATAGATGTGATTCATTATCAGGTCTGACTTTGGTCAAGTAGTGACCCTTTACTGTTTTGTTATGGTGGCTGATAGGTTGACGAATGGGATATTTTTGTGAAAGCTGATAATCGAAATGGTGGCCTATGAAAACAAAAGTGGTTGAGTTACAAACGTAGTGACTTAACTTGAACGCACATGGAAGATAAAAATAGCCAGAAAAGATTTTAAACTTGGAATATTTATGTTTTTAAAAGTAATTTCAAAAAGATTTGAAATGAGTCGTTGCTATCTCGGACTCATGTACAAGGAAATTATAATCGAAATGGTAACGCCAACTATATAGGAAGCAGTACACACCTCGCTGCACGTACTGTAATGACAAAGAGGGTTATCTGATCACTGATCCTGAAGGCATTCTGGAAGAATTGGAGGCTCCACCAATGCAAGAAGAGGACGTTATGCTACCGCCACCAAGCATAGAAGAGGAACGAAGAGCCATAAGTCGGCTGAAATTTAACAAATCCCTTGGAGCCGACGGCATACCAGCTGAGCTGAGTAAATATGAAGGGCCCATATTACACCCAGCAATTCATGACATTATATTGCACGTATGGGAGCATGAAGAGATGCCAGAAAACTGACGCAAATGTATGATATGGCCCACACATAAGAAGAGAGATGCAACTATGTGCAGTAACTATAGGAGTATAACATTGTCGAGTACCTCCTTTAAGATACTCCCCTCTATCCTGCAAAAACGGATCATCGGATCAACTAAGTCATCAGCGAAAAATATTAATGTGGCTTCATCCTAGGTATGTCAACAATTGATCAGATCTTTATTCTCATGCAGGCGATGGAAAAATGTCTGCAAATTAACATTCCACTGTACCATCTGTTTATATACTTGAAGGCCGCCTATGATATCATAGCCAGGGTAGAACTGTATAAAGCCATGAGAGAATTCGGCATCCCATACAAACTGGCACGATTGTGTAGGTTGACCATGACCAATGTAACAAGCCAAGTGAAAATAATTGGATTTCTATGCAGACCATTCAACATCTTTAATAGGCTCCGACAATGGGATGGTCTGTCCTGCCTCCTCTTCAGCCTAGCGTTGGAGAAAGTAATCCGAGACTCTTGCACGCAACGAGAGGGACTATCGTCACCAAATTCTGCCAAATATGGGCTTATGCAGATGATATAGGCATAATTGGACGATCGGAACTAGCTGTACGAGAATCCTTCATCCAGATCTAGCAAGCGGCACAAAAAACTAGGACTGCACACAAATGAAGGAAAGACTAAGTACATGGTGGCAGCATCTGCAGGAAGAAAACCTAGAGTTCAAACCTTCAGGGTAGTTGAGCATGAATTTGAAGTAGTTCCATTCTTCAACTACCTTGAGTCAATTGTAGCAGCCGATAAAAACATGGAGGAAGAAATACGCGGGCGGCTGCACAAATCCAACAAAGCCTACTACAGTCTGTCAAGGCTCTTCAAATCCCGAAGTCTCACCCGAACATCAAAGCTCTTGCTGCGCAAGACCATGGTTCTGCCAAAGCTCACGTATAGATCCGAGACTTGTGTGCTCAGCAAAAGGCACTCTGACCTCCTAGCCGCGTTTGAGAGGAAAGACCATGTAAACTCTTGCCAAATCGTTGGCCCCATACGTGAAGAAGGGCGATCCAGAGGCGCTACAGCCATGAGTTTTATGCTATATACCTAGAACCACATATATTAATAAGATAAAGCTCGACAGACTCCAAAGGGCAGGACACCTAGCTCAAAAGAGTGAAGAAGATCGTGCTCGAAAAACCCTTTGCGGCAGCGTGGGAGACGTTACCTGCGCTAGAAGGATGGCGTTGACCAGGACACTCGGAGTTTAAAGGTGGCCAATTCGATGACATTGGCTCGAGATTGGACCAAGGGAAAAATTTGTTGACAGAGGCCAAGACTGAATCCTGGTTGTAGCGCTGATGATGTTTCATTTAATTTAAAAAAAAAAATTGTGTTCTTATTGGAATTCTTAGTATTTAAATAAAAAGCTTGAATAATTTTAATTTTCATAACTTAATGGAAGAGCTTCACGTCAAATATGGCTACGATCCGGGGGAAAAGATCCAAAATCTTTACAATCAGTATCGAACGACTTTTCAGAGCCTGAGAGATAAGAAAGTCATTTGCACTACTCAAACACATTCGTAGCTTACTCCATCCATACCAAACCAGGCAAGAATTGAAGCGTTCATCGTAAAGCTTCAGAAATGCAATCTTCCTGCGCTCTCGTAACCAGCTCTGCATTCATCCCGAAGTCCCAAAGGAAGTATATAATTCAGGTAAAGTGCAACTGTGTAAACTGTACGTGTTAACGGGAACATGTTCATTTTACAGAAAAGCCTAGTCCAATAAGAACAATCCACTGTTTCTAGCAAGTAGTGATGGGCGTTTCTGTTGTTTTCAAAAAACGAAAACGATTTATTTTTTTTTTTTGAAAAATACAACTATTTTCTAAAACTGTTTAAAAAAAAACAGTTTGTTAACGACAAGAAAAAAATGTTATGCTGTACGACAAAATAAATATTTGAAATGTATGTACTTCAATTCAGAAACATCGTTCATAGTTTGAATAATCTTCAATTAATTCAGTACAATGTTTTTTTTTTGTTTTTCTTTTATATATATTTTATGTATTATGTCTTCCACTTTCGTATCGTAAACATTCATTGCTAGTACGAAGCGCTTCCAAACTGAATTGATACTTGTATTGTCTCAATTTGCCAATATATTATCTACTTGATCAACCATATAATCATACATCAATCAGTACACATGGTCGTAAAGAATCAACATACGTGGTCGTATGCCATCGAGAGCTGTTTCTGGTAAGCAGCATTCAAAACAACAGCAACTGTTGTTGTTTTCAATGCTTGCCTATCCTAACTAGCTCTTTATCGAGGTGGAAAAATACGCACCTAATAAGTTTGACAACGTCGTATTATATATTATTATATTCATTTCATGCTTTGCCTCTGAATATATATTTCCCGCAGTTAAACAGTTTACCACAGCCAAACAGTTTGTAGTTCAAAAACAATCCGCCAATACGAAACAAGTCACTACCAAATACTTCATTTTAGCAAACGAAATCGGTTCGTTTTAGAAAAACGAAAAACGATTCATTTTAGAAAACCATTCGTTTAAGAAAAACGATTCGATTCATAAAAACAGTTCGTTTTATAAAAACTGTTCGTTTTAGAAAAACGAAAAACGATTTGAGACAGTACATACATCCCATTGAGTATGTTGGGAGACCAACTATATCGATGCGAATGGCCTTGAAACGTTCGGAGGCCATAAGAAAGGTTGATACAGAAATGACCACGTGTTTGATTATCTTGCGTTTTCGACAAGAAAAATATTCTCGGATCCAAAGGCAAAGACATAAATTCTGAAAAAAATGGTTGATATGTGTTTTTGTGAAGCTTGAATAAGAAGGTGTGTTATGCTCTAAGCGGAACACCCGATTCTTGAACATGAGAGGGATTCAAACCAAAAATATCGACCATGACACCATAAATAGGTTGCTTGTGTATTTTGAGTTCTTTTAAATATACTGAAACTCTGCGTTTGGTTTTCCGGACAAAGATATTGCGCCAAAGGACGAAAATACTAAGGAAAATAATTACTTCAAGATAGGAACGTTGCGAAGGATACCAACGTTGTTGCTTCGGCAACAACGTTGCTGCAATCCGAAACGCGACAAATACCAGAAGTGAGCTCATTTATGTAACTTAAATATCGAAATTAACGCTAGTAGCTTGTGCTCAATGTACAACGTAAGGTTTCTAAAAACGATCAGATATAGCAAATACCGTGATAAGCTGCTAAGTATTGGGCGCCGCTTAGTTTGACCGAGTAAAACCCAAAAATTTGCCAAGCGCCTAGACATTTTTGCTACAGAACAGCCTCAAAAGCAGTCTTGAAGGCATCTACTAATAGAACAAGCTCGGCGTTTGAGTCCAAAATGGACAAAAGAGATTCAAGCGACACCAGTTTGGATTTAATCGAAAACTTTACTATCTTCAGGTCACCAATCGAGAGTAAGTGCCGTTTTTGTAGCCACAAAGAGGAGACGCAACAATACAAGTTGACCATCCTAATTTACCAGCCAAAGTCAGATGAAATAAACTCAAACCGATATGGGAAGGGCTTAATACCTTTTGGCAAAACTTAAAGTCCTAAGAATTTGACTGAAGTCCAAAGGAAGTAGTATTTCTTTAAGTTAATAATGCGACCGTTTTCTGCAAACCGTTGGAATAATAAATTATTCAATGATAGCTGTACACATTCGGGAGTCGAAGCTACCGGACCTTCATCGAGAAGGAGAATTTGAGTCCGTGCAGCGCTTTGTTGACGAGCCGCTGGAGTTTAAAAGTCTTTTGGATTCAATTCAATTCAATTTAATTTGATTTATTTCACAAAAACTCTTACATTAAAAAGCTTAGAACTCTAAATTTATGATTGTGTAATAGCCTCCTTATAAGCTAAGCTTGTGGTAGGAGACTTCAATTTTTTCAACTATAGTAATATAAATCTATCATTAACTTAATTCATTTGATTGATTTGCATAAGAGAACGATCGCTTACGTTATACCTTCAGATTTATTCTATTATTTTTATACATAGCTGAATATAGCATAAAATTCTTCATTTGATATAGACTGGAGCCATTTTTTAACGCTATATTTAAAACGTGACAATGAATTTATATTTCTTAAAACTGTAGGGAGGTTTTTATAGCATTTAGGACCGATGTATGTAACGTATTTTTGGATTTGTGTTTTATTACAATAAGGAACAACAATTCTGTTCTAGCTATGTCTAGTATCTTGGTCATGGCGAATCAGATTCTGCCTTTCGTATTTATACGTGTAGTATAACACAGATTTCACATATAGCTTTTTGACGTCGAATACCTTAGTTAATGTAAAGAGTTCCAACGAGGAAAATTGACGAGGTAATTTATAGATTACTTTTAGTACGTGTTTCTGAGTCGTCTTTATATTTGCTAGGTGTGAAATATAGGTACCACCCCAAACAGCTATGCAGTATTGCAGAGTAGACTGTATCAAAGCAAAGTATATAATTTTCAATTGGTCCTGGGTAAGGATATCACGCAACCAATAGAAAAGATATATACTACGTCTTAGCTTCACGTTTATCATTTCCGTGTCCCTATTCCATTTAAGATATTTGTCCATAGTTACGCCAAAATATTTGATTTCATCTACAACCTGTATTTCTCGACATATATCGCTTCATGTTGCATCTTCTTGGCGCCTGCATTTATGGTGATGTAATGTAAATGTATTAAAAACCGGCTGACCGGTTATTTTCAGCGAAAATGCCATGGCTTTAGTTTTCTGTGCATTCAAACTAAGCCGATGACCACAAAGCCATCTTTGCACTGTGGTCATATTATATTGTCCTAACATCCATGTATCACTCCAACTAGGGGTAGATATTAACATTACCGTGTCATCTGCAAATGCTATCATCTTAGAATTCTCACTTTCAAGACAATTGAGTAGGTCATTCACATAAATTGTGGATAAGATAGGTGAAAGTACTGTTCCTTGTGGTAGACCAATATCTAGGTTACTATGCCAATCTCCCATCGTGTCATTAACTTTTACCCGCTGCTGGCGTAAGCTTAAGTAAGATCGGAAAAGATTTAGAGGTTTGCCTACAATACCGATTCTTTCCAATTTGGTTAATAGCAAATCATTGGGTACTGTGTCAAATGCTTTCCTTATATCCATAAATATTGCCAAGGGTTTATTGTTCTTATTAATTTCTTCATATAGGAAGTTTTACACATTTATTACAGCATCTTCTGTATTTAGTCCTTCGCGAAATCCGTATTGTTGTTTCGATATTATGTTATTTTCCGTGAGGTATTTGGTCAGATTGTTTTTAATACAGCGCTCAAATATCTTGGCAAAAGTCGACAGGAGTGATATTGGTCAATAATTATTAAGTTCATAGTTGTTACCACCTTTAAATATTGGAATAACAACAGCTTTTTTGAAAACCAACGGGAAAGTTGTTTCATCTAAACACTTATTAAGTAACTTAGCCAAGGGTGAGACAATGTCACTTTTTATTTTGTGTAATAACTTGCTATTTATACCATCCCATCCTGGTGCTGAGTTTATTTTTAATGATCCATTTATGTCAGATAATTCCTTATTAGTGATTTTATGCAAATGTAGATTTATTTTTAGGCCACGAAGGTTTGATATAGCGGGTGTTGGCAAATCGTTATTAATGTTACGTGTTATATTCTCTCCAATGTTTCTAAAATAATCATTGAAGTGGTTCGCTAATATACGATTATCATCATCGTTTGTTTCCTTTGTGGCATTTTGCAGTAAGCTATTGACTACTTCCGTGGTGAAGTTGTTGACCGATTTTCATTTTGTCATTTCACTTACAATATCCCACAACTTTTTATTATTGTTATTGGATTGTTGATTGTTATTGTTTATTAAACGTTGATAATAATTTTTTTCGCCTTTTGCTTGATAATTTCTAGTTTATTTCTGTATTTTTTATAATGTGACTGTAATTGGATATTAAAGGGTTCTCTATTCAATGCTTTTTTGAGTTTGTCTCTCTTTCTAATTGACGTTATGATTCCCAAGGACATCCATTGTTTAAGCGGTGCATATTTATTGGGAATAATTTGGAAAGAGGTTGATTCATCAATGATTTTTTTAATCTGCATTATAAATTTATATGCAGATATATTAGCATTGTCTTCAATGTTTAAAACGTGATTCCAGCTCAAAGAAGGCGCTCATTTGGCGGCCTTAGGAATATTGTTCGGCTTGGCAAGAAGTTGGTGCATTCTGGCAAAGATTTTTTTGCAATGTTCTTCATGACAAAAGCATTGAATAATGGAGATCGGATATCTATCTGACACTGTTCCAGTAATAACGCATCAGTAATCACGACAAGGACAACATTCTGCATATTTAGTGTAGGCGACCAATTGCAGTTGGAAAATTAATTTCAGCCGCTGCAAGTTTATTAGATGCTAGTCAATGTGATCTCTGCACTATTGGAAGGGCAGTTTTCAGAAAGTGGCGTGTAACTGTGTGTTTGCAGAATTGAAAGAACCCTGTGTTGACCGTGATTGCATGGTACTTCTGGAGAAAGATAGGTGTCCGTAGATGTCTCAATCAAAATGATAATTTCCGGAATGTTGTGTAATGTGAACAACTTCCTTTTGTAGATATTAAAGGAAGAGGATTCACCAGGATAGTATTTGCTAAGTCGACAATTAGTACATAGTTAGAGAGAAAATCTGCACATTAAAATGGACATACAGACATTGGTAATGATAAAGTCCTATGAGAGTTCACGACAGAATACTAGCTTTAGCATAATTACCTTTGATCCTAAGGTGTTGATAATTTACTGTTTTAACGTGGTAAATTGGATAGTTGCAAATATACATACATAAATTAACTGTAACATATGCCTAGTGCGTAGTTTGAAACCTGATTACAACATACGAAACACTAATTAAAGATGTTTTTCAGATGAGCAATGTCGTTGTGGCTCGTGGGGAGGAAGTCATAATAAGGAAAAGCAAAAACCGCGCATATATACATATATATATATATATATATATATATATATATATATATATATATATATATATATATATATTATATATATATATATATTAATATGCACAGGACTAAAATAGTAATAAAGAAAGATTAAGGAAACATGTTAGCCTAAAAAAAATAAAATGAAAGGACCAATGCGAGATAATAGTCCGAAAACAAGCGCAAATAGCAAAACTGTCTTGGCATATGCTCATGGATTATGGTTGAGGTTATTCATTGATAGGAATAGAAGAAAAGAAAAAATAGGAAGGAGTCAGTCGAAATATTCAAAATTTTTTATCAAATCCTGTGATTTACTGCGCTAAGTGACTTTGAAAAAAAAATCACAGCGAAATTTTAACATTAGCTGCTTTTTTGAGCCTCAATCGAGAGCTGGTTGGGGTAGATAGCATTGAAAACAAGGGGGCAGAATTGTTGTTGTTTTCAATGCTACCCATCCTAACCAGCTCTCGATAGAGGCAAAAAAATGGATCTTTTATTTCCATTAACTTCTAGTCTGAGTTTGGTTTCGCAAGATGAAAACCTGCTGCTTTGAAAATCGGTTTTACATGATTCATGATTTCATAAAGAAAATACTTTGCTTAACATTCTACCACGAATGGAAGATTACGGAAAATATAACTGCTCCATTGTCGATGCGTACTAGCTTGGTTGGCCTATAGGCAAGATTACTAATGACTCAAACCTAAAGACAATCATGGAACCGGGAAAAATATCGCTGAACAGAAACTCCACTCAAGTAAATCTTCACAAGGCTGCACCTTAGCTTAATCATGGATTTCTTAAGTATCCAAAGATATTCATCGCGCAGATAAAATCAATGAGAAGCTATAAACGTATAAACGCAAGATTACATTAAACTTACTGCATACTTAAAACATATAATTTTTCTGATGGCCAAGACGACGTACATACATGTGTAATGTACTTACATGATGAACGACCGACGAGCGGACAGTGCGGCGGTCAGCGACCACTACCGCAAACTCCACACCACAACGTCATCGCAGCAGCAGCAGCAAGAGGTCAAGTTTGTGTACTCGTACTAGCCAGTCTGCCAGCAATGAAATTTGATGCTACATCTTGATTGCTAGTTTTGATCTTACAACCATTCTCATACCGTTTATGACAATCGTCGACCTGAACCTTTCTCGGGAAACAAAACTAAACAGAATAAAATGCCATAAATATGTATTAAACATTTTTTCATCATCAGTTAACACTCCAGGCCCGAATGTCTTGTATCATAAATAAAAGCGGAAAGTACAGAAAAAAACCGAGCATTTTAACAACACATCAACGGCTTTGCATTTTTTTCATTATCATGTCAAGTGTGTGTACAAGTAGTTTAGCGAAAGGCTGCCGGCTAGTTAACTTAGCATGGCAGGCCCACCGTACGAATCATTCTACCGCTGCGACGATGACCGGGAAAATGCTAAAAACTTTTTCTGCTATTTTTTGCTTTTTCTTTTTTATCTTACTTTGATACGAGCTCGATCTATGATCGCGGAACAGGTATTCCATGTCGTGTGCTAAATGTTGAGACAAGTGAGTGGACAAGGTCAGGCCCAACAATATGTACGAGTACATATCTAGTCATGCACCTGGCAATATGAATAAAAGTCATCTTTGCGACAAGTATCTTATACTGGTAGCAGTATACCAGTTATGGATACATATAGTCGTATCTTCGCGCTAATAGTAAACTTAAAAAGACAATTTGAATATTTGGGAAAGTTTTTTTTCAATCCAGACTGTGTTTGATTTAAATATTATGAAACCGATAGAGATTTGATCAACTGGTGAACAGGTGCAGATTACTCAATCTTAAAATATGAACACTAACACTTAATGTAGGTACTTACATACGAAGAATTAAATGCTGAATGAAGTAGTCGAGCTGTAGCCATAATTAACTTACCTGAAAGAAATATTTTAAAAAAAACTGTTAGATATATCTTTTATGCAAATTTAAAGAATTCACAATTGAAATCTACATGTATAAAACAAAGTCGGATTAGTTACACCATTTATAGCTCAAGAACGGCTGGACCGATTTTAATAATCTTTGATTTGGTGGATTTATCTCGGCCCCGAATAGCAGAATAGCAAACATTGGAAAAATTCAAAGAATAAATATTGTGAAGAATATTCATTTTCTCAAAACATTTTGTTTGAGAAAAAAAAATTAAATCCATATACAACGTCATTGAGCTAGCTGTGCAGACGTGCACCACGATTTTCCAGTGTTATTTCCAATTCGGCGAGCCAGAAAATTTAATCTTTCACCACGAAGCCGTAATGCAATTTGACTTCGGAATATTTCGAACCAATCCACTTGAGATGAACGAGAAATCGGACGAGAAGAGCACTGCGTTAGAACAAACATACTCTCGATAAGAATTCCGTATAATGCATGGAAGCATTACAGATCCATAGCCGTTTCAATTCGTTTTAACATTGGATGTCTTATGTGCAAGGGGAACTTTCAGCTTTGTAGTTTTATATTTCCTCAAATTCTAAGGTAATCGCTGATGCTTTGGGTAGTACAATAGTACTACTAGTACTATGTACTATGTCTTTCTGGACATAGAAGAATAATAATCTTCTACGAACAGTTTTATTTCTTTTGTTCGGTGCGAAGAAAAACCGAGAGATTTAACTCATTAGGAATAAACTAAAACAGGTAAGACAAACGAAATATGTTTAATATAGAATACACATAATCTGCCTAAATTTGAAGACAAGAACCGAAAAATTCAGGCGTAGACATAAAGTAGCAATAAAACGTAGACAAGGTGTTCGCACAAAACCCTAGACGGCATTATGAATCGTGCTCAGTAATAAAACCCAACGTTAGAATTGTGCTAGCTATGTTTTTAACAATGTTTGAAGAAGAACATTAGTGTTAAAATCACTTTGGCCAAAAATTCATATTTATATATATAATAGTGCCAGGTCTCACAAAAAGTTAATATTTAATAATCTTTAACTCTTTGGCGCCGGCGGCCATTTGAGTGATATTTTAAATATGCCTATTTTTCTGTCAAAAAATAACTTTTGCAAAAAAATACGTTTATGTTGTAAATTTTGAACGTGTCCTTAATGTGAATATAATAATGTTTTTGAAATTTTTAACCCTATGTGTGCACTAGGCACCTAAAATGAGATTGGGAAAATTGGAAAATTTTTGAATTGCGATTCCTTTTTATTCAATTATCAAATCATTATGAAACTTATAGAACATATTGATGTTGTTAAGTTGCACTCTCGCATAGTTTTTGATAAACGTGTTGGCAACCCTGTAGCTACGGCAGGCACTAAAATTAAAAACATTCAAATCATCGAATCTCCTAAAAAATGTCCGTTTCTTACAATAAAAACCAACTTGTATACAAATCTTATGTTTTATCTACACGTTTAAAGTAAAACTTTGGAAATTTCATGTCGGGCAAGAACGGTAACCCTTTCCCAATTTACCTATATTTTTGGCATCAAAAACTTCTGTTCACGGAAACTCACGAACCAGTGATCAGATGCAGTTGAAATTTACAGAATACATTGGACTTTGAAAACTACAGGGGCATATCACTACTTTGTACGTCGTACAAGCTCTTGACAAAAATTTTAGAGTTAAGGATTTCCCATCACGCTGAGAAAATTCTTGGTGAATATCAAGGTGGTTTCAGACGTGGAAGATCGAACCAAATATTTACGGTCAAACAAATTTTGGAAAAATGCTGGGAATTCAACATTGATGTCCATCAAATATTCGTCGATTTCAAACAAGCGTACGAACTGCATTATGTAACATCATGCTGCAGTTCGGAATCCCAGCAAAGTTGGTACGACTGGTGAAAATGACCATGACCGACTCCACGTCACAAGTGCTGATTCAGAATAATATGACCGACTCGTTTTCGACGAATACAGGGCTAAAACAAGGGGATGGTTTAGCTCCGGTACTCTTTGACTTAGCGCTTGAGTGCGTCATCAGAAAAATCCCCGTTGACACGAGAGGAACTCTATTATTTAAGTCGACACAGCTAGTAGCTTACGCCGATGACATCAACATTATGTCACGTTCGTTCAACGACGCCAAGGAAGTATTTGTAGCTCTAGACGAAACCACCTAGGAAGTTGGTCTTCAAATTAACGAACAAAAAACTAAAGTTATGACTCAATCAAGGAAAAGGACGCCAATAAGACAAAACATAACGATAGGGGACTGCAACCTTGAAAACGTAGACAACTTCGTGTACCTAGGGACGAACCTCTCGAAGGATGGGAATGAGCTTGACGAAATCAAACGACGGATTCAATTAGCCAATAAGACATTCTTTTCGGTGCTTCCCACTTTGAAATCTCGATGCGTACACAGGAATACGAAGCTTCGCATCTACAAAACAATTATTAGACCTGTGCTATGCTACGGAAGCGAAACCTGGACACTGACCCAGGCGTCTGAAA
Source organism: Nemotelus pantherinus (assembly GCA_963978885.1). NCBI lineage: Eukaryota > Metazoa > Arthropoda > Insecta > Diptera > Stratiomyidae > Nemotelus > Nemotelus pantherinus. The sequence continues at coordinate 213,917,759 of OZ022264.1, forward strand.
AAGCATTGAATACGTTCGAGAGAAGGGTATTGCGAAGGATCCTCGGTCCAATACGGGAAGAAGATGGATGACGAATCAGATACAACAACGAGTTGTATACCATATATGACGACCCGGAAGTCTCCACCGTCATACGACTCCAAAAACTACAATGGGCTGGCCACGTCGAACGAATGAGCGACAATCGAATCCCCAAACTATCTCTCAAGGGGCGAGCGAGCGGAGCCAGGCCAGTCGGTAAGCTACGCAAGCGCTGGGAGGATTCTATAGATGCTGACAGCAGGTCACTTTTGGGAGCACCGAACTGGAGGACGCGGTCACTGAACCGAGACGAATGGAGGCGAAGTATTAAGGAGGCTAAGGCTCGATTCGGGCTGTAGTGCCCGGATGATGATGATGATTGGACTTAATTAGGACCAGGTCTGATAGAAGCGATTTTGAATTGTGGGCAACAATGTGCCAGTGGTGCCATCTTGAAAGATTACAAAGAAAAAAAGCTGCTTTTTGCCCTATAATTTCTGATTCAGTTACTAGATTATAATGAAATTGACGCAGTAGCTGAACCTTACTCTAAACCGTGTTTCGTAGAAATTTGATTGAAAAATTCGGTTGGTGCTGCCAATTTTGGTAATGTTGATGTCTTGAGTTTTGAATATTCGCTCAGGAAAATATAGCTTTTTGCCCTATAACTTCCAGTGCAGTCATGAAATCAAAACTAATTTCATATGATAAATGGAACATATAATACGCATTTTTCAGTAGAAATTTGGCTGAAAAACTATGATAGGGTTGCCAGCTACTGTTGGTTTTTTATTTATTTCCAATATCTTTATTAAGCGATTTTATCGTAAAATTTTTAAATGGTAATGATCTTGTAGTGGCAATAAGTGACAAATATTAAGTTTTGGAAAATTTAAAACTTTTGCGACCGGTAACCCTAAACTTCTTTTTACCCCTATAACTTCCAATGCCGCCATCGGATTAAAACGAAATTCGCAGGGTAAGTTGATGTGAGGCAGGTGTGATATATTTTTTGCTTTGATCCTAGCGAAGAGTTGCCAGCGCGGGGCCTTTTTTGCTATTTTCGTATCAATAAATGCTTACATTAAGTATTCATATCGCGAACATTTACAATGAAAATAAGTTACCAATGTTAAAATGTCCTAAGTTCTAGAAATGTTTTTTTTTTCATTTTTTGATCCGAAACATCTTTCTATCCCTGTAACTTTCGATCAAATTATCGGATAAAATCGAGGTCGATAGAGTTATTTGATTTTGACGTGAGGCAATTGTGGGAGACTTTATGTTGCAGTGCTGGTAAAGTGTTGCAAGCTCATAGCATTTTCTTTGTTTATGTTATGTTATGCTGCTTTCAAAGTTTTGCAGTGCATGGCTTTCCTAAATCTTGAAATCCATGCAAGTGGTAGTCCTGAAATCATTTCCAACCTATGAGTTTAAATGCATTGTTAAGATCAAAGTGGTTTTGCACTCGAAACAGGTTGTAGCACGTGTGCTAGAATATGCACTCAAAATCTGCACGATTCTTCTACTGTTCATCGAACATTACTGTTTCTAGCGGTTCAGGTGCGCTAGAGTTGTTTCTCTTCCAGCTCATAGATTAGATCAACAGTTTTGACAGTCTTCTACTTGGAAGAGAGCTTTGGCCAACTCTCAGTTGCGAATGAGTGTATATAATGAGACGTAAGTTTTTTTTGTAACTTGCAGTATCATTGGTTACAGTTTACTCTTGTCGTGCATTCGGGTCTGTTGAATTTAACGCTACATTTCAGCTGCAAAGCAGTGGGCTAGTTTTTTAATTCTTTATTTTTTAATGCCCTCGTATCAGACATATAAATATTTTCATTTATTTTGATTTTTATAAGAATGCGTGATGGAATTTGCATGGCCCCCCAAATAAACTAATCATCCTGACTGACGGCCGACTCTTATACATTTCGCAGAGAGCATATTGTAGTTTCCGGCCCTTAGATTCTGCACTGCTACTATAACTTCCTATTATTTTCTTTAAACTGAATGAGCTCACAAAACTGACTGAGTCAGCTCTCATTTCCGAAATAGGCGAGTCCAAAAAAGCCATCATTTCTTAAAAGTTGTATTACATAAAAACATGAATTTACAACTCTGACGAAATAATATGACAAGACTATTACGACTTCCCCTTCCTTGTTCTGCGACTATCTTCAGACATTTTTACGATCACTTGTGATTCGATCTAAAGCTCGAGATGATTACCCAACTTTAAATCAGAGCACTTAGATCTGATTTCATGTTATGCGATATCGAACCGTTAGAAAAAGCTATAAAATCGTTTCACATGATACATTTCGTATCGCATTAAACTATCTGATTGAGAATCGGTGTCCCTATAAAACTGAAATTTATTTCACCTGTTCTCTAATATTTATCGGTGATTTTCCTACTGTGCTTTTGTTTACGATCGCCAGTGGATGCTGCGAAATGGCAAAAGTTCACAGAAATAAATTTCGAAGTTTTTTGTCGCCGCAGTCAATTAACCCTGTCTAGTTGAAATGCATCCAAAAACAGATGTGAGAAAAATGACGCTTACGTAATATAATCGATTAGTCCAAGAGACAAAAACAATAAACTCCAAGAATCTCAGTGACATTATTTCCTTGAAAGTTTTTTTTTACGCAAATCACTATTAGATACAGGCTTATATCTAATTTCCATTATGCTTCGTTGAACTTTTGTCGAAAAAAAACGACTGTCAGGCTACCAAGTACTTTATCATTCCATCAAATCAATAATTTCTAGCGAATCCGCAGGAAAAAAAAATACAAAACATAAAATTAAACTCGTTCGATAACAGACAGGTGCTACGGGAACAAGTTTGTTAATTAATGCAACAGCGAGAATTGATTTTATTTTAGATTCGAAATTCAGATAAAAAATTTGTCTACTATAAATTTTACTGTGGTTAGTTGCTAGTTTTGCAGACCATAAACGTATTTTGTGGTGGCTGGTATGGCTGTAATGCGGTAATTTAATATTAGAACAAAGCGATGCCGAAGGTTCAATGGATTTGCATAAAATGCTCGTATAGTTTAGTACTAGATTCTAAATAATCTCGTGTGTATGCATGTTCGATGGTAGATAGTGATGGGATTGTGTTATCCGAAATGATAAGAACATATGTAACATTTAAAATTACAAATTTTTGTTCAGAAGCGATATTTTTATGTTTGGTCGTTTGAGATGTTTTACATAAATTTCTCATGATTATATTTCATACGTGTAGCGTATGGTGATATTAGTCCGAAGGGAATATGGTTGGACTGAATTTGGCTCGCAGCTTCAGATCGGAATTCCATAGCTAAGATAAAATATTTCAAAACTATAAGAATTTGGGATAATCAAAGATTTGGGATAGAGAATATCACATTCACACTTTATAGATACGCCGATCGCATTCTTTGTAAAGTGTTTCCAGGAAGGTGGAAAAATAAAGTTATGTCTCAATTTCACCTTAGCATAGAAGTTAATGACACTTTCATTTCTTTGTCTTTATAAACATTTGTTTTGCGGTAAATTACTCGATTTGATATTGGAATATATTGAAAGACCCGATGTTGTCCACAGCTAAGTGTATTTCAGACTGGTGGTTACCAGTTCATTAGTTAATACTTACACCTTCATTTACACATTTACTTCATTTACTTTCTTGATTTACCACATCTCCCCTTTTAACAACAATTTATAAAACATTCAAATTTCAATTTATAATAATTAAATTTTCAAATTTCGTATGATTTAATGACTGCATTTTCTTTTTGCTTTATTATAATCAAAACTGTAAGCCAAAAGTCGCATGGGGTCATATCAGGGCTGTAAGAGGGCTGGGCTACATGAGTCATTTGGTATTTTTGGCGAAGCATGGGCTGGTGTATTGTCGTGGTGGAATAGCCAGTCGCCGTTTCCTTCTCACTACTTGTCTTAGCCGCCGAAGCACATAATGGTATCACTCTTTGTTTACTGTCTATCCTGTAGGAGCGTATTCATGGTGAACGACATCTTGATAATCGAAAAAAACTAACATTATCTTAACGTTGCTTCAACTTTGACGTGCTTTTTTTGCTCGCAGAAATGCGGGTATCTTCCAATGGCATGTTTAAGCTTTGGTTTTAGGGTTGTAGCCATAAACCCATGATTCATAGCCAGTTATGATTTTTTCAAGCAACTTTATATCGGTGTCACACGTTTCAACACAGTCCTGTGCAATTTGAACACGAAAATCTTTTTGTTGTTGCGTCAGAATCCGAGGGATGAACTTTGCTGCCACTCGCCTCTTTCCAAAGTCTCCCGTTAAAATTTCAGAAACAATAGTTTCCGAGGTCATCTTCTAGCTGTCTTACAGTCAATCGAAGATCTTGATTAACAGCTGATCTCACAAGTTCGATAAAAGATGGCCAGGCCTGGGATCACTTTCAACTGAATCCCGATCTTCTTTAAAACTTTTGTATCTTATTTTGATTGAGTTTCACTCATGGCCTCTTCACTGAATGCTCTTTGAATCATACGAACAGTTTTCTCCAAAGAATGGCCAAATTCGGTCAAAACTTGGTGCAAACTCGCTGGTCTTCTCTTTCTGTTATACCAAAAAAATAAAAAAAAAGCCGACTGCACAGAACACAGCCTTACTATTCACTGTCTCAGAGCAAGCAAGCAGCTTGGATTCATAAAAAAAGTGCGAAAAAAATTCAAGAACCTATAGGAAACAAGGTTTCGCTTTATGTCTTTAATTCGCCCATAATTCGAATAAGCTTGCATCGTCTAGAATCCTATTTTCAATATTCATAGCGATAAACATGAAACTGTCAGCTCGTGCTTTTTGCCTTGAAAGATCTCTATAATCCACACAGTTTTGTAATTCTTCTAACTTATAGTTACAGACATCCTCAAATCAGGCGAAATTTTCATCAAGGAGAGCGGTTTTATTCTCATGCTTCGTTTTTGACGCTATTAGGGATTTGGGTTGACGTAGAATATTTTCGTAAGAAAATTACTTTTAATAACCATGTAAAACAGACAAGGCTTACACGTCTTCTCAATTAACATCAAAATCACACTGTCTATGGAGACAGAGAGCCGATAAACAGATGCTGTAAAATATTTAAAAATATTTCAAATCACTATTCCTACACTCAGAGAAAAACGAGCGTTCATGACAAACATGTGCCGCATTCAAAAAGAGCGGTTGTTAAAATCCTTTTAGTTTGAATAATATTCGTTCGGTTAGATTAAATTATTGTTCGATTCAAGCAATTTAAAGAAAACGCGTGAACATTGACGCGTTTGAAAATAACGTTCAATCAAACCAATTACTTGAAACTGTAAAATCAGTTGATTCGAATACTTTATTGTTCATTTTCTTGTCTCGTCTTACAAACTTTCTGATAAAAAAAAAAGCAAACTTACACCAGATCAATTCAAACACTTTTATTGTTCTAATGAACGGTGATTGTTGTCGGAAAAACTTCAGTTGCCCGAAAATGTACAAGTTTGATATTTTCTTTCATTTGATATGAACGCGCATCGCGTTCAATATGATGGATTTGGAGTTCAATCAACCTGAAAATTTCAAATCATTTGTTGGATTGCTTTGCTTGCATTAGTAGTACATAGTTAAAAGGGAATACAAGTACGTGTAAGTGCTATGGATAATTTTGAAAACATAGAAATGGTTTTGGTGGAAACATTTGTGACAAACGAGGAGGATCGCAAGTTGCATGATTTATTAAAATCCTGGGACAAGGACTTCGTATTTCCGCAGTTGAAAGGTAAAGTATTTACTTTATTCTTATAATTGAAAACAGTTGGGATAAATTTGCATGAAACTGAAGCAGGAGTTGGCATAGAGGAATTTGAATACATCAATGAAGGCCATATTGCCGAATTATTTCCTGGTTTCTCGAAAATTGGAGTGAAGGCGAAGTTCCAAGCTAAATGGAGGCTATGGCATAAGCAAAGATTCCCTTCTGTACGTGACTGGTAATTATTTACAACGATGGTTGATATCGAATAGCTTTTTGATATCGAATGCTGAGCTGCTCTTATAAATTTAAGTTTGGTGTACTTTGAATTTAGATAGATATTAAGTATGTGTTAATAAAAACAAGCTATTTATGAAATAAATTGCATTGAAGTAAAAATAATAATTTTCTTTTTCATTTTTATATATATGACAAAAATCAAATTATAAATGTATTTGGAAAGCAATGGTAAGTTCCTTTTTTAGCTAGTATATAATACAATGCGTGAAGGCTAACACATCATTAGTATAAACTAATATAGCATGCCTCTTTGAGTTTATTCCAATTCCACCCGTTCGAATTAAAAAATAAACAACAGTTCAATTAAATTTCCTACATTTTCAATCCAAACATTTGAGTTACGTTTAATTCAACAGCTACTCCCGATCATAATAAACAGTTGTGATTTCAGGATGAGCAGAATCGCCTATTCAACATGAGCGCTTAAATTTTTATAGTGAACGTTAAGAATAGTTAAGCTGAACGCTTAGTTCGTTTAATGTAAAAATTAAAAATATTCATTCTGAATGCTAATAAAATTGAATCGAAACGAAGAAAGTGTTCAAACACCAACGTCTTACACAATCAAGACAACTAACAAGTTGTTCATGGTAAATACTTTCGCGTTTAGCTATTACGCGTTCAGTTCAAAAACATCGTTGCTGTTGAAACAAACATATTCGCCATTGGCGCCGTTTTGAACGTGAATTTCTTTGATTTAATGCATTTTTTCGTTCATTGCTACTAGTTCATTTTTCTCAGTGTATAACTATTCAATTATTTAGAAAACCATTATTCACGGCTTTCAATTTTTCAACCAACTCCTTTTCCTTCTCTTAGAATTCCCATATTTAATTGACAACCAGACAGAAGTCTGCTGACATGTATCAATATAATTTTAATTTAACTAAAGGGAAACATGTTTATATTTGATATTATTTTTGTTTTGCTGTAACCATTACTTGGTTCATAAATAAATAAATATTTAACTTCATTTGAACGTTGAAGAGCTACGCCCTTTATTTCTGGAAGCACGCGCCCTTCACGTTTTCCTTTCCTGTTGAAAAAATCAAGTTTCGTTCATTCACGAGTCACTGAAAGACCATGCCTTAAGCCGCAACTGTCACTTGAGTCTATCTAATAAGGCCACGTCTTCAACACAACCTAACGCGTGAAGCCGATCTTAATGCAGTTTATTTAGCAGGAAATCGGTTACCATTCTATATACATTTGTCGCCTTCGGTCTCAAGTAGCAGTTAGGTTCAGCTTCTGACAGCAACAGTCTCTGTATCAGCATGGCCACAAATAGCAGAAAGTTTGGCTAAAGGACCAAAAACAGTCTGTTTTTTAGTCAATGGACCAGCCAAGCATGGGTTTCCAAGTGAAGTCTGTTGAAACTCATTTAAAGACTTGAGAAAATCACCTTTTGGATGTTTAAGAATCGCTGATTGGTCCTTTCCGGGTCTTTATGTAGCCTTTAGGTATCTCTTGCATCTTCCTGTTTCTCACATAATGATTTCAATGATTTCTTATTGGAGGTCCTCACCAAATTTGAACAAGCTATTTGCGAGATTCTGCAGGCAATTCAGCCATTTTCTATGTTGTTCCTACAAGCTTTATTTAAAAGTGTCCTAATATCTATAATCCTGAGCTCTCGCATTTTTGGGTTCCACCAAGGAACTATTTTGCTACATCTATTCTTTCTAATTGGGCATGCCCCTTGGTAGCTACTTATTATGTCCCTGATCAGAGTGCTCAACCGAAATTCTGTTGACTTCGGCGACTTTATTCTACCACTCTATGTCTCCAAAAAGTCGATTTAGCGTAGCACAATCAGCGTTTCTTGGGTTTCTTTTTCCCGCCATGGGTGTTCGGGCCATAGCTTTTTTTCACTATTGGAAGGTTGAAATCTTCAAAAGATTTATGATGGGTCCTGCCGTGGAACATTTTGGATTTTTAAAGACTTAAACTACCTCGTTCTTCTTCCACACTCCCCACGGGACTAATTATACAGCATTAGTTCGCAGAAGTGAATCAGCCCTTAGCTGCTTCTAGAGATCATTGTTTCTTCCTTCCTCCTGTCCCGCTTGGCATCACACAGTTTGCAGCGTATATTTTTTAGTACTGTTTCAACGGCATTCCACGCAGCTTAGGATTCCAGTTTACAGTGTGCGATATTTCCCGCTGATATCATGGTGCTTAAACCGTCTTTCTGCTACTTTTACATACTTCAAAACGCGAACAACTGAACATAACGTGCTCCGCATCGTCGGGCTCATTTCTCTGTCCGAAACGGTGCAGATAATTACTATACCCGCCATGACCGCTCAAAAATTGAGTCAGATCGCAGCTCGTTTCTGCGTGACTCCTTGGAGTCCATCGCACCACGTTGGAGATTAATTTGTGGGTCCAACAACCGTTTTGCGCCTCCTCCTAACTACTACTACATTAACAGTCATATTTCATTTTTTCTCGTGTTTGTCGTCCGTAGTTCGTGTTTGTAGAGTGGAAGCGCTTCATCCACAAGAATTTCTGTGAACAGCATATTGGTTATAATAAACACCGCCTTATAAGACGTTGTTCGAAAGGCACAGCAGATTCGGAGAGCAATCAGTCGGTAGGCCGCTTCCATTTTTCGTGAAGTCGATTAAATTTGCAGTCCTGGTGCCCACACTGGTGCTGCACAAAGTAGAATAGAGGTCACCACTCTTGAACACAGTAGCTTTTGGCTTTACTTCGGGCCACCAATATTGCTGAACTAACAACTGATGCCTTCTTAGCTTTTTTTCCTAACTGAGGTTTGCAGCTCAGTTTATCGTCGATAGTTACGCCCAGGTATTCTATAGCAGGCTGCGGAGTAATTATGCAGATTTATACCTTCTACTAATAGTTTACTTCGTTTCGTGATTAGTACCATTTAGTCGGCTAGTTCAAGCCCAGCGCAACCAAGCCATGATTTAACGACTCAGATTGCTTCCTTGGCCTCAATTTTGACTTCTTCGAGATGACGCGTTGGAATCACACCAATTTTTGTTGCTTAGGTCAATAGCTAAGGAAAACACTAAGTAGCAGTAATCAGAGAATGCGATCCCATCCAATACTCGCTATACCGTTATTTATTTATTTATCGTCCAAAGCCACAAATGCAATTATTAATAACAAATGCAATTATAGATAAGACAAGAAGAAAAAATAAATAAACATATATATATATATATATATATATATATATATACATATACATATATATATATATATATATATATATATATATATATATATATATATATATATATATACATATACATAAATATATATATATATATATATATATATATATATATATATATATATATATATATATATATATATATATACTTATATAAAACAATAAAATGAAAACTAAGAAAATCAATAAATGCAGATATGAATAGTAATACAAAAAAGAATCAAAAGCTAAGCTCACCGAAAAAAGAAACAAACAATAGAGTACATTAGGACATGTTCAGAATACATACTATATGACAGAACATTATTTTCTAAAGTATTTTTGAACACAGATAACGTTCGAGGAAGAGAACCAAGGTTAAGGTTATTGTACTAACGAGGTAAACGCAAACTCAGGGAAAAGAAATAAGTGTCGGTATGGGCAAATGTAACATTAAAGTTAAATAATGTTCTATTAGGACGGCCTGATTCTCTAACAGAAAGGTGAATGCTAAGGTCAACTAATATACAGCTGTTAAAAAGTTTAATAAAAACTAGCGCACCTGAACCGCTAGAAAACTAATTTTCGAAGAAATTTTCTTTGAGTGACAAAAAAGTGTGGAAAGACGTAAAACACTGTTTTGTAGAATCAAATCAACCATTCCTTATCCAAAGCAACAAAACTCAACTATAACACAAATGATGAAAATGTTCAGTGCTGGCAACCCGAACGAAGTAGTCCGAACGAAGCGTCCGTTGGGCAGTCCGAACGAAGCAGCAATAAGTTTACCATAACAAACTCATACTCAAATCAACTTATCCTCTGAATTTCGTTCTCATCGCAGGATTTTATAGAAATTTTCAGCGGTTAAACGTTGTTTGAGGTTGCCATCCGAAAAATGTTCAAAACTCGGAAAATTTCGAAATTGGTTTCTTATTTTTATTTCAAATTCTTTGCATATGAGAACGTAATTTGAAGCATCTGTTGGTGCAATATTTACGGAAATGGCTAATGCTGGTTACCCTATGTAAGCAGCAAAATACATACCAAATCTGCTTCACGTTAAGTTAAACCCAACCAGTAAATTTCGTTTCAATTGAATCACTGCGCTGGACGTTATACGGGTGAAAAGAATTTTAGGGTTACCACCCTCAAAACTTTTCAAGTTTTTAAAGCGTTAATATTTGTTGTTAATTTTCATTGCAGGATCATTTCCATTTGCAAATCTAATGACATAATCGCTCAGTAAAGAAATTAAACAAAATTACAAAATGGTCATAGCTGGCAGCCCTTTCATGATTTTCGTACGAAATTTCTACGACATTTGGTTCATATTAAGGTTCATTTACTGCGTGAAGTTCGTTCTGATTTCTACACTGGACCGGAAGTTATAGGGAAAAAGGCTTTATTTTGCTGAGCAAATTTGCAAGATTTAGGAGACAAAAATCACCATAGCTGGCAACTCTATTCTAATTCTTCAGCCAAATTTTCACCAAATGTTACATAGAGTAAGATCCAAGTATTGTATGAATTTTGTCAAAATTTGATGGCTGAATCGGAAGTTATAGGCCAAAACCCGGTTTTTTTTCTCAGTGATTTTTCAAGATGGTACCACTGGCACAGGGTTGCTTGCATTTCAAAATCACTTCTATCAGACCTGGTCCTAGCTAATATTAACATGTCCTGTAAATTTCACTATGATCGGATAACCCGGTCGTCAGGTCTCGTGAACAGAACTTTCGAGTGCTGAAAATAGAGGTAGTTTGGTGATGGGTTGCCGTTCTTGTGCGAATCGGAATTTGGAAAATTTTAATCTGACGTGATGGACAAAGATTTAGATTTATCAATGATTTGAGTTTTTTGGCAAAAAGCAAAAAATTTTCAGGAAGGTCGATGATTTGAAGGATTTTTTTTTAAGAGCCTGCCATAGCTACAGGGTTACCCACACTGTCTTTAAAATCCATGTGTGCTAAGTTCTAGCCTACATCAATACGCTCTATCAATTTCACGATGATCGAATGTTCCTGTCAGAAGTTATGATAAATCAAAATTTGAGAAAAATTCCTTGCCCACTTTTAGGCACTCAGCACCCACACACGGCTCAAAATTTCCAATTCTTTATCATGAGCAAACCTAAAACATAATAAGTTTTTATTTCCAATACTTTTTGTTACAAAAATTTTACACTGCTTGGAAATATAGGAGTACCTGAAAATTCACTAAAATGCCCGCCGCCGCCAAAAGGTTAAAGATAACTGAATTCGAACAAGTCATGGACCTACCTACTATATACATCTACGACATCCGAAAATTTCAGCTCAATCGGATCGGCCACTCCAAAGATTACTTCTATTAACCGATTTGCTGATATATATATATATATATATATATATATATATATATATATATATATATATATATATATATATATATATATATATATATATATATATATATATATATATATATATATATATATATATATATATATATAAATAAAGGATTATGAATTTTCGGCGAAACGAGTTTAATACTATTGTTCTTCGAACATTAGTAAAAAGAAAGCACTCGTCAGGGAACACGCTGAGGCTGAGTGACTGAATTGAATTGAATTTGAAGGATGTAGAGGCGCATGCTGTCATCGCAATACGGCATACTGAACTTAAAGAATAACGAGCGGGTGAAACATCGTTGCACGGATTCAGCCACATCGATCAAGTATCTAGTATCTACATAACTGATCCATAGTTTAATGAAGCCGCAAAAACGAGAAGCCTTGGCAATGATGTGTAAAATATGCAGATCGAACTTCAGCTTGGAGTCAAAAATCACGCCAAGGTCCTTGAAACTGGCAACAGCATTAAGAGGGGAGCCAAGGACACAGTATGAGAAGAACAAAGGGATGTTTTGTATGTGAAGGACATTTGATGACACTTCGTAGCATTCAACGTGAGGGAGTTCGCATTGCCAAAGCATCCAAATCGCTCTACAAAATAGAACAGCCACTAGCGGATTCAACCACTCTAAAAATTTTAACATCATCAGCGCACAAAAGGCAGGGTGAATTAAAGAGAGAAGGAATATCGTTAGTAAACAAAAGGAACAATAAAGGGCGAAGAATAAATCATTGCGGAGCTCCTGAGGTAAGAAAAGAGAGTGTGGAAGAGCAAGAGTTAACAGTAACAATACAAGAGCGATCACAAATGTAGGAAGAGAGCTACGAAAAAAGGACACCGGTGAGACCAATCCCAGCTAGCTTTGACAGAAGAATATCATGGTTCACAGAATCGTAGACTATGACAAAGTCTGTATATAGGACATCTACTTGCTTTTGTTGGTCGACTGTTCCAGGTGAAAACAGTGCTTTATCAAAAACCACTTCCTCGTTGGAGGCCACAAAGGTGAGAAAAATCCATTAAACCCGCACAAATCAAAGACTTTGTTTTGTTCCGGTATTGCACTTCTTGCTGCCGCTGGGAGCAAGCGCCGGATTCCACCAAAAGTTCCATTCTCTTCAATTCAGCATACTGAACCAAGTCTTTCAGCTCCGGTTTTGACGCCGGGAGTACAGAATCAGAAGATAAGCCAAAGCGAAAATCGCACATGTGAGTCCATTCTATTAGTTCGACAGGATTCGGCTTGAAAACTGCCTGAGCGTGGTGGTATCAATCAGATTGGAACCCAGACTACAAGTCCTCGGCCTCGTTGACTTTTAATTGTAAAAAGTGTTTGCCCCTTTGGCTAGCTTGAGTCCACATATCCTGTTGCTTCGAACAACGTAAGGGGATGGTTGTAGTTCAACCAATTTTTAGCCCTGGCACCGTCGGGCATTTAAGGGGGTAGTACCGATTAGAATGCTAAAAAAAACAGCCTAAATTTCAATATTATTTTTCTCCTCCTTTATTTTGTATAAATTTTGAAATTTGCATGGGTAAAATACACGTTTTGAAATTTACAAAATAAAAGTATTTTTTAATTTTTTTTCATTTTTCTACTTATTTATAGAGGGCGCCAAAGTTGACGTCTCGAAAAATGCCTGGTCATACTGCGGACAGATAATCTCAGGGATGAAAAATCTGAAACAAAAAAGCCAAACCGGTTTTGAAGGAGGAATGTTTCTTACATGGTAGTCTACCACAAAATTTAAAAAAAAATGATAAAAAAAAAATGGCGTTTGTTTGAAAATATTTTTCGAAAAATCGTATTTATTTTCACTTTGTTTCGTTCGCCAAATTTTTTTGGGTTAATTTTTTGCCTATATAGTGGTTGATTACCATACAAGATATTTGAATAAAGTAGTGCATCAAATTTGATTTAAATCAAATCGGCCAATCTGGAGAATAAGTGTCCGCAGTTTGAAAAAAACACGTTTAAAGTGTTTTCCCCATTTACTTATTGAATATTATATAAAAAATTGGTGTTTATCACCTACAATTGCTCAGTCTACAATCCCTGGACCATATATGTATAAGTATTCTTGAGTCCACATAAGCTAGTTGCTCTTGCAGTTTTGGGCAGTTTTTTTTTGCCAAACGCGCTTCCTTTGCCGCTTTTTCTGCCTGACTTATGCGCTCTTCATCTTTTATTTCACAGTAATTAAAAGCAGGGGTCTGCCGTAAACTGCCGTAGCTTCTTTATTTTTGGGAATAAGTTAATAAAATTTTGAGACGTGATTTCAGAAAGTATAATAAATTGAAAAATGCAAAAAAAACAACAAAAAACTGATTTTTTCAATATTATAACCGGTACTACCCCCTTAATGTAAATCGGCATTCAATGCTGATTGACTCGTTCTAGCGCTTGCTAAATTTTGATACACAACTGAAAAAAATCACCAAAATTCATTAAATAAATATTTGTTTACTAGCCCAGCCATATCAGTAGCTCGTTCATATATCATTTCTGATGTCCATTCATGGATGTCCATTATTTAATGCCACAGTTTGAAGTGGATGAAAAATGAAGAATCGGACCAAGCAGCTTTAGAAATAAGTGAAACAAGAGTCATACTGCAAAAAACGATTTTATTCAAAATTTACATCTGTATCCATCTTTAAAAATGCATACTTTCCTAGCCCAATAACTTTTGATGACAAGGCATAAAATTAAATTAAATATGCTTGATGGTCAAATGAGTTCACATAATTTTTTTTTTGGTGAATTTTAAATATTGTCGAAAGCAGTCGTCAAAAAAAGCTCAACCTCACTCTCCGCTATTGCCTTGAGAATTCACGGGTTGGATGACAACTTTGGTAGATTTCAATAGTAATGTCTTATGTAATTTCCAGGAGAGACGATATCGAAGATTCGACTTAAAAGGCGAAACGATCTGCCATGAGTGGAGAAGATATCCGACACCCGTTCACTTTTGATAGAACTTCAATTTGAATATCATATAAAAGCTTGAAGGTTGACTACAGCCGGCAACGAACGATGTGGCCACCGCCGCCGTTGTGGTGCGCGACGTTTCCACTGGTCCCGCCACTTGGATTTGAGTAGTTTGGTGTGCGTTATCTGCGCCTCTGATCTAAATACATGTGATACAAGGAACCGGTAGACAACAGGTTAATAATAATATTGTAGATATCATTAGTGAATTAAAACATCATTTACACGAGACACGAAATGGCCATAATGGACCGTGAGTTCGGGTTACGTTGCGTTTATGGTCAAAGCCAATGCTGTCGCCGGCAACCTGGTGCTCGTCAGTCTGTGTGGTGTGGTGGCGGCGGCGTTTGGTTTTAATTACAACTTGTTTTAACTAGATAACAAACTGGCTTTGTAAATGTTTTGAATCTGTTTGACATTTATGTAAGTCGGTATCTTCCAGTAGATATATGGATACTTCAATTATAGAAATGCAGATAATATGTTCGGCTGTTCTAAGAAAATTCACTCGACTCCACATTGTTGTAGCTTGTACAGTTTCAATGATTTACTATAATACTCGACGAATTAAATATGTTCCAACGGGAAATATACTTTAACTTGAATTAGACGTATGAATAGGGACCGACACAACAATCAACAATTCTATCATGCATCCCACAAAATCACAATAATATCCAACTTCCGTACATGCCACCTCGATTTCATTGCGTTCTCACTTCACCCAACATTAACATACTAAATGCAGAACGTTAGTTACGCATCTTCATTACACAATTAAAAGCTACAGCCAACAGCTTTTCTCTAATGGAAACATAAAAACGAAACGCCTCCGTAATTGCAAGAAACGTGGTAACAAACGAACCAGCTAGGAACATAGGAAGCGTTAAGTAATTGTTATAAAAATGGTGGCAAATGTGCCGGCGGCCTTAATATTACGTGCTATTAATTTGGGCATAAACATTTCTAATTTGTTCGTTCTATCGATTTAAAATGCATATTAGAATTTGTCGGAACAAACTATTCTTTGTAATATAATTACTCCTATGTGTTGTAAGTGTTCATGGCGAGTTGGATACGTGATGTTTTCATTTGGCTTAAATGATCCGTATCTATCTCGTTGTGCTATGCTATCACAATTTACGGATGAAATCTTACTAAAATATTCAAAGGAGAAAGTGTCATGATTTTTTTTTTATATAAATTCAAATATTCTATTAAACGTGTTTTTTTGTTCCCCCTATCCATAACAGAACGATGCTATTCAGAACAGACACATTGGAAACAACAACAACTCCAGTCACAGTGAAAGTTGTTGTTTCAAATGCGTCTGTTCTGGGTAGCATTGTTCTGTTATGGATATGGGGAGCAAAACAACATGCCTAATATTTCAGCCTTCAAGTATGAATGAATAAGTTCCCGTTGCTTCCCGGCAGATAGCGTTATCTAAGCGTTTTTGGATCGGGCAATACCAGTAGTACAGCCAACGTCATCTTGAAATGACAGTAGTAGGCAAGAAATGACAGTTTACGAGGCCAGTTAGATAAGTCCGTGACTTTTTGAACTTCTCGCGCAGCAACTTTGAACTTAACACTGCTCCCTTCAACTTCCATCTATTTATTAATTTATTTATTTATATACGAACAAGTTGTCCATTAAAGCAGTAACTACAATATATGCAACTTAATACTAACTTACAATAAATTGAAAAATTTAGAACTTAATAAATTAATAATTAATAACTCAAGAAATAATTCAAGTTGGGAGTTGTTATGCCAACATCTGCAAGCAGCTCAGATGAGTCAATTTTCCCATTTAATATTTTAAGGAGGAATATTGCGTCCAAATTTAAGGGAAGTTCTGTTAAGAAGGGGTATAACCATAGCGTAATAAAAATTATCCCGAAAAGCATGTAGTTTGAATCCAACAATTGCAATAATTTGTGCTGTTTTTACTAATTTTCGAAGAAAATTAGAAAATTAGTGTTAAACTCGTTTCGCCGAAAATTCATATTTCTTTATATATATATATATATATATATATATATATATATATATATATATATATATATATATATATATATATATATATATATATATACATATATATATGTATGTATGTATGTATATATATATATATATATATATATATATATATATATATATATATATATATATATATATATATATATATATATATCAGCAAAATGATTAAGGGAGATAATCTCTGGAGTGGCCGATCCGATTGAGCTGAAATTGTCGGAGAACGTAGATATATATGGTAGGTAGGTCCATGACTCTCTCAAATTCAGATATCCTAAACCTTTTGGCGGCGGCGAGCGTTTTAGTGAATTTTGAGGTACTCCTATATTTCCAAGCAGTGTAAATTTTTGTAAAAAAAAAAGTATTGGAAATAAAAACTAATTATGCTCTAAGCTTGTTTATGATAAAGAATTGAAAATTTTGAGCCGTGTGTGGGTGCTAAGTGCCTAAAAGTAGGCAAGGATTTTTTTCAAATTTTAATTTGTCATTACTTCTGACAAAAACATTGGATCATCGCGAAATTCGCAGAGCGTATTGACGTTGGCTAAAATTTAATGCACATGGATTTTCAAGATAGTGCAGGTAACCCTGTAGCTACGGCAGGCTCCTGAAAAAAAATCCTTCAAATCATTGACCCTCCTCAAAAATTTTTGATTTTTGTCAAAAAATGCAAATCATTGATAAATCTAAACCTTTGTCCATCATGTAAAATTAAAATTTTGAAAATTCCGATTTGCACAAGAACGGCAACCCATCACCAAATTACCTCTATTTCCAGCACTCGAAAGTTGTTCACGAGAACTGCCGACCGGATTATCCGATCATAATGAAATTTACAGAACATGTTGGTATTAGCTAGGACCAAGTTTGATAGAAGTGATTTTGAAATGCGGGCAAACCTGTGGCAGTGGTAGCATCTTGAAAAATCACATGTTGTAATTAAGCATTTCTTTTCGCGAAATAAAACCGTTACCGAAAGCAAGAAAAGAATTGATAAACATTACGGACACTCTGCACCAGTGCTGCCATTTATTTTTTTGAAATAATGCCAGATTCAATTTTATATAATGCTAAATAATGCTAGATCTTGTAAAATTATAATGCTAAATAATGCTTTCTTATTTAATTGAAATAAACATGGTTCAATATGAAGATAATATGTATATTTATATGAGGGTGGATCAATAAGTAATGATAATCGATTATTTCCAGTTGGGATAAAAATCCAAAAAAAAAGTTCTTTACTACTACACATGCTCACTAAGTCAGCATGAAAAAAACATATAAATAGGTGTCGATTCCAGAGAGCGACATTCATTTGAATACGAACAGTCGAAGAGAGAACATCAAAATGGAGACAAACGAAATTAGAGCTGTCATTAAGTGTCCCTGTTTGAAAAAACTGTCTCCCAGAGGCATTCACGGCGACATGCTGGAAACATTAGGGGACTCTGCTCCTCCATTCCACCGTTGCACGCTAGGCGAAGGAGTTTAAGCGGGGAAGAACATCCACTGAAGATGAACACCGCGAAGACAACTGAAGACAACGTAAAAAAAAGTCGAAGATGTCGTGTTGGCAGATCAAAGAGTGACCTTCAGCATGTAGCTGAGGTCACTGGGATCTCATATGGTAGTGTTCAAAAAATCTTTGCCAAAAATTACATATGAAGAAGGTCTCTGCGCGTTGGGTACCGAGAATGTTAACGGACGAGCATAAGAAGAAACGAGTCGAGAGAAAGGATGAATCTCGAAAAGTTCCAGGTAGATCATGAGAATTTTTTGTCACATTTCGTGACCATGGACGAGACATGAATCCACCATTTTGATCCAGAAACCAAAATGCAATTGATTGAAAGCGACCCTTTTCATCGACGCCGAAGAAATTCAAAGTGTCGAGTTCGGCAGGAAAGGCAACCCATCAGTTTTTTGGGACGCTGAAAAAATTATTATGGTGGACTATTTGGAAAAGGGAGCCACTATATTAGGCTGCTACTAAGCTGGCCCAATAAGAAGATTGCGAGAGGCGATGAAGGAGAAAAGACACGGCCAATTGCGAGCTGGGGTTCTGTTCCCTCAAAACAACGCACCGGCTCACAAGGCTGCAGTTGCAATGGATACAATTAAAGAAACAGGATTTGAGATGCTTGAACACCAACTCTTTCGCCAGATTTAGCTCTCAGTGGCTTCTATCTCTTTCCTCTGTTCAAACAACACCTTCGGAGTAAGAAATTTGAAGATGATAGGGAAGTGATGGCCGCTGTTGAGGCATTTTGGAAGAGTCCAGATAAAGAATTTTTTTCTGAGGGTATCCTGGGTTTGGAAAAAAGATGGACTAACGGTATTAACTTGTTAGAAGACTATGTTGAAAAATAAATATATCTTTTAAGTTTAATCACCTTGGTTTATATTCATTATCATTACTTATTGATCAAACCACATTTGTATAACAAAAACAAATTAGAAGTGTAAAACTTGAAGTTTAAAAAAAAATTATTTATCTAATTGGAATTGTTTTTGCGGGATGATTAAAATTGAATAATTTTTTATTCACACTGAAAATTTTATTTGATAAAATTTTTTCGAAAGTATGCACTGATTCTCATCAGACACCAGCACACTGTGCATACTTGACTGATGTGACCACTTGCAGTTGGGAATCATTAATTTTTATTTATGCTAGTTGTGATAAATTTTAACATCTCCGACTTATATCCATCGATATAATTTTTACTTGTAAAGGTTGGTTATTGATTGTGATCATGGGTCCCTTCTTGTCTATAAATCAGCATAGACAACGTATATCGTCTCTAAAGCTTATCAAAGCAGAGAATATCGATACGGGAAACTGGTTCGTTTTGCGATCTATTACAGACACATCAGTTATATCTAAATCTTCTTCTCTTGTGTAAAGCTCATTTCTACCAATATTTTTCAAAACATCGTGTGGAATCTCACAATCAAAACAGCAACAATTCTTTATTTTTAAGTGAAAAAAAAGTATTAGTGTCGGATAACGAAGATTTTTCTCCAGCGTTATCCATGCGATCGCTTGCATTTGAAGCCCTAGCAAAACAATTGATTCACATTACTCAGGAAAAAATATCTAACTAGAATGCAAATACTTTGGTAAACTTGAACTTGTAGATGCCCGAGGCTCCTGGAAGTCTGAAGTGGATGGAACCACATCACTGATTTTTAGCATCATCACGATTTAATTGAACGTCACCATATTTAAAGCAATATAGATGATTTACACTGAAAAACACATGGCGCCAGACGCCATAATTTATGGACTTCTGGCGCCATGCACATAGTCGATTTGGGGATTGTGATAAAATATAGCGCCACACGCCATATTACATGGCGAAAAGTACATAGGAGCAGACGCTATGCTTATATCCCTCCACGCCATGTACTATAGTCCTCCACGCCATGTACTATAGTCCTCCACGCCATGCACTTTATGCAAACTAAACCACCACAATAAAGGTCTAATAAAAAATCTAACTCTTAAAATATTTGCACGCATGCTTAACACCAGATATGTATGCCTCCAAAAAAAAATTTTTTTTTAATTTTCTTGTTTTTAGTTTTTTTTAAATTTTTTTAACGAACATGTCCTAAAAAATCGGTGAAGGAAGATTGAAAAACGATAAATATATTGCATAAAATATGCCACAATCATATAGCACCATTACACTTGCAGATGTACAAGAGATGCAGTGCGTGCAGTTTAACAATAAACTTCAGCCCCAAATAGAAAAGGTAGTGATAAGTGGTGTAAAATTCACTAGAAACCACTACTTCACAAAAAAGACGTCGACAAAACATTCAACATTTCAGCAAAAGTTATATTTCTAAACAACTACCACATTTTTTCACTTCCACAAAAATGACAACAAGGGAGAAAATGTTGACAATAAAGAAATGGAACTGAATATGAAGCGGTTTTGAAGGAAGAAATGAATTGACCCGAACAAGAAAGTACCACAGACCCCAAGCAGAGACTACAGGGAGGATGAGAGAACTGTGGATAATTGTATCCTGGAAAAATACTGCTGATATTTAGATACGTTAATCTTTGCTAGGAATTAGAAAAGGAAGCCCCTTGAAGCTCTTTAGGTTAGGTTAAGATGCTGTCAATTGAGAAGTCATATCGAAGTCCATTGGAGGCCCGTTGTGATACCACGGATATACTCTCTCTTGGCCACTGTACTCTTGAAATCATTTGCTCCTTTTGATGAACTGTACATACCCCTTGGTCCAATAAGACAGAAATCAGTCAGACCTGGGAGGAAGGGCACCAAAACAAAAGCCATTCTCTTCTTCACGAGAGCCGCCACTGGTACAATAGATGCTGAATGGACTCCTTTTCATCTTCTGACTCACAACCCTGAGAGAAAACGTTAAACCCTGTACTCTAGAGCTGGGAGGGCAGTGATCCGTGAAAATCGCTACAACACAGTGTAGAGCACAGTTTATCAACAGCACCTGGTGCGATATCCATCCATCGACGTCCAAGTCTATCTTACAATCGCACAGGATGAATATTCAACCCTGGAGTTATAAGCATTCTCGAGGTTTTCTAATTTAACCGATGAATGTTCTTTGGAATCTACTGTGAGTTACCAATAATAAGTCAGATTATATCAGGGCTATATTTCTTGCTAATCATGATTACGTACTGCAAGATTAAGAGCATTTAAAGTTGTGAGTTAGACAAAATCAACTAACAGTGAATACAATTTGATAAAAAATCTGTTTTTCACTCTTGAGATGTAAGTTATGACTACTTTTGAGTTGATTCTAGTACTAATTGCTTAAGACTGACAGAGCATGATGCAAAAAGGAAGTACATTTCGCGACATGATTAATTGACATTGCACCAAATTCTCAGTCTTCAGTAAACAATAAACCTAGAAATAAACTAGATTACAAACTTTCATATTACACCAAATAATCCATTTCACTAAGTCTTTAATAATAATCAGCAAACTTAATGTTTGCCAGGAACAATCAAGAAAATCATTCTTCATCTACATTGCAGATACAAAATCATATGGCAAATCATAATTATCTTGAGTAATTTTGCATTACACTTTGCAAATTATATGCATACTATGATTATCTTGCTACACTTCATCGAAAAAATAGTGGCTTACACAGCATCGAATGACTAAAAAAAACTACCGAAATCATTTTAAATGCTCCATTCGCAATATTCTCTTCGGCCACTTAGGTTTGCTATTGACGCCTGTCATTAAACTTAAACAGTAAATATTAATATTAACCAGAAGTACCTATCCGCCTTTGAATTTTAAATGCGCTGAAAGCAACCGAACTGCCGTAACGGGCCGTGACTGCAATTCCGAGTCAAAGCAAGACATTAAAAGAACATAAAGATCCTTCGCTTTACGACTTACCACAGCCAATATCTTACCTTGTTCGCAATTATATTTATTTATTCGCTCTACTGTCGGATTCGTATCCATTGAGCACGCCTTCGGTCGACCATACCCTGCAATCTGTGTATTTTAGGAGGCATGTGTACTTCATTCAGGGCAAATATTTAAATTAATAATTCGTTTGAGCACTTGATGGTGCGTTTCGATATTTTTTTCCGTTTCATTTAGTTTTATGACTTGCTTCGACCAGACGCAACAACAATGGTCGACGGAGGGCCGTAAAGATACATGTCTGCAGGCAATGCTATGTATGCACTGATTAGCGGGCTTTAGATGCAGGCTTATACAGTGCAGACGAATAATTTAATTATGGACAGAGGTCTTTAAAATTTGCACGGTTGCACTTTTGATTCCGTGGAGGTTATTGCAATGTCAATTTATCAGAGGCACTGACTTATTCGGTAAATATTTAGTTTTGTAATGTATCTACATACCTTTATGAACTAAAGTGCTAATAAGAAAATGTGGAAAGATTTGGGAGGTAATATTATATCATGATCATATTCATAAACAGTGTCCTAATTTTTTATTGGTTTTCACAACTACAAGTTTCTGTCTAGAGCAAATTAATTATTAAACCCGCATGTAGGTATAGTGAAAAAGTAAAAGTTTCCTCAGTAAAAATATAATGCTAAACGGACTTAATAAATTAGTAACCGCACATGCTCAAACTGAAGACACCGCTCGAATGGGAATACAGTACAGACTCGATAATTCGCATCGCGCTAGTCCGAATTATGCAGTAGTCCGGACTAATATTCACCTATCATTATGTACTTTATAGTTCGAATGGTGTGATTTTGTTAGTCCGGATGCTACTACACGCTTATTAAATGCAAAAAATAAACTTCTAGTCAATACTAGCAAAGCCAACGGTTACATCGCCTCACATTATTTTACTGTAACGTTTGTTTCTTGTGTCTATGGTTTATTTATCTGTGGCTATTGTTAATCTATTTGTGCGCGAGTTTTGTTTAAAATAAAATGAACAAACGGAAACACATTACTTTACGCATAGAGCAAAAAGCCGCTATACTAGATAAACTAAAGCGCAATATAAGTGGGAAGCAATTAGCTCGCGAATAGGGCGTGGAAGCATCTATGATCTCGGATATCAAGCAAAATAGAGCCAAAACTGAAGGGTTAGGAAAAAATTTATTTAGGTCTAACTCACGACTTTTTAAAATTAATTTTAGGTTCATTAAAAAATGTTACGTATGACAAGGAATACGGAAAACATTGAAAAAAGCGGAGTATCTCGAAATGGAAACTGACTTATATTCTTGGTTTATCCAGCATAGGAAAAGACACGTGCCAATATCGTATGAAATTTTGGCAGAGAAAGGCTGTCAGTTATTTCAAAATCATTATAATAAAGAAACTTTTGTAGCAAGTAGGGGTTGGCTTCTTAACTTCAAAAAAAGGCATGGATTACGACATCTGAAAATCTGTGGCGATAAGCTAACAAATGATGCATCCGCTGTCATCCCTTTCATTAGAAAATTATCTGAAATAATTCAAAGTAAAGGTCTACTTCCTATTCAGATTTATAATGCTGATGAGTCAGGACTGTTTTGGAAGATTTTGCCAAATAAAACGTTAGTTCACTCTAAGGAAACTTTGGCGCCCGGAAGAAAAACAAGCAAAGAGAGACTAACGTTTTTGGCTTGCACTAATGGAAATAGCACGCACAAGCTTCCACTCCTAGTAATCGGAAAAGCCAAGAAGCCCAGAGCATTCAAAAATGCTACTTTGCCTGTGGAATACACTTACAGCTCCAATGCCTGGATGACGTCTGTAATTTTCAAAACATGGTTTCAACGCTCTTTTGTGAAGCACGTAAGGTCATTTTTAACTAATGAAAATCTTCCGAAGAAGGCGTTGTTTTTAATCGACAGCGCTCCATGCCATTGCAAGGAAGAAGATCTAGTTGACGCAAATGGTGGTATTTTGACACTGTTTCTTCCACCAAATAGCACTGCCTTACTGCAGCCGATGGACCAAAACGACATTAGGTTGACCAAATTACAATACAGAAAGAGTCTTCTAGCTCCCATTTTATCCTTAATGGATGGTCAAATGGACGATGTTCATAAATGCATGAAAAGCATCAACCTCAAAGATGCAGTGTGCCTGCTGCACAACTCTTGGAGCAAGGTTCCGAGGATTTCCTTAGAAAAGTATTGGAACAAAATCTTCTCAGAAGATTTGGATACTCTAGCATACGAATCGGAAGATCTGGTTCCACTTAGTGTATTGCGCCAACAGTGGCAGCAAACTCAAGAATGTTATGGTGACATTTCAGCAATGTTAACTGTTATAGACAAAGAACAACCTACGGAACACAAAATATTTCAGTGCGCCGTAGAAACTGAAAATACACTCATTGAAGAAAATTTGATTGCAGAAGTTACAAGTGGCAGCGAAAGTGACGATGCGGAATCTTCACTAGTATCAAAAATTAAACATGACAATGCAGTAAAATGTTTCTCTGTGGGATTGCAATGGGCTGAAGAAAACGATATTCAACTAGAGCATATTCTTACACTGAAGCATCTTAAAGAAGAAGCCGTTATTAGGCAAACGAAACGTGTTTTTACACAAACTAAAATAACTGAGTTCTTCAGAAAATAAGAATTCCGAATTGGTATATATTTTAATTCTAAAAATAAGTTGTTTGTTTTGCTTTGCCACAAATAAATAATGTAAGGCGCTAAGGCGTCAGGCCGAAAAGCCGCGTGCTACGGGGCCTGTGGGTTCGAATCCCGCCAGTGCCATGGCTGTAAGTGTGAATGCGTGTGATTTTCTATGAGGGTGGCAAATGGGCCCAAATTAGTGGTCTAATGCTGGCCGCGTTCCCGACAGCCCTCTTACTAACCTAACCTAACCTAGTACGAATCGAGAATATACAATCCATGCACAAATCGAACCAATAAAGTCTTTGGTAACTTCATATCTAATTCGTTAAATCCTGAGGTGCTTGGTTGCCCCCATTTAGATCACATCAAAAGATAGTGTTCTCACATTATGCTTCTGGTACTACAGCTATCGAAAACGTTCTAGTTTCGAATTTCCATTTAATCATGATATCAGGACATTCGAAATCAGAAGCGAGCGAATACTGTTTCTAATTTCTAAAAACTATCTGGTTCGCTATCTGATATGCTAATTATATATCTACATATCTATCTATTAACACATGCAAGGTAGACATATCTACTGTACAAACATACACAAAATATTTATCTCGGACTAATTTATGTCTCGTCGTTTAATTCAATTCACTTTACAAACCCCTAGTCACCTTTTCATCTGCCGCAATTTTTTTCGCATAACTCTCCTATCAAAACGTTCAATCTCCTCAACCACTTCCCTTTCCATTTCGCTATATCATTATATTCAAATG
Organism: Nemotelus pantherinus; assembly: GCA_963978885.1. Lineage (NCBI taxonomy): Eukaryota > Metazoa > Arthropoda > Insecta > Diptera > Stratiomyidae > Nemotelus > Nemotelus pantherinus. Next base: position 213,943,339 of record OZ022264.1, read on the forward strand.
TGAAAATTTATTTACTTTCGACCATCATAAAATCGATGACAAATAGATGAACTTTTCAATTGACAGTGAATAAGTTATGGCCGTAATCAAAGCTGCGACGATCATAAATTCCAGCAAAGAAAAACTTTACCGGTAAATAACGACTTCATTTCTCGGAAAGCGCCGTCGTGCGTTCTTAACGTCAATCGCATGTCGCGACTTTGTCTTAGAATAGATTTTTCTATAAAATATAATATCGCATATTCAATGCGACAGAAATTTGCCTGAAACATAGTGTATATTTTTTGTTTGTTTGTTTGGAATGTGCTTTTTTTTGTTTTATTGTGACATTGTGGGAGCATCGCGCTAACGACAGGAGATTCGATTAGAACAGGGGTTAATTGTCATTCAGTTCGCCTAAGTAGCGAAATTTATTTTATTACTTTCACTGAATCGACGATGATTTGATGTTCTCATAACTTTAAAATGCTTGTACGACAACAATTTATTCTTATTTTGTGGACTCGACACCATCGAAATAAATTTTGTTTGAGAATTAGGTACATATAAATGTTGGAATCTATTGTTGTGGAAATTTTATGTTTTCTAGACATTTCGAATAGACAGAAATGCAACACAAAAGTGACGCAATTTGATTTTTTTCGGCATTCGAGCAAATTGGCTGTCATTTAGCACGCTTGTGAAAAATTATGAATTATATTACTTCTGGTGGTCCCAATGGGGAGATACATTTTAAGACAAATTCAGTCATGGTGGATGATTTACACGTTGCCAGTTACTAGCATGCCAGTTGAGGTATGTAGCATAAGATTTATATATGAGTTGCTTTTTTTTTTCTAAAAAAATAACACGACAATTTTTCAGGAGCATCGATGATTTGAAGGTTTTTACTTTCAGCGCCTGACCTATCTACAGGGTTGCCAACACGCTCATTAAAAGCAACACAAATTTAAAACTTAATAGTACTAATATGCTCTGAAAGTTTCATAAAAATTTGATAGCTCTGTCGAAAGTTATCGCAATTTAAAAATGTTCACATTTTCCCGATCTCTTTTTAGGCACCTAGCGCACATATGGGGTTAAAAAATTCCAAAATATTATCCGACTCACATTTAAAACACGTTCAAAGCTCATTTCGTTAGCTAAATATTTGCAAAAAATATTTGTGGACGGAATAATAGGTATATTAAAAATATCACTAAAATGGCCGCCGGTGACAAAGAGTCAAAGATAATTAACATTTGGTGAAACTTTGACCTATTCTGCATATACACCAATGTATCCTGAAAGTTTCAGCTCAATCGAATGGCGCGTTCCCGAGAAATAAACACAGAATTTTTTTCATGATTAGTAAAAAGGTACAAGTACAAAAGTATTTTGACGCGCTTACTTCTAATTACTATAACTTCACTAATATTGGGAATATTTGAATAATTAGACAATTAAAATATTCTTAAAAGTATAAACGATTTACTTTTCGAAAATTTCAAGGCGGTATAGCCCCTTAAGCATATGGCGCCAGACGCCATAATTTATAGACTTCTGGCGCCATGTACATAGTCGATTTAGGGATAGTGATAAAATATAGCGCCACACGCCATAATACATGGCGAAAAGTACATAGGAGCAGACGCTATGCTTATAGCCCTCCACGCCATGTATATGGCTTTGAGGACTATATTACATGGCATGGAGGACTACAGTACATGGCGTGGAGGACTATAGTACATGGCGTTGAGGACTATGGTGCATGGCGTGGAGGACTATAGGACATGGCGTGGAGGGCTATAAGCATAGCGTCTGCTCCTATGTACTATGGCGTGTGGCGCTATATTTTATCACAAATCGACTGAAATCGACTATGTACATGGTTCCAGAAATCTATAAACTATGGCGTCTGGCACTATGTGTTTTTTCAGTGCACCAAATATAAATTCCACCAAATATAAATTCGATAAATTCGAGTCAACATACTCATTATTGAATGTTCCTGCTCCAGTGTGAAAATTCACCGGTCGAAGTATCGAAAATATCGCAGCCAGTACTTCAGTTCAAAATGAGTCAATTATGTAGACACAAGCTCTAACGTCACTTGCTGACATTTATACGTTCCCTCACACAGCATGGCTGCGAATTATAATTGGAGTACCATAAGCCATATTGCATGGCACTATGTAATATAGCGTGTGGGGCCATAATTTCTGTGCCATGTAATTATGGCGCTGGGAGCCATACTGCATAGCTCAGGGCACTATATACATAGCGTGTGGGGCCATAAATGCTGCGCCATGTTACATAGGACCACGCGCTATGTAGATTGTGACATTATGGCGCTGGGAGCCATATTGCATAGCTCACAGTACTATGTACATAGCGTATGGTGCCATAAATAATGCGCTATGTTACATGGCTCTGGGCGCCATGTGGATTTTTTTCAGTGAAGTCAGATTCCTGAGCTGGATTAGATGATTGCAGAGTTGAATTGTCTATTATACTCGGCACAATCACAGGCATGACCTGAACCTGAGAAAAACCTTGCTCTAGTTGAGGTATAGTAATATCAGGCTGTAATGAAGTTTTCTTGTTAAAAGAAACTCAAGGAAACATAACAGATACTACACACTTAAAGAAATAACGGAAATAATACTCCCATCTACAACGCAGAAAAGTTCGATTTGGATTTTATAGAAACAGGCGACATTTTGGATTTTCAAAGTTAATGACCCACATTTGGCTAAGAGGTGCCAATGCGCCTCTCCCCAATCCACACACACACCCACATTTTTTAAAAAAAGGACTGTTTCAGGATAAAACATAAATCAGAGTAGAGGAAAAAACAGTATTTCTCTGTATCTTGCTACCATGAGGTCACGTTCCAACAATCTAAAAAAGGAGTTGTCATCGCGTCTGATTTCAATGGTGGAATCGTTTGCAGAACTTTCAAGCTGACTAATAAACCCAATCGAGCTAGACAAACCTGCGTATCTCTACCAACAAAAAAATCCCTAAAAAAGACGTGTGGTGCTACAAAGATCCCATTGAACGGCCTACAGTGGCTACAGTAGAAAGCAGTTTCTAAGTTCAAACCAGCAGTTTCAAAATATTACTAAAAGCTCGTAACTTTAATTTTATCATCTGTGTTCAACAAAATAATACAAATAATTATGAAAGGCCTTTTGTCAGTTGCTTTGTACATTTTTTTTACATACAAAATAATAACTGAAAAATATAACAATAATTAATTATTTTTAGTTGCAGAGTCGGAAATATTGTCAAAAAAGCTGAAGCGACAAAAATTCATCAGGGAAAATGAACAGCATATACTTTCCAAAAGTTTGCTATTTGCTACAAGAGGCGTTTCATCAAGTGCCGCGCTATGTAGATTTTTTCATTGTACAATATCATTATCATTTAAAAATTTAATTCTAGCATGTCTTTACAAAAATAGCCAGAGCTGGCAGTTCTGACCTAAATTAAAATTTAGCTTAGAATAAAGGCCAAGATTCAATCAACGCGAATGCGAATGCGAATGGTTTGAACATAAGGAAAACATATGCAAGACGCAGCGAATAAGTCCAACCACTGCGAATGCAAATTCGCAGGAACATGCGAATGCGGAAAATTTGAGAAAAGACCAAATTAGTCGCACGAATTGTCGAAATGGCCAATTGCGCGAAAACAAAATGTACATCATGCATGTCATATAATAGTAGGTTGGGTCTTGGGTAAAAATATCTATAGTGGCGGTTGGTTTGAAAGAAAAAAGGGACTATTGGTTTTTATGTGAAAATAAGTGGATTTCACGATTGGATATTGTTTGCAATAGGTTTTGTAGCGCAGTAACTAAGAAATGCCATTTAATTTCGCAGAAAGATTTGAATAAAAAACTGTTTCAGCTGGCAGGAGATGGTTTCATTTTGTTCGTAAAAAGTAGTGGGTGGGAACAACTTTTGATGACTATTGCTGTGTTAGGTAGTTGCCAAAATATATGTATGAAAATATTTCTATAATTTCAAATTTGTGGTTTTGAAATTTTTGTAACACATTCATTAAGGAAGAGAAGAAAATTAGTTTGTTGTCTGATAGTTCATACCGGCGTCAATCAACATGGAAACATTACAGTACATATAGTTTTTGCAATATGCTTTACAGACCAGAGAGTTTGAATAATTTTAATAGTTTGTAACTTTGTTTACCGAATAATATTAAATTAATTATTGATGTATTAATAAGTAATTTGGAGAGCTTCCCTTAGAGTTCGGTAGCGTTGTATCTCAAATTTTTGGTTATGTATTTTTCTTGGATGTCATGTATTTTTCTCATAACAATGTCAATTTGCCACAAACAGAGTATTTTCAGGTTTAAAACAAAGTAAGTTCAATTAATTGCACAGTATTCGGAAAGGCACCGTATCCTACAACCACTAACGAATTCAAATACCTCACTCACTTTACATATTTTTCAGTTGGCAGCTTTGACGCGAATGCGAATCGCACTGATTGGTTCTTCAAATGCGATTCGTTTGCGTGGTCCTGTCAAAAAATGCGATTCGCATTTCGCATTCGCGTTGATTGAATCTTGGCCTTAAGGTCAATCTATTAAATGAATTTCGACGGAAGTCGAAGGCTTATGTTTTTATTTTTATTTTTTAATTATTTTTTATTGTTTTTCAAGATGACACCACTGCCAAAGGTTCGCCTAAATTTTCGAGTTGAAAAACATGGTCACACTAATGACCAGTGCTGTCAAAAAAAAATCCTATGAAAAAAAATAAAAAAAAACACTGAATACCGTGCTTCAAATTTAAGCTGATCGTCTTTCTATTTACTTCTACAGTGTTTGTGAAGCGATTTGAATGCAAAAAGTGTTTTGCGGCCGATAAATCGATCCAGCCAGTCTCAGCTTTCAGACAATTTCTTCAATATTTTATTCCAACTAATCAACGCCGTAAAACGAACTTATCACATACACGTGTATTTTTCGTCAGTGAATTTTTCACAGATTATATGGGGTCTATTGCGATTGTCGATTGGATGACCATTCGACTGCTGTCGTTCGAAACGATAAAATTTGGTTTGGTATTTTGTACCTGCAATCGACAAATATGTGTATTATTGTGAATTTAAATATGAGCTTGTGAATATTTTGTATTTGACACTTGTTGGCAGCGCTAATATATCGAATCTGGAGTTTATATTTTTATTCGCTTGATTGAAGGAAAAGGGTGTGATTTTTTGTAATTTGTGGCTCATTGAAAAAGAACGCCTGAGCAAGTGTTTAATATTGCAAAAAAACAAACAATTTTATTAGAAATATGAGTTCTGTCGATAGTTCCGATAGTTTCGATTCCGATAATTTACTGGAGTTATATACTGCCCTACTAAGCGCAAAAGCGGTATCTAAAAAAATCAACAAATGGATTTTTATAACATTAGAAAGCTTAAAACAATACGCATCTAATGAACTAAGCCTTTTAATGGTATCTTATTTAAAACATATCGAGAAAAGTGGAGTAAGGAGAATCCTCCACCAGCTCCAAACGAACCCAGTTCCTCGTCGCCTATCTCAATTTTACCTTAAATCACGGAGGGAAATAGAGGCATATCAATATTACTACTTTTACAAAACTTCAATTATCTCGAAACTCGCTGTCATTGAGATACCGCTTTTGCGCTTAGTAGCGCAGTATAGAGCTAGAAGGAAATTAAGAGATACGTCCATTCCGTTAGAATTAGACATGCATGTATGCTCTACCTTTTTCACTTACTGGTTGGTGCTCTCATCCTGGAACATTTATCATTACAGGTTTATGAAAAATTTTCGACTTTCAAGATCTGCATTTGCAAGTTTGGTAGAACAATTATATGGAAAATTAAAACTAATACGGAGCAGTTCTGCAGTTTTAAATATTATTTAACTTGCAGCAGTACTGAGATTTTGCGCACACGGATACTACCAAATTAGCATCGGATATGATTACAATACATCTTTTTCGTACATTTTGTTACGTAGTAACAGGCCGCGTTATGTATCAATAAATGTGCAAAAACAAAAAGGGTATTCTCGGGGGAAAACCGCTAAATCCGCGTATCCACCACTCACTTCGGTAGGGATTGCCTCACCACTCGTAGGGCGTCAGGGCCTGTAATATCTGCCTTGTGTGGTTTACTTGGCGGATATTCACAGGATAATCATTAAGATAAAGCGTAGGACTCATCAGTACGAAAAAAAAAATCTACAACCGCAGCTCCAGCAAGATGATCTTCACTAAACATCGCATTGCAATACTGACGTTACAATGAATCAAACTAAACTCGAATTTTTTTGGACGGCATTTTGCTCGACGAGAGGTGAAATAAACAAATAAATGTTGTGCTTGCAGGGGAATGCCCAGTCGACAGCATCAGGTTATTTAGGTCAATGCTATTGCAGTTCACAGCGGATCAATTTAGTGGCATGGCGCGATGGATGGTCCACTGGAGTTGGAAGACCTAATTGTATGCAGCTGTTGCCATTTGCCAGTCAAGGACACCGACGCACCATTCAAACTAATTTCCGGGCAACATCTTTTCTGTCTCAAATGTATTAACTACATTTCAGTCAGAGGAAGCGAACTTTATGCTGTCCATTGCTGGCAACGTGCTGAACTTCCGGGTCCCGATATGAAACCTGAAAATCCACCGATCTACAAATCACTAACATCACTTGGCCACAATCGTCATGTAGGAAATACATATTGGCCCAAGCCAGACCAACGAAACCTGTGGCCCACATGTATTCGACGCATCAGCTGTCGCTCACACTGTACGATCGACACCCCAAGCTACTCAAACCACTGTGGCCCACTTGTATTTGGCGCATCAGCTGTCGCTCACACTGCACGATCGACACCGCAAGCTACCCAAACCACTGTGGCCCACATGTATTTGGCGCATCAGCTGTCGCTCACACTGTACGATCGACACCCCAAGCTACCCAAACCTGGTCGATCTATGGTCGGTAAGAGCGACACGAACTTGCTAACGCCACGCGCAGGTAGGTCAGTTCCTAACCACCTACAACAGGCAGTGGTCAACGAGGTCGGTAGCGTGGTCGACCTGGAGAAGGAGAAAAAGGAAAAGATGGCGGGAGTTGTTGGTTGAGCAGGAGGCGGTGATTGGATTCTGGCAGCGAAGCAGTGAGGACGTCTAGTTGCGGACACCGGGGCATGACCAAATTAAAACAGGAGTTGGAGCAGATGCAAGAAGGCTGGAAGAGATACGAAAAACCGTTGGCGGCGAATAAGCTTGGTGAAGCGCAGAATTTCCCAGCGGCCCTCGCTTTCTTTTTTTTTCTGCCCTGTTGGAGGGAAAAGGTGATCACATCGAGGAGCGCGGAAGTTAGGCTGCTAGCAGTAAGGTTAGGTAATCAAAATTTTTTACAATATATTAGTTAATCTAAATTTTTTGAATACTAGAAAGATATTAGTTTGTAAGAAGTGAGTGGTGGGACATACGGCTCGCGCAACCGCGTGTGTTTTTCTTTTCCTTTGTTTCGTGGGGGGGCCCTAGAGAGCCACTAGCGTTTTCTTGTTAGAATAGTTAGTCTTCAATAAAATAGTTTTTGAAATACTGATCGAATAAATCTTTTGTTACATGACAATTTCGTTAGGCTGTGCGGTACTCTCTCGTGGGGTCTTGGTTAGCCATTGGTGAGTGGTGCAAGGGTTATAGGTGTGCCACGTGGATGCGTAACTGTACCCGGACTAACAGGGTAACGTATTAACGCGAGTAAACAGCGAAGTATAGTGTTGCGGAGGCATTTTGTTGACGATTAGTCAGGCGTGCGGTATTTTCTATTTTCTCTATTTCTTTAACGAGTAGTGGGTTTAGCGGGTGCTCCGCGAAAAGAAGGCACTCACCTCGAGAGGTCTCGGCGACGCCGCACAATAATACCTGGTGAGCCGAAGCTCGCTCGGCGGCTCTGGGTTGCTAATCTGGGTGAGCGAGTGGCGCCCCACGGCCTGTCTCCGGACTAGCCGGGTTACCCAAACCAACCCAACCAGGATTTTGATCACCCCCGACAGGGCGGGGTGACAAATTGGCGCCCAACGTCCTGTCTCCGGACTAGCCGGATTACCCAAACCAACCCAGCCAGGATTTTGATCGCCCCGACAGGGCGGGGTGACAAATTGGCGCCCAACGTGGGGCTATAACGGGAAATATAACGGCGATCGAATCACGTTTTTTTGATAACTTTGGTCAACACCAATTTTCTGTTAACACGTTTTGAAGTGAAAGTGCCTGTGACAGTGCCTGTGAAAACTGATCAAACTCTGAGGGTCTGACCGATAGACAAGGACGGAACTGGAGTGACTAGAGAGTACCAGGTAGGAGTTGCAAGTTGCGGATCAAGAGGACTCTGGGTCATAATAGGAAGATAGCGAGCCGCACGGTAGCCGCAAACAATTTTCTCAATATTGCTTGAATTGTTATATTACTTAATATACTTAAATAAACTTAAAAGAATTATTGCCTTTCAATTTAGTTTACAATCTTTCTCTAAGCGTGAAAAAAAAAATTTCCTAAGATACCACGGGAGGGAAAACCTAATATAAATCATGGCCCCTACATCGAAAATATTAATCGACCGGCTGAGCAAAGACGAGCTGACCTACGAGCTGGAGATCCGGGGTCAACCTGTCGGTACCGTGGAAACAATGAGGAAGACCCTCCGGGTGGCATTGAGAGCGGAGGCATCGATGGACGTTTCCTTGGTGTCAGTGCGGGATTATCCCTATACCCTAGACGAAGACATCAATGCAGTGAAGGAGAAGCTGGACGAGATCCGAGCACTGACCGCGGCTTTTTCAGGAAATGCACAGGCGTCAGAGTTTTTGAAAATCAAATCAAAAATTGAATTTGGGGTGAGACGACTGAAAAATGCCCAATACGAAGGAGGAGAGATGAACGATGAAGCTCAGAAAATCAGGGCTCAACTGATAATGGCGATGGGGGAGCTTCTAGTCAAAGCAGAGGGAGAGGACGGATGCGGAGATTCAGAAGGATCGTTAAATGATGGTCACGTGAGCGACCGGACGGCAGCACTTGGCGGAGTTGTTGCAGCCGAGCAAGAGGCTGCTATAGCTAACGAACCCATACCAGAGGTGGTTGGCCCGGGTACTCCTCTTTTTTCTACACCTAGGACTTCTTCTGTGGTTACTAAGGGGCAAGACGTCTCCAAATGGGGACTACGTTACAGTGGTGACTCTGGGTCTTTGAGTGCATTCCTCGAGCGAGTGGAAGAGCTCCGGGAGGCAAGAGGAGTCTCCTCTCGACAACTTTTTCAGTCGGCGGTGGAAATGTTTGAGGGGAAGGCGTTGGTCTGGTTTCGTGCGAATCGTTCCAGGGTGAGTTCATGGCAGGAACTAGTACAAGAGATGCGGGCTGAATTCCTGCCGCCCGACTATGATGATCGCTTGCTTGCTGAGATTGTGAGACGCACCCAGGGCCCAGAGGAATCAATGGGAGTATACGTGTCGGTTATGGAGGGATTATTCCGACGACGTGCTATACCCTGCTCGGAAGAGGAAAAGCTGAAGATTCTCCGGCGGAACATCGCCCCGTTCTACCAGACACAGCTAGCTCTAACCCCTGTTCGGACGGTGGCTGATTTGGTTCGTGTGGGACGGACTTTAGAAGCTACCCGCGTAACGGTGGAGGCATACTTACCACCTCCTACTCGAAGGACCCAGCGGCTGTTAGAGCCGGACCTGGCGTACGTAGAGGGCCCAGAAAGGGGTAATTTAGCGTCAATGCAGGTAAATGTTAGCCACTGCTGGAATTGTCGACGTAGTGGGCATCTCTCCCGAAATTGCCCTGAACCATTTAGGTGTTTCGGCTGTGGTCGCATAGGCTCCCGAAAAGCTACCTGTTCGAACTGCCGAGGTGAGACAAATCGCAATAGCAGGGGGCAGGTGTTGAGGAATCATAATGAGAGGCCGGACCCTAGAGCCACTGGTAACAGAGAATTACAACAACAAACTACGGGAAACGGGGGGCGTGTCCAGTAGGCGGCCACCTGGACACTAAGGGAGACAGAGATGGAGCCGCGGAAAGGGGACAAGTGGATTATTTGCTGGCTAGAAGGCAAGGGGACAGTCGACCACACCTACAGGTGGAGATATATGGTCGAAAGTTCCTTGGGCTTGTGGATTCGGGCGCGACGCACACCGTGCTAGGGGGAAAAGGTTGGAAGGCCTTAGAGGAGTTAGGCGTGGAACTCATGGCGGCCAATCAACCAACAATTCGGCTGGCTAATAGCCAGGGGTGTGCGGTCGCTGGGTCTGTCGTGATTCCACTAACTTTGGAAAGCAAAGTGGAGTGGCTACGTGTTCTAGTCGTCCCGACGATTCCGCAAAGCCTCATTCTAGGAGTCGATTTTGTCAGGCGTTTTGGTTTGGTACTAGCATTGCAGAAGGAGAGCTGGAGTTTCCTGAGCGCCTTGGATGGAGAAGTGGAGGAACAGTTGAAGTCAAGGAGTCGCCTGACGGGGATAGAAGAGACGGCCCTTAGCCAATTATTGCAAGAGGAGTTCCGACTCATGGGGGACGGTATCGGCTGCACCAGTCGCGTGGAACATGTGATCAAAACTAACTCGCCCCCAATCAAGCAACGGTATTATCCCGTGTCGCCAGCCGTGCAAAAGCACATAGATGCCGAATTGAACGATATGCTACGGGATGGAATAGTGGAACCTTCGTCGAGCCCATGGGCTTCGCCTATTATCCTGGTGAAAAAGAAAGATGGATCGTATCGCTTCTGCGTGGACTATCGTAAGCTGAATCGCGTCACCGAACATGATGCGTATCCACTACCCTACGTGACGGCCACCCTGGACAAACTACGCGATGCAAAATACCTGTCGTCACTGGACGTGAAGTCGGCCTACTGGCAGGTCCCCATGGCGGAACAATCCAGGAAGTTTACCGCCTTCACCGTACCACATCGGGGGTTGTTCCAGTTCAAGCGAATGCCCTTCGGGCTACAGAACGCCCCGGCGACTTGGCAACGACTAATTGACCAGGTCCTCGGACCCGATCTAGAACCCTATGTGTTCACCTACCTAGATGACATCATAGTGGTAACACAGGACTTCGCGAAGCACATGGAGATTCTTAGAGAAGTGTTCAGGCGTCTAAGACAGGCCGGGCTGAAAGTGTCCCATGAAAAGTGTGAATTTTGTCGGTCGCAGATGAAATACTTGGGATATGTGGTAGATGAGATGGGATTGAACGTGGACCCGGACAAGGTCCGGAGAGTGTCGCAGATTCCGTCGCCTACAAATGTGAAGGGGGTAAGGCAGTTCCTGGGCATGGTGTCGTGGTATAGGAGGTTTATACCCGACTTTGCCACGATGACGGCGCCACTGACAAATTTGCTGAAGAAAAACCAAAAATTTGTGTGGACCCAGGACTGTGAGACCGCCTTCACCCAGGCGAAGATCAAATTATCGACAGCACCAATCCTCACCTGTCCGGACTACACTCTCCCCTTCTCGATCCAGACGGACGCATCAGATTTGGGTCTAGGTGCCGTGTTGTCGCAAACACAGACGGATGGAGAAAAGGTAATTTGTTACCTTAGTCGATCGCTGACGAAGGCGGAGCGGAAATATTCAACCACCGAGAAGGAATGTCTCGCGGTTCTATGGGCTGTTGAAAAGTTGAGGCCTTATGTAGAAGGAGCCAAATTCACAGTAGTCACGGACCATTACTCACTCGTGTGGTTGAATAATTTGAAGGACCCGTCGGGGCGGTTGGCGAGGTGGGCAATACGGCTGCAACAGTACCCTTTCGAAATTATTCATCGGAAGGGAAAGGAACACCTAGTACCAGATGCCCTATCACGTATGTTGCCAAGAGAACAGGTGGCGACCCTAGAGACAACTGTGGATAATTGGGTCGAGTCAATGAAACGGAAGGTTTTAGGGGCGCCTGAGCGATACGCGGGTTGGCGAGTGAAAGATGATTTCTTATGGAAGCGGGTGCCGGGTCGGTATCCAGAACTGGAGGGGGGTGAGGAATGGAAGCGAGTCATTCCGAAAGCGGAAAGAAGTGAAATCCTTCGTCGGCTGCATGACGACCCCACGGCAGGGCACATGGGTGCCAGTCGTACACTAAGTCGGGTGGCGGCAAGATTTTACTGGCCAAAAATGTCCGCGGACATAACCACTTACGTGCGGAAATGCAAGGTCTGTCAGGCTAATAAAGTCGAAAGAAAAGCCCCAGCGGGATTCATGGTCTCGCGGAGTGGAGAGCCCCAGCAGCCATGGGAAATGGTTTGCGTAGACCTGGTAGGGCCCCTACCTCGTTCCAGCCAGGGATACACCATGATTCTGACTGTCTTAGATTATGTCACTAAATTCACGTTGATCTTTCCCTTACGACAAGCTACGGCGTCTGCTGTGTGTCGTGTGATAGAGGATAACGTATTCCTAATGTTCGGAGCGCCAAGGTGGATAGTTTGTGACAATGGGGTTCAATTTCGGGGAACATCATTTCAGCGATTGGCTGACTCCTATGGAACTGAACTTAAGTTCACTGCCTTATACCACCCTCAGGCTAACCCGGCTGAAAGAAGGAATCAGGATATCAAACGCATGCTACGCTCATACGTTGCTGGCAACCACCGTGAGTGGGATAAAAACTTGGCGAAAATAGCGTGTGCGTTGAGAACATACCAGCATGAGATGACAAAAGTGACCCCATACTTCTTTAATTTTGGTCGCGAAATGGTAACTTTTTGGGAAGGCAGGGAACGGCCGGAGGAGGGTCAGAAAGGGATAGAGCCCACCGTAAAAGCCGAAGCACTATCGAAAATACGTCGGGAAGTATGGGAGAGGATGCAACAGGCAACTCGGCAGTGTACTAAACGCTACAACCTCCGGAAACGGGATACGAGCTACGAAGTGGGTGAGCCGGTGTGGCGGAAGAATTATACGATTTCTGACGCCACGAAATTCTACTCCGCAAAATTAGCGCCTGAATATTTAGGACCCTTCTGGATAAACAAGCGTGTGTCGGGATGGACCTACCTACTGGTAGATGAAAAGGGCAAGATTGCGGGAACCTGGCACGCCAAAGATTTAAAAAAATATGTCGAATAAAAGGTTCCGGAGTAAGACTGCTTAAAACCCCAGACTTAAGATATAAACTTAAACATATAAGCCTTAAGAGTTAAACTTACACTTATAAGCTCGAAGTGGAGAAAGAGATTCTAAACGAAAATATCTAAACCCTATAATCTAAGCCTTATCACTTAAGCCTTAAACTCTAAACTCGACCGTCGAGTCGCTCCTAGCTCCGTTCGACCCGTAGGTTTTGTGTTTCGCCGCTTGTCGATTAGGTTTGCTTCGCGCTCGTTACGAAACCATTCTGGTAGAATCCTCCACATCACCAAGAAGCTAGCAAGAAACCGTGAAAGGGAGAATTAGGACGTGAATTTGGGGAAAAAAAAAAAAAACAAAAAAAAAATTAATAAATAGGGTAATGAAATGAAGTAACACCGAGAGATAGATGGGAAGTTAGAAGAGTTAGTTAGTTAGTCAGTTAGTTAGTATTCGCTAAGAATAGATAGTAACACCTAGAGATAGTTGGAAACTTAGTAGGGTTAAGGAGTATTAGCTAAGAATAGATATGGGCAACTAGAGTTAAAGGGAAGTTAGTAGATCTAGATAGCAACAGCTCAGAGTGGCTAGGAAGCTATGCGCTGGAGAACCAGGAAATCGTCCTCGCTCAAAAGGTAACTAGGATATGTGACATACGGGACCATGTACGTTAATCGATCGGAACGTTGCAGACAACAGTGGCTAGGAATTAGGCCTAAATAGCAAAGTTCTGATAGGGTAAATCACAGCGTTCCGCAGAATATAGTAACATTTCAGATACTATTTACCGTGTATAGCAGTAGTGGAGCTAAGGTAAAAGATAACAGAGCAACGACGCCTAGGAAGATAGCTTGAGTAAATTTTAGGTAGAATTGAGTAATCTTAGACAGAATTGAATAAATGATTTCGACCATTGAAAAAGGTAAATGAATTAGATAAATGAGCTAGGTTAAGGAGTTAGATAGAATTCGATAAAGGATTAAATAAAGAATTAGATAACCGGATGGGATATACAAATGAAATAAGTGGATTAAGTTAACGGATTAGGTAAACAAGCTAGATGAACGAATTCGATAGATGAATTGAACAAACAAAGCAGAAGGTGAGCAACAACCAGCGAACTAAGCAACTGAGTAGGATTAGGTAGAGTTAGAGGGGAATGCGGGGATTATAGAGATTATCAGACATCAAGTTGGCCTAGTATAGGTCGTAGCAACGCATCAGGCATTTATTTTCGTATTTGTTTCGAATAGTAAAGTTGATAAGAGTATATTGAAATAGTAATCGGATTCCCGACGAATCCTCTTTCGGTAAGGGGGGAGTTGTTACGTAGTAACAGGCCGCGTTATGTATCAATAAATGTGCAAAAACAAAAAGGGTATTCTCGGGGGAAAACCGCTAAATCCGCGTATCCACCACTCACTTCGGTAGGGATTGCCTCACCACTCGTAGGGCGTCAGGGCCTGTAATATCTGCCTTGTGTGGTTTACTTGGCGGATATTCACAGGATAATCATTAAGATAAAGCGTAGGACTCATCAGTACGAAAAAAAAAATCTACAACCGCAGCTCCAGCAAGATGATCTTCACTAAACATCGCATTGCAATACTGACGTTACAATGAATCAAACTAAACTCGAATTTTTTTGGACGGAATTTTGCTCGACGAGAGGTGAAATAAACAAATAAATGTTGTGCTTGCAGGGGAATGCCCAGTCGACAGCATCAGGTTATTTAGGTCAATGCTATTGCAGTTCACAGCGGATCAATTTAGTGGCATGGCGCGATGGATGGTCCACTGGAGTTGGAAGACCTAATTGTATGCAGCTGTGACACCGACGCACCATTCAAACTAATTTCCGGGCAACATCTTTTCTGTCTCAAATGTATTAACTACATTTCAGTCAGAGGAAGCGAACTTTATGCTGTCCATTGCTGGCAACGTGCTGAACTTCCGGGTCCCGATATGAAACCTGAAAATCCACCGATCTACAAATCACTAACATCACTTGGCCACAATCGTCATGTAGGAAATACATATTGGCCCAAGCCAGACCAACGAAACCTGTGGCCCACATGTATTCGACGCATCAGCTGTCGCTCACACTGTACGATCGACACCCCAAGCTACTCAAACCACTGTGGCCCACTTGTATTTGGCGCATCAGCTGTCGCTCACACTGTACGATCGACACCGCAAGCTACCCAAACCACTGTGGCCCACATGTATTTGGCGCATCAGCTGTCGCTCACACTGTACGATCGACACCCCAAGCTACCCAAACCTGGTCGATCTATGGTCGGTAAGAGCGACACGAACTTGCTAACGCCACGCGCAGGTAGGTCAGTTCCTAACCACCTACAACAGGCAGTGGTCAACGAGGTCGGTAGCGTGGTCGACCTGGAGAAGGAGAAAAAGGAAAAGATGGCGGGAGTTGTTGGTTGAGCAGGAGGCGGTGATTGGATTCTGGCAGCGAAGCAGTGAGGACGTCTAGTTGCGGACACCGGGGCATGACCAAATTAAAACAGGAGTTGGAGCAGATGCAAGAAGGCTGGAAGAGATACGAAAAACCGTTGGCGGCGAATAAGCTTGGTGAAGCGCAGAATTTCCCAGCGGCCCTCGCTTTCTTTTTTTTTCTGCCCTGTTGGAGGGAAAAGGTGATCACATCGAGGAGCGCGGAAGTTAGGCTGCTAGCAGTAAGGTTAGGTAATCAAAATTTTTTACAATATATTAGTTAATCTAAATTTTTTGAATACTAGAAAGATATTAGTTTGTAAGAAGTGAGTGGTGGGACATACGGCTCGCGCAACCGCGTGTGTTTTTCTTTTCCTTTGTTTCGTGGGGGGGGGCCCTAGAGAGCCACTAGCGTTTTCTTGTTAGAATAGTTAGTCTTCAATAAAATAGTTTTTGAAATGCTGATCGAATAAATCTTTTGTTACATGACAATTTCGTTAGGCTGTGCGGTACTCTCTCGTGGGGTCTTGGTTAGCCATTGGTGAGTGGTGCAAGGGTTATAGGTGTGCCACGTGGATGCGTAACTGTACCCGGACTAACAGGGTAACGTATTAACGCGAGTAAACAGCGAAGTATAGTGTTGCGGAGGCATTTTGTTGACGATTAGTCAGGCGTGCGGTATTTTCTATTTTCTCTATTTCTTTAACGAGTAGTGGGTTTAGCGGGTGCTCCGCGAAAAGAAGGCACTCACCTCGAGAGGTCTCGGCGACGCCGCACAATAATACCTGGTGAGCCGAAGCTCGCTCGGCGGCTCTGGGTTGCTAATCTGGGTGAGCGAGTGGCGCCCCACGGCCTGTCTCCGGACTAGCCGGGTTACCCAAACCAACCCAACCAGGATTTTGATCACCCCCGACAGGGCGGGGTGACAATTTTCCTAAACTTTTCAGACTTACTTTAATGTCTTTCATTACATTTTGTACCACTTCGCAAAATTTCTGATGGGCTTGCGTTGGCTTCTCTAACATATCTATCCGGACATAATTTTTTTTTATTTTCCTCACGAATTTTACTCTGTTGAATGAAGGACACTTCATTTTCCTTATTTAAATAACAATTTCCAAGGTCATCAGTGTATGATAAACCAAATTCTTGCCCAGGTGGATTTACTGACGAGTCAATTTCCATCAAGCTAATTCCTTATTACTAAAGCTTCCTCCATATTACTAAAAGTATGCAACCTCCAGATCCAGCACCAGTTGCAATCAATTCTGCTTTATTTTCTATCCTTTTCTTTTTAATTTTAAATTTCATGTCAGTCCAAACCTAAAAAGCACACAAGCTCTAAATTATCCCATTCGCCAACAGGCGGCCCTAAACTATTCAACTCTTAGGCATATGCTTCACACCTACGCTTTGCTTGTGTTTTTTTACAAACGCCTCTTGCAATGTCTACATTGTTCTGCATTAAATTTACCAGCCTTTCAAACTGCTTTCGATTGCTTACTATTTTACTTCTGTTAAAAGTAAATTATAAAATAACTAAAGCATACACATTATAAATTACTAACATTTTTTATCAGACGCGTTTGTGATCGTCAGTCGTCGTCCATGTAAAATATCATCGATAACAAGCGTCTGTCGCATCGACACTTACCAATCACAATTGACATTTACAATACCAAACTTCACAATCGACGAACGATAGTCGATAAGCAGCGTTTATCGACTGTTTTCCGACAATCACAATCAGTCCCTATAAAAATATACTCCGACTTTTTCATTTTGGTTCACTGAAAAAACACATAGGGCCAGACGCCATAATTTATAGACTTCTGGCGCCATGTACAGAGTCGATTTCGGGATTGTGATAAACTATAGCGCCACACGCCATAGTACATGGCGAAAAGTACATAGGAGCAGACGCTATGCTTATAGCCCTCCACGTCATGTACTATCCACGCCATGTACTATAGTCCTCCGCGCCATGTACTATAGCTCTCCACGCCATGTACTATAGCCCTCTACGCCACATATTATATCCTCCAATGCCATGTATTATAGCTCTCAAAGCAATGCACTATAGACCTCACTGACATGTATTCTGCCGCACGTAGCATAAACGTCCTGAATTCATTTTATTAATTGTTGAGGTATTTGAAGATTTGTGTTTTGTAAATAGGTCATGTTTCCTAGATAGGGCACTTTGCACCATCAATTTTAACATTTTTAGACAAAAGATAGGTTTTTCATATTTGGTAGAATGATGTAATAAAGTATGAATAGAGGAAACAATTCAACTCTGTTGCAGACCTTGAAACGGCATTTGAAGAAGAGTGGAACAAAATGGACCAACAAAGTGTCCAGAAACTTATTCACACTCTCGCAACAAGAATGAAAGAAGTGTTTAGAAATAATGGTGGACAAACACAGAAACATATCTCTATCTTGGATTAAGCTGCGTTTTCTTTTAACTGGCCAAAAGTTTTGTTGAACTGAAAATAAGAAAAATTCGCAAAAAGTTCCGTTAGGTTAGAACGTACAATACATTAAGCTTCAAAAACCATTGGTTAAATGCTGAGACTAGTGCTTATTTTTCATTTTCTATGATTTTTTAAAACTTTTTCAGGATGGCCAAAAGTTTTGTCGGAGAGTGTATATAATAATTTTGACACTTGACTACCGCAAACAAAACGTGCATGAAGAGGGTCAACTCGAGCGGCGATCACATGCTAATGCACCGAAACTAAGTATATATATATATATATATATATATATATATATATATATATATATATATATATATATATATATACATATATATATATATATATATATATATATATATATATATATATATATATGAATTTTGTGTTAATATCCCAACGGGAAAAATAATGCTTACGGATATATTCGGTAAGCATTACGCGTAATGCGTGTAAGCATTACCGGACCATTACGCGTTGTTTCTTTTTAACATTGCATGTCCTAGGCTGGGAAGATTTATACAAGGGGAAACTCATGCTTTTAGCTCTATAGCTTTATGTATAAGAGCTTTTTGGAAAGTACGACATCGTATTCTCGCATTTATACGCCTCAATATGAATGAAAGCTTTGGCCGGCGGCCGATCGTATCTCTGCATGTGTGGTTTTTGCATGCTGACGCTCATTGGAAATTCCAATAGCGCATGCTCTTTGCTACTAGGAGGAATTGTCGTCATACATTTTACTTACCCGTGCGTGATGATTTGAAATGCTTCGAAATTTTCATCTTTCCGCTTTATATAGCAGACTACTCATAACTGATGTATGCTCGCAAGTTCTTTTCCCCTTGTTTCTGCGAGTGAATTTCATTGGCCAGTCTTGGACTTATAGCATATGAGCTTTCTCCTTTGCATCATTTTCCATGCTCCAAGTCATGTTTACGAGTATATCTTATAATTGCTGGAAAATAGCTTTGGAAGTCGGAAATGTGCATTACTAGCATTGTTTGATTCATGCATTACGCCAGCATACATTACCGCGATTCCCGTTGGGATAACTTCAAAAGTATACCTTCGAATCGGAATGATTCGATTACGAAATCATGCGTACAAATATTTAGGGGTATTATTGCGCTGTTGTAGTTCGCTGAGATACGTATTGACGGATTTAATTTGAAATGATTTGAACAAGCACTTTAATCCATTAAGGCAACATAGCACCTCGAAATTTAAAAAAAAATCGATTTTATTTTTTGATTGAATATGTTGGAATGAAGGTTTAAAAACATGATTTTAATAATATAAAATTGAAATTCTAAAAAAAAAAGTTTTATGAGTATATACAGCGAAGCGCCCCAAGGTCATTTTTTCTAAGAATTTCGTTCACTTCGCTATATCGCTACATCGACTTAAGCCAAAGTGAAGACAAAGATAAGTGAGTCATCTCCTTTAAAAGAAGCAAAAAATAAGTTAGCCCTGGCAAAAAAAAACGCTGTAAAAGATGCTTCCAAAAAAAGTGTAGAATCTCCAAAAAAAGGTCCGAAAAAAGTTCAACTGACACTAAAATTAATGAAAAATTTAGCCACATATTATGGCCTAACTATACGACGAAATCCTGATTCAGCTGAAAATGTGCGAAAGGAAATTTGGGCAGCATATTACCACAACATTTTAACTGATGAGAACCCTCAACACTGTTATTGTCCTGTTGGAGAAACGACTTGGTGTAACTGGCGCAAGGCGGAGGCAGCGGGTGATAATGCATTAAACAATTTCAAGCATTCTCCACCTTTAGATGATGAGGTACAAGAAATTTTAAAGCCTATTTATGATGACTTATCATCAGAAGATTTATTAAAGCGCTGCTTGGGCAATTTTACGCAGAATAATAACGAAAGCTATAATTCTTGTGTTTGGAATTTGGCCCCCAAAACATACTTTTTATGGGAAAAGCGTACTAAATATGGCTGCAAATATTTCTGTATGTACATTTAATGAAGGATTTATGGCTATCTTGAAAATAATGCAAGTAATGGGAGTTACGATTGCCGAACGTGCGCTGGAACATGCAGAGCATAGAGATGCTGCAAGAATTAACCAGGCGGAAAACACTCGTCTGAGGCATCTAAAGAGGCCAGAACTGCTCGAAGGGAGCACAAATCTTTGGAAGAGGAGGAGTATGAGCAAGAAGAAGGTATATTGTAAGGCCCAGGCATCGAAGATTAATTTTCGGTAAGATTTATTACAAAAAATATTGAATTTTAACTTTAAACGCGATTTTCTCGAAACAACATTTTTCAAGTTGGCGTGCATGATTAAGAAAAACAATATTATCAAATCGTTCTGAAATTTTTACACGTTAATCTGCACATGTTTATGCTCAGAATGAACTACGGATGAAAAAATCGACATTAATTTTTTTTAGTTATGGCCGATTTTTGGGGGAAAAACGCCGCCATTTTGTTATTTTTCAACCAAATTTTTTTTTGAGTTCATTCCAAGGTCGCTTTGATGTTGGTCAAAGCCCCGTTTTTTTTCAGACTTTTTTGGTGTATTTTCCAAAAAATTGTAGCAGACGACAGGAGGCCACAAAACATTTTTAACAATTTTGTTTATGTAGTCTAAGGCAAATATAGTATGTGTAAAAAGTTTCATTAAGATAGGTCTTTTATTCAATTAAAAATAAGCCTTTGAAAAAAACATTTTTTTTCAATTTGAAGATGCTATGTCCCCTTAACGCACTTCATGCAACCTATAGCACCACAATAAAACCCTTAAATATTTGCACGCATGCTAAATACCACATATGTACGATTTTTTTTACCATATGATTTTTCACTTGAGATAACGAACAATATCAAAATTCGCTCACCTATAAATTTGTCGGACAAAACGTACATGAAGAGGTTCAAACAAAATGACAACTGAAACCATATTACATGGCTCATGGTACTATGTAATATAGCGTGTGGGGCCATAATTTCTGCGCCATGTAATTATGTCGCTGGGAGCTGTACTGCATAGCTCAGGGTACTATGTACATAGCGTGTGGGACCATAAATGCTGCGCCATGTTACATAGGACCACGCGCTATGTAGATTCTGACATTATGGCGCTAGGAGCCATATCGCATAGCTCAGAGTACTATCTACAAAGCGTATGGGACCATAAATAATGCGCTATGTTACATAGCTCTGGGCACTATCCGGATTTTTTTCAGTGCTCCAATTGCAAGTTTGCACGTATCTCTAAATACAGATTTTGATATGCAGTAGACAAGTTTTGCGACATTTGTCAATTCCCTTCGTCATTAGAAACACTGATATCAGAAAAAAGACTAAATGTATACTACCCATGAAAGCACATTGTATCAATTGCGACAGGTCTTTATCAATTGAAAATACCATGTACGCGTTATCTTCAGTTTTTTTTTACACTTCTGATAAACGAAACGATGACAACGAAGAAACAATGTTTACAGGTCATCTTGACCGAAACAGCCTTATCAGTCCATAGCTCCCTGCAAATCATTCTCAAGACAGTGGATGATGCCAAGCGACGGCCGAACGTCATTTGTCATAATCATAAATATTAACCGTTGGCTCATTTCATTGTAGATGCCTCCCAAACGTATGCACTTAGCCTCCACTCCAATTCCACTTGAATGTAAATTATCCGGCCGGATTAGTTGATGTACTTGAATTCATTTCCAGATTCTCGGAGATCGATTATCATGTCGAAGAAACAAGTCTAAAGTACATCCCTTTCGATTAAAAACACTGGAAATACTGAAGAAAATTCGAATCGGGAGCGCGTTGGTAAAAACAGACACAACATCGCGACAACGATGATAACTTATGACTGTGTCGAATCGTAATCACATGAACAAAAAATTATCGGAAAAAAATTAAACGCTAGAAAATACTATCACGTACGAAATACGAGATGATAATGGAGATGCTATGAATAAGCGGGTCAAAGGCGATAAGTCATGATTACTATAAAGATAGTCGAAGATGCCACATTCCCTCATATTAAATTGGCTTGTTGTTCAGGAGATAGTTTCTATTCAGGTAAATTTGCGATGATAGGGCTGGCTTTCAATGCGAGAATTAGTGCTAGAGGTACGGAAAGTTTGGAAAGATGGTAATTTTTAAAGACAGACATTAATATTTTAAATAGTAATAAGAAAATATTTCAGTGCATTTTTTGTAATGATTGCATTTTTATTTTTTTCAAATTCTCTCAGGCTGAAACTTAGATTCTATCTTGGTTTACCCATACGCAGTACAATAAGAAATAAATAAACAGTGCAATTAGATGATTTCCACCTACGGCTGTCATAAAATTCATATTACTTAGGCATATATAAACAGTATTTTATTCTGCATATGATTCATTTAAATACAATGCCACAATAAACATCTGATTAATTATACAGTTTCGAATTACCCGAAATCTCCACTGATTACCTATTTAACGTCCTCTTAACAGGTGGTCTAAGTCAAATAATGAGAATATCACTCATCAACTATATTTGCGCGTGGAATTGTAAAAACTCACTCAAATACAAATTACTTCCTAAATTCAGTATACGAAGCATTGAGAACCAATTACTTTTTAATAAATTCTTATGAAAAAGTGCTGTAATAAAACTTTTATAGGCGTTAAAATTACTGTACCTCAATAAATTTTCTCCTCGAAATATTATAATTAAAAA
The DNA here is from genome assembly GCA_963978885.1 of Nemotelus pantherinus. Lineage (NCBI taxonomy): Eukaryota > Metazoa > Arthropoda > Insecta > Diptera > Stratiomyidae > Nemotelus > Nemotelus pantherinus. Next base: position 213,966,139 of record OZ022264.1, read on the forward strand.
GCAATTCCAGTAGCGAAATGCATACTTTTTAATTGATATTTTATATGAATTTTCACAATGCTATCTAATTTATATAGGTTTAATAAACGGCTAATTAGCCGTTAGAATCAAATCAAAATATACGAGTAACACTGATTGTTGACTGTAAATCATAATATTTTATGAATTTCCTCGCCTCAGTCTTGCAAAACGCATATGAAAGATAAAATAAAATGAGAAATCATCTCAGTAATTTAGAGTGCAGAACAGCCACGTGTTTTTCACTTTATTTACTGAAAGTTTAAGCAACATTAATTGCACAGCGTGAGCATCATTAGTTTCTGCGATTTTAAATGTTGCTTTAAAATGGTATATTACACATAAGTTTATTGAATTTATGATTGGATTTTCTGCTCTAGTACTATTGGTTTTAATGGAGCCTGCATGGCCTGACATGACATGAAGCTTCTTTGTCTTGTAATGGAACCAAAATCAATATGTCATTGAGTAAGTCATATATGAAGTACAAATCGTGATTGAGACCAACATAATAATTAAAATAAATACATACACAGCGTCAAAAAATTGCACGTACACCAGCTTTTCATTAATTAAAACTCATTTATCTTTTAAACAAACAAAATTTTCTTTATTTTTATTAATTCTACCTAACTCAAACTGTCAAAAAAAACAGTATTCTGTTATATTATCGTTAATTTTTTAAATTAAGCTATAATTCATATCAAAAAATTGCACGTACATCAAAAATTTTCACATACATTCAGAAAAATTAATTACTTTTTCTACAATTAATAGCGTGTGTCGTGTCCTTTTGGTCAAATTACATCCTTTAAGCGATTTTTCATTGAATGGACTAGTTTTCTAGTAATTTCAGGTGTTGTTTTTTCCCACTTTTCTAAAATAACCTCTTTCAGGTGAGTTCGGCTTGTGATATGATGTTCCAGCACTTTTTTTTGCAAAACATCTCAAAGATGTTCGATGGTGATTGGGGTGGATGAGGAAGCATTCATTTCACGTTATACCGTAACCACTCTTTTACTAGATGCGAGGAATGTTTTGGATCATTATCATGTACTAGTGAAATTCGTCGCTAAGTCCAATTTTCGAAACACTGGCTCTTTAATTAAGCTTTAATTTTTCCAAGTACTGACGCTTGTCCATAGTGCTTTCCACAATACCAAAATTTCGCACTGTTTGGGCATTCAACGATACTCCGTCGTTTTTAAGGTCTGCAGCTGTTTTGGAAGCACTTGTTTTTGGACTCTTCTTAATAATTCTCTCAATTTTCTACTCCAAATGCTCATCTATAATTTTCTTCCGACCCCTTCCTTGGGCAATTGGAAAACTTTTATTGCTTTTAAACAATTTTATAATCATTTGTATGGTCGAACGCGGTCTCGTAATGATCCTTGATATTTCAGCATAACTTTTATCTTCCTCCTTAAGCTTTACAATTGCTTTTTTCGCTTCAACAGGAACATTGTGCGGTGTGATTCGGCCATTTTAGAAAAAAAAAAACTTTTAACAAAAATCACGGCACAGCTCTATTGAGCATTTACAACTACTACCTTCAATAAATGAAGATCGTGTGTAAATCTGCACTAGAAACTAAGTACCGTTACTTTTCTTTTGCATGAGATCATAAGTAAATATTGTGTGTATGTGCAATTTTTTGACGCACGTGCAATTTTTTTAAGTTTATTATCGCTGTACTGTGACAATAAAAGCTAATAAAACAGAATACTGTTTTGAACAGTTTTTAACAGTATAAAATTTATAAATACCTAAGGAATGAAAAAAAATAATTTTTGTTTAATAAATAGAAGAGTTTTTATTAGAGCTAGGGTACTGTACGTGTAAATTGTCATCCAAACGAAAGAAATTTAAAAAAAAACTCTAGCGCACCAGAACCGCTAGAAATACTAATGTTCGATGAACAATAGAAGAATCGTGCAGATTTTGAGCGCGTATTCTACCACACGTGCTCCAATCTGTTTCGAGGGCATTATACCGCTTTGATCTTAACAATGCATTTAACCCATAGGGTGGAAAGGTTTTCAGGGTTACCACTTGCATGAATTTCAAGATTTAAGCAAGTCAAACTTACAACCACTTTGCCAGCACTGCAACTAAAAGTCTCCCACAACTGCCTCACTTAAACTCTAAAAAGTGGGTCTATAATTAATACTTTGATAATAGGAAATATATTCATTTTTGTGTTTAAAATAACGAATCACAATTTTTTTTACACATTCGATGTGCATTTTTGCTTTTACGTCATATCAGCTGAATAATACACAGCTTTTTGTAAATTGAAGCAAAAAGAGTGTAAATTTACGAGTTTGCTATTCACCTTTGCGCCAAAGCCATAAAATTGCATCATTTTTTAGGGTAAAATTACACGATTTGGTCGTAAAAAAAATATTCTTTTTACGCGCTTTTGTAAATTTACATCTTTAATAGTAGGAAACCTGTTTTCTACTATTATAAGGGTAAAATTCAACCAAAATTTTTTTGAGTGTAGGCCAACAATAAGTTCCATTTGCCATATGCATTTTGTTTTGATTTCATCACTGTACTGGAAGCTATGAGGCAAAAAGGTTTATTTTTTTGAGCGAATTTTCGAAATCCAAGACACTAAAATTACCATAGCTGGCAACTCCAACCGAATTTTTTAACGAAATTCCTACCACACGTAGCTTAGAGTAAGGTTCTGTGTGAATTTCTTACTGTGTGAATTTCATGAAAATCTGGTAACTGAATCAGTATTCGTAGGGCAAAAAGCAGTTTTTTTCCTCTGTAATTTTTCAAGATGGCACCACTGGCCCAGAGTTGCTCACATTTCCAAATCGCTTCTATCAGATCTGGACCTAATTAAAACCAATACATGTGAATTTCAGATGTATCTGATTATTGGGTCATGAGTTCCCGTGAACAAAAGTTTCCGATGCCTAAAATATAGGTAAATTGGAGGAGGGTTACCGTTCTTGTCCGATGTGAAATTTCAAAAGTTTAGCTTTGGCTGTGTAAACAAAGCATAAGATTTCTATATGAGTTGGTGATTATTGTAGTCAATGATTTGAAGGATTTCACTTACAATGCCTGCCTGCCGTAGTTCTGCGTACATTATTAGTTCTTCGAATGTTAGAAACAAAATCAATCAACTGCTGAGAAAAAGTGGTGCGAAAAATAAACCTAAGATATTGTTGTTCTTGTTGTAATATATAATATAATAACGTATAACTGGGTGAAATTAAGAGTTTTAAGGATATGTTAGAATATTGTCATAATTCATTTTAAATAGAGTTAAAACTGTTTGTAGCCTTCTCTATTTTCACTATATTTTAGGGTGTTATTGCGTCATTGCTTTTAATTTTATCTCAAGTATGGGTTTTCTGAAAATATTAGAAGTCGCTAGACCAGGCGTAAATTCTTCCCAAATATGCTTAATTGGAATAAATTGTAAATTTAGGTAAATTTGCACACTCTATTAGCGCTCATGCTTCTCAAAACCAAAATATATTTTTACATAATATTTATGGTTTTCTCGGTACCCACGTCCATTATGAGTAATGAATTTGCCCTCATCTAAAACTTAAATACATTTCCAGAATTCCAAATCCTTACCTAAATGCTCTCTGAAAAATTCAACCTTTTTTTCATGATTAGATTCACTGATAAAACATTTGTTTGACGGAACACAAAACGTGTATCCCTATTTACTTGAATTATATCGCACTACATGGACCCTAAAATCTTTTGTCAATCAAGATTTGAATGCTTTGCTAGAGGCAAAATAGGATTCTTTGAACTTACTCTTTAATTATTCGGCTATAAGGCTGCTTTTTACGACCAGATCGTTTACCATTTTCTTAGCTTTTGTTTTCCAGGATCTATCTATGACTCTTCAAACGAATGAAATGGACCTATCTATGATACACTCAAAAAAATTTTGGTTGAATTTTACCCTTATAATAGTAGGAAACTGGTTTCCTACTATTAAAGATGTAAATTTACAAAAGTGGTAAATGTGTAATTTTTTTTACAAGCAAATCGTGCGATTTTACTCTAAAAAGATATAAATTTAAGACACAAATGATACAATTTTACAGCTTTGGTGTAAATGAGAGTAGCGAAGTAGTAAATTTACACTCTTTTTGCTAAGGTTTACAAAATACTATTTATTATTCAGCCAATATGACGTAAAAGCAAAAAATGCACATCCAATGTGTAAAAAAAATTGTGATTCGTTATTTTAAACAGAAAAATGAATATATTTACTTATATCAAAGAGTTAATTTTAGACCCACTTTTTAGAGTGTAGGCTTGATTTTTTTATACAGTACATGCTGAATTTGTAGCCGCCAAATAATCATTTTTCCCTTAAATTTTTTTCTTTTCGCTTGTTTTGTTTCGGGCTTGGAAATTAATATCAAAATAAAGTTCCCGTAAAACCTTTTCAACACTTCAGCAATGATTTCTGCTCTTAAATATAATGTTCTGATTAGCAAGCAATAACTAATTTGACATGAATTTATTTTCTCAGACCCAAAAATGCAAGTTCTAATGATTTAATTGGTCTAAGTAGCAACTTTGGCATCACTTTTACTCGGCTTAATTTTGGGTAAAAATTTCAGCGGGCAACTGATTAAAGTGTAAAACTCGTGGTTTCGTCAAAGTTATGTTAAAAACTAAACATATCAAACTATCGATTTCCATATTTTAATTTAAAACCAATTTTTTCCTTTTGAAGCTAGATTTATTTTGATTTTGACGTATATCGATATTTCGAAGGTATGTACTCTGCCCTCTTCTTCAGTGTCTATAAGAAGAGGGCAGATTACCCTCGAAATATCGATATATGTCAAGATCAAAATAAATCTAGCTTCAAAAGGAAAAAATTGGTTATAAATTAAAATATTTTTACAAGCTAGGAAAAAAATTGGTACACAATAAAAACAATTTATCAATTTCCAGGTTATATTTTAAAGAACTCGTAATTTAACAGCTAAATTTGGATTTCTCGGTAATTTCTTCTTGTTGCATTACTTTTTCTCGGCACTGTATGTAAAGCTTGATGAACTGAAGAAACATAAAGGAACATCTTTGCAAGATCTTTAGATGTTTGAAATGCGCAATTCAGTGAAATAATGTAATTGTTTTTTTGTGAATTACGAATGCAACAAACATAGGTAAGCCTGAAAGAGTAGTCCGATATTTTTTTGAAATTAACTCCACTTTACGGAATTAAGAAGGCTGCACAGGAAAACTTTAAGATTTTAGAAATGCAACGCACGCAAATATAAATAGAAGCAACATAAAATCGGTTAAGTTCTGCAAAAATCATTGCAAAACTGGATCTTCCAATAGAAACAATACGAGCCCTCAAATTTCACTTGCATCAGAAAATGTCAAATATATAAAGAAACATAAATTATACATTAAAATTTGCTGGAAGCCATTTTCACCGGGATGATTAGTGGAAAAATATAGTTATTACTGATGAAAAAAAATTAAATTTGAGTGACCCGGACGGTTTTAGATGTTGTTGACGCGGTTTGACCTGACCAAGATGATCCAAGAATGGATCGAAACTTTTGAAGCACAGTAATGACATGAGGAGGATTTTTTTACCCGAAAAGCTTTCACTTTAGTTTATTTGTACGAGAACGGATAGCACCTTATACACCGACTTATCGGAAGACGTTTTATTGACTTATTTGGACGGCTTTCCTGAAGATACCATGTCATTACAAGATCATGCGCCAGAGCATAAATCTTCACAACCATTGTCTTGATTGACTTCAAAAAGTGTTGCTCTGAGAGCTGAACCCCATTGCGAATTTCTGGGGAATACTGACAAGAGAGGTTTAGGAAACTGGACGGCAATATAAAAGCATCAACACCTTAAGAGAAGCAGTTCAGGAAGTATCGAATGCTAATATGCTAATGACTAAAAAACCTTAGAAAACCTAGCCTCTACAATGTCAAAATAATATGCATCAATGAACGTTACATGAATGAAAAAAATATTAATTGAATCGTTTTGAAGAAATGCGAATATTTTTGAAAAAATAATTACGGCCAAAATGGAATTTTGGTTATAATTTTAAAAATAAAGAGGATCTCTTTCTTTCTTTTGAATAAATTGGTTAAAGTTTTATATTTTTTAAATAACAATTTGTTTTTTTTTATTATACGGTTCAAAATTAAGGAAAAACACAGTGCGGTTTAAAAATTACACCCAATTTCTACCCTCAAGTTTTTACTGATTTTTTCGAAGAAAATTTGTATTAAACTGATTTCGCCGAAAATTTACATTTCTTTATATATATATATATATATATATATATATATATATATATATATATATATATATATATATATATATATATATATATATATATATCTATATATATATATATATATATATATATATATATATATATATATATATATATCTATATATATATATATATATATATATATATATATATATTATATATATATATATATACATATCAGCAAAAAGATTAAGAGAGATAGCCTCTGAAGTGCGTAATTCGATTGAGTTGAAATTTTCAGAGGACATAGATGTATATAGGAATTATAATTAAGATATCTTTAACTCTTTGATGGCGGCGGACATTTTAGTGAATTTTCAGATGCCCTTATATTTCTATGCGGAGTACATTTTGTTAAAAGTAAGTACTGAAAATGAAAACTAATAATGTTTTATGCTTATTTATGATAAAAAATAGAACATTTTAAACCCTTTGTGGGCGCTGAGTACTAAAAACCAAAGTAATAAATTGAGTTGCGGTAAAAAAATAAGGCGTCCAACTACGATTCAAGTGCGCAATGATTTTTGATAATTTTTTAAAGAGATTCATCTAAAAATCAAATAGAAAAATCGGGAACAAACCAACTTAGATTGTCCAGCACATAATTGAACGAGTTGGTAGAGAAAACTGGAGTCAACTTGTCGGATGGTCCCCAATCGGAACCGACACTTATAATTTTCACCGGCGAAAAGCTAATTGACGATACAATGTATTTACTGACAAATAATACAAATAATTCAAAATTGAAGGTTTCACGATTGACCTTGCATTACAGTACATATGGTTGAGTGCTACGCGCTTACCGCCTTCTATCGGAAAAACGGTTGAGCGCATGAAAAATTGCTTCAAATAAAATGTGTCGCAAATTTTATGTTCTACAATTTCGATCCTTTTTGTTAACATCATTGGAGCAATAGAAACCAAGATAATCGCAAAAAACTGTGTGTGTTTTTTACCTTTGAGCTTGAATAACTTTCGACGCAGACACGAGATTTTATGAGACTTTTGAGGCAACTTTGAGGACCCCAAAATGAAGGTATATACAAAAATTCAGCTTATTATCTCTCATTCTGAGGTTGACCCCTTTTTTATGCTAAAATGACTGGGCCATTATGCTCCAAATAATAGCGAAACTTCAACAGCGTAGGAAAAATATTTTGTGACCTAACGAAACAAAAATGAATTATTTTGGGGATAAAGCTATATCGTTGTATAATATTACTTAATTAATATTACTTAATATTAGTATATATTTCAAAGTATAACTAATAAAATACACAAATACATTTCTTTCTCTGATTGCATGCAATTAAAAATAATTGATTTCATATATCAATTAATTAAAAATTAAACGATTTCACACTTAAATAAATGAATCATAAATACATTAGTTTCATTTTATATTGAACAAAATCTTGGAAAGATGTTCTTCCATGTTTCTTTAGTTCGTCGAGCTTTACAGGGTGAAAATCGAGACTAATGTTAGGTGAAATGCTAGAACCTAAATATTTATAATTAACTCTTCTACCGCCGATTTTTCATCTGGCGTTTAAAAATTGTAAATGCATCGATCGAGAGCCATCTATCCAAGTTGCTCCCTTTTGGCTCCGATGCAAAATTTATGTACGACGTCTTAATTACTAACCCTTTATATACGAGAAAAGCAATAAAGCATAGTGGTGACAGTATCACAATTTGCGGTTGTTTTTCTTGCTATGTCGTTGCATCTTTGTTTTGGATTGAAAACATAATCAATGTTGTGGTAGCCAAAGAAAAAACCACAAAACATCATGCTAATCATATCCAAAATATGCCACCAAAGTGGGAATACCAGCAAGATAACGACCCAGAACACAGTTCGAAGTTCATCAAGTTCTATGTAGTCCCAAGGAAATAGCATTAGCTTAATGAAGTGGCCATCGCAACCACCAGCTCTCAAACCCAATTGAATACATTTGGGGGTTTTAAGCAAGGAAGTTTCAAAGACAAAAATAAGCAATCGTGATCACTGCTGTTGCTAGAAATTCAGAAGCCCATGCCAATTGAAGTATGCCGAGCTCTATTATCATCTATGGCACGCAGAATATGTTAAACGAATATATTGAGTGATAATATATATTAAGACAGATATTAAATGAAGAAATTTGAGCATTATGCTAATTTTATTTTGCAGTGGGCCAAATTTGGGGCAAGTGAAAGCTGAAAGGGAATAAATTGTCCCATGGGTCAATTGATGACTTTTTAGAGTTGGCAGAAGCTAACAAGGAATAAATCTAGCCTCAAAGAGACTTAATTAGCAACGCTATATAGCTGAGGCACTTTGCTGCAGTTTGTCAAATCGAATATGATGGACTTGGCACGAAGTTTTGAAATAGATCTATATATGCAATTGAGTGCACAGAGGAAAATATTTGCTGTGCAATTCTGGTTTGAAAACCGAATGTATGTATCCCAAAACTTTAAAGCTGCCATAGAAAAATATCTAAATGGTGGATATCCTAAGCACGGTGCGCAAATCTCCAATGACTATTATTTGTATATATTGACAGGCTTTGGTGGAGGTTTCGTTCAAGTGAAGGCAAAGAGGACTTGTCCTCTGAACATTTTATTTAATGTAACTAAAAAGTAAATGCATTGTTATGGGAAAATGTTGCTGCTCCATTTTGCAAGTAATAGAATATTGATAAATTTAATCCGATTACATATATTTGCTATCTCTTTTCAGGCGGATCAATTATCATATGAGTTTCATTAATAAATCATGTAATTTATGGAAATAATTATATAAATGCATATTTATGTGTATAGATATGTGCTTTGTATACAATTCTATATAATTATCTTCCTATACAAGTGGATCTATTAATAGAACTCATATAATAACTGACCCACCTGCGAAAGAAGGATTTTTATGTAGATTGAAAAGGCCACACTAGTGTCTGTTTACAAGGTATTTCCAATGAATATCGCGAAATTATTTTTATTGGGCATTTAGGCTATGTCCATTACAGCAAAGTTTCACAGAGTTCATTTTAATTTAGCACGCTAGGCAATATAATAAAAGATAAAAATGATTTAAGCAAAAAATATCATCACTTGATCATCTGCAGCTGTAAAATTAACTAAAACACGTTTCTCCTTCAGAATTTGGTTTTGAGCATCCATTTTAATAATATGTTTGCCGGATTGAGCTACAAACAGCCCACTAGAGAATTTTTCAAAATTTAGATTTCGACGACTGACACTTCTGGTGCCTTCTTCTAGCAAATTTTAGCGAAGCGGTTTTCAAGCTTTCGTACGAAACGTATGGGTCCTGGATTTTGGGAAATAGACTCACAATCACCACGAGCAATGGTACATTACAACCAGATGAAAAATGAGATTAATGTTAGTATTAGTGGTGATCTACCCGCATAACACAACGGTACTGCTACGGAATAAAATGGGAATTCCGAATGCATACAGAACTCTAGCGGAACATTTCGTATACTGAATAAGTGAATTGAAACTGTACTAAAACTAATAAAATACTGCTCCAATACAGGTACAGTATCGAATGTCGTAGTTGAGTTATGATTTAATTCAGTTTCAAGATACTGTTACAGTATTCATTCACCAAATAATTAATACACAAAATTGAGTAAAAGTACTTTATTTTTCGCTAATTTGATGTGTTTTTGAGATCTATCCGGTTTCTTTCTATTTACATGTTTCTATAACTATACAAATCTGTGTAAATTTCATGGGATATGTGACTAATTTCTATTACCTTCTAATGCAATTCAGCTGGATTTGAATTCAGGGCCTCTGTGGTTGGTTGCTAACCTAGAAAAATGTTCGGCTCCTATCATCACAAAAGTGACACACGGTTTTTGGTAAAATTACCTTTTAGTTTTTCAAATGCCTGGAAAAATTAAATTTGGCAGTAAAGTGATGGTGAACCCAAGCGAGAGTTGTTCTGATCTGATCACTCTTATTGCAAAAGTCCGATCACGGATTCAGAAGGAAGCGTTCCTCATGGTTAATTGATGACGTTTTGAGAGATATTGATATACGTATATTCAAGTCATTAAAGTATTCAAATATAGCTAAAAAATGTGAACAGATATGACTTGCAAAGTATTGACCATGTAGAGCAAATTTCGGATGCCAAAGTAGTGGCAATTGTACGGAATCCTATCTCATTTGCAGACAAGATCAGAAACTGGGCATGTCTCTTAGGAATTTATCACACCGACATCAATAAGTTGTTACAGATACTATCAGAAGAATGTAATTTTCCTCATCGAAACGTAAGATCTTTACTTCAAACAACAAAAAACACTGAACAGCATTATATTGAAAACATAAATGTAGGTCAATGTATTCACTTTGCAATAAAGGATTCGTTAATTGCATACATTCAAGCCAACAGGCAAACATTTACAAAAAAAATATCACCCATTTTGATTTATCTTTCAAAAGTGATGGAACACCGTTTTCAAAAAGTGGTGGACATAGTTTTTAGATAATTGCGGGATGTGTAAATAATCTAGAGACCTTTGTTTTCCAATAGGAATATTTAAGTAAGTACTCTGGTAAACCTGAGATTTTTAACGTGGTAATGAAGCGATTCGTTGATGATGTGTTGCAGCTCGTTACTGAAGGTCTTGACTTTCAATCAAAATCATACAAAGTAAGGATACATTCATTTATTTGTGATGCTCCAGCAATGGCCGGTTACTTTCGCTGCCAAAAATGTTTCACGAAAGGTCAACGATTCATGACAGTTAGAGGAGCAAGCAAAATAGTATACCTAGAAGTAACAGCACCATTCAGAGATGATGAAAGTTTCAGAAGGAGATCAACTTGTGACGGCAATACCGATGCAAATCATCATAAAGATTCTCGTTCCATTTTAGAAACACTACCAATTGACATGATCAAACAATTTTCAATCGACATAATGTATTTAGTTGATGAGGGTGTATGTAAAAAGATTGTCTCTATACTACCAGAAAAACCGCATAAGCAAAAATTAGCAAGATATCAAGTTTTAAAAGTGAACAAGCAGTTAGGAATCTTCCAAAAGTACTCTCGTTCAGACTTTCAAAGGAAAATAAGAGCCTTGAAATATGTACCACATTTCAAAGCATCCGAATTTCGAATTTTCTTATTATATTCAGGACCTATAGTGCTGAGAGGACGCGTAAACTCTGATACTTACAAGCACACTAATGCGATTCGAATTTTAACATCCAAAGTTGATTATTATGAATTCAATGAATATGCTAATGATTTACTTTTATACTTCGTAAATCAATTTTCAAAAGTTTACGGATTGGAACATATGACGTACAACGTTCACAATTTGGTTCATATAGCACAGGACGCATACAAAAAATTAGAAGCATTCATTAAAGCTGTATTTTCAGCTATTTTCAGTACCGCTTGAGTTCTGGTTAAGTCACGAGTTTCAGTGTTGCTTACTAGTTTCATGTAGTTTGAATTTCAGTACCGTTTAAATTCCGACTGAGCAATGAATTTTAGTATTACTTTATCTCTAATTTTCAGTACCGCTTAAATTCTAGTTTACTAATGACTTTCAGTACCGTTTTGAGTTTCTGAATCAGAACTGATAATGAAATCGCAGTTCATAATAAATTCCGATATCCAGTACTACACGTACAATACTTAAAAATGCTCTACGGGTAAGGGCTTAAAGCGGTAAGGTAATACATAAATTAATTATTAATAACATAAAATCTTCGATAAATCCCATTAAATACTGCAATTATCACAGTTATTGTAGAGAATCGGAGATAATATCAAACTTGATATCTCCAGAAAGAACAGAAAACATAAATATCCTGTAAGATTTACTATGGAAATGTATAATAATTTCTGAATTACCTTGAAACATTCTAGATCTTATGCCGTTTTTAAAAAACTGCTAAAAAATCACATAATAACTATGTAAATTAAATGGGTTTCTCTATTAGTCATGCCGAAATTCCATTCTATTCTTCGATTCAAATTTATATATCCCTCACACCAGCACTTTCTTGCTCTCTCTTTACTTAATATTAAAATAAATAATCATAATTATAATTGAATATTTAAATTTTATAAATTTTTGAAAATTATAATTTCAATTTTTCTAATTTACGCAAAAATCAGCTTATTTTTATTTGATTGATTTTGGTCTCTACAAGCTTTCCCTCAAGTGAACTCAACTTATTATATACGTATTTTTCATGTGTTCTAATTATGTTTTTAGCGAAAAAAAATTAAATGTAATATATTTAGAATGTGGTTTAGGGTTCCCTTCCTATTTTTTTTTTTGGGAAAGATGATAATCAAATAACTTATTTCTAGACTAAGTGACCTACAGTTGCTCGAAAGGAGAATCTTTGTAATGAAACGAATCCCATTGTTAAACTAAAACTATATACACATAGTCACAAAATTGAAGGCACAATCTATATAAATGCCAAAATATTATTCAATGTTACTACAATTGTAGTAAATTTATCGAATTGGCATTTTATTCTGTTAGTGCGTAATCTTCTTTATAAATGTACACCAAATTAATACAAAAAAGACGAATCTATCACAAAGTTTGCTATTTTGATGTCAACTGTACCACTTGCGAGCTATACAAAATTGAAGGCACACGTGCATCTAACAAGATATTTCGTAGAATTTGATGATGCAATTACTTTTCATTCTTTACAAATATTGAGTTTTTGGTGAACGTTAGCGACTAGTTGAGTTAAGTGTCTTGTTTATCAAAAAATAAAATACATAAATAAATAAAAAAAAAAGCTGAAATGGATAAACGGAGAAAAGAAACCTCAGTTGCGGAAAGAAAAATTATTATTAAGCTTGTTTGTGAAGGTAAAAAATATCGAGAAGGAGGAAAAATAGTTGGGAGATCATTTTCTTCAGTAAGAACTGTAGTCAATCAATGGAAAAATGACGGAACTTATATTGATAAAACGGGACGCGGACGAAAAAAGCTACTGTCAGTTAAAGATGAGTACATTCGACGCGAAGTAGAAAAATGTTCAAAGAAGCCGATTAATAATTTGAGGGCTGATGTTTCTCATATGATTCAAAAACCAATATCCAAGGAAACTATTAGAAGAACATTCCGAAACCATGGTTTAAATGGAAGAATAGTCCGTAAAAAGCCATTTATTTCAGAAGCAAATAGAAAAAAACGGTTAGAGTTTGCGAAAACTTTCGTAAATGAGGGTCCAGATTTCTGGAAAAACCTAATATTCAGTGATGAAAGTAAGTTCAACCTTTTTGGCTCTGATGGCAGAAAAATAGTTTGGAGGAAAGCGAATACCGAGCTAAATAAAGAAAATTTGTGCGGAACCGTAAAACATGGAGGAGGTAATGTGATGGTTTGGGGCTGCATGTCTGCAGGAGGAGTCGGCAACATGGAATTTATTGAGACCACTATGGACAAATTTAAATATCTCGATATCCTGAAAAAGGAATTTAAAATCAAGTGCTATTAAATTAGGACTATCGAGTGTGTTTTGGTTTCAACAAGTTAATGATCCAAAGCACACTGCACATATTGTAAAGATGTGGTTGCTTTATAATACGCCAAAACAATTAAAAACTCCACCTCAGTCCCCAGACCTTAACCCAATTTGACATTTGTGGTCATTACTTGAGCAACAAATCCGAAAATTTTCAATTGCGAATAAATCCGAGCTGTGAATAATAGCAAGGGAATGGCAAAATATTAGCCCAACCATAACAAAAAAGTTTGCGGAAAGTATGCGTAGAAGACTAGCAGCAGTAATCAAAGCCAATGGATATCCAACTAATTACTAATAATAAATTATTTTATATTTTCGTAGTGATCTTGAAGTTTGTGCCTTGAATTTTTTTGTTAATTTTTCTTTTGTTACTTAATTCTTTAAAAAATTGAATTTAATAAATTTTTTTATACATTTTTGTATTTTTAGTCTTCAATTTAATAAAAAATAAAAAAATTTGCGATAATAAAGTGACATTAGTTTATATACGATTAAAAGTTTTCATATTTATTGCTTGTGCCTTCAATTTTGTGACTATGTGTACAAAAGTTATTTCCAAAACAGAAGAAAAAAATTAGACTCGAGGAGAAAATTAATTTTTAAAGAATTTCATTCCTAAAAAAAAATCAAAACTAACGAAAAAAGAAGCGAAAGCACAGCACATTTTTTGGCTCTTATAGCATTTAAGTAAAAAAAAGTGATTAGCGTTGTCTGCACAAGAGCATCACATAGAAATCTACTAGCTTTATTCAAATTCATTAGCTTCTTTCATTCATATTAATAAGGGACGGTGCTACCCAGCATCTAGCAGCAACATTAGTGCACTAAAAAAAATAAGTGTAGTCCAATTGATAATTTTTTCATGTCATTCGAACCTACGAGCGAATCACGTTATTAAAACAACGTAATAATTAAAGTAACTATTAAAAACTGTTAGACTAATTGTTTCAGAGCTGACTTGAACTTTTGACAACTGTTGAAATGATGAAACAGTTGTTTAACTTAGCATGATAAATCCTGTTAAAAAAATGCCATCGATGCAATTAGTATCTATGTTGGTTCAACATGGTATTTCATCTAAATATGATTATCACGATCATCCTCATGTTGATCAATTGCACTTGAACCTGCAGGTACGAACGATTCTGCGTATTTTCGTTTAATTCCTTATTAATTGCTGAAGTGGTAAATCGATTCGGATTGCGTGTTGAAGTGATATATCGATTCGGTTTTAGTACGATCCGGGAAATTTCCTAAATTAAAAATAGTTTTGTGGAAAAATGAGTGAAACTCCAATTTACAGTTTCGTTTTGGATGATGTTAATATGATGAGTGAAGGAAACGTTCTTCGGCTCTGCGATGACATTGAGTTGAAAAATTTACTGTCATCGTGGAATCTAGACGACATGAAATACATTTACCAGCAGGTTTTATGTGAGCATACATATTCCATTAAAATGTTAACTGTGAAAAGTAGTTTTAATTAAGTAAGCGTTTTGTTTTGGTTTACGATGTTGACGGTTGAGAAAATGCTAAATATTTGTTAATTCGATGACTTAATTGCAAAGGTAGTTGAACTTAATGCTCACCCAGCGTTGAGCTGTTTTTATTTGCATTTATCATAAGTATTGTAAGTGAAGAAACGCATTGAAAATTACAATTCTTTATATGCAAAGAGGCATTACACGGAATATTACATTACTTCTCCATTTAGGTAACAAGATAGGGATTTATCACTTGGAAACCATTGAAAGTGAGAAGATAAACGAACTTATCCCCAATAATCATCTTGGAGACAGTATTATTTTCAAAAATCAATTGAAAAAGTGGAGATTGAAACATGTAAGTTATATTCTTAGAAATCTTAGCGCATCGTTTATCTTGTTACAAAAATGAAAATTATCAGTAATTTCATTGTACTATTCGATTACGGTTTGCAGTTAATAAATATATTTTAATTTATACAACATATATACAACATCGAAGTTGTAACGTAATCTTCTGTAATGTTATTTGAGTTTGACGAACTAGTATTTTTATCCATTTTCGATCGAAATAATGACGTCTTTATTTTTATCGAACATATAAGAAAAATTTGATTGTTCATTGTCATATACTGCTACGGAGAATTATTATAGTGCGTTTATATTATGCAAATAAAAGGTGAAACCAATTAAATACAAAATATAAACCAGAAATAAGCAAAATTTTGTCAAATTATTTCGTCATTGATCAAATTTTAGGCAAGTACTGAATCAATGAAAACAGTAGTGAGCCATTTGTTACAGAAACAAAGCTCAGTATCTACTACATATGCACGCTGAGAAATGACCGAAATCAATATATTAGCATCTTAATATTGTTATAGTAACAGCATTGTCCCTAATACATAATTTTAACAGCTCAATATTGTATGTTAGGAAGTTACAATATTATATTTGCAGTTTAACATTACATATTAAGCTGTTAACTTTTTATATTCAGAACATCTGTGAATATAATTGTTTTAACATCTTAACATAAATATATTACTATGCTAATATAAATGTATTAAGCAAGGGTGGTGAAATTGTTGGTCATACAACAAAGTACATTGCATGTATTGTTAGTTAGGATGTTCATATTTTATGCGGCAATAGCACACTGGAATAACCTAATGTTCCGCGATCATCGAAGTTAAGCAGTGTTGGGCGCGGTTAGTACTTAGATGGGGGACCTCTTGGGACTATGGAAAAATCGTATCGACGGCGTGTTAATATTAATTATTGGTATACCAATATACTATAGTAAGACGTTAATATAACTTATTGCCATGTTACTATAATATATTGGCATGTTAATATATATTATTGGTGTGTCAATATAGTATTGTAAGATGCTAATATAACTTATTGCCATGTTAATATTTAATATTGGCCTACTAATGTAATATTGTAACAGAAAAATTCCCCACACGCATGTCAATATATAACATTTTAAGAATGCTATGTGCGGGCAATATAATGTTATTGCTAGGTCAATATAATAATGTTAAGAAATGTTTTTAATATAAATATATTAGCTGCAAAATATATTAAGGGTAGAACAATGATTTTTCAGCGTGTGCCAGTGAGAAAGTGTCTTCTTCCAACATTGTGGTAACATTCAAAGCTAAATGCTTCATTCATATCGAAATTTTAAAATAATTGGTTAAATTGCCTTTTTATTTAGCAGAGTATAGATCTGGATGCTCTACTTAAAACCACTGTGTCGGGATAGATACTCTGTTCCACAGAGCCAGTACGAAAAGAAAAAGGTTTTACTTGCGTGGGATCAACAGCTATTAGCAGATGTTATAGTTGAATATTTTTTCAAAAATGAAATTAATGTGAAACCAAATAATATGAAATCGATAGTGGAAGAAATATTGAAAACATTCCCAACTGAGAAAACAGTAGTATCTTATAATTTTTCTTTCTTTTTTTAAAGGTAATTTTGCAGGAAACATATTTCATACCTGGCGATAATCGTGGAAAAAAAAATCCCAGTGGCAAACTCTATAATCGCTACAATAATGTAAAAAGGAAGCTTCAAAAAGTGGGATTCTTAAACATATCAAATTCAACATCTGTGTCATCTTTTTCAGCGCCTGCATCTTTCGATATTGTTACATTGTCCCCACCTACAAATGGTTCGCTTACAAGGAGCAGCTAGTTTTATTTTACATTAATTTTTATGCTTTAGACGCATCTGATACAGAAGGCTTGTTAGGAAAAAAAGCTAGTCTCAAATATTTACCAAGCAATGACGTTACATTGAAAGACTTAAAACTCAAATAGTAAGAGACTCTGCCACTTAGAAGAAAAGATTTGTTAAGCAGCAAAAATACAGTTGATTCGATTTCGTCACAGTGGCCACTATACAAAAACGTTCACTTTGCTTCTTTTCTGGTAAGCTAACTTCGATTGTAGTTTGAATAGAATATTTCACCTTTAATTGTAGCTGAAGATTGATTTTATATAGCTGTTCGCTGGTAAAGAACACGGGGTAATTGGTGGTTGAGAAGATAACAGAGAGATTTTAAAAAAAGCTCTGCGAAAGAATATTAAAGACTCCGCGTGTAAAAGCTTGCTCAACAGTTTGCAGAGTGATACTACTAGAAGAAAGCATCTCAATTTGTATGAAGAGAATAATCAATGAGATTTTACCAACAGATACCGAAGACATAATATTATTCTTAGCACTGCCTGGAGCCATTAAGCCAAACCTTCGGTTGAATGAGAAATTAGGAGGTTGGAAGCCGACGATTTGTGACTCGCAAAAAAAGTTGTGTACTTATAGTTTCTACACAAAACGACATCCATCGACAAGTCGAAGCGCAACGTGAACTATATATAAGAGCTAATCTAAGCATTCAACCATTTATAGTTGTAGTATGTCAGGATCTAAAGTGTGTAGAAAGTATATACATTGATTTGGATGGTACACTATTTAAATTCAATGATTTCTTAAAGGCAGTAGATTCGCTTTTTAAATATTAACACGTTTTAAATTTAGTATCTCCACTAATCAGCGCTGGAGTGTGGGAATTTATATCAGAATATTTCTTTAAAGTAAGCTGTGAGATCAGTGGTATAACAAGAAGTTCTGTTGATGAACACATTCAATCTTATATTATAGGGGACTCAACAAGTCGCTACTTTTTTATTAATGTGGCTGACATGCTTACAAATTGCCCAGTAGAAAATATGAAATTCGTTTGAAGAAATTCTAAAAAGTTTTTTTTTCTATTCTTATATACTATGTATATTTGAGATTTGCCCTCCTATAAAGTAATTATAGCAATCTTTATAGAGCAACTAAGACAAATTAAAATTTCGCTGATTTTTTATGCATAGCTAAGCAAATTTTGGAATTCCTTGGTAAACTCAATATTATCGTTATTTTACTAAAACATTATGCATTAGATATATATCTAGCTAAATTTAGAGCAATTTGGCTATTTGGCAAGCGGTTTTATCAGTTTACCTAAAACTATCAATGTTGTTTTAAAAACACATACATATAAAATACTTTTTAAGCTCACAATACATAAAGTGCATGTCAACACAAACAGAAGTACAATTTAAGTTAACATGAAATGTCGTTGCATTGAAAATAAATACTTTGTTCATTTTAACAATTTTTTTCTCGTGGTTCTAATAGGAAAAATAATTAGTTGAAAATCGTAGGGAAAACACGTTGATTTTACGTGTATTTCTTTGATTCTAAAAGGAAATTTTTTTTTTGTGTAGGAACACCAGTCAGTATAACATGGGAACCTACAGCGACATTTCGTATAAAAATACAGTCCACCTTGAAGTTTTTTCTAAATGCAAAATACATACATAAGAGGACTTTAGATTTCGAACCCAGAGCAATATTTTCATATTTGATTAATGAAAACGTAAATTTAACGAGTCAATGATTTTTCTTAGTAATTCATGCCCAAAGCAATCTTGGAAATGCATATTTTTTCCATCTTAGATAAAATCGAACTCAGATGCTCCAATATTTTCACATAATCAAAATGAACGATCAAGCTACGTCACTACGATTATAAACAATCCGCATTAGATCTAATGAGACAATTCCAATCATAAACTTAACTCACCCAATGCATCACAGGGCGCTCTTCGGTACAGACGCCCATGTGCGTCTGTTGTACGGGTCCGCAGATGTTCGCCAACGGCACTCCTTGTTGCGGCTGCGGTGGCTGCAACTGCTGCTGTTGCGTACGTGAATGGAAAATCCTTGCTTCTTCTGGCGGCGCGATTATCCTTAACTCCCCCGAACCGGCAATTGTACAATGCCTGCACCAATCACTATCGCACGAGATCCACCAACACACTTGTCACTCACTAGCACTCAATTTGCAACGGATCTTCTGGCCAATTCAAAAATTAAGATATTCCAAGTCGAACACAGCAATAACAAAATTACAATCCCTTGCACGGAATCACTGCAATAAATTTGATTGGATTCGAAAACGTTCTAGTTCGCCCGGTAGTAACGCTGTCAGCTTGGGTCCATTCATTAATTTATCGTGTCTCGCAAGCCTGCGATTGAGACGTAGTACTCTGTTCAGCTTCAGAAGTGACTCAATCTGATATGGACCGGTGCTATGTCCAGACTCGGGATATCTCATTCGAAATGACAGTGGCCGAAATCAAAGGTCATACGCATTGGGTTATAGCCGAATTCCAGTACACAGAATAAGAGACTCCGTTGGTCACAAATCCAAGAACAACAAGAAAAGGAAGACCGGGAACAGCACGGCTGTGTCGCAGTTAATTTATATCAAGATCAGGATGACGACAAGAAGACCCACAACATATCGAAATATTTCAAGAGATCCTTGAGATGATAACGACCAATTTAGAGGTCCCGGTGTCTCCTTAAGATCGTTCGGCAATGATAAAGCAATATTTATATCCCGTCGTCAGAGACGGTGACGTTCACGTTTAATATCCAGTTTTAATTTCAAAAACTACTTGCAGATTTTCACGCTTCGCGAAGTGCATAATGTTTTCGGTTTAAAGTTACACGTTTCGTGATTTAATTCTGCGAACTGAGAACTGAACAACGTTACTCCACCGCACTCACTGATCCTATTACTTATAGCACCGCACGTGACTTACAGCCGTACGAGGCTCCGGTTGCAGCAAACGCTACTGCAACACGCTCCGCAATTTCAAAAACGTGCTTAAATCACAAACAAACGTCTCGCAAAACGATCTAAGCAAATTCCGCGTGAATTTCCCCAAAAACTGATTATTCGCACTCGTTTCCGATTCACTCACGGCCTGCAACGAGCTGTAAACGCATGCGCGGCTCGCACCATATTGAAGCCAACATCGAGCTCACGCCAAATGCCCAAGCCCACAGCAGAACCGCCGAAAACCTGCCCGACCGGTATTTTGTTGTCTTGTCGGCCGTTCTAGGCCCATTCGAAGCAAACAAACTTCCATTGGGTAGAGTAGCGAACACCCCACTGCTTTGGGCGAGTGTCGTTGCTATAGAAACTCGAGGCGTAACCGGGCGTCAGTCATGATTTGTCACAGCAGTAGCCAAAGTGAGACAGCTAGTCTCTCAAAGCACTCTGCTTCTCAGTTACTCTTTCGCCATGATGATCCCTCCACCTTTTCACAAATAGATAATGCACACTAAGAAATGCATAAGTGTGTAGTATACTGCTTGTATACCGTAACTTAGAGTAAAATCGAATCAGAAAAGGCTGCGTCGATGGAAGGGAGCCATTTCATGGGCGCGGCCTGCGCACTGAATGCACTCCACAGGCCGGTGCATAATTCATCGGCACGCACAGCACACCCCTGGAGATGAGATTTTTCTGCTGTAGCGGGTCGGGGAACACGAAAGCTTTCGCAACGCACTTTTCACGCAGCTCACGTCTGAGCTTGTAATCGATCGAATTAATTTCGCACCCATTGGTCAGATTCCCGGAATTAGCGATTGCTCGGTGGCGCACGAGTGCGAGTAGGAATTTGCGCGGACGACACACAGCAAACATTGTCGCCACACCAGATTGCTACCATCTGTCATGGGAAAATGAAAGCAACACAAATCATCTGGCTGGACCATATTTGTACCGGAGTTGCTGTTTCTGAAGCGGTTTGGATTTATATAATAGTTTGGGTTGTATTGTGAAGTTGAAGAGTTGTCGATTAGACCGTAAGTATAGTTGACGTGGCAATTTTTAGTTTCGCGGCATGGTGGGAAAATCGCTTTTGAAATATTATACCAGGCATGTGTATCCATTATGCTAAGCTCATTGATCTGTGTTTGATAGAATTTATGCTTGTGTACCTACACAATTTATTTTTTATTATGGTTTTTGATTATATATAATGGTTTTACATAAACTAAATATGTGGAGTATGGATTATTTTGATCTTATTGTCTTGCGTTAAGTTATGACCAACAAGAGTTGCTAGCAAAAGAGGAAGTTAATCGTACCGGGGAGAAAGGGCAATTTCAATCATTCATGAGAAGCAACACAAAAGAGTGGTTGACTAATTACCTATGCCGTGCATATGTTGACAGAAAAAAGTTTTAGTTTTTTATACTTTTTTATACTGTGTGTATAGAATTTAACTTCTCGAATTTTTATCTGTTTTACTAAAGCATATAGCAACTATGAATCAGTTCTCGAGGGGTTGCTCAAGCCAAGGCTGCTGTCAGCAGTGAGATCTGCTGGTGATCTCTCTGCCAGGCAGCATGGCTTCCGAAAAGGGCATTCAACAATCGATGCCATCTCAGAGGTTGTTGGGGCTGTAGCAAGAGTGGAAGAGGCATGCCATCAAGCCAGACCGGTCGTCCTGCTGGTAACACTGGACGTGCAAAATGCCTTTAACTCGGCGAGGTGGACAGACATCCTGCGGGCCCTTGAGCAGACGTTCCGTATCACTGACTACTTGCTAGCCATGATGCGGGACTACCTCAGGGATCGCTGGTTGCTCTACGACACCGACGAAGGAGTCAAAAGAAGGCCTGTCACTTCAGGTGCGGCACAGGGGTCGATCTTAGGACCTGACCTCTGGAACATTATGTACGATGATCTGCTGCGCCTGGAAATGCCTGCGAATGTGTTTCTGGTAGGTTACGCTGATGACGTCGCGACGGTAATCACTTCCAGATCTGCCAAATTCGCTCAATTCAGACTTAACCAAGTCATGAGGAGGGTGGATCGGTGGATGACCGAACACGGCCTCCAGCTGGCAATCTCTAAAACAGAGATTGTTATGCTGACGAAGCGGAGGATACCAACTATCATACCCATGACAGTTGGCTCCGTCGAGGTCCAGACCAGCAAGTCGGTGAGGTATCTGGGAGTGACCCTGGACACCAAGCTGACGTATTGGGATCATATCCGCAGGGCATGTGACAGGGCTTTAGTAGTCGTCACTTCGCTGAGTAGGCTAATGGCCAACGTCGGTGGACCCAGTGAGACGCGACGGAGGCTACTGATGATAGCGACCGATTCCATCTTGCTATATGGAGCCAAAATCTGGGGAGATGCGCTCCGAACTGAGAAGTTCCGGAAGCATATTGCCAGTGACCAGCACAATGGTGCCCTGCGTATCGCCTGTAGCTACCACACAGTCTCAGAAGAGGCTGTGATGGTGGTATCGGGAGTAATCCCCATCGACCTACTAGTGCGGGAACGCAAAGAAGGGTACCGCTTTCGCTCAGAGTTGGGCAGAACTGAGGCTCTGACGCACGCGCGTACGTTTACTCTTCAACTTTGGCAACAACGTTGGATTGTAAGTGCTAAAGGACGCTGGACGGCTAAGCTAATTGGTCTCATTGAGCCTTGACTTAACCGGAGCCACGGAAAGGTAAACTTTTACCTTTGTCAATTCTTGACAAAGCACGGTTACATCAGGAAATACCTGAACAGAATGGGTAAGGTGGTCACACCGTACTGCCGGTACTGTGTGACTGAGCTCGATGATGCTCAGCACCAGTGACGGCTCGTAACATAAAAATTTGGGTCGGCCAAAAGGGAAGCTATATTTTATAAGATTTAATTTTTGGTAACTACTTACATGGTCTCATAGGAATTAAAAGTGTCATAGTACTTTTCAAAGAGAAAATAACAAATCAAAGTTGATTTTTTTCCCAAAAGGATATACAAAGCAATAATACTTTGTATATTCAATCTTTTATTTGAATTACTGCGATATCATCGATTATTTCTGCACGAAAGTTATCATTTATCTTTAATTAATTTTCGTAACACTGCTATTAATGACAATCGCACATTATTCCTTATGCAAACTTTTAAGCATTTCAAGTTAAAAACAAACTTGCAATTGAAACTTTAAATTATCTTTCCCCATCGAACTAAATCGATGATTAGGTTTTAAAATTAAAGCGCACACCAAAAATTGTTCATTACGGACTACACGAATATACCACGAATATTAATCATAAAATACTACGCATGAATTTATCAAGCTTTCCTTTCGATTAAGTTTCTCATATTTTTTCATTAAATTATTTTCCTTATGAATTAATTCGTCTATAAAAAGATGATTTACGGTAGCATCTTTTTACCTGCATTATTTCAGTTTTTCCATTACCATCTCTTCAATAAAACACATTTTCGAAAAACCGTTTTCGCACTGACAAATCAAATCTATGCAATAGCTGCAGTCTCCTAATCAAAACAAAAAAAACAATTCAAAAAGCATATTTTTTTCTATTTTACTACTACCATCGTCTTATTACCCTACCAAACACTAGGCATTCTTCATACAATGCTATTTTACATCTCTTGAGAAACATAAAGCATCCTAACATTGACTTTAGCGTACTATAACGGAGCATGTACGATGCCTGTTGCTTTTAAGCAGAGCTGAAGCAGTTGGCGGCTGGCCGCTGGCAATTTTTACCATTTTTGCTTTACCCGGTTTGTATATCAGTACGAAATTTGATACAAAACACCTAACTAAATAGTTAGTATTGAAATGAAGCATAGAATGGAGGCTGCCTGAGAAGCTTTGAGTTGCTTAGACTGTAGCCAGACTCGGCCAGTTTACTATGGGCCGCAATTTCGGCCGTGCCTTCGATTCTCGCTTGTACTTGCTGGATATGATACGGCCGCCGCACAGTGGTCTATTTCGCGAAAAAGGTGAACTTTATTCAAATTATTGACTTTTAAGTATGAAGTTGAAACTTGGGGGTAATATTGTTCTATATGGCCCCCATCATTTGAGGTAGTAATTGGGTTTCATAAGTTTAAGGGTAATAGCACAGGTGGTGAAAACAGCCAAAAATTGCATCTGTCTTTTAACCTATTTTTTAAATTCAGAATATGAAGATCAAAATACCTTTGAATAATACAGCGTTATTAAGCTATGAAAGTCATTGATGATTTAGCCTCCCCCACTTTCATCGTGTTCATACTGCAGATAGTATAGGAATTCGGTGTTTAAAACTTCTAGTCCCTTTTAAGTTTAGAGGGTCACAAAAGGTTGTTACGAAATAGGTCTAGTTGTATTCATTGAAGTCCAAAGTAACTATCAAAACTTAATTTGCCTGCGGCTAGCTGCGGCTACGCTCGTAAAATCCTTTCAAAGTTCAGCGACCTTGCATAAAATGCAACATTTTGCGCGCTTATTGCGCCAGTCCGCGTGCTCTGCAGTATTTTCTTATCATTTGCACCAGCACACAATAGCAAGCATTTGTACCAGGTTGAAGCTCGCGAGATTGAGATAAACACAACGTTGAATTTCATAAATAAAACAATAGTTTCTAAACCCTACCCTTACTTCTTATGTTATTGGCAAAGTTTCAAGGGATGTATGTGTATTTGGCTGTTCATACATTTATTTACCCATTCACCTGTACTTTAGTATCATCAAATTTGCCAACTTGCTTCTGAGTTCAATTCCATTAAATATGTTCATATGATAATTCATGTATGATCATAGAGTAATTCAGGTATGTACATATATATGCTTAGTATTGAAATTATATGCAAAGCAACATTACCGAAAATATACTTTTACCCGTACAAAATAATTTCGTGCCAGGTATTAATTGGTAAAATTGTAAATATGCATGCATGGGTGAATGATAATATTTGTAAATTCGATATGTGTTTTGCTATATGCTGTAGATAGGCCTTTTTCACTACTTTCACTATTGATTTTAAGCTACTTCCACAAAAAATAGGTTTTTCAAATTTGATAGAATGATGTAATCGAGTATGCAGCTTTCGAATTCGGTGTTAATCCAAAAATGAAAAAAGTCGGATAGGGTGTTTTATGATCGCTGTCACTGTATTATGACTGTCATTTCGGCAACAGTTGGGAACAATTTTGGAAAACACTTACCTACAAAGAATAGTATTTAAGTATATTTGCACTTATTTGTCAGGTCAATTTTTTGATTTATATCATTTAGAAAACAAAAGAAATACAATAAAGTTAGAAGAAAGTCTGAGTTTTGGTAAAACCTTTTTAGTCAATTTGAGACAGAAAGGTCCGTGTGTAAAAGACTTAAAGACTACACAAAACTCATAAAATTGTATGACATAGAAAAATCGTGCGATCTCATATTATATAAAGAAGGAAATAAAGAGGAGTTGCCTGCGATAGTTTTGGTATTCGGCCTTGTCTGTTGTATTTCATCCACTCTTATATTCAGCTCTTTCGTTTGGTATCTCATGTAATTTTGCTCAAGTAAAAAAACGGCTATTGCAAAATTAAGTTTCCTTTCGATTTGTTTTGTTCATTTCGGCTTGCTCTGCTGCCTCAAAAAATGGCCAATTATAAAGTAACGCGGCGAATGTTGCATGATTTAAATATTCAAAATAATTACAATTGTTTCGATTGAACTTTATGGGTAAGGGTGCAAATCAAATTAATAATACTGTCCGACATCATTTGTGTCAAACAAATTTGAATAATCATTTCCACAGCATTTTTGCCTGCTGTCACGAATGTGATCCCAAATTTGGCTATCACGTCATAATATTGATAAAAATTGCGTCAGCAGGAAAACATTATAAAAATGATATTTTCCTCAACATTGAGGCACTATAGGCGGATTTGGACAGCGGTTTCGTGTTCAACCAGCAAAAATACTATGGAAATGATAAGTCACACTCGTTTATGAACAAGAAAATTTTTTTTCAATAGTGA
This sequence comes from Nemotelus pantherinus, assembly GCA_963978885.1. Lineage (NCBI taxonomy): Eukaryota > Metazoa > Arthropoda > Insecta > Diptera > Stratiomyidae > Nemotelus > Nemotelus pantherinus. Next base: position 213,992,716 of record OZ022264.1, read on the forward strand.
AATTTTCCAAATTTTGACCCTTTTTGGAAACTTTTTGTTAAAAGTTGGAGCCAACGCAATCCCAGAACTGGATTTCCCATGTTTGAAAACCCAAGAAACACTCAATTTCATACATCTAGTGGTTCTCATGAATAAAGTTCACCTTTTTCGCGAAATAGACCACTGTGCGCCGTTTCGTTAGATGGTTGGTGCATTGCAGTCGTATGTACATACATATGATTGAATGCTTGAGTGTATGAATGTTGAGTGTAGATTTTCAGGACTGTTGACTGGCCGCCGTATGAAAGATGTATATGCTGGATAAATTGTTCATTGCGCGTACACAAATTGAAATTGAAACAGCATTGAAATCGAAGCAGACGAAACGCAGTGGGTTGTAAGCCCGTTTAGACTCGACTATTTCAATCTGTTTCGTATTTAAATCCGGATTTGTAGACGTAGCTGATGACGAATTAAAGATTCTTCTGAGGTAGATATGGGTGAGAGAAATTAATGTGTAGTAGTTAACTACTTAATAGTAATTATTTATCTTTATTATTTTGGGGTGTCATTGGTCAATTATTTTGGTACGGCCGGGCCGACCCTGCCGCCCCTGACGAGCCGTCACTGCTCAGCACACATTCTTTATGTGCAGTCGCTTCGTAAGTTTGAGGCGCACCATTGAGTCCACGATTGGCCTGGCAACGCCTGAGACGATCGTGGAAGCAATGCTGCGAAACGAGGAGAACTGGCGCGCAGTCTCAACATATGTTGAGAAAGTGCTGCGCATAAAGCGGGAGGAGGCTTGCCTTACCGACCCATGAACTGTGGTAGTTTCTGAAGTCCGTCGTTACCGATGGGTGAGTCAGCACGACCGGGTCAAAGCAGTGCTTAGGCGGGTCCCGACTCGGAACTTCGTGGGCTTGTAGATTGTCCTTTTTTTTAGTGAGTCAAACCTCACATACCCCGAGGTGATAGGTCACCAGGGGATCTGGTTAGAAGATTTTTTTTGCCATCTACACTAGGCAAAAAAAAAACTAGCACGAGAAGCGAACGAATCGCGCCAGACTATTTTAGCACGGAAAAAGCACGCAGTAAACAAACGATCGACAAATTTGTTTTCCATCAGCGACATGCAATTGATATTTGTAATCATGGCACGAGTCTGACAGTTTGAAATCTCAACCAGCGACGAAAACAAGCTCGCGGAACGGCAGGAAACGGGCCAATTCCAGGCCGTCGCAAGCCATTGCCATACTACAATACTCGTGAGAGCGAGTGCAATGCCCTGGATATAGTGCAACCACCTAAATGCATTTGAATTGCATGGATATAGATATCGCGTAAAAGGATTCTCCAAAATCCCGTCGAAGAGAGATCATCAAGAGGAGTCCGAGGTTTCCTGTGAGGCGATCACGGCGTGGATTGCCTTCTTGATACACGGACAGGGTAAGAATCAGGTTGCGAGCTAGCTGTGGAGCGTAAAAAAAAAATTTGCGAGATCGAAGAAGAAAAAAGGAAAAGATCGAAGATCGGCAGCCGTGGAGTGGTGGTTAGAAAAACGAAAACGAGAAGGAGTTTTGTGGAATATCTGACGGGATCCTACTGTGGGAAACTGACTGGCGCGAGGAAAATTTCAACGAAACGGCGAAAGTGTGTGCCGGAGGAGATAGCTTGATGAAGAAATTATTCGAAGAAGCAGACCGTCGGGGAATCGCTAAAGTGGAGAAAACGAGAGCTGAGATCGCGAGCCACGAAGAAGCTACTATACTGAGTAAGAAGGTTAAGTTTTACATTGTATATAAAAAACTTAGGTCCGTATATAAAGTGATAAAGAAAATTAAATGTAAAATCGCGGCGCCGTTTGTCTTTTGAAAGTAGTTAGATACGCGAGCAGGTTAGTTTCACGGATTCTAGCTATTAGAAGAAATAAATTCATTGTAAAGAATTGTGAACGCTGGTGTATTGATTAGTGTCGTTTTTTTGGTTACTACACTGAAAAAACACATGGCGCCATAATTTATAGACTTCTGGCGCCATGTACATTGTCGATTTAGGGATAGTATTAAAATATAGCGCCACACGCCATAATACATGGCGAAAAGTACATAGGAGTAGATGCTATGCTTATAGCCCTCCACGCCATACACTAAAGTCCTCCACGCCATGTACTATAGTCCTCCACGCCATGTACTATAGTCCTCCACGCCATGTATATGGCTTTGAGGACTATATTACATGGCGTGGAGGACTATAGTACATGGCGTGGAGGACTATAGTACATGGCGTTGAGGATTATAGTATATGACGTGGAGGACTATAGTATATGGCGTGGAGGACTATAGTATATGGCGTGGAGGACTATAGTATATGGCGTGGAGGACTATAGTACATGGCGTCGAGGACTATGGTACATGGCGTGGAGGACTATGGTACATGGCGTGGAGGACTATAGTACATGGCGTGGAGGGCTATAAGCATAGCATCTGCTCCTATGTACTATGGCGTGTGGCGCTATATTTTATCACAAATCGACTGAAATCGACTATGTACATGGTGCCAGAAATCTATAAACTATGGCGTCTGGCGCTATGTGTTTTTTTAGTGCACCAAATATAAATTCCACCAAACATAAATTCTACCAAATATAAATTCGATAAATTCGAGTCAACATACTCACTATTGAATGTTCCTGCTCCAGTGTGAAAATTCACCGGTCGAAGTATCGAAAATATCGCAGCCAGTACTTCAGTTCAAAATGAGTCAATTATGTAGACTCAAGCTCTAATGTCACTTGCTGACATTTATACCTTCCCTCACACAGCATGGCTGCGAGTTATAATTGGAGTGCCATGAGCCATATTACATGGCTCATGGCACTATGTAATATAGCGCGTGGGGCCGTAATTTCTATGCCATGTAATTATGGCGCTGGGAGCCATACTGCATAGCTCAGGGCACTATGTACATAGCTTGTGGAACCATAAATGCTGCGCCATGTTACATAGGACCACGCGCTATGTAGATTCTGACATTATGGCGCTGGGAGCCATATTGCATAGCTCAGAGCACTATGTACATAGCGTATGGCGCCATAAATAATGCGCTATGTTACATGGCTCGGGGCGCCATGTGGATTTTTTTCAGTGTAGCGCGCGAAGTCGTCGCATTTCTTCTCGCTTCGGAGCGACGGCCAAGAGTTGGTTTTGGGGTTTGGAAGCGAGTGGCGCCCACCCACCCCATCTCCGGCGAGTTTACACTGAAAAAATACATAGCGCCACACGCCATAATACATGGTGAAAAGTACATAGGAGCAGGCGCTATGCTTATAGCCCTCCACGCCATGTAACATAGTCCTCCACGCCATGCAGATGGCGTGGAGGACTATAGTACATGGCGTGGAGGACTATAATACGCGGCGAGGTGGACTATAGTATATGGCGTGGAGGGCTATAAGCATAGCGTGTGCTCTTATGTACTATGGCGTGTGGCGCTATATTTTATCACATATCTACCGAAATCGACTATGTACATGGCGCCAGAAGTCTATAAATTATGGCGTCCGGCGCTATGTGTTTTTTCAGTGCAATAATATGCTTTTCGAGCGTAATGATTACGATTGATTTGCAGTCTATTTTTGAATTGAAGTTTTATTCGATTAAAATTCAAAAATTATTTAACACCTGGGTCTCAGTTTTTTCGATTGATTATCGAAATTTTCGCAGCGTGAAGATCGCTTGCCAATGTATCACGAAGAATTGATCAATTTTCCTCCCGTTTCTTAGTGACTTTTTTGGCAAACTCATTTTATTTGGGGTGTTTCTATTAGCTAAACATTCTTATTGCAGTCAAATAATCTACTACAATAAAACCTCTCCTATACTCAAGAAGCTTGCTGACATTTATACACCTCCTCACACAGTATGGCTGCGAGTTATAATTGGAGTGCCATGAGCCATATTACATGGCTCATGGCACTATGTAATATGGCGTGTGGGGCCATAATTTCTGCGCCATGTAATTATGGCGCTGGGAGCCATACTGCATGGCTCAGGGTACTATGTACATAGCGTATGGGACCATAAATGCTGCACCATGTTACATAGGACCACGCGCTATGTACATTCTGACATTATGGCGCGGGGAGCCATATTGCATAGCTCAGAGTACTATGTACATAGCGTATGGCGCCATAAATAATGCGCTATGTTACATGGCTCTGGGCGCCATATGGATTTTTTTCAATGTAGGCCCCTGAAACTAACCTCCTTATATTTTACCCGGTAATAAGGCCGGTATATCCTGTAATAGTTCATTGAAAAACGGTAACAATTTGTCTTATACCACTAATTAGGCCTGTGCATTAGATTTAAAATATTTACGATTTTCATATGAAATTATATTAAAATTAAAAATCAATTTTATTCTTAATTATGTTTGTAAGACACTGGGACTCATTAATGGTTGATAGCATTTCGTAATTGAATTTTCGGATAGTCTAGGCACATGTTCATTGAAACTAAACTTATTCGATAAATTCGAATAGCACACTTTTACAAGTTGATTTCAATGTATGATCCAATCTTACATAAAAACGATCAAATCTACAAAATGGCAAGCAGCTCTTAAAGCACAGCATGATTGAATGAATGCGACAATAAATCATGTTTATTCATTTTGTTCATAAAAACGATCGACAATAATTTAATCACAATCAGTCTGGCGTTTGTGAATTTCCTGTTGCTGTTTGTATCTGTCTCTAATCTGATCATGTTCGACTAAAACCCGGTTGCACGACTCACAGCATATCAAATCGAATCTATCGAAATTACTTTAAACTCTTTCAAACATTGTCAAAGCACATTTGTCCCAATAAAACTCTTCTGTTCATTGGACCTGTCTTTCATAATTACTATAACAACCGGTCCTCAGTCTGTGGGTGCTACGCCAACCGTTAGACCATCGCAATGCCAAAGCAAACATGTTCAGCACCTCGGTGTCAGCTCTTTCCAACACAGATCACTTCTTATCAGGAATTTCTATCAATCGAAAGTTAATTATATATTGACAGAATAGTGTTTTGAGCTGTTGGCTCCTCGAGACAAGCTCTCGTATGAACAATTTACCCGAAAAATATCTTACAGATTCTTATCTGCGACCAGGAATTAAAAACAAGATACCATCCGAAAATCAATTGAACTGAGAACGAGGAGCAACGGCTGAACGAAAGACGACACTTTCAGGACGGGAGGCAGCCAGGCCAGCAAGCAAGAATTATCTTATCTGAAAAATCTCTCGAAGAAGACTTTCTGTCAGCAGATCAATCTGTAATCTGCGGTCAAATATGGAAGTGATCGATTTAATATGCGCAGCCTGGACATCTTTATTTATGTCAAACATTTAAGGGGAATGTTCTGGTGCCCGGAGCAAACGTTCAAATTCAAATTTTCTAATCTTCGGTTCGGACTGTCGATCTAAATTGATGTGTCTTGTCAAGGCGTCTAATGCGTAGGCTACTAGAGAATTTGCATATTGTTGATAGCCGATAAAAAATTTCTTCCAATTTACATATCTGGTTCGACCAACGCGTTTTGTCACGATGTAACAGAAAATTATTTTACGGAACATTGTTCTCTGTGTTGCAGCTTCCCCATTACGAGTCCTTGCCAAACAACAATGTTTCAAAAAGAAATTCGTAGAAATTATTTTTTTGCCTCGAAATATGGGCTTGAAATATCGAGCGAGGCTCAGTTTCATGCTGTGAGTGTGTGAACATGGAATCCATCAAATTTTGATTGAATGATCCGTATCCTCTCGATAACCATCAAAGTTGGTTTTGAAATCGATAAGAAACTGTCGTAGCATCGTTGCACACTATACGCAAAACAGGCGTGCTGTGTTTGCGTTCACCCCAGGAGTCTTGTTTGCATGAGGTTCCGCTACGCTGCCAATCGGGTGCTGATTTCGAGTCGTTGACCGAAATGCGTGAGGTAATATAATTGTGGGTTTATTTTGACTGTACGAATTTCCCACCAAAGGGGTGCTTTTGCTTGCAATCTAACCTTTCATTTGAAATAAACAAATATGCTGGGGTGATTGCCATTCAATTCCACCAAATGATTTTGTGCTTTATTTATCAAAGGATGTTATTTCGCATCATAGCTACAGGTAAATAGTTACAGGTAAATCTTTTTTTTTTTTTAAAATCCAGCGTGCATTACAATCCAACCATTTAGGACTGTGTCACTTTATTTGTGTCCTTACGAGCTAAACAAGCACTTTGTTCTCTATTAATTCACCGAAAACGTATGCACAACAATACAATAAACCAAACCACACGTTTCATCTGCCGGGGGTGTAGTTTTTATCATAAGGGGATCTAAAATACTCAATTTACATTGTTACCCAGGGTCATAACAGACTAATTCACATAAGTCAATGGGAAAGCGATAATAATCCCAAGAGTAAACTAACAAGCCTCCGAACATACGTTTCCCACAATAAAACAAATTCATTTAGGCTTTTTATCCCTGCCCCCAAAAACTATCCGGACACTGCAACAGAACGGAAAGTGTGTGTTGGTCCTCACGCTCTACTTCACTTTGCGAACGTAAAAAGATTACACTAAATCGCGTATACAATCCTGATTTTTCGGATTTGTTGAATGGGTAAATCATCAAATACGAACAGGATACAGGTCGTTGCTGGTCTTTCATACAAACCGAGCGACGACGGTCGGCATTCTACGAGACCTTGTTCGAGTGTATTTTTTCGTTCACCGATATTCCATTGAAGTCCATTTGCGCGAAAGAATAATGATACGGACATGGCACGTGGCGTTTCACAATACTTGCACGCTTGTAATTTGTTTACAAATCACTTGAAATGAGAAAAGCCGTGCATGGCATTGGATTAGGATTCGCGACGGACCAAGGTGGATTGAGGCATTAACCTGCTGAGTGACTGATGTTTTCATAGCACATGTCAGAACGCATTGAGCTGTATCCGTTTGATGGCTTTAGTGAATTTTCACGATTGTTTTTCAGGTTGAATTGTTTTTCTATCAATGATAGGAGCAGTTGCCTTTCGCGTAACATTGTGTGTCGAGGCTTTGTGAGGCCCATTTGTGCATACCTTTGTGGCATTTGAATAAAAAAGCCGGGTTGTATTTATTTTTCTCATACATTTTGATTCTTAGTACTTTCGGACTTAAAACAGATTTAACAATCATGGGTGTCATATTCTCATAGTTTGAATCATATTTTTGTAAAATTTACATTTAAACATTTGGTGAAACTCGACTTGATGCACCACACATCCGTTCCATGAATTTTGCCAATAGATGTTTGTGTTTTTGTGGTTGTGTGTTTGCTTTTGAGGGTTTTTTTTGTTTGTTTTTCTTAATTGTATTGTCTTCTCGATTATTGTTTTGCATAATTTTTTGTGTTTTTCTGCAATGTTTGCCCCTGCTATCAACTATTCGCCCTCTGGTGGTAGGACTTCTCGGCTGTGGTGCAACAAGTCGAGTTTACCCCAACATTTTTAATCCTCAAATTTAAATTCGTACTTATACAAATGATAATCATGAGAAGAAATTTCTGTTCAGAATAGCTGTGTCCAATATAATACTCGCATGATCTTCATACGCACCTATAATTGATTAAATGTTAGGCTCTTTTTACTTATATACGCTCATTTCATCCTAAATGAAGAGGCGGTACCGTTTATGGACACTCATAATAGCATCATTAAGCTCGGGTTCGAGCAATTTTCCCTGCGTATTGATAGGAATGGCAGGAAGAAAGGTTTTGCATCAAAGGATTCTGAGTCCGAAAAACACAACCCGAAGCAGGAGGCTCTGACAGTAGAGCGGTCATACAGCAATGGATCCGCCACTATTTCTAGGGGTACATCTGAGCAAGAACTAGATGCCGATACTTCTCGACTGATGGGGTCGATGTCGGCATTACCTCTAATTTAGGTTGCTGTATAGACCTCTTGAATCTGACAAGAGAGGAGGAGAACTAGCAAGCCTTAACGTTCGAGAAGCAGTGCGACTAGTCAATTTATTTACCAAGCAAGGCATCATACACAATAGCAAAACATTAATAATTCATTATAACAACAACAAAATACATATTGTGGCCAACACATTAAAAAACCTCTAGCGCACTTGAACCGCTAGAAACACTAATGTTCGAAGAATAGTAGAAGAACCGTGCAGATTTTGAATGCATATTCTACCACACGAGCTGCATATTACAGCCAAACTGTTTCAAACGCCACGTTTTACTTTGGTCTCAAGAATGCACTATAACTAGGGATTCCAATCCCGAACCATTTTTTCAATCCCGGGATTACGGGATTAAAAAATCTCAAATCCCGGGATCCCGGGATTTGAGATTCAAAATATAACACAACAAAATAAGTCAAGTTTTTAGTAAACAGATTAAATTATGTGCCATCATTTCAAAACTATAGCAATAAGTAAGCTGAAAACTGTATAAAAAATATGCTACTGAATAATTACTAATTTATTTAATTGATGCAAATAAAAACAATAATTTTAATTATCCGAGACGTTGACAGTATGAAAGCAAATATTTAAAATTACAACTATTACAAATTACAACAACAAATCAGGAAAAAAAATCGCAACAATAAATCACAACTCTTAACATATAATATATTCAACACATAAAAGTTCTGCCAAAGTTCATTGGTTTTTTCGGAAGTAACATTGAAGCAATAGCAAAGTATCCAAAGTATCGTCTCCAAGCCTGCTTCTAAATTTATTCCCGATGTTGGACGCCGCGGAAACGGTCGATAAATATTGGTAAAAGTTTAATTTCTTTTGCAATAGTTTTAATTAGATTAGTTTCTTGCGGCATTTCATTCATACTTTTGCAGCTCTTCTTGTAGCATCAATTGACGACTACCTTGTTCTGATTCAATATGGGTATCTACTGGGTTCTCCTCATTTCTTTGGCTAGCAAGCAAAGGGTTCAGCATCTAGATCATTGAAGTATTTTTTTTTAAATATTTGCGTTGCTTGGTTTCCAAAATAGAGATTCTATTTCACTTGGTAAATTTTTGCTGACACAATGTAAATTCTGGAGATAGCTTAGCTAACCAGATAGCCCAGTACACGGACGCTCTTTTGTTCGGTCCAATATTGCAATTTTCATAGCATTCACAAGAATGGACCGTTTTTCTCCTAGCAGCCTAAATAAAAATCTTGATGAAGTATTAGCAGTGCATAAATTTGCCACTTTGCGATTTGAGGCCTCCACAGTCAATTTTACAAGGAGTAAAACTTCAATAAGTTTCTGAATCGAATCAAACTCAGTTCCTTTTAATCGCTCTGGATATTGCAGGCCTATTAATGTATAATATTTTTCAAAATGGAAAACCGTTTAAACATTGTCAAGAGATTATTTCATCTTGTTTTACAATCCAGTAAGTGAGACAATTAAATGCATTGCTCGGATTTGACGTAGTTTTGAAAATCGTTATTATTTTTCGTTGGAGTTTTTTTTAAATATAAAACTACCTTACGAACTTTCTTTATGCATGCGCTGATGTCCTTCGTCAGATCTAGCGTGTCTTGCAGGTGACCGGGTTCAACGTAGTAAGCTGATTCAGGAACGTCCAAATCTTCGTGGTCTTCGTCCAGATTATCAGCTGCTTCATCAACTCTTTGATCTAGAATGGACCTCTTATTATAGAGAACATCGCAAACTGCCAAAAGGATGCTATGCGCCAAACAAATATGTTGCTCTGTAATAACTAGTCTGCCTACTTTTCGCATTTCATTTGACCCATCAGTTATGATGGTAGCAATGAAACAATGTCTTTTCCTAGAGAAACATCAAACTCAGCGAAACGCTCTTTTAATATATCTAGGTAGTTTGCAACTGTCATTGATATCCTTACTCGCACCAAGCTCCAGTAAGAATTCACTAAGTAGATGTTAATATTTGTGTAGCGCCTATTTCTTGTCGAGGTCCACTCATCAAATGTCAAACTGAACCGTTCACCTGAGATGCTAGCCTGTCTTTTTTATTATTTTTTTTATCCTGCTTGCATAGCCCACAGCCTTTTTTTGATTGTTATTGAGGATTTTGGTAAATCTGTGTATGCATTCGCTAGTATTAATTTCCTCAAATCATTCGAAGTAACGAATGCACTAAATGCGAAACAGTCCATACTTATTTATTTACAAACCCCTTTGTATTCTCTTGTTAACTGTTGCATCGGTTTGTTTTGATCTATTCTTTACGCATTTTGATGTGAACTTGCATGCTAATTGCTTTCTCATAAATATGGATTCTATTTGCTCTTTTCGAGTCTTGCCGTAATTTGATTGCCGATTATGCTTGACTCCCGGCCCCGGAATCCAGGCCAATTTCTGATCCCGAAAATCCCGGGATTAGAACTCATCAATCCCGGGATTTTCGGGACCAGAAATCAGCCGGGATCCCGGGATCCCGCATCCCGGGAATTCGCTAACTATAACTCATGTGGTGGAAAAGTTTCAGATATTACCACTGGCATGAATTTCAAAGTTTATGAGAGCAAAACTTTTGTTGATTATATTCGTCATCAGTTGCTTATGTCTAGTGATGGGCGTTTCTGTTGTTTTCAAAAAACGAAAACGAACTGTTTTCTTTCTTTCTTTCTGTTTGAAAAAAACAGTTTTATGCTGTACGACAATTAGAGTTTCGTCGTTCTAGGATTTTCACATACTAGGTATAATTAGTACGAGTACCAAAAAATACCTGTTCCAAATACTTATTTGAAGTATGTACATGCATACATACACTGCATACGATTTGCAGTAATGTAATGACCTCCACCCTCGAGACACAACGTTCCCAAGCTAGAATGGTGATGGTGCAAGATTACCTTCAAAGAATACTAAGTCATTAGTCTGTGCAGCTTGTCCGTAACTTTCCAATGGTCGGTCATTTATTTGGCAAGTCTTTCTCCAATCTAGGGGCCATCTAAAGGAAAACAATCAAATTCAATCAATTTAATTTGTTTTTCATTTTATTATATGCAGAAAACACCTCCTGTATTCGTTCAAATTTCCAAAGTAAAAAAAATACTAAAATAGGACCACCTAATCCTGTTGTCATCTATATGACTTTTCATTGAGCAATCTGCGATACCAAACTTTTTCTGGCTAATCTAAAATAGTCGGATTTCCACTTCACCTCACTGGAGCATGAAGTTTAACGAAAATTTTACTAAGAAATGATAAAAAAAAATTTCGTTTATTAAACATGCACCCACTAGGGGACCAACTTCTTCCGTAAGGCTGGACATGAGACCAAGGGGCACCTTACCTCCCGCGGTTTCGTTAATTCCAACCCCGGTAGGGTTGGAGACACCCTCGTGGCGACCTCCAGTCACGAGGAGGGCCTCAGGACACCCAGAGACGCCAACTGGTGATCCAAATAGGATCTCAACCTTATCCTCCTCGGCACTTTTAGTGCTACTTTTAGTTTTTCCGGAGAATTTCATTTTGCCGTATCTTCAAAACTAGGCTTTTTCCCAGACTTGTATGGAAATTTTGCCCGAAACAACTCAGAAAGGCCCCCGAATTCATGCTAGATAAAAAAAATTTTTTTGGAAAATATTGACGTTTTTACCCAAAATCCCCTAAATAAAAAATTTTTTGCCCTTAAAATATCACTATTGTACTCCCCGAGCACTTTCAATCACCGAAAGCGCCGTAAAGCTAGTTTTTGCCAAACTATGGAGGGTTGGAAAATCCCTTACTCCCCTACAAAACCGAAATTTTTTTATCACAGCAATAAGTATTGGCCCGTTATGTCCCAAAACACTCTAACCCTAAATTGGCCGATTTTGTCCGATTTGAGCTCCTTTTGCCCTAAAAACATTTTGAATATTAAATAAAATACTTGCAAGTACGAAAATGCTCGCAAGTACGAAAATATTGTTTTCCGCAGCTGAACAGTTTTCCACCGCCAAGCAGTTCGTTTTAACAAGCGAAAAACGGTTCGTTTAAAAAAAAAACGAAAAACGATTAAAAACGATTAGTTTAAAAAAAAAAACAGTTCGTTTGAAAAAAACGATTCGTTTGAAAAAAACAGTTCGTTTAAAAAAAACGATTCGTTTGAAAAAAAAGGCAAACGTTTCGTTTGAAAAAAAACAGTTCGTTATAAAAAAACGATTCGTTTTAGAAAAACGATTGGCTTTAGAAAAGCTATTCGTTGTAAAATAGTTGGAATATTTGGTTTAAGAAATACTATTTGTTGTAGAAAATGGTTCGTTTTAGAAATGCTGTTCGTTTTAGAAAAAAAGATTCGTTTTAGAAAAACTGTTTATCGCTATTTGGAAAAACTGTTCGTCCGTTTTTTGCTGCCAAACGTTTTTTCAAACTGTTTGGCGTTTTTGAGCCCATCACTACTTATGTCACAAAACTTTGAAAGCAGCATTTCATATAACATCAATGAAGAACATGCTCAGTGCCTGCAGCACTGTAACTGAAGTTGGTGTTTGGGGCTGCGATCCGAAAAATTTGCAGAACTCTAGGAATTGAAACATTGGTTATTTATTTTTATTGTAGATTTTTCCGCTATGAATACTAACTGTAAGCATTTATTGATACAAAAATAGCAGTACCGACTCGTGCTGGCAACCTTTTGCCAGTATCAAACCCAAAAATTTACCACATCTGCTTCACGTTAAAATTAACCTACCCTGCGAATTTCGTCTCGATCCAACGACTGCATTCGAAGTTATAGGAGTATAAAGAAATTTAGGGTTACCTGCAGCGAGTTTTTTCAAATAATCGAAAGCTTAATATTTGCTGTTTATTGTCACTACAATATCATTACCAATTGAAAATTCTACGATAAAACCGCTTAATAAAGATATTGCAAACAAACACAAATCCAACAATAGCTGCCAACCCTATCGTGGCTTTTCAACCAGATTCGGCCTGAATAATGCCTATAATAGAATCCATTAATTGTATGAAATTCGTATTGATATCCTTACTGCACTGGAAGTTAAATACACAAAAATTATCATAGCTGGCAGCACCAATCGAATTTTTCAACCAAATTTCAATCAAACACGGCCTACTGTGTCAATTTCATGGAAATTTGGTAACTGAATCAGAATTTATAGGACGAAAAGCAGTTTCTTTTCTTTGTAATTTTTCAAGATGGCACCACTGGCACAGAGTTGCCCAGAATTCAAAATCGCTTCTATCAGACCTGGTCCTACTTAAGTCCAATGTATTCTGTAAATTTCAATTACATCTGATTGTTGGTTCGTGAGTTCCCGTGAACAGAAGTTTTTGATGCTAAAAATATAAGTACATTGGGAAAGGGTTACCGTTCTTGTCCGACATGAAATTTCCAAAGTTTTACTTTGACTAATGCAGATAAAGCATAAGATTTGTATACAAGTTTATTTTTATTGTAAGAAACGGACATTTTTTAGGAAATTCGATGGTTTGAATGTTTTCACTTTCAGTGCATTCCGTAGCTACATGATTGCCAGCACGTTCATCAAATAATATGTCCTGCAAGTTTCATAATGATCTGATAATCTAGTAAAAAGTTATCGCAATTCAAAATATTTCAAACTTTCCCAATCTCATTTTAGGCACCTAATGCACACATAGGAAGGAATACACATAGGAACAAAAACATTAAGATATTCACATTTAAAACACGTTCAGAATTCATTACGTAAACGTTATTTTTGCAAAAGTTATTTTTTGACAGAAAAATAGGTATATTTAAAATATCACTAAAATGGCTGGCGGCGCCAAAGGATTAAAGATTATTAGCGTTTTGTAAGACTTGGCACTATTCTGTATATACACGGAGAGAAATTTCGGCAGTTATTTTTACTAGAGTGGAAAATAGAATTTACTATTCCAGAAATTTAATATCGAAACATGAACGTCATTACAAATTTGATGAAAATTTTCTATTTTCCTGCAAAGAATAGTCAATTCTATTACACACTACCACTTACTCATTACAGTGTAGTAACAGGATTCACAGCAAGGTAGTAAAATGTGTAGTGCAATTGATTGCAAAGGTAATGGGGTAAAAAATTATTACTATTGCAATAAAATTAATTGCAATTTTTGTATAATTTCATTACACTTTTCTCTCCTCCTGATAATTTCAGTTCAATCGGATAGCGCGTTCCTGAGATTTTTTCGCTGAAATTTTTTTATGATATATTTATTTGTGTATATATATATATATATATATATATATATATATATATATATATATATATATATATATATATATATATATATATACAGTGGCGGCTCGTCACAGTGGGCAAAGTGGGCCGGGCCCACCCTCTAAAACACATAAATAATAATTTTAAATAAAAGTTTGAGTCATCATTAACATATTAATTCATATTCGTTTAACATGATAAATCCTTCTATAATTTTAATCCAGCAATAGCACATTTTTATATCATTCATTCATACCATGCAATGACGTAAAATCACATAGTGCCATACATACATTGAATGTCCATCGCGCAATGTATCAACATATTTTCATGCATATAAAACAATTACTACAATAAGCTACAAGCATAAACTATACAATACAATATACACCTGCATCTTGTACACATAAATGTATATTCCTCTTCTCAGTCCCATACACGTAGCGAATCCAATCCCGGGATCCCGGATCCCGGGATCCCGGGATCCCGGTCAATTTCTGGTCCCGAAAATCCCGGGATTGATGAGTTCTAATCCCGGGATTTTCGGGATCAGAAATTGGCTGGGATTTCGGGGCCGGGAGTCAAGCATTATCGGCAATGAAGTTACAGCAAGACTCGAAAAGTGCAAATAGAATCCATATTTATGAGAAAACAATTAGCTCACATCAAAATGCGTAAAGAATAGAGCAAAATAAACCGATGTAACAGTTAACAATGGAATACAAAGGGGTTTGTAAATAAATAAGTATGGACTGTTTCGCATTTAGTGCATTCGTTACATCGAATGATTTGAGGAAATTAATACTAGCGACTGCATACACAGATTTACCAAAATCCTTAACAACAATCAAAAAAGGTTGTTGGCTATGCAAGGAGGATAAAGAAAATAAAAAATAAGATATAACAGGCTAGTATCTCAGGTGAACGGTTCAGTTTGATGTTTGATGAATGGACCTTGACTGCAAACAGGCGCTATATAAATATAAACATCTTCTTAGTAAATTCTTACTGGAGCTTGGTGGGAGTAAGAATATCAATGACAGCTGGAAACTACCTAGATATGAGTTTAATGTTTCTCTAGGAAAAAACATTGTTACCATCGTAGCTGATGGGTCAAACGAAATGCGAAAAGAAGGCAGACTAGTTGGTACAGAGCAACATATTTGTTTGGCGCATAGCATCCACTTGGCAGTTTGCGATGTTCGCTATAATATGAGGTCCATTCCAGATTAAAGAGTTGATGAAGCAGCCGATAGTCTGAACGACGACCACGAAGATTTGGATGGTCCTGAATCAGCTAACTACGTTGAAACCGGTCGCCTGCAAGACACGCTAGATCAGACGAAGGACATCAGCGCATGCATAAAGAAAGTTTGTTAGGTAGTTTTATATTTTAAAAAAGCTCCAACGAAAAATAATAACGATCTTTAAAACTATGTCGGATCCGAGCAAGGCATTTAACTGTCTCCTTTAAATGGATTGTAAAACAAGATGAAATAGTCTCTTGACAATGCTCGAATAGTTTCCCATTTTGAAAAATAGTATACATTAATAGGCCTGCAATATTCAGAGCAATTAGAAGCAACAGAGTTTGATTCGATTCAGAAAATTATTGAAGTTTTACTCCCTGTAAAATTGCTGTGACGGCCTTTAGTCGCAGACTTGCAAATTTATGCGCTGCTAATACTTCATCAAGATTTGTATTTAGGCTGTTAGGAGAAAAACGGTCTATTCTTCTGAATGCTATGAAAATTGCAATATTGGACCGAATAAAAGAGCGTCAGTGTACCGAGCTATCTGGTATGCTAAGCTATCTCCAGAATCCACATTGTACCAGCAAAAATTTACCTAGTGAAATAAAATCTCTATTTTTGAAACCAAGCAACGCAAATATTAAAAAAAAATACTTCAATGATATAGATGCTGAACCCTATGCTTGATAGCCAAAGAAATGAAGAGAACCCAGTAGATACCCATATTGAATCAGAACAAGGTAGTCGTCAATTAACGCTACAAGAAGAGCTGCAAAAGTATGAAAATAATCAATCATGAAATGCCGCAAGAAACTAATCTAATTAAAACCATTGCAAAAGAAATGAATCTTTTCGAAAGTGGTGGCACTTGCATAGTTTGGAGCAGGCGTACCAATATTTCTCGACCGTTTCCGCGGTGTCCAACATCGGGAATAAATTTAGAAGCAGGCTTGGAGACGATACTTTAGATGCTTTGCTATTGCTTCAATGTTAATTCCGAAAAACCCAATCAACTTTGGTCGAATTTTTTATATGTTACTTTATTATGTATCTCAATTCTAAGAGTTGTGTTTTGTTGTTGTGGTTTTTGGTCGTGATTTTTTGTTGTAATTTGTAATAGATGTAATTTTTAATATCTGTCTTCATACTGTCAACGTTTTGGATAATTAAAATTATTGTTTTTATTTGCATCAATAATATAAAAAAGTAATAATGCAATTTTTTATACAGTTTTGAGCTTACTTATTGTTGTAGTTTTGAAATGATGGCAAATAATATAATCTGTTTACTAGAAACTTGACTTATTTTGTTGTGTTGTATTATGAATTTCAAATCCCGGGATCCCGGGATCCCGGGATTTGAGATTTTTTAATCCCGTAATCCCGGGATTGAAAATATGGTTCGGGATTGGAATCCCTACATACACGCCACGACGGGCAGACGCATCACTAGCCCATTCATAATTCTTCTACATCATCTACACTATGCTACAAACATAAGTATAAGCGAAAGTATAAGTTCGCGTTTGTGTGTTTATCGATTTCTGTTCATCAATGTGGCTCGGTGGGCCCAAGCATCACTGGCCCACTATGCGTTGTTATTAGTCCAAGCTGCGATCTATGAGCATTGACGCTTTCAATCGCAACAAAATTGATTTTCTATATTGGGCCGGCTCTTCATCTACGAAAAATTGACGTGTGCAATCGCGTCAAAATCTATGTTGCATATTGGGCCAGCCCATCATGCGTTTACATGCGTAGCTTGAATCAGAACTACAAGATCATGACGCGCGCAAGTCTCTCAGAGTTCGGTTTATGAATGAATGAATGAATGAAAAATTGTTTGTGGTATTTTTTTCAGCATTTTTTGTCAAATTATAAACTATAAATGAGCTTAGTTAGATCATAGTAGATTTCATTAATGGGAGTATTTTTGTGAAAAATATTATGAAAAAAATGTAATGCGACGTGTGTTAATATTGTACTGAAAATCAAAAGAAGAATAATGTGGCGGAAGACAAATCTATGTACACCTGCATGTATCCAAAAGATACAAATTTTTCTGATGTGAAAAATTAGCGAATAGGTATGGGACTTTACCTATTACATGATTGTTTTTGAAATATATCCCAAAAGAAAATTAATTTCAGGAGTTGAAGCATGAAATGCTTATTTGTCTTCTCAGGATAAATTTGAAACAAAGGTTAGGTTAGATCCTGGGTGTAAAATGCAAAGTTTAAAAATTCCAAGAAGAAAAATGCACCTCTCATCTTTCATATAAAATAAAAAAAAGACAACTCTTTTATAAAATGGAAATAAATCAGCTAGCATAAATTTAGTCCATAAACTGTGCTAACAGATTTTCCAAATTCTTCAATAACAGCTCTTGCAGATACTAAAAGACTAAATACAATCAGGGTTTCTTATTACGGTTTCAAAAATTATGTGGAGGTCTGAGCTCAGCTGCATTCTGAAAGTATCTGTTTTTTTCATTCAATGAGATGGAAAATGACTCCATAAGAAAATTATGTGATTCGGTGCTTGCTTTTGGCTTGGGGCTTGCTTGTATCATGCATGCGTAGGAAAGAAAATAGTAAAGTGAAGACGGCACAGAGAATGTTAATGTAAGCAAAGTGCTAAACACTTACACGATTTAAACTTTTTCTGGATGAGTTTTCCGTTTTCAGTGGTACTTTTAAAACTATTCAAAACGATCTCATCATTAGTAAATGTACTATATTAAAAAAACTTTATATTTGTACTACATGAAAAAGCTTTATACTTGCTGAGATTCATAACGCTCCCTGTTATTCCTGGCAAATCGATGAGTCCACTGACACCAAATGTTTGTCCCAACTATCAGTGATTTTTCGATACGTTTCAGAACAAGGCATTACAGTAGAGAGATTCATGGTTTTTTTTTATGTAAGTCAAGGTAAAAAAGCTGGAGATCTCTATAATTTACTAACTAAACATTTAAGCATTTCGATATTGCCAGCATATTAGTGGGACAAACCTATGATGGTGCTTTTGTGATATCGGGGACTTGCAAAATAAAAGAATGCCGCATCTTTTTCTTGAATTTGACTGGGTTATTAGCATTTTTTTCCAACTCGACGAAGCAAACTAGTGTAGTTGATAAAGTTAATCGTAGGTGGCTACCTGATTGCAGCAATACACGATGGAACTGTAAGTCTCGAATAATTTAAGTTCTTTCAAATAGTACAAAGTCTTCGAAATATTTTTAAATGATGTCCAACATAGAGAAACGATTAAAGAGTCCTTGGGCTTCAGGCATATTTTGTCGGTCTTCTCGTTTTTATTTTTGCTAAAAACTATCAACCTTATGTGTCAACAAACAGGTGTTCTATTTGAAATATTAATTATTGTAAAGTTAAGTGCAGATATTAATTATTGTAAAGCGCGAGTCAGTAACTTACTACTAACATTAAAATCATATAGAGGAGACGATACATATTTTGAAAAAAAATTTAACGATGTTTGCAGTAATTTTGGGCAACCTGTTAAAAGATGTAAAATAGATTACGGTAGCATTTCAGATGCGAAAACTTATTTTAAAAGACTTCATGCGTTAAATTTAGACTAATCTAACTAAACCTTTCGGATATGAAAAAAAATAGATTTTATCAGTTTCATTAATAGTAGTAATCTCAAATCATTTGCGAAGGCTTTTCTTAAAAATCTACTAGACTCTCTTATCGACAGCTACCCCTAAATGTTTGAAAAAATTAAGCAACGAAACGAACTTTGTGTGTAGTAATCTGATCATAACAAATTTGGAATCACGCAGAGTTTATCGGACCTTTTAATTTTTATATCTGATAATAAGTTCCAAACGAAAGTATTGGATATTTATAAATTGCTAAGTCAAGTTGCTTCACTGGCATCTTCTTCCACTTCAGTTGAACGAAGTTTTTCAGCTCTTAAGAGAGTAAAAACCTTTTTACGGAATTCAATTTGTCAGACAAGGCTTTCCGATTTAAGTACAATGGAAATTGAAAGGGATTTAGTTAAAATGTTGTGAGAAGGTTACAATTTCAAATTTCACAACCAAATAATTGATCCTTTTGCATCATCAAAGAGTAGATGTAACCAAATAATTTACAAGCATATGTAGTAAATTATATAGTGCATCACCCTTTAATCTTTATTTTTAAATACTTTTGGAAAATGTTAAACTTGATGTAGAATATTTTGCATGTATATATGTATATTAAACCACTTGAAACAAGTGTTTTAGTTTCATATATTTTATACTGAGGAGCATTGAAATTGAATATTTCTCGGAAGTCTATCTACTGCGTAAACGTAGTAGATAACTAACTGGGCCAAAAAGAATGGTTGGATCGATTGAAAGGTGTTGAATAAATAGCGACCAAAACACTAAATTTTATTTATTTGAAAAAACTGACCAGCATACAATGAAATCAACGAAAATTTGTTCGGATAACAATAAAAAACTGGGCCCACCCAATCTCAACAAGCACGAGCCGCCACTGTATATATATACATATATATATATATATATATATATATATATATATATATATATATATATATATATATATATATATATATATATATATATATATATATATGTATATATATATATATATATATATTTAGATTGGGAAATTAAGTGGGTTTAAGATGTTGATAGGCCCTTTGATAAGTTTGTTTTGAAGTTGTATTTAGCGAAACTGTTTCTGAACAGATTCCAATCTATCACTATATAGCTCAAAAACTGGGTTCCATATTATTCAGGCATATTCCAATAGAGGGCGCACCAAAGTGATATATAATGACTTGGTAACCCATATATTCTTGAACTCTTATGAATCTGAACTTTTTATTAGCCCTGGCAAGGATTTTGTCATAGTGGAGAGATCTATAATATGATCAACCCTATTCAATATGGTGTTGTTAAGGCAATAAGAATACTTTTTGATTATATTCTTACGGGAAAACCTTATTACATGGCACTTGTTAGTGTTAGCATTTAGATTATTCTCATTGCACCACTGTTCGAAAGATTGAAGCTTGGATTATAGCTAAGTTGCGTCAGATTGCGTGTTAACGCTGTGGTAGATTTTTAAGCTGTCTGCATAAAAGAGGTGGGGTATACCAAGCAGTGAAATCAGAAATGATGATGTTAAAAAGAAGGGGACCTAGATGACTTTCCACTTTTAAGAGTGTACACTCTAAAAAGTGGATCTATAATTAATTCTTTAATAATAGGAAATATATTCATTTTTTCGTTTAAAATAACGAATCACAAATTTTTTTACACATTCGATGTGCATTTTTTGCTTTTACGTCACATCAGCTGAATAATACACAGCTTTTTGTAAATTGAAGCAAAAAGAGTGTAGATTTACTAGTTTGCTATTCACCTTTGCGCCAAAGCCATAAAATTGCATCATTATTTAGGGTAAAATTACACCATTTGGTCGTAAAAAAATATTATTTTTCCGCATTTTTGTAAATTTACATATTTAATAGTAGGAAACCAGTTTCCTACTATTATAACGGTAAAATTCGACCAACATTTTTTTGAGTGTAGCTGTGGTAAGATTATTAAACAAAATGAACTCATACATACAATGGTTCATTTCAATCGTTCGCGTCCAAATTGTGCCATAGCTCAGCTTGTATTTATTATTAGCGGTATTCACTGTGTATTTGAGGCTACTATCGGCTCGCTAATAGTTCGATGGGGGCGGTGGCAAGCCTTTATAGTGTGCCATGTAGCATGAAGCGACCCAAAATTACTTTGGCATTGCATCGACCATAATAGTAAGATTGTCCTTATCATTGATGTTTAAAAGTATGTGTTACTTTATGGACTCCTTGATGAGGGTGCAGGCTTTTGGTTTGCCTAAAGATTCAGGTGACACTAGACTCTATCCGTTAATTTATGATCCGTATTATCTATTACAGATACGTATTATCTATTCATAGATTCGATGGCTATCTTCTCTTCCTTATACGATTCTAGGTCCAGCAGATCGCAATCACAACGGGATTTTAGCCTAACCTCATTATCATAGTGTGAGCTGTGTCACGATGTCTGAAACTGAACATATCAAAAAAAAACTTAACAGGAAGAGGGATCAATGTGCAACATTCTCCATTCAAACCAACTTTTGGTATTTAATAATCTAGCATTAGAATAATCTAGTAAATCACATAATCAAAAACTATAATTTCCTCAGGCGAAGAAGGTTGGCTGTGAATACATGCTCTGGAGCTAAACTTACTACAAATCTGGTGCTTTAGTACCACTTTCAATTTTGTGCCTAGCCATATCTCACCCAGTGCACTTACCACTAGCATGTGCATATCCGCAGATCGACATGCCATTAATTTGACTCAGCCTTAATGATG
This sequence comes from Nemotelus pantherinus, assembly GCA_963978885.1. NCBI lineage: Eukaryota > Metazoa > Arthropoda > Insecta > Diptera > Stratiomyidae > Nemotelus > Nemotelus pantherinus. The sequence continues at coordinate 214,014,602 of OZ022264.1, forward strand.
ACCCAAGATTGCTTAAAGCAAGTCCTTAAAGTCAGCTAAAATTGCCTTCAGAACCAACTTTCAACTATCCGCTGAGATGATATCGCATTTACTCCTATCGATGAATATCTTATCACTCTTTGCCTATTTCATTAAATATCCGAGATGTTACGTTTGAAACAGCCTTGCGTTTTTTGCCATTTCTGAGCGGCTAATCTTGCAGGAACCTGAGTTGTTGGACTAATCCTTTAGTTTTAGGGAACACGTTCTTAAATCTGCTAAGAATTCGGGAGGTGGCCCTCCAGATTCTTTACGCCCGAGCAGAGTTGATATAGTAGTGGGTGTCAGAGGCGAGTGTGGCACCTGAGGTACCTTCAGGGGGTGCCCACTTCAGCTAGATGAACGCTCTTCGTGAATTCTACTTAGTATAATAAGGTTACTTCCTCTCATCAATGTTCGATTTGTTGCCTTGGCACTGCGAGGTGCCGAAAAAGAGAAATAGAAGTAGTTTTCTTCAAAGTCCTTGCACAGAGGTACAGGTAAGGTGCCCGTTAACAACGGAGCAGGCCTTTTGGTTTCTTCTCCTCTGATCAACGCTGGAGCAAATCTTCCAGCTGCTTCTCCTCCATCAGTAAGGCACTTCACTTCTCAACCATGACTTTACAAGCAGGGATTGGTTTGAGGGAATCAGACTTCTGTCTGAAAAGTTTGGATGTATCGCGTTTTGAAAACATCGATATTGTTGGCTCAAAATCAGGACCGTTATACTAGTCCAAATGTGTCGTAATGATGCCATGGCTACCTATGAAAAGCAGGGAAGCAATGCGATGGTTGGCATAATTTCGTATTGGAAAAAGAGCTAATCAGAAGCTCATCTCAACTGAACCTACATAGCCAACTTAATGCCTATGAAACTAAGACCGTTTCCTGAGACCCACCACGGTTTTATTAAGACGGACATGGTATTATAATAGCCCAGAGCCATTCACGAGCAAATTTTACAATATCTCTAACAGGCCAGGAGACGACTAGGTCCAGAATGGCAAAATCATAATCGGGATCAGGACGAAAGTTATTTTTTGGCGAGATTGGGTCTTTTGCCGTTACCCAGGATGCGGAGTATAGTTCACAAGCTTTGTGGAACATTACTAAATTTTTGACCGTCTTTCGCTTTTTGTCGAACACCAAAGCGCAGAAAGTCAGAGGTGCCATTTTGCATGCAAATTTATAGAAAGAAAGCAATTTTTTACAGAAAAATAATTTTTGTAGGGCCGAGCATAGGAATTATAGCTAGGTGTCATTTTAATACAACTATTTAAAATAGTATGTTGTTGGATAAGTCGTCGCATGGTCACGTTCCGCTCATTGATTTCCATGAAGTATGAAGCTTCTGAGGCTGCAGCTCTGATTTGTGGCTGCAATCCATGCTCATAATTAATGAAATTTGTTCAAAGTGCAGCAGATGCAAATTAAAACTTTAATAGAATGTTTCGGAAATACTTAAACGTATATCTATTTAAATATTAGACTATTGCCGTGAAGTTTGTCTACTAAATTATAATAAAAATAAGTAACGAGCAATTTAATTTCTTGAATTTCGTAACTTGTGCAAGAGGCAACCCTGGAAATCTTTAGGTAACCCTGGAAATCTTTATAACATGTGACTTCCGATGCATTCATCGGATTAAAATGATGGATGATATTCGACACGAATTGGTTGAAATACGGAGCACGTTTGGTAGAACATGCACTCAAAATCTACACAATTCCCTCTCTTTTCTTCATTCTAGTCTTTTTAGCGATTCTTAAGTGCTAGAGCTTTTGCTATTTCCTTTCATTAAATTGGTAAAAATATCTGGGACAATCTCGAGACTGTACATGCATTAAAATTTTCCAAGCAGCTATAAGGATAATTTTTAAGCAAATATGATGTCTATTTAAAAGCATTGATTAAATTAATGTACTCTTAACTGTTTTAGTTTTCGCGTGTCGTATTTTATTATTTTTTTAGGGAAAAATTCTTCACAAATTACAATTTGATCTTTTTAATTTGGGAAAACGAATTAGCTAATCGGGAAATGTTATTTTATCTGATGTATTTCATTTGGGGGCTCATGAACATGGTCTTTGCTATAAGACAGGGTTTATGACTACACTGAGAAACATTTTCTTGGTTTATATTCCTATAAATTTGTAACACTGAATTTGGAAAAAATGCATTATTTCGCCGTGAAAGTTCGCATATTTATGTTCAAGCGCACTATACTTAAATATATTTTTCATAGCAACATAGTTAAAGCATCGTTAAGAATATCTTATTACACTGAAAGAAAAACTCTTGGTTGGTTCAACCATTTTTAATAGTATTGCAACGATTCATTCAAAATCGTTAAACGAACTACGGAAAATAGTTATTTTTACTATGTTAATATAGTTAATTTAACGATATAAAAGTAGTTGGTTCTGGTTATACAAAAAATATCACAACGTTCATGAAATCAACTGTTTTAATTGTTTCATAACCACGAAGAACAGTTGATAAATAGAAAAATATTCATCAATTCACTCAAAACTTCAACGTTTCGAATTATCAACAGTTTTTATGGTACTTAAACTACTTCGCAATAGTTGATTTCAGCAAACGTAATTTGGAATTATTCTACGCAAAGTAGAATGGTTTCAACATTTGGACGTTTTTCATGCTCCGAATGAAATTGTTTATCAACCACGCGTCATGGTGCATAAAAGTAATCAACGATTTTCTTATGGTTGTTTTAACTATAGCCCTAGTTGATGCAAAAACAACTAAGGCAAACTATTGATTTTTCATACTCCTCATACTCATGCTCCTATTCTATCATAGAAGTTTCATATGATACATGGCAAAATTGTGTTCGGTTTGCTGTTCGATATAATTCATATGCATGTTATGCAGTGAAGCCTTTATATTACCTTGTACGACGCTATTTTGTTCACAATACAGCGTTTTCCGCTGTGGCATAGCATTGGGCTGCGGCAAAGCGCAGTCAAAAAATTAGATTGCACTGTTTTGTATGGTAACGCGCACAATAGCTGCGGCCGAATTTGCGGCAGAGGCAGAATTTGCCAAATATCTAATTTTGCCGCACCGCTAGCGGTGATACCTACCATAGGTTGGCATCACCTTTAGGTTAAATTAAATCTGTTTGAATTAGGTTGAATGGTCTGGTGGAATAGACAAGCGATGGCTGATGTGTATTGTGATAAGCCAACCTAATCCTCGCACAACAGCATTTAGCAATACAAAAGAAAAAAAAATGAATTTGATTGGTGCCTTGGTTGCATTGACAGCGGCATTGTCGGTGCATTGTGATTCACCAAATTCAACTGCGGCATTCACGCCTCCCCTGCCTATATTTCGTAATATGTATGGAAAAAAAGTAAGCAACCACAAACAATGGTTGGAATACCATTGTTTGTGGTTGCTTACTTTTTTTGCACCACGGACGTTGTTTATCAACCACGCGTCATGGTGCATAAAAGTAATCAACTATTTTTTTATGGTTGTTTTAACTATAGCCCGTAGTTGACGCAAAAACAACTAAGGAAAATTGTTGGTTTTACCAAGATTTTTCTTTCAGTGTATGTGTAATGGCTTCCAACTACATATTAAAAGGTTCTGTATACAGAAAAGTGTATGGTCGCTTCCCTCATAAATAACAATGAACTTTACTTTTCTTTATAAGCATTGTTCATACTATTAAAATAATTTCAACCATACAGTGTGGTATCCATTGCAAAAGGTATGGTAGCGTTTCTGATGTAATGTCGTATCCACGTTCTAGGTGTTTTCTCCTATTCTATTATAGAAGTTTCATATGTTTTTAAAAATTAGCCTAAAAGATGCAGTGCACTAGCTATGCTTACTGGCAATTTGTTCAAGGAAACACGGGAAAGTTTGACATGTTTTAATTATTGGAATCTAAATAATTTTTTATATTATCGAATAAGTTATTGTAAGAAATACTATCGTGTATCTCTACGTTCGCCAAGATTCTCAGACGAAAGTCCTATAGCTTATAGAAGCTTTAGCCATAAAACTATATGCAAATATCTCATAGCGTTTTACTATGCAACTATGTCTAAAAATACACTGAAAGAAAAATCTTGGTAAAATCAACAATTTTCCTTAGTTGTTTTTGCGTCAACTACGGGCTATAGTTAAAACAACCATAAAAAAATAGTTGATTACTTTTATGCACCATGACGCGTGGTTGATAAACAACGTCCGTGGTGCAAAAAAAGTAAGCAACCACAAACAATGGTATTCCAACCATTGTTTGTGGTTGCTTACTTTTTTCCATACATAGTACGAAATATAGGCAGGGAAGGCGTGAATGCCGCAGTTGAATTTGGTGAAACACAATGCAGCGACAATGTCGCTTTCAATGCAACCAAGGCACCAACCAAATTCATTTTTTTTCTTTTGTATTGCTAAATCCTGTTGTACGAGGATTAGGTTGGCTTATCACAATACACATCAGCCATCGCTTGTCTATTCCACCAGACCATTCAACCTAATTCAAACAGATGTAATTCAACCTAGTGGTGATGCCAACCTATGGCAGGTATCACCGCTAGCGGTGCGGCAAAATTAGAAATTTGGCATTTTCTGCCGCTGCCGCAAATTCGGCCGCAGCCATTGTGCGCGTTACCATACAAAACAGTGCATTCTAATTTTTTGACTGCGCTTTGCCGCAGCCCACTGTTTTGCCACAGCGGAATACGCTGTATTGTGAACAAAATAGCGTCATACAACGTAATATAAAGGCTTCACAGCATAACATGAATATGAATTATATCGGACAGCAAACCGAACACAATTTTGCCATGTATCATATGAAACTTCTATGATAGAATAGGAGCATGAGTATGAGGAGTATGAAAAATCAACAGTTTTCCTTAGTTGTTTTTGCATCAACTAGGGCTATAGTTAAAACAACCATAAGAAAATCGTTGATTACTTTTATGCACCATGATGCGTGGTTGATAAACAATTTCATTCGGAGCATGAAAAACGTCCAAATGTTGAAAACATTCTACTTTGCGTAGAATAATTCCAAAGACGTTGCTCACTGAATTCCGTTTGTTGAAATCAACGATTGCAAAGTAGTTTAAGTACCATAAAAACTGTTGATAATTCGAAACGTTGAAGTTTTGAGTGAATTGATGAATATTTTCTATTTATCAACTAATTTTCGTGGTTATGAAACAATTAAAACAGAGAATTCATGAACGTTGCGATATTTTTTGTATAACCAGAACCAACTACTTTTATATCGTTAAATTAACTATATTAACATAGTAAAAATAACTATTTTCCTTAGTTCATTTAACGATTTTGAATGAATCGTTGCAATACTATTAAAAATAGTTGAATCAACCAAGAGTTTTTCTTTCAGTGTACTATAAATGGTCACTGTCCATATATACCCTATACACTATAGGATAAGTGATACATAAAATTGGGTAAAATATACTAAAAATTGTTTCCGTGTATGATTAGTTTGATAGCCACAGAACTAGAACAACATGAAAACTAAATTGAAATTCACTACTAGCACCCACCTCTGTCAAAAGTATTTAGAAAGTTTCCACAACAAACATCATCATAGTTTCGCAAGATTGATCAGTAATATATTTTTGTGGGAGACATCAGCGTCCAATGTAAATATCGTAAGCAAAATATATTCACTTAGATAATACTATCCGATTATTCTAAAATAAATATAAATAAACTCCGAACTTCGTAACATAAAATATTATTTACGATTTTCCAACAAGTAGTTGATTTAAAATTGCACTCAGTTAGTAAAACTCTTATTCATTCTCTTACTCAAATTTTATTCATTACGTATATTAAACTGTCTAAGGTAAATAGCACTAACACTGACAAAACGTAACTAGAAAAATTAAAAATACATTTATCATGTATTTATTTAAAGATTATAAAAATCACTGAAATGGGACATAAATTTGTCATCAAATTTATAAAATGATTAACCTTTGTTCTATTATTATTATTATTATTGTACTGCCCTAGGTAGCATAAATCACATTTATATCATTTTTGAATTAACATTGGATTCGAAAACTATTACATCATTCTACCAAATATGCAAAAACCCATCTATTTTGGAAGTATGTTAAAATCAATATTGAAAACTGCTCTATCCATCTACATACATGTCTGCAGCATTAAGAAAAACCTAAATCTTCAAATAACTCAACAATTACTAAAATACAAATAGGGTATTTATGCTGCATAGGGCAGTTTAGCCCTTACATGAAGACTATCGATTGGAATTTGAGAACTATCGATTGGAGCGTTATCGAATACAAATAGTTTGGTCCTTATTGGCTTGAATATATGTAAACTAATTCAACATCTTAAAAATGTTCAGATTGTGATCAGTCATAATTTTTTGCCATTTGCTACATTTCACATTTATGAAACATATCATAGACTGAAATAAAACATTTATACGTACTATTCCCATGGCCTACACAGTTTTGTTTTATCCCATTTCGTTCGCGCTGCTACTAACTGTTCAAAAGCACTTCGTGAATCTTCCTGGTTTTGAGGACTCGAAACCTCGGCCATACTTTTCAATGAGCCGCGACTTTCGGAATATTGAGAACAGCCGTCACTTTCCGATCCGGCAGAGTAACCTACACCGTACAGAGGGCCTCCATTTGGATAAGACGGTCTTTGATAAGAATATGTTAGACGATCTCTTCGGGAGTGCAATTGTCGAAGAATTATATTGCCCTGATGCATATACTTTTCGAAATGCTCAATATTTCGCATTAAAATCATCAACCGTACGTTGTGTCCCATCGGATTATTGTTTACTGCTTCAGCACTGAAAAATCGTGTAGACTCTTGCCAGTAAACATCGAGCTGGTTCATCGCGTGATTGACTTGGTGTAGCGACCGATCTATGTAATCTAAGCTAAGATCGGCACCCGACATGAGGCTATTTATGATGTCTTTAAACATGATGAGCTGTAAAAATTTATGTAAAATACTTCCTAAATATCTTAAAGCTACAAACTGAACTTACTTGACAAAATCGGATATTTTGCGATGAAAAATCAATGGACAGCAAGTATCTAAAAGATATATAATATCATGAAATCAGATCCAAGTACTGACACAACCTCACTGTAGGATGAATATTTCGGCTTTTTGGCGAAATTCATTTGTATCGACTTTGGCATTAAACTGAAATAGTTACTTACCTCAAATAACGGTTCACAAAGATACACTTCCAGAAAATCAAAATTTATAAGTCAACAAACCGGTCTCGTTTAAGGTTCTTAGCCGTATTTTGTATTTGAAAATTTTACTCCTATTCCGAATTTTATTAGCTTCACGATATTTTTTTAACCGTTGCGAAACGCAAAGCAAACTAAAAAATTGATTTAAAGGACACTTTCTTTTAAAACCGCAATAGAGAAATAGCTAATAATGAAAATTTAATAGAATTTTTTAAATACGAGTGAGCCACAATCGCAACAGTTAAAATTCGGCTCAAACTGGTAATGGTTACAAAATCAAATTATACAATGAGCAAGTCTCGTAGACGAATTTCACGGACCAGGTAACTGGACTCGGCTACAAACAGAATGAGAGAAAATGGAGCGAGCTTTGTTCTATAAATGCGAGCTTTGAAAACAGGAGCATGCAAAATTCGACAAATTTACTGCCCAAAATTTGTCTTGGTTGAAAAAAGTTATAATTATAGGGTAATTCCATAGAAAATCGACCAATTTTCAGAAAATTTTTGAACTCACCTCCTTGGAATTTGGAAATAATTTGTTATCCAGAAGGTCTGGTGAGCTTATTATCGAAAATGAAATATTTTTGGAAAATATGGTATATTTGCGGAAATATGACCTCTTGAAGTTTTTGATAAACGTCGGTTCTTGTTACATTCAAAAAATTGTATAAAATCTTCTAGTTTACGTAGAGCCTTCAAATATGGCTTGTTGGAAAGGATAAGGTGCAGGTATCCTAGAAAAAATAGTGCGAGAAACATCCTGACCAAAAAGGATAAATAGGATCATTATAGTGTCCTTTATCCTTGAATATTTCAAAATGCACACCTTCGATTTTCTTAATTTTTTTATATGTTGTAAACAGTTAAATAAGCTCGTAAAAGTACAGTCGCAAGAAATTTTCAAAGGAGTGGAATACTATATCCGCCAAAGAAAATTTATGGAAAATGTTACCGAAAGAAGGTAAAACTTACAAAATATGGTTCGAAAGAATTTTATGTTTTAAAAATGGATTTTAAAACATCGATTTTAATTTAGTTTCTAACGTAGAAAGTTCTGTACAAGTCCATTGCTTATAACTAACACCACTGACGCAATTTTCATCAAATTTTTTTTCACATGTACTTAGAATAACGGCTGATCCAGGGCAATCCTGGCAGCTACCAAAATACCAATCTGTTTGTGGAGGAGAGCATATCATCAGAGATAAAAAGTCCGTATAATTAGCCAAGCTTATATCAGAACCCTTTGTTAGAAAATTTACTTTTGGTCCTTTAATCATTAATTTAACGTTTTGATGTATAATGCATACACAGACAGAATGTGTCCCCGATGTTTCCGCTAAATTGAAGTAATTAGGCAGTCTGCTGTTTGCATTGCTGCAGTAGAATGATTTTATGAGACCAGCGACATCTATACTTCTTCGCCTTTTCGGGGAATTTTAGCCTCGTCTAATTTTTTTTAATCATGTATGGGGTTGCGTCAGGAAATTCGGACACTACTTTGGCGCGTGATCAATTCGTCGGCAAAAGTGATAAAAGTAAACACTTTTTGTCCTTTTCTTTAGCTTGTGAATATTCTTCTTTGATATTATTTACTATAGATAATTCATTATTTGTTTCTGTTTCTTCTGTGGATAGTTCCTGCTTTATTTTAAATACATTTTTGTACAGGACGCTAGTAAAATTTTTTAACTTTCTTCTTAGAATGCCCATTTTACAAAATTTTTTGTCCATATGAACCCACGACTTTCCTTAACTTAAACTACTTCCGATCTATACCCTGAAAGCAACTTCTTGGGATCAATTTAAACTACAGGCATTGTAAATTTTTGTAAAAATATGCAAGTTCCATTTTATTGTGTAAATTATCCTCGTTTAACTTTCTTCAGCTATTTATTTCCTGGATAGCATCTTATTTGGAATGTCGTACTCAATGCGTATGCTTCCGTGGCGCCCTATCATCTGAAATTGCTGTCGTATCTGGTGTTCCTCAAGGTAGTCACTTAGGACCTGTACTTTTTCTTTTATATATAAATGACCTACCATCTGTCCTGAAACATTCATCAATTTTACAATATGCTGATGACGCCAAAATTTTTAAAAAGGTATCTAATATTCACGACTGGTTGGAACTTTAAGCTGACCTTAATAGCCTCACGACCTGGTGTGACCTTAACAAATTAGTAATTAATATTGACAAGTGTACCGTTGTTTCGTACACGCGTAAAATTAATCCGTTGAGCTTTGAATACTCTTTGAATAGTATTCCCTTAAGATATTCCGACTTTTCTGTACTTTTAAACAATTCTTTTACTTTTGACGATCATGTTAACGCCATCTTATTAAAAGCTTCATTTACCTTGGGATTTCTGAAGAGGCGATCCAACGAGTTTTATGACATACATCTTACTAAGATTCTTTTGTGTGCGTTAGTAAGTCCAATACTTGAATATGCGTGTATAGTTTGGGCGCCTTATCAGCAGGTTTATGTGGACCGTATCGAGTCCATTCAGAAAAAAATTCTTCGGTTTTGTTTGCGTAAATTTGTTTGGTCAGATCCTCTTCGCTTGCTTCCTTACATTAATCGACTTGACTTACTGGCCATGAATACACTTAATAAGAGACGTGAAAATCTCAAAATTATCTTTGCTGCTAAGATGCTCATGGGTAACATTTCATGTGAAAACCTTTTAGGTTTATTTGGCCTCAATACCAAGGGTCACAGAATGAGACAAGTCAACATTTTATCTGTCCCTGCCTATCGGACCAACTACGCCTTTAATGAGCCCGTTTCGTCCATCAAAAGAAATTTCAACGATGATTATCATCAATTTGATTTTAATTTATCTTTACCATCTTTGGAAAAGAGCTTAGCCAAAAACAGTCCATTTTGACTGATTTGTTGTAAGTTTTAAATCAGTAAATACTACTAGTCTGTATTAGACGAAATTCTTCGAAAATAAAATAAAATAAATAAAATAAAATAGACAAACAAAGGAAGCAATTGAAAATATATGTACAGTATAATATGTGCCAGAAACCCTAGATGTAGTAAAAAACCAAAATAATCCTAATTGTTCATGCCGCTAGTAAATGAAAAGGAATCTGATTTCTTTATTTTTGTTTGATGATTGATTACAAATGAATTTTCTCAATTATTGCAAACCATTTATATTCTAGTGTTAGGTCTGTTAATTACAGAAAAAATCGAAGTACTATTTCTTTTAAAAAATAGAAATCATAAAAATAATTACACATAGCTGAGGAATACAAGACCTTGATTTCGCGAAAAAAACGCAGAGCTACTATCAAGCTATTGAATATCAAACGTATATTGTAAGTTTCACCATGTGTCGGTACCATTTTCTTTATATTTTCCTTGGCGGTTATAGTATTTCGTACCTATAAAAATTTCTCGCAAATGTTTTTTACGAGCTCCACTTTCAAATTTTGGACCTTTGAAGCCTACATAACAGTTTACAATATATAAAAAAAATTAAGAAAATCGAAGGTGTGCATTTTGAAATATTCAAGGATAAAGGACACTATAATGATTGTTTATATCCTCTTTGGCCAGAATGTGAATACTTGTACCTTACTCATTCCAACAAGGCATATTTGAAGGCTCTACGTAAAGTAGAAGATTTTATACAATTTTTTGAACGCAACACGAATCGACGTTTCTCAAAAATGTCAAAAAGCCATACTACCGCAAATATTAGATTTTTTTTTTTGAAAAAAATACTTATTGGTTCACATAACTCAACCATCTATATTCAGAGTGCAAATTTCATTGAAATCTGACGATAGCGATCAAAGACCGTTTGTCGAATTTCCGTGGAATGACCCTATAATAAATGATTAAAAAAATCCTAATAAATTTACGTGTCAAAATAAAACTCTTGCGGGATGATTAAAATTGAAAATTTTATTGAAAATTTTTTTTTGACGAAGTGGCTTCGAAAGTATGCACTGATTCTCATGAGATTCCAGCTAATGCAAGCGTATTCGAGAATAGGACGTACAAGTGAAGTGTTTAAGGATCTTGTGACCCACAGGTTACAAAATTCTTTTGCACGTCTTTTGATGAAGCCTAGTTGTTTGTTTGCACGGGAAAGTATTTTATCATAGTGTAAGGTGAAACGGAGTGTTTCATTTAATATAACACCGAGGTCAACAATGTTATCCATTCTAATTAGCAAATTATTGCCGAGGAAGTACGTATTGTGTGTGACCGTGCATTTACGGTAAAAACTAATTACCTGGTATTTGTCAATGTTGAGAGACAGTTTTTTTGCATTGCACCAGTGATCGAGTGAATCAAGCTTGGATTGGAGAAAGAGGGCATCTGATTTGCATTAAATGGTCTGATAAACTTTGAGATCGTCTTCGTAAAGTAAATGGGGTATGTTTGCAAGGACGCCAGATAAGTCAGATATAAATGTTTTAAAAATAAGTGGGCCATGATGGCTATCTTGTGGTACACCAGAGGTAGCAGTAATGTTTTTCGATAAAAGTCCTTGAAATTTTGCACATTGTGTTCGATTGCGAAGGTAAGAAATCAACCAGCTAAGAAAAGAGCTGACAATACCGAATTTCTGTAGCTTTAGAATTAAGGTAGAATGGTCAACTCTGTCAAATGCCATACTGAAGTCAGTGTAGCTTCGTCATTTGGGTATCCTTTTTTAATTTTGCACAGAACGTCTGAGATGAGGATTGTCAAATTCGTGGTAGTTGAGCGACCTTTTCTAAAGCCATGTTGTTGCTCTTTCAGACGGAAATCAACCAGGGGAGAAAGTTAGTCGTATACCACCTTTTCGAAAAATTTCGGAAGCGAAGACAATATGGCAATGCCCCTATAATTTTCAATACAGCGGCGATCACCATTCTTACATAAAACTCCCCAGACGAAAATGATATATTAAAGAAAATATGCAAGGAAGTTATAAGCTGCTCTACACACTTGCATAAGAAGATCGGAGGAAGAAGATCGGGCCCAGGACCTTTGTTGCAGCTGAGTTCCAAAATAGCTTTTCGTATTTCATCACGTGAAATTTCTAAATGGTTGACAAAAGCTGTTGGAGATGAACCAGAGGAAGAAAGGTGTGGGTTCGATTGGTCTGGTGCATTAAAAACTTTTTGGAAACTATCTGCGAATAGGTCACATATCTCTTTAGTTGAAGAAGACTTTATATTATTCAAAAACATCGACGATGGATAACCAGTAATTTTTCGCTTCACATTAATAAAATCGAAAAAAAATTTCGGGTCGCGGACTATATTTTCGCTGGTTGACCTAATGTAAGTATCATACGCCTCATGAGACTTTGCTAAAAATTGCTTGGCGACTTCATTATACTCTTCCTGGATAGCAGGACTAACGTCAGTATTTTGTCTAATTCGCTTATAAAGTTTGTTCCTACGATTTCGCATATGCCTGAGGTCTTTATCAAACTATGGCTCAGACAATTTATTTTTTTTCTTATCTTTGGTACATATCTTTCAACAGCGTCAAAAATTTTGTTGTAAAAAGCGGAACTGGCTCTCTCGAGATCTTGCGTTGAAAGAGTAGTTGTCCAATCAGTAGTATCAAGAACATGTTTAATGCTTTCATAATCAGCATTACGGAAGTCAAATACAATTGAGTTATTGTAAGTTTTTAAGTAGGTGGAATCAGGAGTGGAAAGTTCGACTGACAGTGCTGTATGGTGTAAACTGTTGCAAAAAAGATGCTCAGCGTCATTAGTTGGACTAACAACTACTTCGTCATAAGCATTCGTGAAGAGTAGATCTAACCAATTAGCATTTTGGTTAGGGGTACTGGTCAAACATAAGAAGAAATGTATACCCGAATATGCTATCATTTTGGGGTTTCAGATCATCCATATTCGGGGGCTCATGTGCTTATAGAGTAGTGGTCTTATAGAGTAACCGCCACTGCTTGCGCTTAAGGGCTAACCCCTCTTGTATTGGTTTCCACGAGCTACCACTGTTAACCATTGTCATGTCTTTAATTTACTTCAAAAAGAACTGGTTAAATTTTAATCCAGGAAAAGAGTTTTCTATTATCTACTTGATAAGACACAGTAAAATATAAAACTCAATCAAAATGTGATGCCGACGTAGCGGACTTGAGAAAATACAATTCCAACTTTTCTGGAATGCGAAAATCAAACGTTGACTCTGTATAATGGACAACAGGAAAATATACTAAATGTGATTGTGAGCCCCCCCTTATCCATTTGGGTCGTCTTTTAAATCGGATGCTTTATAATAATTGGAAAATAAACGGATTAACTTTGGACAACCGCTTGGAAACGAATTGTATCTAGGTTGCATTCCGATTCGCTCGAATATCCGATTGATCAAACAGCTGCTCATTCAAAAATCTTCACTTTTAAATTTGCGAACATTTCGAACTTAAATAGTTTTAATCTACCATTGCTTCGCAGGAATGTTTGCATGTACGTCAAACATCTGCTAAATCAGCATAGCTACTCTAAATGCTCTAAATATATTCAAAACATTTTAATCTCCAATGCTACCCACAGTGTGAAACATGATTAAGCCATGAACGAAATCCATGATGGTTTTGGCGCCATCCACACTTCATTCAAACGAATCCCGTAATATCTACACAACACAAAAGATCATGTTTTCCAAAAACGTTATGCAACTGTTATATTATAAAGTCTTCTATTGATTTGTCACACTTTTCTACTATTGTCACAACTTTAGACGCACCGTGTCCAACAACCCTCTAATCATGCGCTTTGCATAAATGTGATAATTTCCTCGTTTAGAGGATTACAACGTTCAATGGGATCTCGACATGGACCGGAACGGATGAGTTGGTGGCCCCGCTGTGAACCAGAAGGCAACTGTGAATATGAAAATTGAGACCCAAATTCGAATCGACGACCTCAACGCCAGTTAACTTCATTATCGATCTCATCTGGTCCGTATTTCTGTCAGTTTTGACTAAACATGTTTACACGTTCTGTTGGCCGGGATTTCAGGTGGGAATTGAAATGATTAATGATGGAATAATGAGATATCGATATATTTCAAGCCTCCTAGTTGTCGTTTCTGATCGATTGTTTTTTTTTAGAACTTGTTTCGAAAGTTGGCAGTCGTTTCATTAGGGTAATACACTCGAATTTGGTTTGATGAATGTAAATCTGCTTAAAATGTGATTGTAGGTATCTATGCACGCCAGTTTAAATTTTTTAAAAGATTTTTTTCATTCCATTTAGGAGACTAGTAAAACAAAAGTTCGCAAAGCTACCATATTTTTAAGTCATTTTTGAATCCTGTACAATTTTCCATTTACAGGGCTATACAATAATTTTACTTCTGTAAATGTAGGCTGAGGCTAGTGCTTGTATTATTTTAAATTTCAAGAAATTAGTACAAACGGCACACTGATATTGAGCTGATTTCTCTAGCTATCCACTCATGCCTTCGTAGGGCCAACTACCTTAAATATCATGCGTCCACAGATTTCCTCGCTCTTCCTCGACGCGTTGGCAAGGTGACGCTTCAATGGTAATAACATGCCACCGTTTTGATTTATGATCGTCCATCGAAACCTCGAATGTCATCTCGGAAATGTTGAAAAGTGCATTTCATTCGTCGACACCAACATTCTCACCCGTGACAGTCCCTGCGACAAGACGTTCCCAGGGACGTGTCTAAATTCGCCTATAAATAATCCTTCGGCTAGAATTGCACTTTCTGCACTCGCTGCCGAAGAAGAAATGCCTCACCGCGTGCCTCCGAAATGGTTCTCGGCATCGTTTTTGGGTCGGTTCGCTTTACTTGTAGAAAATATTTAATTAAAGTGAGAAATTAAATTCATCATCTAATTGACAATGGCAGACGAATATGATCAGGAGATACGGCGACGTGTGCTGCATCGCATTTCGTACGTTGCTTCTGCTTTTGCTGCTTCCTGAAATAATTTCAGGTTCGAGGAATTTCGCCTTATTCAAGTGGCTATGTCTGTCATCGGTGATCTGTAATTTTGCATCTGCCTCTTGGGCTCGTTGTCGATGCAGTTTTTTTTCCTGTCCCAAGTCGCTGTTGTTGCTTTGTACTGGATTATGGGCTTGCAGCAAAACGGATAATATTGTGTGTATTTAGCGAAAATTACTGTTGGATTGCTCAGTCTGCTCCTCGACAATCGTGCCTGACTGAAAGTCCCACGCATCAAATGGATTCCGAGTCGTCATTTTGAGAAAGGTCAAACGGCAAAAGATTACAGTGTCTTTGATTTCGGTCTTCTCTGTGCAAACAGAAGTCCGCTAGACATCTATTGTCCGCTATAATTACAGTGTTCCGTTGTGACTTCAGCACTTTTTGTCGTAATTTCGACATATTCCGAATCATCGAATTTGTTTTTCTCGTTGGAGTTTTTATTATTTTTAACAGTGGCGTCCGAAGGATAACGGGGTTTGAAATTGATTTGAATTCAGCGTAAAACTCAAAACTCCTAGCTTAAGAGCATGTTTGTGTAGTTCCGCAAATTAATAATTGTTCAAAAGACATAGCATTAGTTGTTATTTACAACTATGCGCTTAACACAAGAGCGAACATTTTTCCCTGTTTAGTATCAGTTAATCTACTTTTGACTTGGAGCTATAAATCAATATATTAAATAATGTTGAATGTAAAGCGCTAGTACATGAATACTATACTCTTGAGCAAATTTGCTACACCAGATTTTCGATTATTTGGATAAATTTCGATTATGTGGATAAATGATAAATTATGATAAATGAGTAGCTTAGTGGCTAAAGCACTGGCTTCTTGTGTGTGTGTGGGGTATTGTCATATACCCTACCTTTTAAGAAGCTCAGAGGTTCCGTTTGCTGAACCTGAATGAATTGTTACTTGTCATTTTTACTTTCTCGAAGTTAAGTTGGCCCTTCTTCCGGCAGTCATATTTTAACCATGGCCAGGCTATAATTGTAACAGTTAACATGAATTAAATAAAAGTGTATTCTGAATTAACAATCAATGCTAGCGAAGATATCAAGAGAAGATACAATGAACTAGCTAAAGAATTCTTAAGGAATTCTAAAGGATCCAGGCGAAGCATATGAATGTTATATTAATATAGTTGGGGAAAATGTAATCTGTGACCCCATAAATTTTTTTGAATTCGTGAGCACCAAGCGAAAAACTTCAGGCTATCCCATAGCAATGTATAAAAATGACTCACTTTCGTCTGACCCACTAAAAATATGTGACATGTTTGCCGACCATTTTCAAGAAGTTTTCTGTCCACCCAGTGGATTATGTAACGTGTCGCTTGTCTCAACACCTCAGTTTGCTATTGCTAATGAAATATATTTAACTAGAGAGGACATTGTAAAAGCGATAAGAGAACTTGACATGAAAAAAGGCCCTGGACCAGATCTACTTCCTCCGAACAGTGCAGAAACTATCATCTCACCCCTGCTTATAATTTTCACCAAATCACTATCATACGGTAGATTTCCTCAATTCTGGAAATCTTCTCATCTCACGCCAATTCATAAAAGTGGTGACAAGCGCTCGGTTAAAAATTGTAGAGGCATTGCCATTTTGTCAGCTATACCTAAACTATTTGAAAAAATTGTTTGTGATGAACTCATTATAGCTATTGATCCTCTTCTTAATGAACAACAACATGGCTTCAGAAAGGGCAGGTCAACTACCACCAACCTTTGGATATTTATCTCGGATGTACTTTGCAATATGGAGAAAGGGTGTCAGATCGATACCATATATACTGATTTCAGCAAAGCTTTTGACCGTGTTAACCATGATATTTTGAAATATAAACTGCAAAAACTAGGCATTTCCAGAAACTTGCTAGGATGGTTGGATTGCTACCTTCGGAATCGAAAACAACATGTAAAATTCCAAGGTTTTCTCTCAAAAAAAATTACTGTCTCCTCGGGGGTACCTCAAGGCAGCCACTTAGGTCCACTTCTGTTCAATATTTTTATTTCGGATCTCTCGGAAGTGTTATCCGATATTCTACACCTTTTTTATGCGGACGATCTAAAATTATACCACACTATTTAATCGGATTCCGATTCAAACTTCCTTCAGTCAAAACTCTTATCGTTGGAGAGATGGTGTGACCGCAACAAACTTTTTCTTAACGTAGACAAATGCCATGCCATAAGTTTTTCCCGCAAGTCATGCTCTTTAAATTTTGATTACCGCCTTAAGGCTGGTACTGAGTTAACCGTGAAGCTAAATTTTGACATTTCCCCATTATCTGGCCATTCTTTCGAGCGAAAATTTTGACAACGGAGAAAAGCAGAGACACTGCTCATTCTTGACGGATAAAATGTCAAGAATTTCAATTTTCGATCGATTTTCTTATTGGAAAGTCATTTGCACTGCTCAATTTTCAAATTGAAGCACTAAATGTCACTTTTTAGCTCGAAAGAATGAACTGCACAAACTAAATTGGCGTGAAATGATTGACAACATGTTTCAGTGCCATCTATGTTTTCAAAGCAAAAGCAGCTTCAAAGCAACTTTCATGCTAAGAACACAGTACCAAACTTGCTTATTTTCAAGCTAAATTTTCGCCGAAACCAATTTCACGTGAAATTTTGTATGAAAATTTCACGTGAAATCGAACTCAGTACTATGCTTTAGTAATCAGTTGCTGAAAAAAGTGGATAGTGTTGTAGATCTCGGAGTCGTTCTAGATAAAAAGCTGCGCTTCAATCTTCAGTACGACAAAGTTCTAGCAAGAGCCAGCAAGCAATTAGGATTCATTAAGAGACGTGCGAGAGAATTTAAGAACTTATGGGTTACAAAATCTCTTTACGTATCCTTAGTTCGGCCAATATTGGAATATGGTTGCATCGTTTGGAATCCCATTTTCAACTGTTACAGCGATACATTGGCAAAAGCAATTTGTCATTTTTGCTTTGAGAGATATATATAACCCACACGATTTTGAAAGTTTGCCATCTTATAATTACAGATTAAGCCTTTTAAACCTTGAGACACTTTCTTCGAGGAGAACGGTATTATGCTCATGTTTCATTTTTGATGCAATTAGGGGGCTTGATCAACGTTGAGTATCTTTCGAATATAATCACTTTCAATAACCCTGTAAGACGTACTAGGTATACACGTCTTCTCAATGAACGTCAGCATCGTACTGTTTATGGAGACAGGGAGCCCATCAATAGATGCTGCAAAATATTTAACAATTTTTCCAACTACTATTCCTTATCTATTCCCAAGACAAGTTTCAAATATGCTTTATTCAAGGATCTAAAATCTTAAAAAAACATATTTCCTTATAAATTCCTCAAATTGACAACCAAATATAAGTTTGGAATATGGACTTAAAATTATTTATGCTAATTTGTTATAGTGTAGTTTAAGGAAACTTATATTTAATTCAAATTGTGATTTGTTATTATCTTTTGTGATATGCTTTGTTTGGCTTGAAATAAAATAAAATAAAATAACTTGCATTCAAAACAGTGGCAACGAGGATGGGATCCCAAACGTCATCGTATCTGACAACGGATCAACGTTTACATCCAAAGAGTTCAAAGACTTTCTCGACACAAATGAAATCAACCAAAAATGTACAGCTCCCGCTCATCCAGCCACAAATGGACAGGAAGAAAGGTTCGTTCAAACCCTTAAGAAGGGTCTAAAATCAGCTATGCAGGGTCACAGAGACCTACACCTGAAACTGCAACGGTTATTGATGCAGCACCGAAAAGTTCCAAATGCTTCTACGGGTAAAAGTCCAGCCGAGCAAATGCTGCGCTTTAACCTTCGTAAGCAAATTGATTTATTACACACCTCAGTGAATTCAACCAGCCAGCTGTCAGAAAATCAAACATATAAATTTAGGGAATTTCAAATTGGAGACCAAGTACAGTTTCGTTATTATAGGGATATGGATGTTAAGTGGAAATTCGACTACATCAAACAAAGATGTGGTACTTTGCATTATATAATAGAATGCGAGGGAAATGAATTTCGCCGACATATAGACCAGATAAGATCAAAAGGAGTTCAAGGGGCATTACTCCGGCCAGCAGCATGTATGCAGCCATGGAATTTGACAGACGAGCCCAAAGCAACGAAGAATCAACAAGAAGTTTGATGAGTTTACCTTAGGTAAATCTTCAAACACGATTGGAGAGACGGAGCAAAATCACGAGAGCGAGAATTCAGTGAAAGAAAACAATAATTCAAGTATGGAAACATCGCAGAATCCATTACGAAGATCTAGTCGCGTTAAGCGTCCAGTCGAAAGATATCAGTCTCATTAAAATGAATCGTCCGGGGGAAGACTGTCATAAACCCTACCTTTTAAGAAGCTCAGAGGCTCTGTTTGCTGAACCTTAATGAAATATTACTTGTCATTTTTATTTTCTCGAAGCTAAGTTGGCCCTTCTTTCGGCAGTCATATTTTAACCATGGCCAGGCTTTAGTTAACATGAATTAAATAAAAGTGTATTCTGAATTAACAATCAATGTAATCATTTCGTAACTTGCATTCATCCCAAACGTCATCTTATCTGACAACGGATCAACGTTTACATCCAAAGAGTTCAAAGGCTTTCTCGACACAAATGGAATCAACCAAAAATTTACAGCTCCCGCTCATCCAGCCATAAATGGACACGCAAAAACTGTGATTTTAGTGAATATATTTCTTAAAAAAATGAAGTTTTACTTTTTTCTAAATCGGTTTTTTTATCTCTATTATTGTGTAATTTAGTAAATAGACAATTAATGTAGAGAGGAGAAGGGGGGGGGGGGTCTGTTGCGTCAATTATCTTATTTTTCGCACGCTGACTTCATCATTGCGGCACACCGTGCTTTCCGTTTACGGGTTGCTGTTCTCCCCACAGTCATCCACGGAGCTCAATCGTATAGTGTGTGAATGCATGCAGAACAACAGGAAATGACGAATTGCTAAGAATAGGGCCGCAGAGGACTATCGTATCAGACGCTTTGCTCGAAAAAAGCAGTTGGTTTTGTCATTTAAAGACGTTCTTTTCATCGAATTATGCATATAGTGACCTGCATTTGCATCTCTATAAAATGGCGGGGGCTAAGAACTTTCAGTAGAGGATAATGGTGCTAAAACATGCTTATCTCCATACGCCGTGACACGATTGTGTTGTTTTGCAATGAAGCTTATTTCCACGTTAGTGGGTGCATTAACAAGCGGAATATGCGGTAATAGAGCCATAAGAATCCCAAGGAACGTCACGACAAACCTCTGCACTCAGATTGGGCCACTGTTTGCTTCGCCGTATCCAGAGTAGTTATCACCGGCCCTAATTTTTTCAACAGAACAGTTGTGCCAAATCTGTCAATTCAGTACGTTACCTGACTAGGCTCCAGGTGCTTTATCAGCCGGTTCTCGAGGCAATGCAATTAGACGGTAACTGGTTTCCATAGCGCAAACATCGAGAGTTTCCATCCAGACAAACCTTCTCTGGCCCACTCATCTCTTTGAGAAGGGATTTCAACTGGCCTGCAAGCTCACGCGACTTAGCCTCTTGTGATTTTTTCCCTATAGGGCTATCTGAAATCAAAGGTCTAGATCAATTATCCCCGACGAAATTTGGGTTGAAATAGCTGCTATACTCGTCAGAATGCTCAAAAAATACATGCAAACTTCAAAAAGTCTAGCGCATCAGAACCGATAGAAAACTAATTTTCGAAGAAATTGTCTTTGAGTGACAAAAAAATGTGGGAAGACGTAATACACTTTTTTGTAGAATCATATCAACCATTCCTTATCCAAAGCAACAAAACTCAACTATAACACAAATCATGAAAATGTTCAGTGCTGGCAACACTTTCCCAACGAAGCAGCAATAAGTTAACCATAACAGGCTCATACTTAAATCAACTTATCCTTTGAATTTCGTCCTCATCGGAGGATTCCATCGAAAGTTTCAGCGGTTAAACGTTGTTTAAGGCTGCCATCCGAAAAATGTTCAAAACTCGGAAAATTTAAAAATTGGTTTCATAGTTTTATTGCATATGCTTTGCATATGAGTACGTTATTTGAAGCATCTGTTGGTGCAATATTTACGAAAATTGCTAATGCTGGTTACCCTGTGTCAGCAGCAGAGCAAAATATATACCAAATCTGCTTCACGTTAAGTTAAACCCAACCAGTAAATTTCGTTTCGATTGAATCACTGCGCTGGAAGGTATACGGGTGAAAAAATTTTAGGGTTACCACCCTCAAAACATTTCAAATTTTTAAAGCGTTAATATTTGCTGTCGATTTTCATTGCAGGATCATTCCCATTTGCAAATCTAATGACATAATCGCTCAGTAAAGATATTCCAAAAAATTACAAAAATGGTTATAGCTGGCAGCCCTTTCATGATTTATGTACGATATTCCTACGGCATTTACTTCATACTAAGTTTCATTTACTGCATGAACTTCGTTTTGGTTTCTACACTGGACCGGAAGTTATAGGGAAAAAAGCTTTATTTTGCTGAGCAAATTTGCATGATTTATGAGACAAAAATCACCATAGCTGGCAACTCTATTTTAATTTTTCAGCCAAATTTTCAGCAAATATTATCTTAAGTAAGATCTAGGTACCGTGTGAATTTTGTTAAAATCTGATGGCTGACTCGGAAGCTATAGGCCGGTTTTTTTTCTCAGTGATTTTTCAAGATGTTACCACTGCCACAGGGTTGCCTGCATATCAAAATCACTTCCATCAGACCTGGTCCTAGCTAATACCAACATGTCCTGTAAATTTCATTATGATCGGATAATCCGGTCGTCAGTTCTCGTGAAAAGGTTTTTCGAGTACTGAAAATAGAGGTAATTTGGTGATGGGTTGCCGTTCTTATGCGAATCGGAATTTCAAAAATTTCAATTTGACATGATGGACAAAGGTCAAGATTTATCAACGATTTGAATTTTTTGTCAAAAATCAAAAATTTTTGAGGAGGGTCAACGATTTGAAGGATTTTTTTCAGGAGCCTGCCGCAGCTACAGGGTTACCCGCACTTTCTTGAAAATCCATGTGTGTTAAATTTTAGTCAACATTAATACGCTCTGCTAATTTCATTATGATTCAATGTTGTTGTCAGAAGAAATGACAAATCAAAATTTGAAAAAAATCCTTGCCTACTTTTAGGCACTCTGCACCCACACACGTCTCAAAATTTCCAATTTTTTAACATAAACAAGCTAAAAACATAATAAGTTTTCATTCCCAAACATTTATTTTAACAAAAATTTACACTGCTTGGAAATATAGGAGTACCTCAAAATTCACTAAAACGCTCGCCGCCTCCAAAAAATTTAGGATATCTGAATTTTAGCAAATCATGGAGCTACCTACTATATACATCTACGTCCTCCAAAAATTTCAGCTCAATCGCGTCAGCTACTCCAGAGATTATCTCCCGTAATCATTTTGCTGATATATATATATATATATATATATATATATATATATATATATATATATATATATATATATATATATATATATATTTAAAGAAATATGAATAGTTTAATATTAATTTTCTTCGAAAATTAGTAAAAACGACTTCGTCAGTGTGTAGCCTGCGAAAGTTGGCTTTTGCACCACACACTTTTTTAATGTTAATAATTTCAAATCTCCAATATTGTACTATTTGCAAAAAAAATATTTTTTTTAATCTTTTCTATTTATCTTTTCATTCCCGAAGAAGGCAAGTGCTGCGCGCCACCCTGCTAGCAAATTTTTATTGTAGCCTGTTGCTGTGATTTACAAAAAATTGCTGTTTACATTGACAGAAAGCATTTGTTTATAAAAGATGTGAGTCTGCAAAGAAGTATGTATTATTAATATTATTAATTTCAACGAAGCTTTTTGCTTCGTTTTGTGCAAACATAAGATATTTAAAATACAAATGATTAAATGTCTAAAAGTTGAACTTAATTTACTAATCTAAAATATACTACTTAAATATTTACAAATATAGCATATTTTACTACATTTTTATAAAAGCTAGTTGCAACGATGATCGTGGATGCCAAATTTTAACAAAACTATGCTGAACGCCACTGAACACAACTACCCGAATCGCAGAGAAGGTCGCAAGTTTGGGCGGTCAATGAACAGCGAAAGGACAAGCCACGAAAATATCGCCTCTGCCTATATGATTAAGATAATAATCGGTTGTAGTCGATGTCGCTCCATATTTGCGATGCATCTGATTTCAGCCTCCTTCTTCCCATTTCAATAACTCCGAATACTACTGAGTTTTTTTTCTCATCGTTTCGGAACGAATTAAATGCACCTTTGCCACACTATTGATGGCGATGACGACGTCCACAATCATACCACAGCCGACAGAAGTCAGCATTGCATCCTTATCTATGAAATCCATCCACACTTATCACTAAATAATCTGAAGTCATCACTCTATACAGGTTTCTTCTCTATGGGCTTGATGCGATCCATCGTATGTTCTTGCCTCAGTCTCATTGTGTGTAGCGCTACGGAGCATCCAGAAAGGCGCCAGATTCAAGTTTTGCAAGTCATCCGAAATATCGGCAGTGTCGCGCAAAAAAAAATGCTAGAGCTCTTGTTGGTCGATTTTGATTGTGATAATTGATGAAGATCACTCATTCTCACGAAGATTAGATGCATCATAAGGAGCCCGGGGCTGTTGTACTTGGCCCATAATCGGGATGCGATCGCATGTGCAGCTCGACTTGTTTCTTCCGATGTCATCTGATCTTGCAGTGCTTGTTCGTGGAAATTAGTTTGTCATAACACCGCGATAGGGACGACAGAATCGCGATGCATCCCACGTTCCAAACTGACAATAGCATGACTGGAAAATGACCCAAGCATGATCACGATCATTGATCTTTACCATTCATCATTTCGCCTCGAAGACTACCTCATTGTTCGAACGAATTATTTGATTTGAAATTATTCATTCATAACCGGTAAACGAATGAGGTAAACTGAATAGTATTTCTAAAGCGCCCTACGATTGGAACAATATGATAGTCAGCTCCTTTGTTGCTGTTCAATTACTCTGGAGGCACTTCGGCATCCAATCGATCACAGGCATTTACGATCGATTGAATAAACTTGCCTTTCACTATCTCTTTGAATAAATATCACCTCAGCGATTGAAAACTAACGAATTAAATAATCAAGACAGACAGGGAATTTCTCAATTTGATCGTAAGTCCACCCGAAACGGAAGCCACCAGATTGTTTCAAAGACCAAACCCAACGATAGATATCTCTAATTAGATAAGATCTTGCCAAGAAACAAATTCATTGTTTCCAAACTGATCCAAACCAAATTGGGATTTTTCTAAGAAACCACTTCATTCCCACAGCAATGACACTCCTGGCGATCGAAATTACTGGTGCCACTATAAAGCTACCGCCAAAGCAAAACAGTAGCTACAATCCCCATAGGCTACTGTTTCCACTAATTTATTTCGAAATTTTGCATGCCAAAAATATGTATCATTGCTGAGCCGGACCTGCTAGCACGAATGGGTAGCCTTTTCGATCGATTCGGTAGGTTGTTTCCTATTCGAAATTACTATGATCCCTCGATGCCGTGCGAATTTTCATAATTGGACTGATTTATTGCAGGATGCAATCGACGAGGTTGGTGAAGGGTGATGGCACCTTTTCGGATCGATATTTCGGGAGGGCAAATATTTAACGATACCTATTCGCGTTGATAGTGTGGGAAAAGTAGCTGATTTTGGGGAATTCGACGATTCTTTGATTTCGTTTAGGAGCTGTTTTGGAATTTGCGGACAAATATTTGTGTAGATACATATCTTACATGGCGAAGTTGCAATTTTAATGAGAACAGTGAGAAATTAATCTGGAAAAGGAAGTTCAATAGACCTCCTAGACAGTGATTAGGTTACTATCTACAAACCCATCTCATGTATCATCTTATTTTTCAACCACAATTTTCACCAAGAATTTGGATACTGTTCTTTTGATTTTATTGATGGAAATTTGAATGTTCCCTAGTTTCATATTTCAGACTTTTATAATGTTTGTCATTTTTTAAGTAAATCGTTAACACACATTAATAAAAATTGAATTAAAAAATATCCCCATAAAATCGTACCGATCAATTCAATGTGACCGTAGAGCTAGCAACCAAATTTGTTTATAAATAAACAGAACCTGTAATGTCTAACGTGGAATGCACAAACAAATCTATCGAAACTTTTGCATTTCTAGATTATAAGAATATCGGTCTGCACTTTCTCAGCGAATCTTAGCTTAGAGAAAACGACGTACTGAATAATTCTAGCTATCATATAATTAGATATGACAGAAAGGATATGATGATGTAGCATTTTTCTTTAAAAATAAGCATAAAGTTTCAGGGATTAAAAAATCGATATCACATATATTTCAGTTTACTTTAGTGGCCCGAAATTAAATGCCCACAAGATAAATCAGTTCCTAAACGATTTAAAATTACTTTTAAACTTGAAAAAAAACTTTATTATCGAAGGCGAGTTAAATGCACGATACCGGCATTGGAACTGTTTCAAAGGTAACAAGGTGGGAAAAAGCTTATTTGAGCTTACAGTAAAGAAAAACGTTCTCATTCATACGATACTCATATCGATGTTGATGAGTTGAAGCAGGAGCTTGAACAGGGGTGGCAAAGGAAGCAGTGCTTCCCTTGCTAAACCACTTGGTATAAACAAAAAAATTATTGAATAATCAATATGTTAGGTTAGGTTAGGTTAACGTGGCTGCCGATCTTCAGAGGCCTGACGACCAGCACACGTAGGCACAGAAGAGGCCCGTTATGATACCACAAAATTTTAGTGACTCTCTTCTACTCACTAAAGTCAGGAAACCATTTGCTTCCTTTGAGAAACCGGACTATCCTCTTTAGCTTTACTAGGGAGAGTTCCGTTAGGTTTGAGAGAAAGGGTGCACCAAGTGCCACCAGTCTTCTCCTTGCCAAAGCCGGACACTGGCACATGAGGTGAAGGACGGTTTCCTCCTCATCCTCAGAGCCACAGCTCCGACAGAAGTCATTAAACTCTACGCCCAAACGTTGTGCATGCAGTCCTATAAGGCAGTGGCCCGTTAGAACGCCCATAGTGCAACGAAGGGCGCTTCGAGTTAAGCCTAAAAGCTGCCTGGTGCGATGCGCATCCATGGATACCCAGGACTGCCTTGTTATCACACAGGAAGATTCATCTGCCCAGGACTTCTTAGCGTCCTCAAGATATTTTTGCCTTATGGCCAGTTTGACCGATGTCATCGGTATACCTATTGAAAAGGAGCAAGTGACCTCGGGTAGCAAAGTTTCAAGCCTTGCTAGCTCATCGGTCTCACAGTTGCCCTGAAAACCCCTATGTCCAGGTACCCAAATCAATTGAACAACCGAATGTCTCGACATCTCCCTAAGAGATGCACGGCATTCAGCAACAATCTTGGACATTGTACAAGGACCAGCAAGAGACATAATAGCCGCTTGGCTATCTGTGAAAATACCAATATTGACCCCGAATATTCGATTACACAGAAGCCATTCGACTGCCTGATAAATAGCCACTACCTCCGCCTGAAAGACACTACAGTGGTCTGGTAGACGGAGGGACAGCTTGAGATTCAGCTCATCTGAGTATACATCACTCCCAATTCTATTGTTTAGCTTTGAGCCGTCAGTGTACACATGGATAAGCCCATTATGAAGTGTGATACCATCACACCATTCCTCCCTGCATGGAATGCGAGTTGTAAACTCCAAATCCAGTATGCATTGTGGGGCGATGTAGACAACAACCGCTGGTGCGGGTACTCCCTCGGCCAAGATCCTCGCATGACCGAACTCTGTCCTATTCCATGCTGAGATACAATTTAGTCTCACAGCTGCAAGATTAGCTTGCTGTGAGATCAGTAGGTTGGTTGGCAGCCAATGTAGCAGCACAAACAGTGCCTTAGTAGGGGTGGAGCGGAGCGCTCCAATCAAAAGATTTACAATCAATATTTTACAATCAAAATAATAGCATTTATTTTCTTACAAAAGACAAAACTCCATTGCTGCTATGAATCAAATGGTTTTATTTGATAACAGTCCAACTACAGAGCTTCCAAGGTAAGTTTACAGGGACGCAACGAAAACTCAATCGTTTTATAAAAAACTGTAGGCACTGCATACCATTCAATTCAAAACATACAGTTCATTGAGGTATACTCTACAGAACACTGAAGTGATCTTGATTCAATGCTCAAACTCGTGATTTTCGCATAAATCTACTTAGACGCTTTGTTTAAATGATGCCCACAAAAATTTTGCAATCAAACAAACGCTGCTTAGTTCACAGCGTCCTGGTGGATAGAGAAATTAAAAAAAAACTCTTGCCCCATCCACCAGCTGAACGACCGGGAAATCTTTGTGAATGAATGAACTTAATACGTTGCAAAGTTATCCGCGTCTCTGTTATGTTACTGTTTCCCCCCATGATTTATCTGTAGATTATCTTCTGCTCCTCTTCTTACGAGCCGTTTCCCTTAGGAATTGATGCATTTTCTGCTTTGTTCTCATGCACACATGTACGGTGCAAGCTATCGTGATGTTCATGTGAAGAAGAGAATAGTAGGAGTTACATTTTTTTGTGTGCGATTTTCTCCAGATCGATTTTTTGTGTCTGCTTTGGGTTTGCTTCCCCAAAAATCGTAGTTTTTCGATTCTGGTGCTTTGGACACCTATGTTGACGCTGGAAAGTCATCTGCGCCTCTGTTATGTTTCTCTTTCCCGTCAGGATTTACGTTACAGAATTTGTAGGTCCTTTTCTTACGAGTTGTTCCCCTTCTGATTTGATGCCTATTATGCTTGATATAGAGAACAGAATAATGTAAGAGTTACATTGTTTCGTGTGAAATTTCCCCCACATCGGTTTCTTTTGTATCTGCTCTGGGTTTACTTTCGCAAAATGAGTTGCTCGGTTCAGGTACTTTGGGTGAATATGACCACGTGATTGCTTTCGCCTATGTTGATGTTATTTCCATGTTGAATTTCTGAAGTGCTTTCTTTAGCATTTATAGTTTACATTAGGTGCTTTTTTTATTTGTTCTTCGCATTTTTGTTTTAGATTAGAAAAGATTTTATTTTTAGTTTTTTTTGTACATTATTAATCTAATTTAAGTACTATTTACAATAAAAAAAATACTAACTAGCGGCTATAATAATTGGTTCTTTGCAAAAAACGTACCTGGTATAATTCTTTTGACTTGAATTTGTTGTATTGTCAGTATTAATATGGTCGGTTAAAGATAGCCATAGAGGATTTACTGTGGCAGTCTTTTTCATCTAGATCGATTGGGCGGAAAAAGATCTTATTGATTCTGGCAACCACGACCACTAATTTCACAAAAGGTAACTGTATTGGTCACTTTTCTTGCAAATTATTTGAGGAATATATTTTTGTTATGGTATTGGCTATCTAATTTAATTTACTAAAAGATGCATGATATCCTTAACTTTGAGCTATTAAAAAACTTTGAACACTTATTTAGCCTGTAATATGTTTTCAACAAAACTTTTTTTATAATTTAAGAAAAAAAATAAAAAAAAATTAGTGATTGTTTTTGCTCTCTGAGATTGTTGATCTTAGTGCGACAAAACGTCTACAGCTACCTTTGCCATTCTATGCACTGATTCTAATCCAGTTATGGCATCCCGAATACTGCAAGCCCACATCTCACTTCTAGAAGAATGGCCAGCGAAATGAAGAACCAAAATGAATGAAACCAAATGCGTCCACTTTACGTTCTCAAGTATATCTAAACAATGTAACAATACCTCAAAGCAAGGAAGTGAAGTTTTTCGAAATGCACCTTGACAGGAGGCTCACGTGGAAACGGCATATTCAAGCTTAAAATCAACAATTGAAGCTCAAATTCAATAATTTCAAATGGATGCTCAATGGCATGTTAAAATTATGGAAACGGTGTTCAGGCTGAGTATGGTTGTGGTGAACAGGGGCTCAACACCAAACTGTCGTAGACCAGGCTTCGATGAGTCCATTTCCGAAATAACTCTTTTTTCGTAGACGTTGTCCATGATAGCAAGGAACTGGAGAGTGATGGAGGAGTACACTGGAAGAGACCACAACTTTATTACCTTCAGGTTGTGAGTTGGAAAGCCCGGCCCCTCAGAACTCTCGACGGAAAATACTCGGGTGAAATATTTCGAAGTTGGATAGGAGGAAGTTATTGGAGTTACGCTGACGAAGTCAGCGCAGGACAAGCAGGGGTAGCAATGGGCCCTGGGGAAATAGGTACGGTTGTAAATTTCACCATGGGCGAAAGTCCTCGAGCGTGCGATGCGTCGATGCCTCTTCGAAAGTTACTACCGGGCAAACAGAGCGCTTATTGGTGGACTGAAGAGATAGCGGAACTAAGACGAAGAGCTCTAGCGTGCAGGTGTAGGGCACAGTGGGCTATTGGACGGCCAGAAGCGTTGCTGCTGCCGCCACCCACAAAAAGGCAAAAAAAGAACTGGGAATAGCTATAAAACGGACGAAAAATCAAATGTGGCAAACTTTATGCAAAGAAGTGGACCGGGACCAGTGGGGCCAGGGCTACAAAATGGTATCGGGTAGGCTGGGCCGCATGGATCCCGACCCACCCATGGAGGTGGATGTCCTGAGGAATATTGTAGACTCGCTGTTCCCAGCGCACGGCGTGAGAGCAGAGAACGACCACACAGTCCGCCAGGAAGATATCCCTTTGTTCGCTGAAGAAGAACTACGAAGCGCGAGTGTCAGAATGAAGAGCCGAATAGCCCCAGGCCCGGACAGTATTCCAGTAGAAGTCCTAAAAGTAGTGGTGGAGAGACACCCGTCAACATTACTGCGTATGAATGTTTACTAGCGGGTGTCTTTCCGTCACTCTGGAAAGTGGCGTGACTTGCCCTAATCGCAAAGGGAAAGGGAGATCCTAACACACCATCAGCGTACACACCTCTCTGCATGCTTGATACTGCGGGGAAACTTCTGGAAGGGCTGCTGAAACCTCGGCTAAAGGCAGCTATAGGAAGAGCTGGTGACCTCTCGAAAAACCAACATGGATTCCGCAGTGGCCACTCAACAATAAGAGCCATCTGCGAAGTAATTCGCGCAGTGGATCGCGCATCTCTACGAGATGGACAGACATATTAGATTCTCTTCAGCGACATTTTCAAATAGAGGAATACTTGCTAGCAATGGTACGAGATTACTTGAAAGATTGCCATTTGATTTATGAAACAAATAAGGAAACTGTACGCAAAACCATTACAGCTGGAGCAGTACAAGGGTGTATTCTCGGGGTATTGCGTATGATGGTCTCTTACGCTTCGAAATGCCGGCGGAGGTGCTCTTGGTGGGCTATTCTGATGATGTAGCCGCTTTCATCACGTCTAAAAATCCTCACCTCGCCCAACTCAAACTCAGTCAACTAATGAGAAAGGTTGAAGCCTGGATGGAAAGTCATGGTCTCCAGCTGACGATCGCAAAAACTGAGATTGTCATGCTGACCAGGATGAGGATACCAACCATTATACCCATGACGTTTGGCTCTGAAGTACTTGAAACCAGAAAATCGGCTAAGTATCTTGGAGTGATGTTGGAGTCTAAGCTGGCTTATGGAGAACACATCCGAAAAGTATGCGATAGGACGCTACTGACTGTTATCGCGCTTGGGAGACTCATGGCAAACGTTCGCGGCCCCAGTCCGAGTAAACGTAAGCTCCTTATGATGGTGGCTCATTTAATGTTGCTGTATGGCGCAAAGATATGGGCCACTGCGTTAAGATTTGAAATGTATGGAGCTAAGATGGTGAGCCTCCAGCGTAGGGGAGCGCTGCGAATTGCAAACAGCTACAGAGCAGTTTCAGGAAACACTGTGTTAGTGATAGCGGGAGTAATCCCAATTGATCTATTGGCGAACGAACGCAGTGAGGTGTTCCTGAACAGAGCAGAAGTGGGAAGATGAATTTTGGCTGCTCAAGCACGAGCTCAATCGCTTGAGCTTTGGGAGGAGAGCTGTACTACGAACTCGAAGGGAGCATGGACGATTAGGCTACTTCACGCCTCAAAACCTTGGCTTAATTGCGACCACGGTGAAATAAACTTCTACCTGTGCCAGTTTCTATTGGGCCATGGCTACTTCAGGCAATACCTTCACAGAATGGGGAAAGTCAGGACCAGTTCTGTAAGTACTGTGCTAAGGAAAGTGATGACGCTTTGCATACCTTTTTCCACTGAGCCCGCCTCAGAAGGGAGCGACACATGCTTTTCTCTGCAATTGATCCTGTGACGCCGGAGTCAATCGTGGTGATGATGCTACAATCAGATGACACCTGGTCAGCTGTGTCAGCATATATGGAGCTGATATTGCGTTCAAAAAAAGAGGAACGATGCCTCACAGACTCCTGAAAGCCTGACAGAACGGAAGTAAGTCAATGGGACACCTGATAGGTGGAAGTAGCACGGCCGAGTTGAAGTAATGCGAAAGCGGTTCCGGCTCGGACTTCCGTCTTCGGCGGGTATTTTTTAGTAAGTACGAATCTCACTTAATCTTGTATCGTTCGCATGATACCTGTAGAAGGTTTTTAGCATCCGCTCAAAAAAAGGTAGGCCATTTACACGTTGTAACCAAAAGCCCGTAGATCATAGGTATCGGAGACACCAAAGGGGATATCTAAATTAGTAATTCTCTACTGATGATCAACTGCTCCCGAGCTAGTTTCTAGACCGCTTTTGCCCTCTGTAAATTTGTTTTCTCTATAAGGGTACGGACACAAGGGAGCGAAGAGAGCGTCGAGCAAAGAATTCGGTCTGAATCGATCTCGTCGCTACTATCACATTTCTGCTTTGGTCGCTGCTTTGACATGGAAATATATGAACCGTTTCGGCGCGTTGCTTGACTCGACGCTATCGTCGCTCCGTCTTGTCCGTGCCCTAAGAAGAAAAGCAAAGAATTTCCAGGCTCGAGTGTTCAACATTTTTTTGTTTCTGTTTCCTATGTAATGAGGCTGTACAGATTGATATTGTTCGATATTTCTTTGAGCTGCCTGCCAGAATAATGCTTCGGTTTGTTTGCATGCAATAATATTTCAAAAAACCCTTATGAATGCCATTAAAAAATGCAAATAATCCTTAAATTTATATGATACTATAGAATTTCAAACTAAATTTAACTTTAATATAATTACAAACACTCTCAAGACGCTCATACTGCCACATTAAAGCTCTTTTGTTCACTTCGCCCCATTGACGGAGAGAAGTCTTTTCAATGAAATGTTGGCAGGCATCGTGTGTTGAATGTTTTGAATGACAGGCTTTTTTCCCTCTAGAAAATATACCGTAGGACTAGCTATGCATACATACTTAGGTAGACATTCAAGCCGAGCACAATGATACTCTACCTTTAACGTATACTTACATGGTTTCATACGCATGATAATGAACCTGCATATGAACGCCAACATGAATATAAATAATTTTTCTAGAACGGATAGGACTTCTTTTCAGTTTTCAGTCTTTATTTTTTGCTTAGCTTTCGTGGTACAGTGGGCTCCTATCAACGATTTTCTTTTCAATTCCGTATGCTGATTGTGAAAAGTTACGATTGTAATGACAGGATCGTTGGGCGCAAGATGTTGACTTCATCCTAGTTCTAGTAAACATATAATACTCGGTGCTTCTATCAAAGCGATTTATGGGAAATGGTGGGAAATGATTTGTAGTCCTTTATATTGCATATTCCAGGTTTTGGCTGCAGAATCCGAAATCAAACAGTGCTGGAAAGTAATAACAATTTTATGTCTGAAAAAACACATCACTTTCTACTTACAATGATTTTAAGAATAATTAATTAGCATAATTAATATACTTCTGGTGTTATGTACATAGTTGAAGCACAGCGAAAGTTCACAGGGGTAGGTGATGTGCCATGTACTTAATATGGCCCTCAATACCATGTCTTCTAATCCTCAAAGCCATGCATTATAACCCTAATAAAAAGCAATGTAAAAGCGAAACTGGTATTTTGACAGTTGTAGGTTCTGAGAATTCCTATTTTCAATACTAAAACTGTAAACCTTAGTTTTCATATCATCACAAATAAATCTTGCTTGAATCCGATGTCAAAAATACTTTCAGAGCCGACGTTCTACTCACTAGGCTGGAAGAGCTGATTGGAAATCTGTTACTGTTTAGTTTACTTTAACAATATGTGCCCATATTAAATTTATAGTAGCTGGAGCTACGTTACATAGAAGTTGAGATTGTGCTTAGCAAAGAAACTCCATAATGCATAGAAATCTGGCTCTTGTAGCTGTATTTCATACCTAGGCCAATATTTTCAAGGGCAGTTTTTTCCGAGACAGTTTTATGGTCTGCTACTGGACGCGTCGCCAGGTGATGGATAGGGGAGTAATAAGACTGCTCCGAAGAACTATTAAGTTAGGCGCGGGGTGCGGTTTAACTATGTGGTCGCTGTGATATAAGATGACACTACTAGTACATCTGACGGCCGACTTGCCGTCAAGGCTATGACAGCACATCTCAGGCTCAAAAGAACATGCCACGACAGGTGAAAGATGGTCTTTTAGAACTTCAGGAAGCTCTCGAAGTGATTGAGGTCTGTAGGACAAACTGAAACAAGGCTGAGCTAGAAATGAGCCGAAAAGAATATTTACCCAAATATGGTTAAAACAAAGAGCTGGCTGAAACTCCACATGGTGCGAAGACTATGGTACAAAAACGAGCAAGGACTCCTGAATCTGGCCCGAATGACGGAAACACAGCTATACCACGATCCGAGACAGGAACCACTGATCAGAACCCCTGGGTTACTGTGGCTAAAAGGTCTCGGAAGGGTAATGCCAAGTAGAAGAGGTTGATGTCCGTAGTAAAAAATTCCGTTATAGCTGCAGTCCGAAAACGGTAAGCGCAGAGGAAAGAAACCGCAATCATCTTGGGCTAAGAAGGAAATAAAACCCGCTCCAAAAAAACTTACGTGGAGGTTCTTCAACAAATCTGCGGAGGTGTGAGCCCAAGCAGAGTGGGGCACAAGTACGTCAAATAAGAAAGACGGTGGACGGCGGAGTGCTCCTTGACACTCACGAAATGGCTGGATATCGCAATGTACGAAATATATATTGGCCCAAGCAAGACCAAAAGAGGATATGGCCAATATATGTACACCCCCTTGGTGCGAACTTGGCTGATGTTGGGCTCACTCCCAGCCGGAGTGGATTTTCGGTCAATATGTTGGGTCAACATATTGGGCCAACATGTTGGGCCAATATGTACTTGAAGCATAAGATTTGGTGAGACCGTTCAAACGGTATTTCCAAGACCAAAGTCGA
Organism: Nemotelus pantherinus; assembly: GCA_963978885.1. Classification (NCBI taxonomy): domain Eukaryota; kingdom Metazoa; phylum Arthropoda; class Insecta; order Diptera; family Stratiomyidae; genus Nemotelus; species Nemotelus pantherinus. The sequence goes on from OZ022264.1 coordinate 214,049,323, forward strand.
GATACTTGACCTCGACAGCCTTACAACCGAGAAAGAAGTGGTGGCTGTGATTCGAGAGAGGCAAATCGAAAATGCTAAAATTACGTTACTACCCCCAAATGCAAGAGAACAGTGGGTAGCCATAGTAGAATTGGAGGGCACAAAAGTTTTGAAGCTAATGAAGTATGGGCGAATAAGAATCAGCTGAGTGAATGCCAGATTAAGGAGGCGACACGAGGTGATGCGCTGCTACAAGTCTATGGCCTACGAACACACGAAAAAGGATTATAAAGGACCAGATCGGAGCAGCACCTGTTGGAAATGTGGTCAAACTGGCCATCTCACAAAAGTATGCACCTCTGCTTCATTCTGCTTGTTGTGTAATAATGAGAAGGCAAAACCAGGAGAATCTAATCACGTGCGCAGAGGAAAAAGCTTCATAGATGAGGATTCTCCAAGGAAACACAAAGGAGTGTCGTACAGCGGAAGATTTGTTCATGCAGCTGGTGCACGAATCCAAAGCCCAAATTGCAATGATTAGTAAACCGTATTGAAGGAGACATCCAGAGACCTGGTATACAGACGCTTCAGACTATACAGCTCTATGGGTTGCAGACGCTCGAAGGATCCAAGTGGATCAGCTGAGTTCGGGTGATGGATATATTTGGATCCAAAACCAAGGTATCAATTTTGTCAGCTGCTATTTCTAGCCAAACGACCCAATTAGAGAATTTCCTTGGAAAATAGAAGAACTGGAAAAAAAGAGCTGGGGACGGTTATCAAGGCGAAGAAGAAACAAATGTGGCAAGGACTTTGCGATGAAGTGAACCGGGACTCATGGGGGCAGAGGTACAAACTAGTTTCTGGTAGACTTGGTTAAATGAGTCCTGCCCATTTTTGGAGGCGGATACATCGTGGACTCACTCTTTCTAGCACATCACACGAAAGTAGAAAACGCTCTCATGGTCCGCGAGGAAGATATACCTTTGTTTACTCTGAAGGAACTTCGTAGTGCAACTCTCAAAATGAAAAACCGAGAGACCCCTGGCCTCAGCAGCATTCCAGCGGAAGTGCTGAAAGCGGTGGTGGCCAGCGTTGTTGCGAATGTATAATGCATGTTTGTTGGCGGGTGTCTTCCCGTCACGTTGGAAGGGGACATGGCTTGCTTTGATTCCGAAGGGAAAAGGAGACCCAATCACACCATCTACGAACAGACTTCTCTGTATGCTTGATACGGCGGGGAAACTCCTGGAAGGCCTATTGAAGCCACGACTACAGGCAGTAATACGCAGAGTTTCTTAGAGTTCCGCTTGGGACAGACTTTGGGCCAGGAGCGTTCAAAAACTGTCACGAGTTTAGTTTTTAATAAAAATTGCGACTCGATCTGTTCAGACTCCTTGTTGATCTGGACTACGTACACCTGCTTCCCATCTTGTACTATCGGCTTCTTAGCATCCAAGATCTTCCAATACTGCGTTGGAATATCTGGATTTTGCTTCTGCAGTAATTTCAAAGCCACTTCCGGTTCCACTACCTACAATATTACCATCTTCGCTCTTGGTAATATTGCGATGCTGTTGACTATTTAGCCGAGGTAACTCTTGGACTAGAGCTTCACACCAGCACAAACTAAACTCGTCGATGCATTTAATGATTTTGGCACCCCTGAACCTGCCCGCATCGTCAAACAAGGACATAGTCAGCTCAGGATGCTTCTACATCCGGTTAATATTGTTGCATGCACGCCAAACGAATCGTATGACGTTGTGGCGGCGCCAGAAAATGCTAGAAACAATCTATAAATAGCCAAAAACCGTAAACAATCTATAAATAGCCAAAAACCGTAAATAATCTATAAATAGCCAATACACAATAACAATCTATGGATAAAACGTAGAATAATAGTCTAGAACGTAAAAAGGGAACATTCCAGAGCCTCAAACCCATGAGTCAGATCTCGCATGGCAACGGAAATTCCTGTAGCCGCCAACGCAACGACACATACGCATCTGTTGGTGAATTCTACCAGCAGCAGTAAATCGTCAGGCAGTCCTGTTGGCACACATGCAATCCTTGCTGATCTTAGCATCCTGCCGATTGCTGAGTCTCTTCTCTCATACACCGTGTCCGAGTGAACATCTGTTTGTACTAACGCTGAGAATATCTTTTATGAGTTAACGCTGTGAACCTATGTTATATATGAAGACTGTGCATATATGGTAATAAATTGTTAAGTTTGAAAAACTGTTTTATTGTATTACAAGAAAGTGAATTAGTGCATTGGGCACTATAAATGGTGACCCCGACGTGATCGGTGGATAATAGTATTGTGAACAATTAGACTTGTAAAGTACGCTTTCAAATAGTGATCCGCAAAAGTGAAAATGGCGTCAAGTGCAGAAAAACGCGACCAAGTGCGTGAAAATAGTTCTTCGGGCGAAGAGACCGCGATCGAAACACCGCAACGACGGCCGCGTAAAATAGACACCGCGTTGAAAACCGAAGCCGCGCCAAGAGTCGACGCCATTCACCAGTTTAAGTTGCCTCCATTTTGGAGCAAAAGACCGACGCTTTGGTTCGCACAACTTGAATTACAATTTAAATCGTTTCGGGTAACATCGGACAGCGCGAAATTCAGCATGGTGGCCGGTATGCTAGACTCCAGCATTTTGGACCATGTGGCGGACGTCGTAGAGAATCCGCCGGAAACAAACAAGTACGAAGAGCTGAAGCGTCAAATCATTGCGAATTTCGCCGACACGAAAGAGGCAAAATTAACAAAGCTGCTAACAGATTTGGAACTGGGAGACCGGAAGCCATCTCAATTATATCGGGAGATGAAGAGCTTAGCGAATGACCAGTTTTCGGCTGATGCGCTGCGTACTTTGTGGCTTCGTCGTTTGCCAGCGAAAGCACGCGCCATACTTTCCGTGACAACGCAAGTTCATATTGATGCGTTAACGGAAATGGCGGATCGAATCTTGGCAGAATTCAATACGGAAGTGACGCTGGCAGCCATCAACACGAAAAAGGCACATCGAGAATGCGACGAAGATACGAACATCGAAACGAGACTGGCGAGAATCGAAAAGGCCATCGAGCGACTCTCTGTTCGAGATAAATCTAGATCCCGCAGCCGTTCAGGAAGCAGACGAGCTCGAAATATTCACAAACCACAAGGTGAGAGTTTATGTTACTATCATGCGAAATTTGGTGATAATGCGACGCGATGCAGAAGATATTGCACGCGGTATACGCAGAAAAGTAATTTAAACTAGTTATGTCGTCGTCTACGGGCGATCGAGGCGACGACACACAACACCGCCTTATTTTGACTGATCGCCTTTCGGGAATTATGTTCCTAATAGACTCGGGTGCTGGAATTTCGGTGTTACCACGTAAGTTAAGTGGAAAACCGACTACACCAACGAGGTTTACGCTGTACGCAGCAAACAACACACCAATAAAGACATATGGTGAAAAACTCTTAAATATTGATTTTGGTTTTCGAAGAAATATGCCATGGTATTTACATGTAGCCGACGTCGAAAAGCCTATTATAGGAGCAGATTTTTTAGCCTACTTCAACTTACTAGTAGATTTAAGGCATAAACGTCTGATTGACGGAAAAACACATCTTTTTGCTTTGGCAGCAAAAGACACGAGCATTCTGCCTTCAATTGCTTTGACTGAAAGTCATGATTTTTCGGCGATTATTCAAGATTTTCCGGGCATAACTTCTTCGTCGAATTTTAGAAATTCAAAGTCTCACGGAATAACACATCGAATAGAGACTCGAGGGCCCCCGATAGCTGAGCGTGTGCGGCGTCTTGCACCCGACAAGTACTTAATAGCAAAGAAAGAATTTGACTATATGCTATCAATGGGGATATGCCGACCTTCTAACAGTCCTTGGGCTAGTCCGCTCCATTTAGTACCAAAGAAATCCGGTGCCTGGAGACCATGCGGAGACTATCGCCGGCTGAATTCAGTCACAGTGCCTGATAAATATCCTATTGCTAACATACAGGATTTCACTTACGCGTTACATGGTAGAACAATATTTTCAACGATTGACCTCGAGCGGGCATATCATCAAGTGCCGATACACGAGGAAGATATAGCCAAAACAGCCGTAATTACACCTTTCGGCTTGTTTGAGTTCTGTCGAATGACGTTTGGGCTATGTAACGCGGCTCAAACATTTCAAAGATTTTTGGATACTGTGCTAAGAGGTCTTCCGTTCTGCTTTGCATATCTCGATGACATCTTGATAGCGTCGAAAAATGTAGATGAGCACAAGATACACCTAAGGGAAGTATTTAAACGATTAAATGAATACGGCCTTCAAATTAACCCGCAAAAATGTGTATTTGCATCAGAACAAGTGAACTATCTCGGCTACCAAATCAATGAAAAAGGCATTAAACCTCTGCCAGGCCGAGTAACTGCGATTCGTAACTACGAAAAGCCGGGTACAATTATGCAATTGCGCAAATACCTGGGAGTGCTTAACTTTTACAGGCGTTTCATGAAAAACGCGGCAGATATATTAGCGCCACTTAATGCCTTATTAATCGATTCACGGAAAAGGGATAAGCGACCCATTCTATGGACACCTGAAGTCACAGCCGCATTTGAAAAGAGTAAACAATTAATTGCAGAAACGTCATTGTTAACATATCCTAGAAATAATGCAAAGATTGCTCTAAGTACGGATGCATCAAATATTGCCATAGGCGCTGTGCTCGAGCAACTCGAAGACGGAGTATGGAAACCACTCGGTTTCTTCTCAAAGAAGTTGAATAAAGCGCAACTCAATTATAGCACATACGACCGTGAGTTGTTAGCTATTTATGAGGCAATCAAATATTTTCGATGCATGTTGGAAGGTCAGCACTTTGACATCAAAACTGACCACAAACCGTTGATTTACGCTTTTCAGCAAAGATCTGGAAAAGCATCACCTCGGCAATCCAGACAATTGGAGTTCATCGCACAATTTTCTACAAATATTTACCATGTGCATGGACAAGAAAATCTAGTCGCAGACTTCTTATCACGTCCTAATGATGTAAATGCAATTGATAGTATCATAACTTCGCAAATTATCGCTGAGGCGCAGAAAACAGATTCTGAACTAGAAAATTTACTTCGTTCGGATACTAGTCTGAAGCTGCAGACTTTAAATATAGACAGCAATAAACTGTTTTGCGACACATCTTCTGGTAGCATTCGACCATACATACCAGTGGGCATCCGCAAGCAATTGTTTGAACAAGTGCACGGATTGTCACACCCGAGTGCACCCGCGACGAGCAAATTAATGCGGCAAAAATATGTATGGCCAAGCATGCGAAAAGATATAGCATCCTGGGCGAAAACGTGCTTACCTTGTCAACGTTCAAAGGTACATCGTCATACAAAAAATGTACCACAGCACTTCCAGCCGACAGATTGTCGATTTGAGCAAATACATATTGATATAGTAGGGCCTTTGACACCTTCAAATGGATTTTCATACTTGCTGACGATGATAGACAGGTTTTCACGTTGGCCAGAAGCTATACCTGTATCTGACATACAATCGGATACAATTGCATTCAACGTTTTCAACTATTGGGTAGCTCGATTCGGTGTTCCAGAGATAATAACCACGGATCGAGGTGCTCAGTTCGAGTCAACACTATTCGATTCGCTGACTAAATTTATTGGAAGCAGGAAAACCAGGACAACGGCTTACCACCCCGCTTCCAATGGCATGATAGAGCGTTTCCATCGTACGCTCAAAGCAGCACTTATGTGCCACGAGACATTCCGTTGGACGGAAACTTTACCAACCGTGCTATTGGGACTGCGAACTGCAATTAAGGAAGATCTGAATTGTTCTGCAGCTGAAATGTTGTATGGAACGCAACTTCGCCTGCCTGGAGAATTCTTCACGACAAAACAAACTGCTGATACGCACTCGTTTATCGAAAAATTTCGACGCGATATGCAGCAGATTCGTCCGACACACATCAATCATCATCGAAAAGACTCTCCGTTCGTTTTTAAAGACTTGAGAAGCTGCTCGCATGTATTTTTAAGGCGAGACGCTACGAAGAAACCACTGGAACAGCCGTATTCAGGACCGCACGAAATCGTCGAACGTATCAATGAAGCCGTCTACCGAATTCGTATGGGTGGAAAAACAGCAACAGTCTCTACCGAACGTCTGAAGCCAGCATACGTACAAAATCCAGAGCTTGAAGAAATGCCGACGACTTCCAGAGATGACAATCAGCGACCGACACTTAGCCAATTTCGCGGCCCCATAAAGACTTACTCAGGGCCCAGAACTAATCGAAAAGTGACTTTTGAATAATGCTAATAGCCCGTTCACACTCGGCTCTAAATCAGGCGATTTCGATCAGCTGATCGCTTTAGAGCTAAATCAACTTAAATCTACCTGATTACCCATACATTTTTTTCGGTTTCCGACCGAGTTAATCAAGTAGATTTATATGCCGTTCACACTACACTCTAAATCAGGCGATTTCGATCAGCTGATCGCTTTAGAGCTAAATCAACTTAAATCTTACCTGATTACCCATACATTTTTTTAATAGCTAGCTTATTTAATCCTGGAGATATAACTGTATATTGCAATTTATTTTCTTTAATATGGAAAAACTGAAAACACCAAACGACTTTTAAAAAAAAATATATATATTTTGTTGAATATGGTTTGTTATTGCTACTTCTAATAGCAATTATTATTTAAATGCATGCAATTATTATTTTAAATGCAAAATATTGTAAAGAAAAATCTACTGCAATTTAATACTCTACATCTCACAACATGTATATATTAAATCAATTAAATTAAAATTAAATTGATTTTCAGTAAGCTTCTTCGATTCCTCCATTCTCGCCATTTTCGCACATTTCACGTGTTGGTTTTTGGCTACGAAAAATTTGAAAAATCCCCGTGTGTTTTAGTTCTAAAAGATTATAGTCTCTGATTAGATAGCTTCTGAAAATGTGTCTAAAAATGGTTGAGTAAACGACGCGAACTACGAAAACGGAGATGAAGATTTGGCGATTAGCCAAATCATTCAGTTTTGAGTGGTTTTGGGAGTGCGCGATTTGGTACAAAGTGCAAAGTTCTTTTACGATTTTTGAAGCAACTGTTCAATGCTTTGAGCTGCGCTTGTTTTTGGGGGTGTCTTTTTTTAAACTAATTAATTTAAAATTAAAAAAAAAAAATTTTCTTCGATTCCTCCATTCTCGCCATTTTCGTCAATTATTGGCCAATCGGTCCCTCCTTTTCGTAGGTTTTGCGTCGTTTACTCAACCATTTTTTTACTCAGCCATTATTGTGAATATTGTACAAAAAATTGTTCATTTCCCCTTCGTGCGTGCTGAATTCGAGTACTTTAAGAGTGTTTTGCAGAGTTTCGAATTTTGTTTTGATTCCTTCCTTCTTTTGCAAACAAAGCGTGTGTCAGTTGCGAGGCCTCAGAAGACACAAATGGTTTTTATCAAAATGCGTTGGGGAAGAAGGGGGGAGGGGGCCCGATCGCATTTGCATTTCAAGGAAATAAAAAACACAAGTAAATCATAAAAAAACACCATTTTAATGTTCTCGAGAGGTATCAAGTCGGTTGCCATCATCCATCGATTTGGTTTGTTCGCCTGATTAAATAAAATAGGTTCGCAGAAAGGTTTTTTTGCAGAATTTTGCAGCAAAAAACCCCAGCCGCCAAATTCTGTTACAGCTGCTTTGCTTAAGTACGCGAACAGACTAATAGCAAAGAAGCAAAATTCCAGGCAATAACGGCTGCGAAGATTGCCTGGTGTCGAATTGCCCTGAAAGCACCGCGGTGGTCGATTCTTGACGCAAGGCCGACGATCGAGGCATTACGAATTGTGTGGCCACGAGGAAACTGCGGCCATAATAATATTGCGATGACGATGAAATACTAAACCCGGGGGCACAGGACCGCATGAAGAATGAAGAGAAAATTTTTTTCTCTTAATACGTTTACTCATTTACTGTTGTCTACATGTTCTAAATGGTTGTCGGATCGGATTTTCGGTTGTTGGGTTGGGAATTTTTTTTTATTACTGTAAATTTTAATACTATTGTGAATTTTGTTCCGGCTGATTTTTTCACGTCCGGCCATGGGACCGGGGAAATAATATTCCGAGCGTCGTGGGCCAATATGCAATTTTCGTTTTTTCGCCATAATTTGATGCTGTGGAGATTCTGGATAAATGACTTTTAGTTCCGTGTTAATGTCACGTTCGTGGCTTGATTCAATGCCTCCTAGAAGTACGGGCCGTAATGCAGAATGATGACGTCAGAGATCGCGGGAACAATGTCGCGAAAAACACACGTAGTCTTATGAGACGTCCGCGGGAAAAATGAAAAATGTAACTCTATCTATCTGACAAAGCCTAATTGGTTCCAAGGTCCTTAACAAAACTTATTTCTTTTGCGACAAAGTCGAGCAAATATTTATCGAAATGCAAAGTTTCTGACACCGGCAGCACATTTGGTACAAACACTGGGATAAATTCGCAGAGCAGATGTGTAAAGTTGATACCGATACATAATGATACCGATAAGTGAACCAGGAGATAAGAACGTTCAGGCCTATCGGCCATCGAAGGAAGGCCCCGGATCTTTTTGCGAACTGAAGGTGTCCTTCAACCTTCAGCAGCCGCTGCCTGACCGGAATTGGGAACCGGAAGTTGGGACCGGAAGTACAAATCAGGTACTATTGTGAATTTTTCCGGGCTGAATTGTTCTCAGAGCGTGCTTAATTCCATCCGTGAGAGGGAGAGTAGATTTCAACGAAATGTCATTCGAATTTCGTCCAAATATAGCAAAAATTGGACAAAAAAGGAAAATGTGAGTTGTACAAAATGAAAAGAAAATGCTCTTGCATGTTTCTGCACCATTTTGAACAACTTTCATGCAAAAAAAATTGTACACACAAATTCGAATGACAGTTCGCTCTCTAAATCTCCTCATTCTAAATCACTTCGGGTAGTGTGAACGCTTACCTGATTAACTTTGACAGCTTCTAAATCTACTTGATTTAGAGGGTAGTGTGAACGGCCTATTACGTCACTTGGGGGAGAGTGATGTAGCCGCCAACGCAACGACACATACGCATCTGTTGGTGAATTCTACCAGCAGCAGTAAATCGTCAGGCAGTCCTGTTGGCACACATGCAATCCTTGCTGATCTTAGCATCCTGCCGATTGCTGAGTCTCTTCTCTCATACACCGTGTCCGAGTGAACATCTGTTTGTACTAACGCTGAGAATATCTTTTATGAGTTAACGCTGTGAACCTATGTTATATATGAAGACTGTGCATATATGGTAATAAATTGTTAAGTTTGAAAAACTGTTTTATTGTATTACAAGAAAGTGAATTAGTGCATTGGGCACTATATTCCCATGAGTAATAGAGCCCTCTAGAAAGCAAAAGCGGAACATTCGAGAACCCGAGACACATTTGGCACCACTATAAATACCACCACGAGAAGTACTAGCGATCATTCAGTAGATAGCGAAGACAGCGTAAAGGCGCGATACAGCAGTTTAGTGTATCCGGGCGCGATTAATTAAAAGCGATAAAGTGCGAGTAATTATAGTGCGATAATTAAATTGAAAAAGTGTTAAATTGTAACGCGAGATTATAGTAGCGCGAATATAAAGTGTAAATAATTAATAGTGTTTATAATAGTGTGAATAAAAGTGTAATTAGTGTTTTTTAAAAGAAACTTTTATTTCACGAATGTGAAGAATAACGAACCCACAAAAAGGTGTTTAACGGTAGATCACAACAATATCATCACTTTGAACAGGCCTGACCTTAAATCCGTTGAACACAAAACAACTTCAAATCCACAACCATTCAATTTGATTGAATGGTTGTGATGTATTTTTCAAGAGATAACACTTTTGATTGGAGGACCTCCAAGTCTGATTTCCAGTAAATGATATTGTTGTGTTTTACCGTTAAACACCTTTCGTGGATTCGATATTCTTCACATTCGTGAAATAAAACAGTTTCTTTTAAAACACTAATTACACTTTTATTTACACAACTAATTATAACCACCAAATCGTTTACACTTCTTGATCGCACTATTCTGCCCTACTAAGCGCAAAAGCGGTATCTCAATGAAAGCGAGTTTCGAGATAATTGAAGTTTTGTAAAAGTAGTAATATTGATATACCTCGAATTCCTTTAGTGATTAAAGGTAAAATTGAGATAGACGACGAGGAACTTGGTTCGTTTGGAGCTGGTGGAGGATTCTCCTTACTCCAATTTTCTTGGGGGGCGGTCTTCCGCTCTTGGATACATCAGGTACTTAGATTTTAAAAAAATCTTAAGGGTTTTTCCATATGTTTTCAATAAGATACCATTAAAAGGATTAGTTCATTAGAAGCGTATTGTTTTAGGCTTTCTAATGTTATAAAAATCAATTTTTCAATTTTTTTTGAGATACCGCTTTTGCGCTTAATAGGGCAGTATTATAATTTCGCGTTACAATTTAACACTTTTTCGCGTTCAAAATATATTGGCGCCCGGATACTTAATTCACTGTTTTGCTTTTCAGAGTAGCAGACTTTCCGCTGTTTTGGCTATCTAATAACTCTGTACAATCCATCGCATTGTACCAAAATTCACTGCTAACTGACTGCCAGCTCCTCTCGCGGCGGTATTTATAGTCGTGCCGCGTGTGTTTAATTATTATTGCCTACATCTAGGCCTTTCTAGAACTGTGTCTTGGGTTCTCGAAGCCTCCTGATCTGGTTTCTGGAAAACTATTGTGAACTTCCGTTACCATGTGAGGTCTGATTCATGGTTTGGGTTCTATAATGTTCCGCTTTTGTTTTCTAGAGGGCTCTATAGCGTCTTTGTCTGTAGATTGTTATTGCTGTTTGAAATACATGTATGAGATACATGTATGAGATATATATCGAGTATTTCCTCGCCGTTTCTAGCTTTTTCTGGCGCCGCCACAACGTCATACGGTTCGTTTGGCGTGCATGCAACAATATGATACGACTTCAGATGGTCCGCATAGAAGAAATGCGGAATTTTAGATAAAACTTCTGATACTTCCAAAACGAACAGATTGAACAAAAGAGGCACTAGGTGGTGGAAGCAACAAAAATTTTTGATAGTAAGCCTTGAAATTTCACGCACTGGTTACGATTTCGTAGATAAAAGTTCAAGCAGCTAAGCAGGTTCCCCGACAGGTCGAGCTTCTGTAATTTAAATTTAAAAATGTAATGGTCCACACAGTCAATTGCTCTGTAGATTGTCAACCTCATCGTCCTCAATTTCACACTTTCGGTACAAATGAGAACGAGCAAAAGGTATACGTCAAAAAATTCCTGACGCACATATCAACGCTTTCCCCGCCTTCTAAAGACTCGGGCTACGACATATCTTGCAAATGGTCACATAAGATGTGCCAATTTGTTTTACTTTCAAGGAGTCAAGGAGAGTCTAAAACAGTATGTTTTTAGTAATTGCTTGCCAAATAATTATAATTTTGTTTTTTAATCTCAATTATTTTAAGCTAAACTTTTTAAATCCTTTTTTCTTAATGTTTTTTTTAGTTATGCAGTAACTTAATCAGCCAAAAATTGTTCCTATTGTTTTGTTGCATGAAACTATTTGTAAATTTAATAATTTTCAATGTGCCGTCTTGTACACCATTGCTGGTCTGACTGCAAATTGGAATAAATCAGCATTTCCAGTTTTTTTTATTCATTTACCTATTAAACATTCATTTACTATTGTATAGTTTTATGTGACCAATAATTAAATGTATGTTCCGCTTTATCCTGGAGTAGCATGATTTTACTATTTTTGAAACATATGTATATGAAATTTCGTTTTATTGCAAAGATCTTGTTTTCCCCTTGGATAAAATGCTGGCAACGATAAACTTAAAGTAGCGTTCTCATAATTGTTTAAATGCACAACATACCCACTCAATTCATCAAGCTGCAGATTCACTCAATTTATCGTCCCAACGCGGTTGGTGCATTCGTTTAGCGAAGTCATCTACCATATTCATCCGATACCCACCCTGGACAATATTGCTCAAACACACATGTAGTCCACAATAAACATAGCACTGCTTGAAATTTTCTTGCAGTTCTTGATTGAAATCAAATCAACTGTTTTGCTGATAAACGTCATGTACGGCTGGGCTGGCTATCAAAAACGTCAACATTGTGTACAATAGCTGACATTACGATGGATAACTTCTTTCAGTGAGGGTCAAGTAACGAGACGGGATCTAGAATTGTGCGTTTTCCATGCAAATCGAATTTGGCTGATAGTGAAAACAAATATTTCGTGTTGGTGCTTTTCGCTATAAATCAGTCAGCCGTGCGATTTAATGCGTGTTGTGATATTTCTCTTTCTAATTAAGCACATCGTACCGTTAAGTAAAACAAAGCTCGTCTAATTCTCATTCGCTGCGGGCTAAATGTGTCACTGACGCTGTTGCCAATCTTATCTGTTTGATAACAGGCAGGTGCTATATCAAGGTGTCGGTGAACGAAATCTGTGAAAACATGATCAAAAGTGCAACTGGCCATCAATCAACGACCTGAAAATGACCAATGGACGAACGATGGCGGGCTATATAGATGATCTCAATGAAGAGGAGCTGGGATTGACTGCGCCGGAACAAGGCGAAGATATGGATATTCCGCTACTTGATACGGTAAGTTGATAAGACATAAATCTCTATTTCCCTTAGTGTGGCACTTGCTATGCTTGGTCAGATGATGCTGAATGATTTTCAGTCAAAAACAATACGTGGATTGGGATGAGTTGATGCACATAAAAGCACGCAAGAGCAAAACCAATTAAATCTCACTACAGTTACATTAGTGGGGAGAGCACGTTCACGATCAAGGCCAATTTCGATACTTTGTGAATGAATGACTTTATCTGCATCAAATCGTTTTCAACCATTACGACACAGTACATTTGACTATCGTTTAGTTTTGATAAAGGGACGCATACTTATATGAATTCTGATAAAACCGACAGTTGAGTTTTTGCAACGAAAACAATAAGCTGCGACTTGTCCGACCTTCACCCATGCGTGCGTCGAATCATCATCACAATACTAGCAAAAAACACCATGCTTTGAATTTCTGACGGCGTATATTAACATTAAAACTCAATTCAGCTTCGATCGCTGGTTTGGCTCTAGGTGGCTAAACCAGCACAGCAAGTAACTCGCCTAGCGTACTCAACACTCAGTAGATAATCGGCCTGACATCATCTAATTGAATGGGAAGTGCATTGCTCCTTCTAGGCGTGCATGAGTTTGTATTTCGTAAATTCATTAATTTATTTTAGTGTGTAGTTGAAAAACGAAAATGTCAGCTTCAATAATGGCTAGGCCCAACCTTTGAGTGTATTTCACAAGATCGCAGAGTCAATTAATTTATTTAGAACTAACGCCCCAATGCTTTACCCTTGCTAGATTTGAGTACAAATCAATTAAATAAGTGCAACTTAGGCTCGTTACCACTTCATTTATTAAATTAAATATATCACGATGTATGGGTCCACAAACGGTGGTCAACAGCGAGCGTAAATAATAAAACTCTGCAGGATTTGTATGAGCTGTATGAAATCTTCCCAAAGCTTCTGTTGTAAATAAATCTTGTTGGCCTTGAATTGTTTCTCCTTTTTTGCGTCTTTGATATTCTTTTTTGATGCATTCCAAGTAAAACATGTTAGTTCTTCTGAGTATAGCAATGTTTGGCAAATGTATTATTTATAAAAAATTGAGTTAATGTTGTTGGTGCGCTTTCTCGTATACTTTCTGTAGTGAAATAAATACGTTGGCGTTTTCCACAATGAACTGCTAAGTAAATGCACAACTATTGGATGTTGTTCATGTATTGGAAATGAACAGATACGCCACACTGCTGTTAATATACCGCTCCATTTAATACTGATTTCATCAACAGATCGGTTTACATTTATTACTTTCAATATTATTTTCTATTGTTAGCATATTTCAATGGATTTATTTTTAATTACAAAATATTTTTTTATTGGTTTTAATAGTACATTCTTAACCTAACTTCTGGTGGAATATAGAGATCAGAACCCTGCGAAGAGAGTGTAGGAGGGAGTTCAATAGCTCAAAAAGATCTAATGACTGGTCGCTGTATAAAACGAAGCTTAAGGCTTTTAAGTATGCCGTAAGAAAGGCAAAGAGGGCCTCATAGAGGTATTTCTGTGGAAACGTAGAGAGTAGTGATGCGCGATTGCGAGATATTGAACTCGATTGTTTCGATTGTTCAAATATCTCGAAACATCTCGATTATTTAAGTTGGACTCGATTGTTGCAATCGAGATAATCGAGACAATCGAGCGATTCGAGATAATCGAGCGATTCGAGACAATCGAGCGATTCGAGACAATCGAGCGATTCGAGATAATCGAGACAATCGAGCGATACGAGATAATCGGCCGATTCGAGATAATCGAGCGATTCGAGACAATCGAGAGAATCGAACATCTCGCAATCGATCATTCGGTCGGTCAAGTCATCGACAATCGGTTGACGGCAATTGAGTGAGCCATAAAGCACGTTTCGTTGGCGCAGCCAATAAAAAAATGTTCAAATATTTCAGCAAAAATATTAAGTGTTATTATTTGATCAAACTGCATTTTTTTGGGAAATATTGATGTATAAAAGGATATGTTTATCTTAAGTTAAAATTAAGATATCTTTAACTCTTTGGTGGCGGTGGGCATGTTAGTGTTTAAGCACACCAGTATACACAGTACGCTTGTAGAACCGCTTGTGAATAATAGATTTGAATGGATTGGATATACTATTTAGTAGATTTTTTTACGTGTGCATACATATGGAATGTAATGATCAGATATGCATGGAAATTTGTATGGCTAGCATTTATCATGTATAAATGGCTGGTAGTTTTGCTAAAACTATTAAGTCTGATCAAAGTGTATGATCAAATATTATCTGAAGTTGAGTTTTGTCATGCTGTTAAGTATGTTAAAATAAAATCTGCTTTTAGATAGTGCAGTTTGAAAGCATATCATTTATCCAGTATTTTCGTACTTGCGAGTATTTTATTCAAATATTCAAAAAGTTTTTAGGGCAAAAGTACCTGAAATCGGCCAATTTTGGGTTAGAGTGGTTTCGGACATAACGTGCCAAGACCTATTGCTGTGATACAAACATTTCGGTTTTGTAGGGGAGTAAGGGGTTTTTTGGCCATAGTTTGGCAAAAACTGCCTTTACCGCGCTTTCAATGATTGAAAGTGGTCGGGGAGTACAATATTGATATTTTAAGGATGAAAAAAATTTTTATGGGGAAAATTGGGCAAAAACGTCGAATTTTTCTAAATTTTTTTTTTTGCGTAGCTTTAATTCCGGGACATTTCTGAGCTGTTTCGGGGGAAAGTCCATACAAGTCTGGGAAAAAGTGGCCTAGTTTCGAAGATACGGCATAATGAACAGCCGGAGAAGCCAATCATCGAACCAAAAAGGATCTCAACCTTTTCTTATTTAGCACCTTTAGTGCTACTTTCAGTTTTTCCGGTCGGTTTTCCGGCGGATTTCATTTTGCCATATCTTCGAAACTAGGTCACTTTTTCCCAGACTTGTATGGACTTTCCCCCGAAACAGCTCAGAAATGTCCCGGAATTAAAGCTACGCAAAAAAAAAAATTTAGAAAAATTCGACGTTTTTGCCCAATTTTCCCCATAAAAATTTTTTTCATCCTTAAAATATCAATATTGTACTCCCCGACCACTTTCAATCATTGAAAGCGCGGTAAAGGCAGTTTTTGCCAAACTATGGCCAAAAAACCCCTTACTCCCCTACAAAACCGAAATGTTTGTATCACAGCAATAGGTCTTGGCACGTTATGTCCGAAACCACTCTAACCCAAAATTGGCCGATTTCAGGTACTTTTGCCCTAAAAACTTTTTGAATATTTGAATAAAATACTCGCAAGTACGAAAATACTGGATAAATGATATGCTTTCAAACTGCACTATCTAAAAGCAGATTTTATTTTAACATACTTAACAGCATGACAAAACTCAACTTCAGATAATATTTGATCATACACTTTGATCAGACTTAATAGTTTTAGCAAAACTACCAGCCATTTATACATGATAAATGCTAGCCATACAAATTTCCATGCATATCTGATCATTACATTCCATATGTATGCACACGTAAAAAAATCTACTAAATAGTATATCCAATCCATTCAAATCTATTCTTCACAAGCGGTTCTACAAGCGTACTGTGTATACTGGTGTGCTTAAACACTAACATGCCCACCGCCACCAAAGAGTTAAAGATATCTTAATTTTAACTTAAGATAAACATATCCTTTTATACATCAATATTTCCCAAAAAAATGCAGTTTGATCAAATAATAACACTTAATATTTTTGCTGAAATATTTGAACATTTTTTTATTGGCTGCGCCAACGAAACGTACTTTATGGCTCACTCAATTGCCGTCAACCGATTGTCGATGACTTGACCGACCGAATGATCGATTGCGAGATGTTCGATTGTCTCAATTGTCTCGATTGCCTCCATTGTCTCGAATCGCTCGATTATCTCGAATCGGCCGATTATCTCGAATCGCTCGATTGTCTCGATTATCTCGAATCGATCGATTGTTTCGATTGTCTCGAATCGCTCGATTGTCTCGATTATCTCGAATCGCTCGATTGTCTCGATTATCTCGATTGTCTCGATTATTCTCTCGATTGTTTTGGCGCATCGATTGCGATTATCTCGATTGTTTTGTGGCGCCAATTGCGATTATCTCGATTGTTAAAATATCTCGCAATCGCCCATCACTAGTAGAGAGTCTCAGCGAGGCAAATCGCCTTCGTAAGGTCTTGCACGACACCGAAGGCTATGGGGTGCATCATGAACCCTCAGGGCATTTGGAATAGTTCGAGTGCAGATACTCTAAACGTTCTTATGGACGCACATTTGTTGGGCAATTATTGCCCTCTAAAAGCGGTGCACCAAACGGAGCAAGCTTACAGTTCAATGCCACCGTTTAGAATATCAAATTCTCAACTGAGGTGGGCTATTAACTCCTTTGAGGCGTCCTTGCGGTTGACATCCAGCAGTCCATGGAAGTATCGCTACTATGGCTCAGAGAGATTTATAACGCTTGCCTACGCTTCTCGTATATTCCCACCGGCTGGCGGGAATCTAGAGTTTTGTTTATCACTAACGCAGGAAAAGTTACGCATGTTAAGCCGAAGGACTATCGTCCAATAAGTCTTAACTCTGTCCTGCTTAAGATTTTGGAAAGGATAATTGATTAACATGTTAAAAGATCAATCGATCCTATGTTGATCTCACAGTCATAGCACGCTTATACCAAAGGTAAGTCTGTTGAGACTGCTC
The DNA here is from genome assembly GCA_963978885.1 of Nemotelus pantherinus. Classification (NCBI taxonomy): domain Eukaryota; kingdom Metazoa; phylum Arthropoda; class Insecta; order Diptera; family Stratiomyidae; genus Nemotelus; species Nemotelus pantherinus. The sequence goes on from OZ022264.1 coordinate 214,066,793, forward strand.
TTCACATCCTTATTTCTTAAACAAGATAAGAAATCTCTTGCTCTTAAATCTTAAAATTATCGGATTGACAGTTTGGTGCTCGAGGCACGGATTTACAGAGAATTTTGGAAAAAAAGAAACTTAAGTTTCCCAGCATACCATGTAGCGAAGGTATTGCCAAAAACGAATGCAGGCGACCCTTTTTTTCTTCACTTCTAGTGAACATAGTGCGGACTCAAAGCATTTTTCGCCTATATTCGCTTTAAGCAAACCTGAAGTGAGGGCTTGGGAATATGGAAGCAAGCTTTTATGTGAATAAAGTGAATATGACAACATTCGCTTTTGACGATACTTTGACATGCTGGACGGTTCCCTTTCGTTTACCTAAAGTAAAAAGTGATTCTTGGAACCAATATTATTCGCTTTTTGTGAGCTATGTACATTGACTCTGTGTAGCATTTACTGGGAGTAACTACAACGAGTTAGACCATGTTTGAAGAGCTCAAGAGTGAAAAACTTTAAAAAAACCTACTTAAGGAAAAATGTACTATGCGGATGTCGAAATTCGAACAACCAACTCTTAGTTTTCTCAAATCAGTATTATTTGAGACTATATTTTTATTTAGCTGGCAAATTCTTTATGCTCATAATAACTCGCAACGAGTCGTATATCATTCATATGCCACTAGAGTCACTAAGATTCACCTAAAGCCGCGTACACATAGGACCAAGGCCAACGGCCAAGCCATTCGTTGGCTCGGATTCGCTTAGTGTGTACGAAGAGCCAACCTTGGCCTTGGCCTTGGTTGCTGTTCGCTCTGCTGGCGGTAACTTCAAAGCGTTGGCGATGTATTGGCCTTGGGACTCCGTTGTAGTGTGGACGGTTGGTCGAGTTGACTGTCATCAATATCGAGTAGTATGTTGAGCTAGGCTGTGTTTTTTTGTATATTGTCATATATACTGTATGGTGTCGAAATGCGTTCTTCTACCATAAATGCGTTACACTTTACAACCCCATTTTAATCGCTGTCAATCACTAGGTGTACAATGACATTCAACCCGAACCGCATCCAATGCTTTGGCTCCAAGCCATTGGTCCGAATCTGTTCCTGTGTAGACGGCAGGACCAACGCCAAGGCCAACGACCAAGATTCGATCAAACTGTCATTGGCCGTTCGTGGGTTGTATGTGTACGCGCCATAAGGCGAATGTATATAACCCTCAGCATATTCGTTTTTGGCGAACCTTATCGATTCGTCAGAGTTTCGAAAAAGGTGATTCGTCACGAATGAAAATTTGGGCGGCCTGTTTAATCATTAGCGAACCGTAGACGAATTCGTTCGCGAATGAAATATTCGTTAAAGTGACTCGCTAATGACTCGTTAGCGAATCGCTTGGTATGCTGTGGAATCACATTTTTCGAATGTCTAGCGAGTCGACAAGCTTTGCTAAAAATGAATATTCTTAGGGTTATATACATTCGCCTTTGGAGAATCTTAGTGACTTGCTAGTGATATAGTGAAGAGAGTTGCACTTATACAAAAATATAATGTACTTTACATTAACTTTCGTAAAGTAGATTTGCCCTTAAGTAGGTTTGTCCTAAAGTAGATTTGCCCTAAAGTAGGTTTGTCCTAAAGTAGGTTTGTCCTTAAGTAGATTTGTCCTAAAGTAGGTTTGTCCTAAAGTAGTAAAGTAGGTTTTGTTAAAGTTCTTCACTTTTGAACATTTCAAATATAGCCTAACTTATTGTAGTTACTCCGGAAAATATCACACAGAATCAAAATATTCAAAAAAACGGAATAATAACTTTTTTCTTCATGTAAACCACAAGGAACTGCCCTTTATATCAAGTACGGCAAGTATCGCCAAAAGCGAATGCTGGCGTATTCACTTTAAGTGAATCTGAAGTGGAGATAGCATATAAGAACATGCTCCTATGTTCCCAATCCTTCACTTCAGATTCGCTTAAAGTGAATCTAGGCGAGAAATGCTTTGGATCCGCACTATGTTCACTATGAGTGAAGAAAAAAGGGTCGCCAGCATTCGTTTTTGGCAATACCTTCGCTACATGGTATGCTGAGTAGCCACGGTAAAAAGTACTGTGTGACTAAGTATAAGTGGTGCTACGAGTACTATGTACTCCTGGAGCGGCCCTTGATGCGCTTTTCAATATAGCTCCACTCGATTTTCATATTCAGATGGTGGTGATAAGCACTGCCTATTGAATAATTCAACTTTGTCTATTGGTAGCCAACAGCGATGTGGGGCACTACTCTATTACAGGTTGCATGTAAGATCTCTCTCCTTCGGTCGCTCGAGTGCACCTACTAAATTTCGGGAGAATATATGAAGTAATATTTTTTAGTAGAATTGAGTTAGAAGACAGATATTGTATCTGGAGCTGGTGTCTACTTGCATTCATCAAATAGCAGGTGAACTTATTCTCTCGAAGACCATGTTCCTGGTTTTCAAGCAAAAATAATTGCTATCTTGAGAGCTACTTGCTGTGTAATTTATGAAAAAAGCCAATGGGAAAGCGTATCGTTAATTGTTACGACAGCCAAACTGCGCTACTGAACGTCGATAAAGCTGCTGATGATTTTTTATTTTTTTTTTTGCACTTATAACGCCGAGGGCCAAAACTGCTTAACACAATTAGTCAAATGAATCAACCAGTGAACATAGATGCTTACTTTATCTTCGCCATATAGTACAGGAAATGCTTTGACAAACTCTTACAGCATTTCACTTGCAATTTCTGTTGGATTGTATGAAACCTGATAATAAGCTAGCAGTCTGATAGCGCAGTGCATATTTACAAAAAAAATGATAATAAAGTTCAGCATTTATTGAGTCTTTCAAAGTTATGAGCTCGACATAGATTGAAAAATAGTTTTACCACTATAAGTAGAGGGGTTTGAAAACATGTTGTGAAAAATGGTCTTCTTATTACAACCAATCCATATCAAAGCTCATGTAAGTATTTGTTCTAATGACTGCGTCAGAAGCCATACGGCTCAACAATTTCCAGTGCTACTAAGGGTTGCCAGATTACCAGTGCTACTAAGGGTTGCCAGTTACCAGTTGTGCTATCTTTTCTATCATTGTTCGACATTTTATTTAGGCGAGTTGCTTGCTACTTTGGGCTATTGTTTTTCCCTTCTTTACATTGGCTTCATTAATAAAAAAAAAAAAACTATTAATTCCTGTCTTGGCTAACTAAAAATCAGCTACTGTACTTCTCACTAGATATCGAATTGTCATAAACATTTTCCATCGCACGTTGGTCTAACACATTATTTAGTGTATAAATTAGATCTACTTTCTCATAAATCGAGCCTGATTAAACCTATAGTTCTACAAAAAATAAAAAAAATAAAACGCAAAAAAAAACTGGAATTGTTTTTGTGGGATGATTAAAATTGAAATTTTTTTTTTGACTAAGTGGTTTCGAAAGTATGCACTGATTCTCATCAGACACCAGCTCATAGTGCATATTTGACTGATGTAACCACTTACAACTGGAAATAATCAATTTTTTATTTACGTTAATTGTGATAAATTTTAACATCCTCGACTTATATCCATCGATATCATTTACTCATAAAAGTTATTAATTTTTGATCATGGTTCCCTTCTTGTCTATAAATTAGTGAAAATCAACTCATATAGAAATCTTATGCTTTGTTTATGCAACCAAAGCAAAACTTTTGAAATGTCACATCGGACAGAACGGTAACCCTCCTCCAATTTACCTATATTTTAAGTATCAAAAACTTATGTTCACGAGAACTCACGACCCAATTATCAGGTACAGTTGACATTCACAGAATATATTGGTATTAAGTAGGACCAGGTCTGATAGAAGCGATTTGGGAATGCGGGCAACTCTCTGCCAGTGGTGCCATCTTGAAGAATTATAAAGAAAAAAAAACTGCTTTTTGCCCTGATTCAGTTACTAGATTTTCATGAAATTGACACAGTAGCTGAACCTTACTCTAAGCCGTGTTTGGTAGAAATTTGATTGGAAAATTCGGTTGGTGGTGCCAGCTATAGTAATTTTGGTGTCTTAGGCTTTGAAAGTTCGCTCAGGAAAATAAAGCTTTTTGCCCTATAACTTCCAGTGCAGTGACGAAATCAAATCGAATTTCATATGATAAATGGAACTTATTATAGGAATCATACAGAAGAAATCTGGTTAAAAAACCATGATCGGGCTGCCAGCTATTGTTAGTTTTGTATTTATTGGCAATATCTTTATTAAGCAATTTAATCGTAAAATTTTTAAAGAATAATGATCTTGTAATGTCAGTAAACAACAAATATTAAGTTTTCGAAAATTTGAAAACTTTTGCAGCTGGTAATCCTAAATTTCTTTGTACCCCTATAACTTCCAATGCAGTCATCGGATCAAAACAAAATTCGCAGGTTAGGTTGATTTCAATGTGAGGCAGGTGTGATATATTTTTGACTTTGAAGCTAGCCAAGGATTGTCAGCGCGAGGCATTTTTAGCTATTTTGGTATCAATAAATGCTTACATTAAGTATTCATATCGCGAATATTTACAAGGAAAATAAGTTACCAATGTTTAAATGTTCTAAGCTCTAGAATTTTTTTTTTTTTTTATTTTTTGATCCCAAACATCTTTCTATCCCTGTAACTTTCGACAAAATTATCGGATAAAATCGAGCTCGATAGAGTTATTTGATTTTGACGTGAGGCAATTGTGGGAGGCTTGTAGTTGCAGTGATGGTAAAGTGTTGCAAGCACTAAGCATATTCTTTGTTTATCTTATATTATGATGCTTTCAAAGTTTTGCAGTGTTTGGCTTTCCTAAATCTTGAAATTCATGCAAGTGGTAGTCCTGAAATCCTTTCCACCGTATGAGTTTAAAGGCATTGTTAAGATCAAAGTGGTTTTGCACTCGAAGCAGGTTGGAGCACGTGTGGTAGAATATACACTCAAAATCTGCAAGATTCTTCTATTGTTCATCGAACATTAGTATTTCTAGCGGTTCAGTTACGCTAGAGTTTTTTTTTGTATTTTATATTCAGTTGAAACAATGTTGGTTGAATTATTCAAAAAAGTTATTTAATTTATAATTAGATCAGTTATTGGTAACTTTATGCAAATATTATCTGCAACGGCTCTTGTAAGCTTGTTTATTCCTTTGAAAATTAATTTCTGGCTCTTATTATAAATTTTGGATTGAATTATGATACTCTTGTTTATTTTAGATATATTTTTGTTTATATTTATCATTGTCTATTGCATAATTGGACTCGACCTGTTGTTGTAGACATTAAATAAATAAATAAATATTATATGCCCAGCCCCGGATCTAGGGGGGGACAAGCCGGAGCCCGTGCCCCGGGCGGCAGATTCAGGGGGCGGCAAATTCAAGCTTGGCAAACGACACTCCTCAGCATTATCGCAACTTTGTGATGACAGACGCGCAGCATAGTAAAATAATAAATAAATAAAAATAAAAATTGTTTGTTTTGGGCCAACTAAAAGATCCATTGTGTGTTAGTAAGGCTTATAGTAGGCTAGTATGAATAAAAATACAAAGCACTTTAAATATAAACATAAAAAACACAGATAAGTCCACTTCCCCGCGCTGAGGGCGATTAAGGAAACGAGCTGGTTTTCGTACAAGGGATCTCCATAGTGGTGAAGTGAACCTATCAGCTTTAGTATTTAGGATGCTATTGGGACTGTCCCGTGTTATATGGGTTTGCGATTTAGTTTTATTGCGAATGACGTTTGCAAAGCCATCTTTCTGGTACTCCACAAACATCCCTGACGCACTGTAGAAGCGGACCAATCCCATCATAATCCTGAAGATATTATTATACTGGATGTTCAAGGTGTCCAGCGATCTTTTGGCATATCTGACACACAGTTTCCCCGTGTACAAGCTCTGGCAATATGCCTGGAAAAGCGCTATCTTAACTTGCTAGTACAACGGGAAAATCTGCGAGTCACCATATTACATCTGACTGCCAAAGCCCTGCGCTTTGTTTCAATATCAGCATCGTCTTTAAGGTCGTCGGCAATGATATGCCCTATAGTACTTAAAGCACACAAATTATTCTTCTGGGGGTACGTACGCATAGATAGGACAACAATCGCGCTCGTACGATGGCTCAAGGGCAATGTGCAAGTGGAACGCACTCACATTTGAGGACGTTTAGCGCCCTTGCGAAAGGGATGCAGATATATTTAGAGAGATCGTGCGTATTGTTATGGATGCTGTATTTTCTTTGGGTCCGACGAAACCCCTAGCGATCTCATCACACAAAGTCCTCAGCCTGGTCAAGGTAACTCCTTGAATTTAATTTTTCTGCTCTCCAAACATAATTCAACTCTTAAGTTTCAATTAGAACACTTAAAAAAGGGACAAGTATCATATTTATTAAAAGCAATACAGAATGAAATTATTGACATAATGGCGAAAGCAGTTAAAAATAGCATTTTAAACGACATCAAAGAAGCCAAATAATACACAATAATGTTCGGCTGTACCCCAGATGTCCCGCATATAGAACAACTGAGCCAGATCATCCGCTGTGTGAAAAAACTAGTGATGTGTGCGTAAAAAAGTTTCTTTGATTTCATAGAACTGCTGAAAAGTCAGGAGAGTACATTTGTCAACAGATTATAGAAAAATTGACCGTTGATTGTTTAGATATTAGACAATGTCGTGGTCAATCTTATGATAATGGGTCCAATATGACTGGTACGTATAACAAAGTGCAAGCCAGAATTGCCGAAAAGATGAGCTGGCCGAGTTCGAACCGTGTTTGGCTCACTCCTTAAATCTTGTCGATGTCCATTCCGCCTCATCATGTCCGGAAGCAATAAACCTATTTGGAGTAATTCAAAAAGTATATTGCTTTATTGTAGGCTCCAATACTTGGTGGGATATTATGAAAAAATATGTTAAAACCAATTTAAAAGGAAGCAGTCAGACGAGATTGCCAGCGAAATATGTCGCTGTGGAAGCCCTCTTAAATAATTTGGCAGACTTGGTGGAATCCTTGGAGGAAGTTGAACAAACTTCTCATGATCCAGAAGCAAAGTATGAGGCAGGTATCTCTTAAATGCTTTAAAGAAATTTAAATTTATTCTGAATTTGACGATTCGGGCATTTTTTTTCCGCGAAATCAATCGAATAAATATTGAAATTCAAAAGGAAAATATGATTTTTGCGTGTTCCGTCTCCTTAATGGATGGTCTGATGAAAACTTTGCAAGAAATGAGAAACAATTCAATTGAATATTGGATAGAAGAAGCTAAAAAAAATTGATGTTGAAGCTATTCTACGAAACAAACGAATTCCGAGGAGCAAAAAAACAATTTGATGAGATGTGTCATGACAAAGCACGAAAACTTCAACCTGTTCAACTCTTTGCTAAGGGAGCAATGATGTTGTTTGATAGAATCTTATCAGAAATTAAGAAGATGATTGATAGTGCTATCACTTTGAATTTGAATTTTGCGTTTCCCAACGGTACTGAAATTTTGGATATTTCATCTGAAGAGCTTCAGAAGCATGGAGCAGACCTTGGACGAAAATACGAGCAAGAACTCTACGAGGAACTCTACGTTTTTAAAGAGATATAAAAGTATAAAAAATGCTAGCGCTTTCAATCTCTTGCAACAGTTCTATACGCATGATTTGAAGGATGCCTTTCCTAAAAATCTTATTGCTCTGCGAGTTTACTCTACGCTTCCTACTACATCCGCAAGCTGCCAGCGAAGTTTTAGCAAAATTAAACTTATTACAAATTATCTACGATCGTCGATAAGCCAGGAACGTTTATCGAGTCTCGCAATATTAGCAATAAAAAATCGAACTGCTCATGAGATTAATTATCACAAGGCCATAGATTTGTTTGCATAACAAAAAGCTTGAAGACTAAAATTGTAATTTCAATATGCAACATAATAATTACTTTTAGTCTCAGGTTTTATTTCATACCCTATCCTTTCCTATTCTAATTAAAATATATGTCCGACAGGTTTATGTATTTTGAAATAAATATTTGGCTAACAGAGAAAGAGCAGCGCTAGACCGGTCGTTGTGGCGTTCTTTGAGGGAGGCCTATGTCTATCAGTGGACTGAAATGATGATGATGATGATAAAGGTAAAAATTTTGGTTGCCGGGGGCGGCATTTTTCAATTTTTGCCCCGCCTCGAAAAAAATCCAGATCCGGGGCTGTATATGCCTATATATTTGGTTTGTGCTTCCCTAAGTCTCAAAACAACGAGCCGCCACTGCCCCCCATCAAGAAGCTGCTCATCGATGTGCTTTTTGGCTATATCGACCTCCTAGAAGCAGGCAATTTAAGATCTAGACTAAAGTTCAAGTTCACTCAGTTTTGATTCGGTTACACCTAAATTTTGTTAAATAAATCGGCAAAGGCAGTCTTTATTGTTAAATAATATTAAAAGAGCTGAGTTATTGCACAGGCTAAGTAATACATTTAGCGTGTAGAAATGATTTTCAAAAAATAAACATATTAAATAAAATTAATGATAAACATATTACAAAATATAAAATTATTTATATATTAATTATAAGATTAATTATAATTAAGATAAGTTCAGTTTGTATTGGAAATAAAAATATATAACTATTTATGCAATTCAACGTTAACTAAGTTGAATAGGTTGCCTTTTGAAATATGGGCAATACATTTATTCAAGAAGACCACTATTCGGTACACTAATATTGCCACTTTGTAATTTTATAATAGTAAAAAATGTGAAATTTTCAAACTGAAATCAAATTAACTTTTTATCGTTACTAAACCTTTAATTGCTTTCTAGACCACGCGATGCTGTATTAACATAGCAAATAAGCATACAGCCTCATCCGATTAAATCAAACAAATAGCTGCCACGAATCCCATATACCTCATTTGATTTTTTTGTCTTCTCATACATTTACATAAGTACAATTAATATGAATTAATTGACTGTGGTTTCCATTGATTTATTCGTTACATCGACAATGACAATGGCATATGTGATCACATAAAAACTCCGAAATATCTTTTAAGAGCATTACAATGACATCATGCATAGTACTCATGTAAAAATAATCCAATCAGTATAAAAGAGCCATTGATTCTTTTGAATTTTATTGCAATAAAAATTGTGAGCATTTAAAATATTGCAATGATTTATAGACTGATTTAATGGTCGAAGTCTAGAATTTACTGCACTGTAATGTACTTTATGTCTGCAAAAATAACATACTTTCAATTACGTCAGCTATGCCATGTTAGAGGGTGGAAAATATTCAATCAAGATGATTTCAATGTTTGAAAAAAATTGCAATAAAAACAATACAAAATGTTTAAGTATTTCAGCTTGCATTCAAATGAATCACACTTGACATAACTCCAGTTAAGTTTTCAACATGTAACAGATCATGTTTCAAATTGACGATTCTAAAAACGCATAAATTGATTCAACATCCCCCAGAGAATTTATAATTTCCTAATAAATACTTCCTAAAGGAACATTTATATCACCCTTTTATAACATAAATTTTTGTTGAAACATCCAAGTTTGCTATTAATGAATTGAAAATCTCAAAAATATTCGCACACCCAGTTAATTTACAATTTGGTAAAAAAAAAAGTATATTTAGAATACATTTAAAATTTATAAGAAAGATTCGAAATAGTGAAATTATCATTCAACTTTCCTCTCATCAACGTGTCCATGTTTATTCTTGATATCAGCCACAGAAATTGTTGGCATCTTACAAAATAATTTTTTCATTGTCTCTGATGGAATTTTACTCCATTTCACTTGCAAAATGTTCCACAAGACGTACAGCAAAATTAGAGAAGGCATTTGTGACGTTCCTATCTAGAGATGTGACTGCTCCTGCGATCACTGCTAATAATCGCACTGTTCTTTAAAAAGAGCAGTGAGCAGTGCGATTGCTCTCTGCTCATGCTGTTCAATTGCTCATTGCTCTTTTGCAGAGCAGATAGTTTTATGAAGAGCAGTGAGCAATTTGGTTGTGTTTTGCTCATGTTGTTCGACTGCTTATTGCTCTTTTACTGAGCAGAAAGTTTTGAGGCGAGCAATGAGCAATTTGATTGTTCTCTGCTCATACTGTTCAACTGCTCATTGCTCTTTTGCAATACAGAAAATTTTAAATGCTCATCTATTCAGATTCTTTTCTTCCTACCCTTGCGAGTAATTTCGGACTTGCAAGTATTTTATTCAATTATTCAAAAAGTTTTTAGGGCAAAAGTAGCTGAAATCGGACAAAATCAGCCAATTTTGGGTTAGAGTGGTTTCAGACATAACGGGCCAAGACCTATTGCTGTGATACAAAAATTTCGGTTTTGTAGGGGAGTAAGGGGTTTTTTAGCCATAGTTTGATAAAACTGCCTTTATGGCGCTTTCGATGATTGGAAGTGGTCGGGGAGTATATTAGTGATATTTTAAGGTCGAAAAGTGTTTGATAGAGGAAATTGGGCAAAAAGTCCATATTTCCCAAAAATTTGTTTTTGGTCTAGCATGAATTTGGGGACCTTTCTGAGTTGTTTCGGGCGAAATTTCCATACAAATCTGGGAAAAAGCGGCCTAGTTTCGAAGACACGGCAAAAGTAGCTGAAATCGGACAAAATCGGCCAATTTTGGGTTAGAGTGGTTTCGGACATAACGGGCCAAGGCTAGGGCATTAATCCCGAGATTGAAATTGTGATCCCGAAATTCGGGATTAGAATTTCCGGGATCCCGAGATAGTCCCGAGATTTCGGGATTTTAAAAAAGAACTATATTTTGGGAATTTAAACAGATATATTGGCTTATTTGTACTCAATTAAAACTTTGTTTCAAATATATATGCATAAAACCGGAAGTTAAGTTCATTATAATGTTAAATTAATGCACATATGTACATGGGTGCTAGAAAGTAAAACCTTAATCTATAATTGCATCTAACTTAGTCTTATGATCTAATTTCTTCTTATCTTCTTCCAATAATTTCTCCTTATTTGGTCTGATGGTTAATTATAAAATTAGTTAAAAACGAATTAAAATTTAATCAGCATATTTCCAAATCATTTAACCCTAGAATGGTACGGTAAATTTTTGGATGATTTTAGGTACATGTTTTTACTAATAAGAAGGCAACAATAGTATTATGTACATTTTCTATTTTATCATTAATCATAAAAAAATTATATAGCTTCTAGCCTCATGGCAGTCAGAGTGGCTAACTGCCTTATGCGCGACGAAATATATACCGAATGTGAGCAAAAATTACTCATGGGTACCATTCTAGGGTTAAATAACAATTACAAAATAATATTGTTTTTCAATGAAACAAGTGATAAGTAATAATATCTATCGGCTCAAACTGCTGATTCGTTTTGAAAATATGCTCGTAATAAACATAATTCGTCAAGAGTTTCAAAATTTAAACTAAACTGATTTTGCTGCACATATATCCAGCTGCTGAAAAAGATATTTCGGGTTCTACACTTTTTAGTGGGATATTAAGCATGTAATCATACGCCAGTTGCAATAATCAGCCCTTAGCGCCTCCGTTTTCGTAAAACTATATTTTTTTTGGCATTAAGTTCTGGGTTGTTTGCTCATTTCGTAATGATGAAACTTTTCTTATTCTCAAAGTGGGTTAAATTTTATCAATCCCGAAATCTCGGGAATCCCGATAAAAAATTCGGGATCCCGAAAATGTCCAAAATGGGTCGGGATATGTGTGATACAAAAATGTCGGTTTTGTGGGGGATTAAGAGGTTTTTAGCCATAGTTTGGCAAAAACTGCCTTTGTGGCACTTTCGATGATTGAAAGTGGTCGGGGAGTATATTAGTGATATATTAAGGGCGAAAAATTTTTGATAGGGGAAATTGGGCAAAAACGTCCATATTTTCCAAAAAAAATTTTTTGTCTAGCATGAATTTGGGGACCTTTCTGAGTAGTTTCGGGTGAAATTTTCATTCAAATCTGGGAAAAAGCGGCCTAGTTTCCAAGATACGTCAAAATCAATTCCGCCCGAAAACTGAAAGTAGCACTAAAAATGTTGAGATCCTTTTTGGTTCGCCTGTAAGGTTCTGCGGCGGTGCTCGTGACTGCACTCCAACCCTACTGGGGTTGTGACTCATTTCCAGCCTTACCGAAGAGATTGGCCTCCTAGTGGGTGCATGTTTAATACACGTAAAAATTTTATTATCATTTCTCAATAAAATTTTCGACAAACTTTCTTGCTTCGGTGAGGCGAAGTGGAAAACCGATTGTTTTAGATAAGCCAGGAAAAATAAATCTTGGAAATTAAATTACATACTGCATAATACTGTACATGCATAATAACATTTCACTACGTTGCTTGCAGCCAATATATGACATTTTGAAAACCGCAAAACTACTATACGATTTACCAAGCACTGGGCAATACATTCTTCTGCTAGCAAGTGCCGAATTAATGCAGGCAACGTATTCCCAAACATACTACATCTGTTCTAAACATAAGCATTCATCGCCACGGAAAAATACAGTCACATTGCAAGCATACAATGCGATTGCAATCTGAGGCTAGAAATTGCTGTATCAAGCACAAATCGAAGGCGATGAAAAGGTAACGAGCAAACACTGGCAATGAGCAATCAAAAGTAGCGAGTGGTTTTTCGTACGCACGAAACTGCAATCGCAATTGCGATTGAATAGCTGCTACTCGAAACTGCTCTTTGCTCAAACTGCTCTCTGCGATCACTGCTCAGTAAAAAGCAGTTAAGCACATCTCTATTCCTGTCCAGTTCATCCTTGAGCTCTTCTGAAGCTTCTCCTCAAACCATAACTTTAAGAAATCCTTCAGTTGATAATTTGTTGATATACTCCACAGAATTTCAAAAATTGCTTGGTGTCATTTGAATGCTGCAACGTGTATCCTCTTTTTAATATACACAGTCCAGATAGCAAAATTGTATTTTCGAGGCTATCCTAGTTGTGTTGTTCGTTCCTAATTTTTTCCTCGATTCAGCAGATGCTATCGACTTCACTAGAGCAACGCTATATCATAACAGAATCACCACCATATGCCACGGGAAATACTACACAGTTTTCTGATAGTCCTCTCTTGCTGATAAGGACCCTTCGTCTCGAACCAAAATCATTGATCTTTGACTCTTCTCTTATTTCGTATTTGCTGGTGATTTCAATGAAAGTAACGTCCTGTGGCACAGATATTCTTCTACCACAAGTCGGGGGTAGAAAGGTAGAGCCCTTTTGCGAGTCTCATGACTTGAAGCAATTCGTGGGCTATTCAACTAAGATCCCCCATATGCCCGGTGAAAGCGGCAACATGCTACATTTATTTCTAACTTTCTAACACCCCGAGAAATATTCAATTTCCGTTTTAGCTTCTTTAGGAAGCTCAGATCATTATTTGGTTCCGACCCGATTCACCACAAAAGCTCCAGAATATATTGCCAAAAAATTTGCAATGGGACAACGTCAATTGGGCTTTGTTTAGGAAATTTATCAGAGAGCTTAACTGATCTAAATACTTCTCTGCATACAATGGATGTCAATGAAATAAGTAGAACCACAACTACCATTACACGTATTCCCTTTCCAAAAGTTTAATAGCCCCATAGTTTAATAATAATTGTAAAGTAGCTACTAGGAAAAAAGCGGCATGTGATGGATATTCACGATGGAGATTCCGAAAAATTGCGATAGATTTAGAAAACTGCACGTATAAACATATAAATCCACTATTCAAAAACCAAAGTTGCAAAAGCAAAATAAGACATTCCGCGAATAGCTTTTAACTACCAAATGGCTACTAAATATTAGTCGCTTGTAAAAGCCGCGAAGAATAATTTCACCTCATACCAAATGTTTAATGAGGCACTGAACAAAGCGAATAATCTATTTGCTGAAATAATGGCTGCAAACCATTCCTCGTCTCCAACTACCTATAGTCTACATTCAAACCCTAAGTGAAAAGTAAATCAACGACCTTTACATATTCCTACTACGAAAGTTTTCAAAGTACTCGCAAAGCTTGACTTCTCTAATCCTACTGGACCTGACAATATTCCACCCTTAGTTTTAAAGCACTGTACCTCATCTTTAGTTAAAATTGGAGCCTATCCAGTACTTAGCCGTTTAGATAAGGATTGAAATATCATGCAATCCAACTAGGGAAAAATTCGCCCATGCTTGGCTAACGCATACACATTCTCATTATCGACAACCAGACCGACCACCCCGCAGATTCTGACTCTTCCAATACTTCCTTAAGCGTAAGAGCTCCAGCTCTCTCACAAAGGTCAAGCAGGGAACGATAAAGCAGGACGTTGACCGCAGACAAAGGAATTGTGGCTAAGCCACCTGTAGTACAGAGAGCTGTCAATCACTGAACTCTGTTCGACATACCAGCAAATGTAATTTTATCCATTTCCAGCCACCGAACCAGGCAGCCATAAGAAAGGATCGGTATTTCTATCGCCGTGTGGATCCAGTGCGTTAGAGCAATGCTGAGGCCCCATGTTTTACCCGACATCTTCTTGCTGACGTAAAGCTCGTTTCTTGCCCTCTTTGCTCTTTCCTTGCCCTCTTTGCTCGTTCCTTGCCCTCTTTGCTCGTTCTTTTTAATCCACTTTCCAGGTGAGCTTGCTGTCCAAAACAAGACCCAAAGAATTGGTGAGGCCTAACCTAGTGCCGTCAAACCTGATTTACCAGCTTCAGAGCATACTCGATGAACTGGCCAAAAGTATGCAGGAACCTACTCGAAATGAGGATCACAATGTCCTCGGCACAGGCCACAACTGTGATTCCGTTCCTCTTCATCCTCCTTAAAATTTATTTGTTACCAGATTTCACAAGAGAGAAGATAGAACTCCGCATCTGTGCACCTTCCAAATGATTTGGACACCTGCCCATTAAACATATATAAACCTTTCCTATAACATGCTGCTTATCCATCTGCTTATAGCAGTAAGCAGAGTGGCTGGTGGTTGCATGGAGGCTTTCCAAAATAGATATATACAAATTATTATAAGTGCCTTCAATATCTAAAAAGACCCTTAAAGCGTATTTCTTGTAATAGAGTGCCTTTTCTATTTCCAGAACTACCCTATGGAAAACCGTCTCCACAAATTTCCATTTTATGTACGTGTTTTGGACTCTTGAAAAGGTTTGCTATCCAAGTCACTCCTTGATATAGAGATGTAGCAGTCTTTCAAATAGTTTGAGGAGAAAGGAAATCAGGCTAATTAGCCTATAGTCTTTAGGATACGCATGGCTGTTTTTATCTGCTATGGGTATAAATACAACATAAGCGGTCTGCCTAGCACTAGATAATATTTATAAATTGGCCCTAGTCAGAATATGATGATCATCTCTGTCTTTTAGAGCATATCAGATAGAATCCCATTCCGAGCTGGGGACTTAAAGGGCTTGGAGGTGACAACGGCTAACTATTTTTTGCATCCTCTCACTACGACTTTGTCGAACTTTTTTGAAACACTTATTCCCAATTATAAGCTTACTTACTATATTCCCATAAGCTAATCAATGGTAAACAGTTCTGTTCGCTCCACTAGAGACTGGATGATATTTCTCAACGAAATTTGGAATCGACGCCTCCATAATTTTAGTGAGCCTATATCGTTGTTCTAGATTTCAGATATTTCAAAGACTTGGCATGCCACCTTTAGAGCCAAACTCCATCCATTCCGTCTTGATCGCAATTTGATTAAATGGGTTAAACATTTTCTTCAAAACCGCTTTCTTTCAGCAGTCCTTGATGCAACTAAGTCAAATATTCATACTATAACGGCCGCTGTGCTGCATGTTCTCCATCTCTCTATCTCTTATTTATCAGCGATCTGCTATTTAAAATGTTCAATCCAATCCATCGTTTTACTGATGACATTACCCTTTATGTCGCGTACTCCTTTCATTTGTTGGCAGCCTTTCGCGGAAATATTATCCCCAATGCAGATCGTATGTTTGAATCATTAAACATTCACATTTCATCATGTTTAATGCTTCCAATACTCAATGCTGTCTTATGCCCAATAAATTGTGTGCTCCCAAACCATTTTCACTAACGGTGAATGTATTCTTGGACCGCCCTCGCTAAATATATTGAGTATTAAACTCACGATTAAGGGGGCCCGGTGGCTCTGCTCGCTAAGGCGTCAGGCCGAAAAGCGGCGTGCTACGGGGCCTGCGGGTTCGAATCCCACCAGTGCCATGGCTCTAAGTGTGAATGCGTGTGATTGACTATGAGGCTGGCAAATGGGCCCAAACTGGTGGCCAAATGCTGGCCGCTTTCTCGGCTGCCCTCTTCACTAACCTAACCTAACCTTACATCACGATTAAACTTAACTGCACCAAATACATTTTTGTTTTGGCGAAAAATGCAACGAAATGCTTGGGCTACCTGAAAATGTGTAAAAGCAAAGCTGTCCCGCTACAACTCATTTCGAATCTTAGAGAGTAGAGTTGGAAGAGACTCAATTCTCGTAATCAAAATTCTTACGAGAGTAAAATAACAAGTTTTTGCCCCTGATTTGACCCAGGTACCTAATCAGAGCTAAGTTAGCTCAAAGCTCAGTGCGCGGTTCCCCGTCCGTATCTGGATTCAAACCATGTACAGTAATCCCTTGACTTACGTCTCCCTTGTTATACGTTTTTTCGACTTACGTCGTTCATTACTTTGAGACCAAACCCTTGAAATTACGTCGTCGGTCCCTTGACTTACGTCGCCGTTTTCATAGAACAGATGTTTGTTCATATGAAAACTGTTCCTCTGGTAAAAGGAAATTCCCAGAATTGTATGAGCGCGATTTTCGTAGGAAAGTTTTCGTATTTGGCGTTTGCATTGGGAAAAATATTGATTATTTGGATCAAAGACCTGAACCATCAAAATATGCCGGTGAGCACGTTAACTATTAAAGCGAAGGAAAAGAGCTTATTCGAACAAGCAAACTTGAATCGAGGAGATACTTTCGTTGCCAGCAATGGATGGTTTGAAAACTTCAAGAAAAGAAGTAAAATCTACAATGTAAAAGTAACAGGTAAAGCGGATAGTGCGGACTATGACACAGCGAAGATCTTTCCAAACACTTTACATGATATTATTGAAAATAGAGGATATTGTGCACAGCAGGTGTTTAATCTTGTCGAAACAGACCTGTATTGGAAACGCTTGCCCTCAAGAGCATTTCTTTCGACTGAAGAAAGAAGAGCTCCTGGCTTTAAGGCAGAAAAATTCAGGATTACTTTGCTTCTTGGAGGAAATTTGGAAGCCAATAATCTTTCTCATGAAGCATTACTAATCATGTATATAAAAATCTTCAAAGAAAATGATCCTGACAAATCAAGAAGTGCAGAAATTTCAAACGAAGTCTTCACTTCTGTCAACGATTACAAAGCAGTTCGTCGAAAAAAAAAGAAAACAAACTTTGCCCCAAAAGCGAATTTCGACCTTCTTCGCCAGTAAACCAGTCAACCCACAAACAGTAGAAATAGAGGCTATTCATTCTAAAGATGATAACAATTAATGGGTTGCTTTTTAGTGCTTTATGTCAAATATGTACATATTTGTACATATTTAAAGCCGTCTATTTTCTTCTTCGTAAGTTTAATAAATACTTATTCCGGTTTCTACTTGCTGCCTTCATTTCTATTTGCAATTTAACGTGTAGTCGTGTATAAGCACTTGATGATATCGCCTGGGGTTCCTTCTACCCTCGAGTTACGTCGTTTTCGACTTACGTCGCATATTCTCGGAACCTAATTCCTACGTAAGTCGAGGGACTACTGTACTCCACATGACATGAACCAGGAGCCCCACTCACTAGGTTACAGTGGCCGAAAAAGGTGTATAGGTCAGTGTGAATCTTAAAGACCATATATTACACCTCGCTAATACAATTCCCATGTTGCACTGCACTGTTTGTGTTGGAGAAAGTGCAATGGAATATGGAATTAATAAAATAGAACATTCACAAATACCAAAATTAAACTTATTTTATTTAAGTATTTTCCTAGTTCGCTGATGGTTTTATTTAATTTTTGGTCAATATTACTAGCTATCATATTTTATAGATATACATTTGGGGACAAAACTCTCCATACACCCTCAAAATTTCATAAATTTAGTAGAAAATGCAAATATTTATGAGAATTTTATATGCAACTTTACTGCAAATGTATTTTTATTAACATAAATTAAAAATTAACACAAATATTACCAAAGTATCGAATGAAATTGAATTACATTACTTGTTATTGATTCTATTTATATTAAATTGGTAAATTTCACTTGTTTCGCTTTCAATAAACTCGAATATTATTTTGGTTTTCTCTATTCAATTTTTTACTTGGAATTAAATTCCCGTTTTTCAAGTAAAACCTCACGATTGAAAATTCTAATTTTAAAATTTCCAAATTTCAACGCTGCTAAACGAAGGGAAAAATATCATACATGAATCAGGCAAATTTTATTGCGTTCCTGGATAGCAGTATCACTTGAAAGGCTGATACTGTGATTCTATTGAAAACCAAAAAGGAGTTTCCAGCGTATATTGCGAAAAACTGCGTGTATTTCAATTGATACCGCAGGTATGTCCATAGTCTTAAAGAGTGTGCAGTCAAAGGCCTCTTCAACTACAAAACCTTACCCAGAGATTGTAGAACTACCAGCAACACCGGTAACAGGCAGCACCTCGATGTTGTACATGCACTTTATCTAGTCTGTGTAGTAACTGTACATAAGATCGTTGTCCAACATCTGCACAGCCCTCTTCAGTAGCACTGGTTGGTTGCAAGGGCTTTTTAGGACTCTTGTTTCGACGTGAAACTGCGTTTTCCAGGTTAGACGATTGACCTCATATCTCAGCAGAGGTTTAAATGGGCCTCGTATTCACTAGTATGGTGTTAGCTCCTGCTCCTCAGACCCAACGGGCCGCTTTTACTAACAAAGTTTCAGTATCTCCTCTGATTTGCTTTTCAATTAAGCTTAAATACAGGAGAAAAAATAAACCGAAAATACAAACTAATGTCGTTGCTCGTCGCTTAACAACTCATCCAGATATCTAACCCTTCGTTCTAGAATTCTCAACTGGTCAGAAATTAAATTCGTACTTCCAACATAACATTTATTAACCCGTTCCTAACTGGATGAAACGATGAAACGCGTGTGGCGCGAGAAACTGTTTCTCGACCACAGAGCCGCGTGCCACGCGCCACGCCGTCAATTTGCAGTGTCCTATTTGATCATTCATATTACAAAAACTCGCGTTGTGTCAGGTCACGCCACACGCGCCGCGTCTTGCAGTCCGGGTCTAATACCATAGTCGTAAATTTAATTTTCTTGACACTAGATGTTTCAAATCGTTTTTATAACCGCATCTGTTTATATTTTGTTTATATTTGGAAAGCGCATTTGTTTGTTCGCTTGAAATTATTTAGCTTATGTAAGAAGCGTATGTTCGAAAAGGGAAGCCGCAAATCATTGGTCCTTTTTTCATCGACGAGTTGGGCTCCTATTTTTAAACCAGATCTTCTCTGCCTTTTTTACTAAGGATTTTCATAATTTTATTAGGCCTAAAAACTAACCAGAAAGTTACGTGCGCCTTTCTTAGATTGATGGTAGGAAACTCCACATCAAATGATCCCGATCGTTCTAGGATCGGTCGTTGCTGATATAAAAATTGTGTAATCTTATTTCCACCCTTATTATGTTCCATAGTTCTGCTAAACCTAGGGGTACTGGGCAACCCACGCCCATTAACTGATAGTTAATAAAATGTGTATTATATTTTCTCCCACTCTATGTTTTATTTTCTCCCATTCTATGTTTTAATTTTTCCCACCTAATTTCAATGATCCGAAAATATGTAAATTATAAATACAGTAATAATCTCTCGCGTGAAAAATAAATTTGCATTCAAACGTGCGTATTGACTCAGTTCGTTTATCTGTTCGCTAAAATGTGTGATGAGGTAAGATATTACGATTTATGTGTTGTAAAGGTTTTCTTAACCTATAACAATTTTTCTATTACTTTATGACTAGCTCAGTTCTATTTCCGGGCACAATTCAGGACTTTTTTTATTTCTGAAAACAACAATACTAAGAATACATAGTTAATTGTAAGTTATTTTTCATGCTATTGAGAATTTCATTAGCGATGCCTAAAATATTAGCATCCGCAAATCTGCTGAGTACATAACGACAGGTTGCAAATAATTGAGCTAATATGATCTGCTTCTCGACAAACCAATTCATAGATCTGTCACAGCGTGTAAAAATACGTTCATTTTTCGTCTAGAATCTGAATCTTACATATGTTTCTTTCCACTTCAACTCTTATTTTCATTAATATTTTCTGGACTGCGACTTTCTCGAAATTTTTAAACTAGTGAAACTGCGAAGAAAAAATACAGAATATGACGAAAAATGCGTTTTCGCTATTGGTGAGCTTCATTGTGATAATAGAATAATTTCTTGTGCCATGTGTGTTTCGTAAAGTGTTAATAATATTTGTGCTTTGCAATATTTACACTTTTAGTTTAAGAAACTTCGTCGTAGAACAATTTTCCGCCAAGCAAGTGATATCTAGTCTAAAAAAAATACTGGGCTACATCCAGTAAGTTGGACGGTTTCAAGTGGTTTCAATACACCCGAAACAATTCTTTTACAAAAATCAAAACTCCGGATTTTTATTGACGAATTTATGCCCTTATTGAATATTGCAGTAATGTTTACACCGCGAAAAGATGGTTGATATTGTTAATTGCTAAGTGTCACGTCACTAAACGCAACAAAAGGGTGAACCAAAAATATGTGTTTGGTATGAAATTATGATGTATACAAAAATATTCGCCAATTTATGTCTTTAATTAACTACCACCGTAAAAACAATATATATTTCTAATCCACCGATTGAAACTAAAAATATGTTCGGGACTTATCGATTCATGTGTTATCGTGAACGTGGTATTTACATTTGTTAGATAAGCATTTTACACGACTACCAAGAATTAGTATTTTTAATTAAACATCAATGTTTATCTCACGTTTGACGGTCTGAACACAATCATTATTCGACTAGTAGATTAAAATGGTGATAAGGTATGCAAGATCATTTGGAATTAGTGTTTGAGCTCACGGAAAATTCGTCCTAAAGTACTCGCAATGACGCTTTGTTTAAAATAATTTGAATAAAACCATTTGGTGTTATGGGAAACAGCTGTCGTTATTTAAAGAAAATACTATAATTACTCAAAATTAAGTTTTATCAACATATACTACTCAAATATAAATTGCATGCAACCAATATTAAAAAATAAACCTGAATACAACAGCTAATAAAATGTTACGAAAATTTACTATCACTAGTAAGCACTTATCAAACGCAAATTAACATTTACTAATCATTCTTTTTAGAATAATGTCGATGGACCCCTATGCAACACACTGTGCCTCTATCAGCAACCTGGTTTTTCAGGAGGACAGAACGACGATGGCAATAAAGATGCACGACTGAAAATCATGATGGCAACCACACTATGTGTCATTTTCATGGTAAGCTATCTCATTAGAATAGCATCGATATATCTAATGTGATCAAATTGTTAGTAACGCTAGTATAACCTGCAGTCAAGTTTTTCAGCCTACTCAATAAGCACTTGAATTCATTTATCGCTGTGCATTAATTTGAACCATAGTCAAGATAGCAATTACATTTGATACTAATATCAAAAATATTTAATCTATATAAAGCAAGATTTTAATATATATAAGTTTCTGAGCCAATTAAAACCAATTTCAGCCAGTTCGCGATTATTCTTACCGTCAAATTTTGAATACTGATTAATTGAATGAAATCTCAGTGAGACCGAGATGCCTCCTTTAATCATTGTTAATGTTGATCTTGGAAAGCATTTAATCTAATATCTTAAATGCTTTATGATAAATTTTAATACTCTGCTCAAAAATATATTTTTTTTCGACCAAAATAATCGAAATAATTATATATTGTATACTTAGTCTCTATTTCTATTTACTTGTTCTTTAATATTCTTACACACTTTGTCGTTGACGGACATTGATTTCTGCTGGATCAACACTTGTCGTTTGATTGATTGATTGATTGCACTGAGTGGGTTCAGAAGGCCTCCTAACACTGCGACTCTAGAATCCTAGGCCTATTGTGCCTCTTCTACGTTATGTTCTATTGGATATACAGGCCCCCTTACAGGATACTTTGTATGTCCCTGGTGAAGGGAAGAATAAAGCTCAGGTGCTCCAATCTTTGGTCTCGCTAGTCCTGTACAGTGTGTGAAAAGATGTTCTACACGCTCTGCCGTTTTTCCACAGTGTCTGCAGCAGTCGTGCCACTTCTTATATATTCTGTGGACGTGCTTTTTGCAAGAAGGTTACCTGTTAATGCTCTACATAAGGCTTTTATGTCACTTTTGCAGAGTGCTTCTGCTTCTTTTGCTTTTTTTTATCGCACCCTATGTATTTTTTGGGTGTTTCAAAGCCTCAAGATTTATAATTCGATATCTATCTTGGTCCATGTTGTAATTTCCTTGTACGTGTCTGCCTTTGTAAAGCCCCAGTAAGAAAGAAGGTCTGTGAAGGGACATTCTTGCTTCTTCTTTGGCCTAGGTATCTGCTTCCTCATTTCGTTCGTGCCTTTCACGGCCGGGGATTCATATCAACTCAAGGCTGTTCTGTGCCCCTATTTCATTTAGGACCTCCTAGAGTATAACTGAATTTATGTGATCGCGATTGATAGCCTTAAGAGCCGCTTGGCTATTCGATAGGATCTTAATCCTTATCTTCATTATATGCGTGGCTCTAAGTATGGCAGATCGCTCTGCTTGCTAGATGATAATCCCCTTTGGAAAAGAGAAACGCATTTTGCATTTGGATCTTACGATCCCTGCTCCTACTCCGCAGTTCATCTAGGAGCCATCCGTATACCACTTGTGAGCTCTCCTCCCGTTTGTTCGTAGATGGTATTGTAACCTCTTCCCGAAGGCTCCTTTGGTCTTTAATTGATCGATGAAGCTCAACATTTCCATTACACACTTGATGTACTCCAGGATGCTAATGTGACATTTTAGGTATCTTGACTTGTACCTATAGGCCTGTAGTGGCTAATAGCCTGTTTCGCTGCTTCCGCCTGAATTTTGAGGTGTTGCGTTTTTAGGTTTGGTAAGGCCTCCATTCCTACCGTTGGAGTAGAGGTCATTGCTGCTATAATCCGCGGGCAGGCCACCCTTTGATGCTTGTTGAGGCTATTAACAACATTATTTGTGTTCTTTTTTCTTCCACCACTCTGCACATATGGAATGGTCGGTCCCACAATTTGTTTGTATGCCCTTAGTGTCTGCCTTGAAGATAGCGCCAATTGTTTTGTCGTCCAGAATGCCTTAATTGCCTTCCGTGTCGTTTTGTTTAGATGATTGTTTCAGGTGAGTTTTCTATCTAGTCGGCCTTGAGGATGAACACCACCCGCACCAGTCTCCACGATTTGGGTGTGTAACTAAGTTCTAAGTTCCCTTTAAATATGTGTTCAAGATTGGTATTTTAATTTCCCTGTGGTTCTTTGTAGCAGATCTGCGTAGATTCTATCTGGTCCTGGTGATATAAAATTTTTGAAGCTGTTTATTGCCATTCAACCTTTTCATATGTGATCTTTTTAATCAGAGTCGAGTGAGGTCTGTCTTTCTCTTCTTCCTCAGCCTTACCGCTGCTCCTAGTTTTGCACCCTGGAAGGTGTATTTTAAGCAGCACTTCCAGTGTGTTTCCGAAGGTGGTCATCATCCCGCCATCTTGAGTTCGAAGCAATCCTATATGCACTTGGGTGGCTTTAGATGGAGCTGTCAGACGTAGTTTTTGCCCATTTGCGATTACTCCGTTTTTGCGACTCTTCTGAGTTTTTCTAACTCCCCAGTTCCACAATGGCACCCTTGTTTTGGGAGCACTAGTTTTCTCAGGGCAACTATCGTGGTATGATTCAAAAATTAATCTGGTAAACTTGCCCACAGTGTCATTTGGTTGATTATCCAGAATACCCAAGCGACCATGTGTGTATGCATCATTGCCCCGCCCTAAATATTTTATTGTTATTGCTAATGCCATCAGCCAAAAGCTACAGGTTCGCTCTTGCCTTTTGGAGCACCTGTAGGCGATACAAAACACTGGTTAATAATGATCCTATATGGATCTTACTAATTATTCCGTAACGTGGTAAATTCACGCTTCAAACGTACTTGATCATGCAAAAGAACTAGGCCTTGCTATTGAAGTGCTCATATGCTATACCGTGTCTTTATGTGGTCGACGGTAACCTTAATTTGTTTTGGAGAAAATGGCGTGTTTAATTCAACAATTAAATTTTGTATGCTTACTCGTTCGAAATCTTAAATATGAGCAAATAAAAAAAAAAATATTTCGCCATTTCTGAACATGAAAACGATTCTCACAAAGTTTAGATCAGCTGGCACATCAGCTGCAAAGTAAGCATCAGCAGTTTTTAGGCCTTTCATGCTTTTTCTGCAGCCCATAAATGTAATTCTCTTCAACCATATTGGCCAAATTTTGCATTAAGTATGCCGTCGAAACGTTCGGCGCCTCAATCGGGACCAGAAAACGGTCGAGACCGTCACACGGCGGAAAAATTAGCATTTGAAAAGAATCGGCTCTGACGAAAACGTGAGAGTAAAAGTCAAGTTGGTTGCAGATAGATTACGTTACGGAAGTTATGCGGCGCAACTTCATTCAGCAGTCTCCTCTACAGGCTCATGAAAAACTCCGAGCCGTCCAAAAACCGTCAATATCATCAGCAACATTTTCAGCGAAATTAAACATTATGTGCCTCCGCCAACGCAACACCAAAACATTGCATAGAAACAATATTAAGTAACACTAACACAGCCTATTCAACAACAGCAAACATTTAAGTAACAATAACCGATCAACAGCAACAACCTGTTCAAAAAGAACCAAAATTGCTTCAACATTTCCTATGGTTTCTAAGCGTTTTAATGTCATTCACATCGACATTGCTGGTTTTCTAGCATATCCACAGAGGCACACATGCTACATGACCATCGTAGACAGTTACATTCGTTGGCCTGAAGCGATTACTTATGTCCAGAAGTCTTTGACCAATCACTTGACCAAGGCAACCAAAGAAACAAATCGAACTACCAGCTATTAGATTGTTGGTTAGGTAACGCAGTCAGGTACTGTAAGCGGCCATGTCCTTTCAAACCAACTTTGCCAGAGCCGAAAAACTTCATATGTTGTCATCTAGGATTGTGCGCTTGAACGGCTATCTTTTGTGCAACGCTTATAATACAAAGCATAGTCTTCGCAAGAGAGATCGTGCTAAGCAAATCAAATCTCTAGTCGATACCAGTTCAGCTATATCAGTTCTTCCAACAACAGCCACAGATTCTTCACTCAACAAAAACCCTATCACACCACTTGCCGCAACCAGCACAACCATCAAGACTTTTGGACAAACAGCTCTGGAAGTAGATTTTATCATCGGGGAGATTTCATATGGCTTTTTACTATTGCTTCATTGCCATACTCAGCGTGGACTTCCTAACCTATTATAATCTTTTAGTAGTCTCAAGGATAAACAGCTCATCCATAAAAATACACTTCGCAATACAACCAAAGAACATGTCACAAGAAAAACTTACAGCTTATTAACGCCTAGACGACCCGTTGCTGAAAAGCATCGTCAATTAGCAGGAAAAAGATTAGAAGCCGCGAAATAAGAAATCGAATCAATGCTGCAACAGAGAATTTGTCACCCTTCTTCAAACCCATGGGCAACACTCAAAAATCTTGTAGAAAAAAACTTCACTCTTTGGAACCAGCAATCATTTCAGTGCAATTTTTTTAGTACCTCTATAATTCTAACAACAAAATTTCAAAAATTCATTTTTGAACGTCTTTCAAAAGTGCATATGATAACGTTTTGGCAATTCTTATGTGTGCGCTAGGCGACCGCCTAGGATTGATGGAATATTGGCTCCAAAGAATCTACCGCTGGTCATATGAACAAAATCGAATGCCATACTTAAATGCAACATGTGTGCTGCATTCGGAATGAATTTTAATCCGATATCTCAATTATTATGTTTTATTTATATAGAAAATTGTAATGTTTTTATTGGAAAACCCCGCATAAAAAAATACCAGAAAAAAACAGAAACTGTATAGGTTTATAACGATTTCTCGGCATAATAAATTACTACAGATAGGCTGTTGGGAACGCAACTTAACTACACACTTAAAGAACTCGAACGAAAATTACAAACGCAAAATAAATTGGATGACGAAACTGAAGAGGCGTTTGAGAATAGCAATTCCTACATAGCTAAAGCAACGTTACTCGCCAAACCTGCAGCGAATGTACCATTGGCTTTGACAACAGACGCTTCCAACACAGTAATGGGAGCGGCATTGAGCGCGCAAACTAATTAAAAACGTAAGCTTAGCAAAACAAAAACCAAGTACGACTAGATCGTCAGAGCCCAACAATGCTTCGGTCTCCTGCGATATATCCTATATTCCAAATTTAATGGGATTCAAAGCAGTGGGTAGACTTTCTCATCCAGGTGTCAAAACAACTGCGCAACTTCTAAAAAGAAACTTTATTTGGCCGTTTCTCCAAAAGGACGCGACAGCACACAGAACACATCCCTTAGGCATCGTCATGATGCCTCCAGTAAACTGCTACCGATAGCTAGAAACTGTTCCTCTAACAGACATCGCGGCGTGGTGATCCAGCAGAGCCATCAAATTATCGCCCAATAGCTGTCACAAGTGTCCTGTAAAATATTTGAAAGAGCCATTCAAAAACAATTGCTGCAATTTATTAAGACTAACTTAATTTTGACACCATGTCAGTATGGATTTCAAGAAAACAGTAGTACACTAGCAGTAACGTTAGATGCAGTACATTTGATCAACAATGGATTGGATAGGGGGCGACTATGTAGCGGCAATCTTCTTGGATCTGAAAAAGGCCTTTGACACCATTAACCATGACATCCTGCTTCAGAGGCTCGAATTATACGGAATCCATCACACCTTCAAGCTGTTGAGAAAGAATTATCTCTTCAACAGGCGTATTATTACAACCAACAATATACACAAAAGTCGGGAATGCACTATAAACATCGGCGTTCCTCAAGGATCAATCCTTGGGCCATTACTGTTTTTACTGTACATTAACAGCGCACAGGACATTTATCTGATGGGAAAAATAGTTTTATTTGCTGATGACACACTACTGCTGTATTCCGGTAAAAATGAATCAATTCTCCAGCAAAATATAAATGATGACCTAGGAAAATATTGGAATTGACTCGAATAAAGTAAATTAATTATAAACATCCAAAAAACTAAATATTTAATATTCCAACAAAAAACAAGCAGAAAATTAATCCGTCGGTACAAATAAATGGAATACAATTGGAAAACGTCAACTCAATTAGATACTTAGGATTAACTTTAAATGAGAAAATGTTTTGGCTACAACATATCAATATCATCAGACATAAAGTAGCGCCCATGATAGGAATCCTAAAAAAATATGATTTTTTTCTCTCAACATCAAACTTGACATATTCAATGCTTTTATTTTGTCGAACATCTCTTATGGAGCAGTTTTGTGGAAGCAAACATCGAAACAAAATATTGATCTGATCGGAAGGCTAATCACTAAGGCTATCAAGACTATATACAAAATGCCAACTCTGACTCCAAGTTTACAGGACTGCTAAGCATACAACAAATAATGTGTCTTGAACAAGGAAAGCAAATATTTAAGATACTTAACAAAAAACTCAAATGGCCATATGTTGTAAGAAATATTGGAGAAATAACTCAGACAGCCAAAAGATCGGCGATTAAAACAGCTTGGACAGATAGTTTGAAAATGGATCCTGTGCAACAGTCTTTTGCTTATTATAATACCCTACCTGAGGATATAAGAAAATCAGCAAATTTGGTTAAATTTAAGGAAAATCTAAGATCATTCCTTACACAAAGATAACGAAGACACCAACCAGAATTTTTTCTAAACTTTTCTCTGGGCATAAGTCTTGACGACAAGAAATAGGCGATATCATCCGAAGACGATAGTGTATAATGAAATGCTTTCCATTATACCAATATTTTATGGTCTTGGAAGTACGAAAGTAATATTGAGGAGATTTGATGCACAAGGACCGTGTATTTTGATTGAGTGATGGAGAGAGTGGAAGGAAGGAGGAAAAAAAATTAGATTGCTCAATACTGAACGCCAAAAACAAATACCACGGACCAAGGCACTCAATTTGAAATCACTCTTTTCCGCGAATTGACGAATCTCGTCGGTGCGAAAAAATAGAGCACACTTCTTACACCCCGGCGTCAAACAGTATAATGGAATGATGGCACCGTTCCTTTAAGAAAATGCTAATGACTCACCTGTGCAGCAAACCAGACTTATGGGTAGAGTTACTCCTTACAGTGCTTTTAGGCGCTAAAAACAGATATTGGTGTATCGGCCGTAAAACTTCTGTACTGCGCAAGCATCCGAATTCCTGCAATCACAGCCTGCAATGCACCATACTAAATGTGATTAGTTAGTTGCTAACATCCTCGCCACGTGTAGTCTTGAGTTCCTCCGAATGGACGCTATTAAAGCCACCATAATCAGGGCCACATGAAGTTGTCGGCAGATCAACGAGTCGCATTTTCTCAATCAAATTAAAAGGCCGACATACAAACATCTCCACGGAGATACTCAAACCACCGTACATTTCAAATGAAGCACTGAACTCTTATCCGGAAAATTGTAAGCAATATAATGCAAACACAACACATTTAACCATCAGTATTAAACAACGGTAGGCTGAATTTGAACCGAAATTTGAATGTCATTGCGCTATGAGATATTCTATGTCTACTAAGCAGACCGGCCAAACCTTTCGCATTCGCTAAAAATATATGTCCAGAATATACCGAGTTTCTCTTCACAAGGTCCACGCTGCCGTGCTTATCATAAACACCCTATCTGACATGTTTTTTCTTCAATTTTGAGTTAACATCAGATTTAAAAACTACATACTCTATTAAATCATTCTACAAAATATGAAAAACCTATCTTTTGTGGAAGTATGTTAAAATCAATAGTGAAAAATGCCCTTTTTATGCATCTGCATGCTGCAGAAAAACGCAAATCAGTGAATGTCTCCGAAGTTACTGAAATGTAGATAAAGCGTTTATGCTAAGGACGGCAGTACAGCATGGTGTATGTACGCATCTTGTCTCTTGTTTGTTCAAATGGTGCATTTTTGACACTAATACTTTGTGTCCTTCCGATTGTGTCGAGAATGAAATCGTTCATGCATTTTAAATAGACTCTTGTTTACTCCGATGTGACCCATTTCTATTTCCGTATATGTTCAACTCGGTTTTCAAAAGAAGCGATTTGCACCCTTCCTGATGAACAGTCTAGCATATCTGACTTTCACTTTAGGCAGCAGAGCTACATTCAAGAATACCATTGGTCCAGAACCGTTGTCGGCTAACTGGGCGGCTCGCATTCCTACCTGCCATTGCCCTTCGGCGTGTTTAGTTGCTGTCAACTACATATTAGCGCCGGACTCCTTGTTCTCGTATTTGTGGCAATCAATCAGTTGAACGATGAAGAATGGAGCTTCTGCTTTGTTCTTTACATGTTATACAGTAAGATCGTTTTTTCACTGACGTCATATCCTTTTTCGTCGCAATTCCAACATTTCAATGCGACTACGAGCTATGTAAACCGCTCTTCATTTGCATTCCATTAGATTCTTCAATGGTCAACTTTTACGCCAAAGCATATCTACAGTTATCTTTTCAGCTGTGGCAACTGCGTATTTTTATAATGAGTTGAAGGATACGCAAATATTGTTAACATTTCAATGTCTGGACTTGGTTGGTTTAGGGTTGTTAGCTGTTGTTTCGTACTTAAATACAGTGATACCAATATTTTAGGCCGCCTTCTCTTCCCTTGAAATTTATACTATGAAATTAATACTATTAAATGTCCGATTGCAATATTTACACTGTAAGCCTTCGAGTGTTGGCTGAGTTGAATACGACCTGTATAAAAGGAGTCAAATGCTTGATTAGTGCTATTTAATACTACATGTGTGTAGTTATAACTTCAAATGTAATATATAACATATTTTTCTATTTTCAGATAATAGAATTTCTAGGAGGTTACTTTGCTGGAAGCCTTGCCATAATGACTGATGCAGCTCATCTTATGTCAGATTGCATAAGTTTTATTATAGGACTTCTTGCCATTTGGATATCAAGCAAGCCAGCCGATCGCAAAATGTCTTTCGGTTACAAAAGATTAGGTACAGTAAATCATATTACCTTAAAATAATTACTAATAAACAATTTTTTTACTTTTAGAAGTG
The DNA here is from genome assembly GCA_963978885.1 of Nemotelus pantherinus. Classification (NCBI taxonomy): domain Eukaryota; kingdom Metazoa; phylum Arthropoda; class Insecta; order Diptera; family Stratiomyidae; genus Nemotelus; species Nemotelus pantherinus. Next base: position 214,097,299 of record OZ022264.1, read on the forward strand.
ATTGGTGCAATTGTATCAATTTTAGGTATTTGGTTTTTAACCGTGTTGCTCATTTACTTGGCAATATACCGGATAGTAACAAATGACTTTAGTATTAACGCCGATACAATGATGATTGTTGCAGGAATCGGCATCGTGATAAATATTATGTAAATGTTATATCTTTCATGTGTAATTGCGGCTTTAATTGTAATCGGAATATTCTGTAACACTTTTCTAGAATGGGATTTATTTTGCACGGATCGTTTAGTTTCCATTCACATGGCCATTCGCATTCACATGGTCATTCGCATACCGGCGGCTGCAATTCGAATTCAAAACACGCGGACTCTAAAAGTAATGGCTATAATTCGCACATATCGATCCAGCACCAGTCGGACAATCAAATACCTACATTTGTGGTTGTGAATCATACGCCAAATAATTCAATCCGTCCACGTCAGGGATCAATAGTCAGTAAGGATATACAAAATAATAGTACTAGCATCCCTTATGCATCATCAATTAATCACCAACATCATCCACATCACAGTCATAATCATAACGATGTAAACACGTTTGGATTATTGATTACAGATACTACGATTCCTTCAAACGTTCACAATCACTCACATTCGCATAGTGATAATACTGTGAATAAATTGTCTTCATCGACGCCGAGCAGTGATAATATAAACATTCGTGCCGCTCTGATTCACGTTTTAGGTGATTTCATTCAAAGTATTGGCGTCTTTATCGCTGCTGTTGTTATTAAATTTTATGTAAGTTGTATACATATCACGTAATCTTTTCAGAATTTGATTTAACCGATTGTTTTTCATTTTAGCCTAACGCAAAATTAGCAGATCCACTATGCACGCTGCTGTTTTCGGTCATTGTTATGTTAACTACTGTTAAGATAATTAAGGAGTCAATTTTTGTAGTCCTAGATGCTGTTCCGAAGTCAATTTGCTTAGCAAAACTCGAAGCAGACTTGAAGAGTATAGAAGGAGTGAGGTATGAATGTGTTTGCTTTAAATTGAAACAGTATCAAATACCATGAAACATAATCAGATATTTCGTCATAACATAAAACGTCTACAAATCAATCCTGCTTATTGATAGGTTTTAATTGAAATTCCTCGCGTTGGCATTTATCTTAGAACTACTTTAAAAATGCTGTACTCGCAGATGGGAAAATATATTTTGTTATGGTCAGAAATTATTTCTTATGACATAAAATCTAGCTCCCCATCAACGTCGGGAGGTCTCGACATTCAAAAAGCGTACTCAAAAGCGGACCTACTGCTATAGTTGGATGCGAATCTGAATTATTTCCGTAGAAGCCACCGAGTGTCTTAGCGCATTAATAAATTATTTTTTGATTGATTTAATCTGATCCAGTTTTTTCATCTAAACCAAATATTTTAATTTAAAGACCATTTTTTTCTTCAGAAGCCAGATATTTTTTTAATTTCTTCGCAGATATAAATATTTTGAAGGTAATTTACCCTCTTCTCCATTGTCTAGCGGTCTATTCCTAATATAACTTAAACATCTTATTTATATTTCTTAGTGTAAAAGTATAGTCTATCATATTTCATCTTATTCAATCATCTACTGATTTTTTACTTAGTACATGTTATACATTTAGTTTTTTATTACTATTCATAAAATGACTGCTCAAATCAGCCTGAACACAGTTACTTTGGTCGATGTTAAGTCGTCTAATCATCGGGGCTTTCTTTATGTTAATGATCTCGTATGCATCTAGTTTTCGTAGATGCTGTACCTCCTTGATTTTCTCATGCCCCATGTAATGTTGTGCTCCTCTTTCAAAATGTGTTTCGCTACTGCTAAATTCACTAAAGTTGTGTTTCTTTTCTTCGCCGACGCTGCTTCTCTTTTGTGTTAAGCTCATCTAACACCATCCAACCGCTTTATTTATATATATATATATATATATATATATTTTATCGCATTCCGAGCAAGTTACCTCGTCAATTCTAAACTTATCTTTTTTGCTTTTTTTTGTATGCTTCATATGATGTAGCTCATATGATCTAGCTCACAATGTTTAAATATTCCAGTCCAGAATATCCATAGCTTTGAGTCCAGACATTCGTCTACGGATCTCCTCAAAATTTTAACGTATAGCTGCAGGGCCTCTTCTATTAATAATCCCTCGTATTCCACTCTATCAAATACAGCTTCGAATAAAAATAATCCGACTTCAAATTCTTTGCGAAAACCCCGGTATAACGTTAGGTATCGCTCCTAACAAGGTATGCTCTCTCAAGTGCCTCAGAACTTTTTACCACAATTGCATTGGTATGAAGGGCAAATTGAATAAACTCTACCTTGACGCCAAATCATGCCATTTCAACGTACTTGCCTTTACTGAAACCTGGTTAAATGACTCACATATTATTGAAGAGATCCTCGATAGTAACTGGATAATCTTCAGAAATGACTGTGAGTACGTCTCCACTGGCCAGACAAGAGGAGGTGGTGTTTTACTTGCTGTAAGCAGCACCTTCTCATGCGAAATTGTCGACACAACCCGTCATAAATTGTTTCAGCACAAAATTATTCGAATATCATTCGACAGGACATCGGTATATATCGGTATATTTTATGTCCCGCCTAGATCTGACGACTCTGTTTAAAATTATATATGCGAATTTTTATCTACTTTCATGGCATCTCGTAGCGCTGAGAATCAAATTATACTACTAGGAGATTTTAATCGACCTAATTTACGTTTCGTTCTTGATTAAACTGATAATTACCTAATACCTGTTAACCATCTTGATTATTCTGATTTTAACTTTGTGAGTACTTTGTATGGTAATGATTTGCAGTACGTTGCTCCGACTTCCAATTGTAATAGTACAAACGCTTATGACAAAGTAGCGGTTAGCCCGACTATTGTCGCGGAAAATATTTTCTCTAATTGCGCTCCGCTCTTACTCTTGATTTATCCACTGCAGATTCTAATGTCTTAATACTATTGTATACGATTTCCGTAATGTCGATTATGATAGCATTCACCATTCTCTTGACAGTGTCAATTGGACAGATACGCTTGCATCCCAATCTATTGACGACAATGTAAATTCATTCTTCAATATACTGTTTGACTGGGGCGAAAGATTTGTCCCTAAAATTAGAAGAAAGGATAAACTTTCTGAGCCTTGGCTCGATAAGACTCTTCGTCGTATGAGAAATGATTGAAATAAGCTTTACAAATCAATAAAAAACAATGTCGACTCTAGTCATCGTATCAAAGAAGAATACAATGCAGTGGCCAAAGAATTCCATGAAAAGTCTCACGAAGCATATGACAGATTCATTAAAAATACCGACGAGAATATAATCCAAAACCCCAAAAAGTTTTTTGTCTTCTTGTCCTTTATGTGTAATAACACCTCAATGTCTTCTTCTCCTCAAGAAATTTGCTTGCAACTTTTTCGCAGATAACTTTCAATACCTTTTAAATCCAGCAAGTACTCCATCATCCGGTCTTTCTCCTAGAGTAACTAGACCAATTTTCACTGAGGCTATAACCATTTCAAGAGATGATATTTTAAAGCTATCTTGGAGCTTGAGTGTAACAAAGGCCCTGGACCTGATCTTCTTCCTCCAACGTTTCTTATTAAATGTGTCGCACAGTTGATCTCTCCTCTTCACATTATATATAATACATCTCTCTCTTCTGGGTACTTTCCATCGTATTGGAAATCCTCCTACGTGACACCAATATTCAAAAATGGTGATAGAAGATCAATTCAAAATTATAGAGGTATTGCCATTTTATCCACTATTCCTACACTCTTTGAAAAAATCATACGTCGTAAACTATCTCCTCTGGTCGATACTCGACTTAACGAACAGCAGCATGGTTTTAGGAAAGGTCGTTCTTTGTAAAATGGAGAAAGGTGATCAAATTGACGCAGTCTACGCTGACTTTAGCAAAGCGTTTGACCGTGTTGACCACTCCATTTTGATTTCCAAGCTGCAGCAATTCGGAATTGCCGGATCTCTACTAAGATCGCTTAGCTCTTACCTCCGCAACCGCTCACAACATGTGAAATTCCAAGGGCTTATCTCTAAAAACATTCATGGCCTTTTGTACGAAAAAGTACCCGCGTACATTATACGTACCTTTTAAGCAATACGGCACTTAGTAGGGTCGACAATATTTTAGACTTCGGTGTGGTGCTGGATGAAAAGCTCCGCTTTTATTTTTATTACGAAAAAATGATTTCTCAAGCAAGTAAACGACATGGCTTCATTAAGCGACGCTCCAGGGAGTCTCAGAACGTTTGGGTTACAAAATCTCTATACACCGCGCTCGTTCGTCCTCTTCTTGAGTATGCTTGCATTACAATCCTTTACCATCCTTGTGATTTTAGCAATTTACCGTCATATGAATTTCGCCTTAGACTTCTAAACTTATCACCTCTAGCATCCAGAAGATTAATGTTATCCGCTTGCTTCAGTTTCGATGTCATTAGAGACGCTGTTAATGTCGACTATATACAGGAAAGATTTGTGCTTAATCACTAGATCCCGACGAATGCTATATAAGCATAGCACCACATATGCTGATAATGAGCCAATAAACAGATGCTGCAAAATATTCAACAGTATGAGCCAACAATTTTCCCCCACGATATCCAAAGCGTCCTTTATATCCTCTTATATCCTCTTGACTTAGGACTAATTATTCTTATAATTGATTAATTAATTATTTAATTTCATTTTGCGTGTTTAATATTGTGACCTACATGTGGTTTAGCTATTATGTATTTATTTATTGAATGTTTATTTATTTGTATTGTATTTATTTGTATACCTTTTTTAAATATGTTTTTAAACTTGTTTAGTTTTTTTTTTTTTTATTTTTATATTAATTTCATTTATATGTAATGTTATTATACCTTGTTTGGCGAAAATAAATAAATAAATAATTTGTTAGCCCTACTTGTCAGAGCTGCTTTTATATCAAAGCGTCAAAAAACTTCCCGAAACTTCTTATGGTGTTTTTTGGTTATTCTTTTGTAAACAGCGTCCTTAACTAATCGCGCCATATTTGTCCCTCTTTTTGATTTCCAATTATTTTTTCATCAAATCCACTTTTCCGTGCTGAATCTCCAATATAGTTTACCACAAAAAGAATTTTCCTGGTCTATGGGTACTGTTAATACCGGGTGAATCATTGAGTTGTGCGCCATTTTGCGGGAATACCAATGACCGGAGGTGGATGATGTTGTTCCCTGGTGTGCGTGGGTTTCCAGTAGATCTTGAACACAAGAAACATCAAAATTAAAAGAGTATTGTTTTATTACGTTCAACTTTCATTGAAATTTGAAATATTTCTGTGCTTTATTCAGCTTCTCTTAAGTTTCTGCTAAAGCCCTTTTTTTTTCATGATAGCCAGGATGTCGTCTTCATAACTCATCCATAAACGGAAAAGCTGTGAAACCTCTTTCATGAAGCCAAGTCTGTCCATAAATATCTCGCTCATAAGCGGTGATGAAGGATTCACCATGCCGACACTTTCTTGTTGGTGCGTTTGTAGCGGTGACAAACTCTATTAGCTCCTTCCTTTCCTTCCTTCTCTATCTTCGGAAAGCACTTAATTCTTGGCAACGCTGGGTTTGAGACCGATAGCTTATTGATTTCTCCAATAGTCTCTTTGCTCTCTTTCAAGTATCTTTCTACTCGTTTGATAGAATCTGGTAAATCCCCGTTTTTTGAGCTTTTCCATGATTAATTTGATAAGTGCATCCTTGTCCGTTAACGTCATAGCGTTTCTTTTATCTGCTTTAGTATAAAATTTGATAGCCAATTTATTAAGCACCTTTTGCTTTACAAGCCTTCTCCCTCTTACTACTTTCCTGCCTGATGAGTTCAGCCAGGTTGTCTCTAATCTATGCGTTCTCCTTTTTGGGACGGTGTTTTACCGCTGCTTCGATGTCGTGAGAATCCTCCTCATTCTGTCTTTCTTACATTCAAAGGTCCTGTTCGCTTTTGCTACAATAGCTAGCATGCCTCCTTTGCTGCCCGAAGAATCACTTCATTCTTTCTAGCATACATTTTCTATTATCTGCAAAGAGTGTCTCTACCGGAGAGGTATTTTAACACGTGTGAAATATCTGGTACAAATTCGCTTTTAGCTTGAAACGAAAAGGTGTCGTTTTTTTTCTTCTTTTTGTTCTCATCTGCTCAAAGAGCTTTACAGAAATATTCTTTCGCATACATTTATCCGTAAACAATTAGCCTTGAACTTTTAATGTAATCCATTCATTTTGCTGGTTGAATATAGTTACTGAAATATGTCATAATTAGATGGTAGCAAAACAATATATAACAGCTACATTTATCACAATTTAAAGTCAAATGAATTTTTAGTTCTATATTAATGACTAAATTTTTTTGAATTTTAGGTCAGTTCATCACCTGAATGTGTGGAGTCAAACAGTCAATCACAATTTGATGATGGGTCATATTACAATAGGTGAGTCAACAACATAGATGCATAAAAATTAAATATGCATATATAGTACTCAGCAAAAGCTATAAAAAATGGAACGAATGATGCGAAAAATCCGTTGCGATTAATGACTCATTTACATGTATTAATTTTTTATTTCTCCTCTTATTTGTTTTCATTTCATTTTAGCAATTGAACTAAAACATCTAAAATGCTATTGCTGTGTATTATCTGCATTAAATTTATAATATTAACGCGCTATGTTTTTTCCTCATTTAGATGAATTCACGGATAGCAATCTAGTACTTAAAACTGCTTTAAGCCTAACTAGAAATAAGTATAATATCAAACATAGTACATTTCAAATTGAGCGTTATCATTTGCATGATAATTAGCATTCAATCATGACCAAGATAAATTGAAATTGTGTAAAGAGCAAGCAAATTGTATGATAGCAGGATATAAATATTTTAAAATCTATTGTATTATGTTTAGCACGGTTATTATATTTTTATAATATTGTATTTTCTATTTTTTGAAAATGGAATATTATTTGAATAAAGCCAAAAAGGATATTATAATCAAAAAGTGACTCCAAATTTATATGTTTTATTCCGCCGTTATCAAAGTGATCTAATGGACGAATCAAATAAACTTGTAAACTATATGGAATAGTTTTATTTTAAAAAAATTGACACGTGTCACATGTTAAAAGCATACGTTCTTGCAACCTACAACCAGTGCTGCCATTTTAGCATTTTAAGTGCTAAATCTAGCATTATTTTTTTCCAAAACGGCATTCGAAATTCGGAGTTAGCATCTAGCATTATTTTTAGCATTTAAATTTAGGTATCGGAATAATCTGGCACTTATCTATTTACAATCTCGCCCATCAAATTTTTCTCAATAATAGCTCTGTTCGTGTACTTTCAGTCGCGTTCAGGAAAGGAAGCTTCCTTGATTCATGAAAAATACGAAAACGCGCCTATGGCAGAAGTGACACCCAGAAGTGACAGTTGCCTGATTTTGAAATAATGATAGTGATTATAAAGTCTAAAATATAAAGATTATAAAGTCATCAATATTGCTTTAAATATGGTAACGTTCAATTAAATCGTGATGATGCTAAAAATCAGTGATGTGGTCCCATCCACTTAAGACTTTCAGGAGCTCGGGCATCTACAAGTTCAAGTTGACCAAAGTATGTGCATTCTAGTTAGATATTTTTTCCTGAATAATGTGAATCAATTGTTTTGTTAGGGCTTCAAATGCAAGCAATCGCACGGATAACACTGATTAAAAATCTTCGTTATCCGACACTAATACTTTTTCTTCAGTTAAAAATATATAATTGTTACTGTTTTGATTGTGAGATTCCAAACGATGTTTTGAAAAATATTGGTAGAAATAAGCTTTACACAAGAGAAGAAGATTTAGATATAACTGATATGTCTGTAATAGGTATAGAATCATTTTGAGATGTAAATTTTAAACTTCTAATTTGTTTTTGTTATACATACGAGGGTTGATTAATAAGTATTGATAATGAATATAAACCAAGGTGATTAAACTTAAAAGATATATTTATTTTTCGACATAGTCTTCTAACAACATAGTCTTCCAAACCCAGGATACCCTTAGAAAAAAATTCTTTATCTGGACTCGCCCAAAATGCCTCAGCAGCGGCCATCACTTCCCTATCATCTTCAAATTTCTTACTCCGAAGGTGTTGTTTGAGTCGGAGAAAGAGGTAAAAGTCACTGAGAGCTAGATCTGGCGAATAGGGTGGGTGTTCAAGCAATTCGAATCTTGTTTCTGAACCGGTGCGTTATTTTGAAGAAACAGAACTCCGGCTCGCAATTTGCCGTGTCTTTTCTCCTTCATTGCCTCTCGCAATCTTCTTATTTGGTCAGCTTAGTAAGAGCCTGATATAGCGACTCCCTTTTCCAAATATTCCACCATAATAATTTCTTCAGCGTCCATAACCGAACCGAATTCCTGCCGAACTTGACACTTTGAATTTCTTCGGCGTCGATGAAGAGGGTCGCTTCCAGGTCATCGATTGCATTTTGGTTTCTGGATCAAAATGGTGGATCCAGGTCTCGTCCATGGTTACGAAATGTGACAAAAAATTCTCCTGATCAGCCTGGAACTTTTCGATTCATCCTTGAAATCTCGACTCGTTTCTTCTTATGCTCGTCCGTTAACATTCTCGGTACCCAATGCGCAGGTACCTTCTTCATATGTAATTTGTTGGCAAAGATTTTTCGAACACTAGCATATGAGATCCATGTTACCTCAGCTACATGCCTGAGGGTCACTCTTTGATCTGCCAACACGACTTCGACTTTTTTTACGTTGTCTTCAGTGAGGGATGTAGATGGACCTCCTTCGCGGTGTTCATCTTCAGTGGATGTTCTTTCCAGCTTAAACTCCTTGGTCTAGCGTGCAACGGTGGAATATGGAGAAGCAGAATCCCTTAATGTTTCCACCATGTCGCCGTGTATGCCTCTGGTAGACAGTTTTTTCAAACAGAGGTACTTAATGACAGCTTTAATTTCATTTTTCCCCATTTTGATGTTTTCTCTTCGACTGTTCTCGTATTCAAATGAATCGTGGCCTATTTATATGTTTTTTTCATGCTGACTTAGTGAGTATATGTAGTAGCAAAAAAATTTTTTTTTTGATTTTTATGCGAACTGGAAATAACCGATTATCATTATTTATTGATCAAGCCTCAAGCCTCAATTAAATAAGAAAGCATTATTTAGCAATATAATTTTACAAGATCTAGCATTATTTAGCATTAAATAAAATTGAATCTAGCATTATTCCAAAAAAATAAATGGCAGCACTGCCTACAACTCCAATTGAACCATCAAATCAAGGATGACACGCTCAAAAATACTTTCCCACTAACTAATAAGGCACTAGGAATAAAAGTATGAATAATAGAATACCTTTAAAAAACACAAGAATGCGAACTGCTAATGTCTCAACTTTAGAGGGTCTTGTAGCAACCCCGCAAGATTTCCTCTTAACAAAATCCTTGTTGTAAATTAAATATTGACACTTGAATTTTGATCATATAGTAATTTCAATAACAATTTATTCATAAAATATGGAGACATAGAGCATTTCAACAGATTATGTGTTGTAAGATGTAGTATAATTTTATTGGGCTATTTCATAAATAATGATGTTTTTATAAATCGTTTATTTAACAAATTTAAAACAAGTGCCCATGAATGAAAAATAAAGCTTCTCTGTGAGTTCCTCAACAATTATGATAGGGTATTGCTCAATATGTGTGCGTAAAGTGTGTAGTGTAGTGTGCGGGAAGTACAGTAGAATCTCGATTATCCTAACATCGATTCACGGCTCTAACTACCGATTTAGAAATAATTTGACGGCGCAACGAGACATGTTACGACGAATTTATTCCCGCATCCGACGTGTAGGTACTCCCGCTCTCATTTGTTTGCGCGATAGTGTTTGTTATTGTTTGATTTTACATTTGATAGCGTTCAACTGATATGTTGTTTTTTACTTTTCTTTACGTTTTGCATCAGAAATCTATAATGTATAAGCGAAAAAGAGTAGTGTAATCTCTTAAAGACAAAGTGAAGATAATTGAGAGTTTAAAAAATGGTGAATCTGGCAGTAAATTGGCGCAAATGTAGGGTGTTGGAGTTTCTACGATATTAGATATCAAAAAGAATTCTGATTCCATATTGAAATTCACCTGCACGCTTAAGAATGAAGATCGAAGCTCGCAACGTACAGCCATGAGCAAATCTCAGAATGAAATTCTGGAGAACGCAGTTTTTACTTGGTTCTTACAAAAGAGAGCACGCGGGCAGCGCATCCAAAGCAATCTTGTGTTAATTTCACCAAAGCACCAGAACCGAAAAACTACGTCTTTTGGGAAAGCAAACCCAAAGCAGACACGAAAAACCGATCTGGGGGCCTATTATGAATCAAAATCCGAAAGCGGGGCATGAATCACGAGATTTTGATAGGCGATATCGCCTATCGTCAAATAAAAACGATAGCGATTATCGACTTAAGAATGTCGGCATCACAACCTAAACGATATGGTGTATCGAAATTTTCCTTTAGAATTATAACTCCATGGTAGATTTTCTTGACATTTGACAGCATCTGATGTATGATAATGACATTTGAAAATTCAAATAGTGAGCTGCTAACGCGCGAAAAGTCTGTCGGTAATTCAATTCACAACGAAAATCAATAGAGCCATTCATCCTTTTTGATTCTTCATTTGAAGATGATAAGTTTTCCATGTTCCGCCATGAATTTGCTCATTATTATGAACTGAGTAGTATTTGTTATTTTTATATTCGTTGTGTTTTCGCTGAAAATACATTTTCTTTGAGACAAAATTTTATAAAATAATCATAATACTTACCTTTTCAAAAAAATACCCGGAATCGTTTCGACTACTCTTTACCATTCGTCTTTAAACACAAAACTGCGAAATGGACAGCCATCATTGGTATGTTCGCGAGCCTGAGTTTATTATAATATATTAAAATGGATTCGCAGCAAGTCGTTTTTGTACTCTTGCTGCAACCCAAATTTTACCACAAAAAAAACCAACTGCAAAAGTCTGTTGCTGCTGCAGTACACGAACAGACCCCATGTCACAAGCCGAAGATGGATATCGATGACATATCGATAGTCGCTTGACTATCGCCAGAGATTTCGATAGTCGCTGTCGTTTTTTGATTTTTGTGATTTCGAATCTCGGAAATTTCGACAGGCGATATCGTCTATCGTCGGTTGTGATTCATGCCCGGAATTTATACGATATCGTATTTTCGTATTATAATTTGCTCTTTGCACAGGAATCCGCCAACTTCGGATTGTAAATTCCGAAGGCGAGTTGTCTAATCCGACAGCTCATTTGTTGTCGGATTTTTTTGCGGTTTCTGGCGGATTTTTATTAAATTTTAATCCCTATTTTTGTTATTTCCCACTGAACATACTTAGGCAAAGCAAAATAAATAGCCATAGAGTCAATGTTAGCAAGAAACATTGAAACTCCGTCCTCTTTTTTAAATTTAAATAGGTATTTTGACACTTGATTGGAAATATATTGGAAATCTGGAATCGATTAAATTCCGATTTCGGAATAGATCATAATACGAAATTCCGACCATTGGCGAGTCGGAAAATTTTACGAATTCCGATTTCGGAATTTGAATTATAATAGTGCCCCTGGGGAAAATTGCACACGAAAAAATTTAACTCTTACTATTCTATTCCCCACATGAACATCACAATAGCTTGCACCGTACATGTGTACATGTGAACAAAGCAGAAAATGCTTCGATTCGTAAGAGAAACGGCTCGTAAGAAGAGGAGCAGAAGAGAATCTACAGATAAATCATGAGGGGCAATAGTAACATAGCAGAAGACGCAGATCGTTTTACAGCGTATCAAGTTCATTCATTAACAAAGATTTTTGGGTCGTTCAGCTGGTGGTTTGGGCAAGGGTTTTTTGAATTTTTCTATCCACCAAGACGCTGTGAACTGAGCCAGCGTCCGCGATGCTATTTGAGTACATTGATTGTAAAAATTTTGGGGGCATCATTTAGACAAAGCATCTAAGTAGATCTATGCGATCTAGTTTGAACATTGAAGCAAGATCATTTCAGTGTTCTGTATAGTATATCTCAATGAACTGTATGTTTTGAATTGAATGGCATGTAGTTTATAGTAAAACGTTTGAGTTTTAACTTGGAAGCTCTGTAGTTGGACTGTTACAAAATAAAACCATTTGATTCATAGTAGCGATGGAGTTTTGTCTTTTGTAAGAAAATAAATGTTATTACTTTGACTGTTAAATATTGATTGTAAATCTTTTGGTTATTTCATATTAATAATTTAATCAATTTTGTGGATTAGCAAGGGAAGCTGTTACTGGCGGATTAGTAACGCAGATCAACATACGAAGCTACTGAAAATAGATCAAAATCAGCAGCTACTTCTGTGAAATTATGAATTAAGCATCATTTCTGTCTCCTTTTGTTGAAAGTAATGATTCCAATGATAATTCAAGGGATGTATATCAATAAATAATTAATTACTGCTGGAATACTGGGTGTTTTTTAGAGGTGTAAAACTATAAGTTGGCACCACTTTTTAATGCTACGTATGGTGTGACAGTTGTCATGCATTTTATGGTTAATTTGGTTTGCCATTATATATTGAATAGGTTGACGCAAATTGTGCAGATTTATTTCGAAAAAACGATTTTGCTTGAGAAAATCATTGTCAAAATGCTGTTTAGCGATGAGGTTCATTTCTGGTTGAATGACTACGTCTATAAACAAGACTGCCACATTTGGAGTAATGAGCAACCACAGGCGGTTGTCCAAGCACCGTTACATCCGGACAAAGTCACTGTTTGATGTGCTTTATGCGCCGGTGGAATAATTGGTACATATGTCTTCAAAAATGCTGCTGCGAATAACATTACAGCTATAGAGCCATGATCAATGAATTTCTCGTTCCGGAATTGACTCGCCGTAATACAGGGGACTGCTGGTTTCAACAGGATGGCGCGACATGTCATACAGCTCGTGCAACCATCGACATTGAAAGAAGCATTTGATGAGCGCATAATTTCTCGTTTTGGACCTGTGAACTGGCCTGCAAGATCTTGTGATTTAACACCGCTGGACTATTTCTTGTGGGGATACGTCAAATCACTCGTCTACGCCGACAAGCCCGAGACGCTTGACCATTTGTAAGACAACATTCGCCGCGTTATTGTTTAGAGTAGTCTATTAGTGTTTAGAGTAGTCGAAAATTGGACCTCTGGTTTGGACTTCCTCCGCACCAGTCGTGGCCCTCACATGAGCGAAATAATATAACAATAAAAATGGCAGATAATCTATCCAATAAACACAATTTCATGACAATCAAAACAATTTATCCGTATTTTATTTTATTTCATTTCAAAGTTCTATACCTCTAAAAAAAACACCCTATATTTGTTTCACATTGAAAAATAATTTAGTACATACATTTGCAGATAACCACTGTTTTACCAACTTAATTCTATGCTTTTCCACACATTGAAAATCACAAGGAAACTGAGCTACTTCAATCCCTAGTAACCCAGCAGCTGGAACTGATTACTAACGCGTAAGTGATCAGTAGCACCGTGTGTGATATCCCATTTACTGACATTGGAAGTGAATAATTGCGGACTGATTAGTAATTTGCGTTAATATTCAGTTTCTTTCGAGTATCTCCATTTGTAAACGGCCTAATGTAACCGCTCTCGGATACACGGATGACATCACGATAATAACAACAGGTTCACATTCGGATACTTTGGGATCCAGAATGCAAAAGGCATTAAGTGAAACAGGCAATGATGCCAAGAGAAGGGTCTCTCCATAAATCCTGAAAAAACAACATAGTTCCATTTACAAGAAAAATCGAGATAGGAGCCCGAAAAATTAGTGGCACAGAGATGTGTCTATAAGAGGTGGTAAAATATATAGGAACCTACCTGGAGTAGAAATCCACCTGGATAGGAAACTCAACTGGGTTAGTCATCTTGCTGTTAACAGGCTCAGCAAGCTTAAAAGAATGGCTTGCCTGCTGATTGCAGGAGCAATCAACTCTACCCCAAACGCAGGGATGGAAGTACTTCTAAACCTTGAACCACTATGCTTCAAAATCCAAGATGAAGTGGCAAAATAGTCGATAAGCCTGCAGGTATAAATCAAGAGACCTAAAAGACCATCTCAGTACTTTGGAGGACATCAGTCCCATAATGGAAATGCTGAAGTTGAGCAACCAAATAAAAGCTAAGGCAATCTTCGACAAAATGTTTAAAGTTACAACACCATCAAGAAACAAATGGGAGAATGGTCCACACCAAACCAGGAAGTTGCAGTGCTAGGGGTTATCCGGACCCGCTCCATTCATTATTCCGCATTATTTTCTACTTGAGGGTCTACAATCTACATTATTTTTGTCCAAACACTCTACCTACAGCAAGTCTGAATTTTTTCTGGCATTTGCCTGCAATGTCGCATTTGTCTGCAATGTCGCACTTATCTGCAATATCGCGAACGTCTCCAAAAAGTGAAAAATAGTCTTAACGATACCACTTGGATTCTGAAGACATCACGACATGATTGGCAATCATACGAAATTCAAATATTAAAATCTGGTTTTATTTAAATAAATTTATGTTAATAACAATATCATAGAAATATATTTAAATTCCAATATTTTCGCACAGTTAACATTAATTTTCGTTACATTTAAATTATTCGAGATTGTGAAACTGAAATTGTTTTGAATATATAAATTATACTGCATATTTGAGTGAAACTCACGTACACATTCATATAAATAACTAGCGTTTATCATTAATTTATTATTTTATTTTCTGATTTGTTTAGTTTGCGAAGGTTTAAGTCAATAACGAATTGCCATCTTACATCATCTTGAATGATATATGTTTTGTTTAAGGTTCTTGAACATTTATCGCTTTTTCCGCATTTTTCGTTATATCTTGATTTATTTAGCTAAAGTTACTATAAAACATATCCTAAACCGAAAATTTCGTATCATACAGTTTTGAAGTTACTCTTCACTCCTTTAATTTAATTGTAATCGCAAAAGCTTGTCTTTTTTTATTTTAGGATATAGAAGTGCATACTTGTAGTAATAATTGTAAAAAATACCAAATTAATCACTTTTTGTAAGTAGTTAGTTATTTTGTTCGATTTGTTTCTGCTTCTCTTCTCGTCTTAATAAAATAGCCGAAATATGAAATAAAAACTATTTGGAAAGAAAATTTAGTCCGTTCGAATAAAATTGAAATTGCTTATAACATGAAAATCTCAGAAAAGACTGGTATGGGCAGTTTATTACTATCGTAATTCATTTTCAATAGAACATATCCAGAAATTTCGGATGATCAGCTATTGGATTGTTCGTTTACAAAAATTTCTACGACTTGATTTTCACTTGGCTGCTGCTCTCCGCCCGATGTTGATGTCATTGCCATTTTGTTTTTGCGCTTTATTTCCATAAGCTGTTTCCGTTGCGCCTCACGTCTTTGTGCCGCCAAACTCGAGGCGCTCGTCTTTTTCGCTGCATTTGCACCGTTTGCCGCCGTTGATGTGCTAGCTGCCGATGATCGTGTTGGGTTCGGCCTGCGTATAAGTTTTGAGCCCTGGGGAGCGCTAGGAACTTGTTGCACCGGCTTCTGGAGATAAATAAGAAAAATGTGTTACAAAAAATATATTTACCACGATAATATTTTCATTTTTTGATTACTTATATTTGGACTTCAAATTTACGAAATTAAAAGCGTTAAGCGACTTTTTAAGTTTCAAAACATATAAGTACGCATTCGTATTTTTTGATTCAGAAGAAAATAAACAAGTGGGCAAATTAATGATAAACTGGTCTTATCTCAGAGATAGATTATTGTATTAGCCTTTTTACATGAACTCCTCTGTATGAGTTATGTGCATCGTCGCAATTATGCAGTAAATTCTATATCTGACTTCGCAACCGCCTACAACTGCACTAAATTTTATCGGCAGGTAAGGTTGAGCAGCACACTCGTATTTTCTGTTTTACATCTTAATCTTCCGAACATAAAACTAGTTGTAATATGAATGTTTGAAATGTTGCTAGGATTAGGAAAATAAAATGTTCGATATTCAAAACGGTCTTATGCATTCGCTCTACTCATTTGGGTTTGAGTTGACTACCCTCTGGTCGGGCACCACTGTGTCGTGGTGGAGAGTGCCTGTGCATCGTAAGATGTCACACTGAGAGTGTCTAGTGAAGAGTACAAGAATGAATCCTAAGGATTTTCGCTTTTCAGGTGGCAGCCAGATTGAGCCTGGAAATCCACCCGAGTTGGGATCGCTCAGTACGGCTAGAGATGATCAGATTCCACAGGCTCAAAGCTCATGTATGACTGCAATAGAGGACCCTTTCGAAATTGAAGATTGTATCTCCTGTGGTTATAGATTCCAGAAAAGCAAGTGTCAGCTGTAAGCCCGACTATGCTCGCATGAGGTGCAGAAAATATAAGTAAACATTGTTCTGTGCTCTAGAAACCTGTGGAGGTTCTGAGTTGCATGAGCTGCGATGAAGCGGTTAGCTACCGGTGACCGCGGACAGAGACGTCAATGCAGTAGAAATGAGAAAGAACGATACAAGTAAGTAACACGTTCGAGAGCTACATTTTGCGACAAGTAACATGTTATTGTTGGAATGCTGTTCTTCCAGTGACATATTGGAACGCGCAACGTGTATTATCATACTATTTTCATACACGTTGAACGTTCCAATATAACTCACTGTTAGCACAAACGGCTCGGTTTAATACGTAACGGAGCGTTCCAAACTGTCTATCAAGTTTACTACCACGTTGTGTATGCTATTTATGCATTTCTGATCATTTTACTGAAAATATGAATTTTCTTCTAGCTTCGCCGTTGTGAGCTGGCGAACAAGTGCAATAACGTAGAGGATAATTACCGAAACGGTTGTCGCGTTCTTTTTAGGCCCACTCTTGAGGTCGCTTATGATTATTCATGCGTTTCGTTAAGCGTTACTCGTTTCCGATATGGGCAAGTTGTTCCAAAAATAACAGGTAGTTTTCAGTAACAGGGAAATGGAACTACAGGAACTATGTTATTTAACGTGTTGCGTTGAATGACGCACAACTATACAATGCAGTAAAGACCAGCGCTAGAGCTTTGATAGCTTTTGCCATTATTTTGTCAAACATTTTGATACGCGGAATCTTCATTTTGATACGATTTTGCCTCGCGTCGCTTCTTTTCTCAACCATACTAAATTTTTTCGATCATAAAATTAGGCTATTTGCACATTATGCAATCCAAAATTACGCAATGTTGCTTACTTATTTATTTATTTTAGTAACTTTCAGTCGTTTGATAATCTAATTTTATTGAGTGAGAACATACTTCGAAGCGGAAGTGTACATAAATTCACTATTTTAGTAGTGTCCGACCGAAGCTACGGCTCTAGCTGCGGTTTCGACATTGAAAAGCGCCTGCAGCTCTAAATTCGGCTTCGGCAAATAAAGTTCGAACGTTTTGCCGAAGGCATCCCAATTTAACTTCCGATGAAGGAATTTATAATTGACGAATTGACGTAGATAGTAAGCACGTGGGCATACAAGTGCAATGATGTCGAATTTTTCTGTTGGAAGTATAATGCTGCCTCCTCACTGTGGATGCATAAATGCATAATGTTGCCCATTGTGTAGACGGGCGATGGCTTGCAGTGGCCGACAGTGCCGAAGCACGGAAATGGCGATGGCCGAGGATGGCTTTAGGAGCGGTTTTTCGCACACATCAAAGCGGGCCATCATGCGCAACCGAAAAATCATGATCAAATTTGTGCGACCATTGTAGTGGCCGATGATGGCCCACAGTGAGGAGGCAGCATAATACTTTGGGTTAAAAGTAGTGCGGATTCTTTAAAATTTTGAACAGTACCTAATTAATGAAGAAGATTGATGTTTCGCATAGCCATACTCTCAATTGATATGACAAGTAAAATATTCTGCCTGAATAATAATCAAGACTCTAAATATATAATTCAGACAATATTTTTCATTAATATCAAGTAAGACAATGGAAACAAACCACTTCTAAAAAAAAATCCCCAAACAATTATCAATGGGACGGCCATAATAAAATGCCACTGTCACCTACATACAAAATTTTTTAAGAATTTACGCTTTTCAAGGAGCCTCTTGCATGCTATTTAAAAGAACCTTAAGTTGTGAAGAACGCTGACATTTTTCAGTGCAGGGATTCAAGTTACAAAAAGAAATATTTATCGGCTCTTCCAGTTGTCGGCAAAGTTATGACTCAAAGAAGGGTAATAAAACGGCATGGGCAGATGCGATCATTAGGCATGTAGTCTGTAGGGGGAATAACATCTCGTATATGAATATATGCACGTGCCGTAACTATTTCGGCTGATGGAAGTCTCAATTTAACCTCCTCGCGGTGGCTGCGTCCAATCTTTTTTTCAGAAAATATTGGCGAATATTTTCAGACTAGTCCCTTCGAAGTAAGGTTGGCGAGAGACCGATCATCTCTCCCGTAAAATGCTTTCCGAAGCGCTTATCCCGAATTCATCAACAAGCCTCAGAACCGGATTGATACCACAACGACGACCACGCAAACGAAAACCTCTAAACTATTTGAAAATATGCTTATGGAACGTTAGGTCGCCCTACAGAACTCAAGCTGCTCAGCGGCTAGCCGATGCCCTGTCTCAGTATAAGGCTGATATAACAGCAATACAAGAGATCCGATGGACAGCGAATGGTGTTTTATAAAAGAAAGAATATGACCACATGTGCTCGGAGTAGGTTTCCTTGTCAGCCAAAAAATGAAGTCTACTACAATCGGCTTTGACGCTATCAATGAAAGGCTATGTACCCTTCGCGTGCGAGGCAAATTTGCAAACACGAGCCTGAAAAACGTTCACACACGTACAGAGGAATCTGCAGACGACGAAAAAGAATCATATCATGAATAGGTCGAGCGGATCCTTAACACCTGCCCAAGGTATGATATAAAAATAACTCCAAAATAGGCGGAGAGCCGGTATTCAGGCATAACGCATGCACCCATAGTTTGCATAATAACACTAATGACAATGGACCTCGAGTCACCATCGAGGAACTGGGTGGTTGCGAATACCAGATTCCCACGTAAAGATATCCATAAATTCACCTGATGGAGCCACTCGTAACCAAATAGATCACGTGTTGGCTTGAAACAGGCTCGCATCAACGCGGCTGCCTTACACAATGAGAATACCAGTAACAACTTTGGTCTTGCGTTAGGACTCGATATCGAAGAACTCGATGGGGGAGGCCTGTGGACGCGGACACGCCTTAAGAAAACCCGTTATTAGTGCGTACCGTGCAATGCAGCATTCTCACGCGGACACTCGAAAAAGGAATACAGAGAAGATACTTCACAGGCGGAAGTAAGCAGTCTGGGAGAGAGAGACTTGATCTGTGAAACAGAAAAAACTAAAGAGCGAGGTTTACGTCAGGAGCGGACGTAATACCAAATGTCCGGAACATGACGCCGTACACACCACGCTGCATAATATTTCCTCCATTCATAAGAACGGAGATCCGATAATGGGCACCAACCATTGGGGTATAACATTGTACTCTCCTCTATCCTGCAAGAGCGGCTAGCTCCATACACTAAAGCCATCATCGGATAATATCAATTTGGCTCCAGCCCACGTAAATCAACAATTGATCAGATTCTCATTCTTATACAGGCGATGGAAAAATGTCTGGAATTCAATATTTCATTATGCCCCCTGTTTATAGGCTTTAAGGTCATCTATGACACCGTAGTTAGAGTAGAACTGCACAAAGCCATGAAAAAATTCGGTATCTTAAATAAATTGACGCGATTGTATAGGTTGACCATGACGAACGTAACAAGTGAAGTAAAAATAACCGGATTATTTACTATACCGATCAACATCTTCAATGGACTCCGACAAGAGCATGGCCTTGCACAAATCCAACAAAGTTTACTACAGTATGTTAAGGCGCTTCAAATTCCTCAAAGCTACTGTTGTATAAGACCATGGTTTTGCCAGTACTCACGTATAGGTCCCGGGGGACTTGAGTGGTCAGGAAAAGGCACTTATCTATCCTCTCATCCGCGTTTGAGAATTGTGGGTGCAATTTGTGAAGGACGATTCCGGAGACGCTACAACCATGAATTGTACGCTATCTATCTAGAAGCTAATATAATCATTAAGATAAAACTCGGTAAATTCTTCTGAGTTGGGCATCAAGCTCGTAGAAGCGACGATGATCCTATTAGCAACATTTACGACAGACTTTATGGCAGAGCAGGACACTCGGAGCTTAGGGATGCCTGATTGGCTGACTTCGGAACTTGGAAAAACTTGCTGAAGGAGGTCAGAACTGAACACTGCTTGTAGTGTGGATGATGACAATTGAAAAGATATTGAATGTGTTTAATGAGCTGCTTGAGCTAGGTTGAGATATCTCAGCAAAATGTGTTTCATGAGCAATTCGGCTGCTCTAACTTGCTCGAAGTTGAAGATTTGTATTTTATGAACCTGCTCTAAGTTGAACTAGAGCAATTTAAAGCACGATTTCTGCTCTACTTTTTTTGTAGAACAAGTTCAGGCAAGCAACCAGCTGATTGTCAACAGTCACGGAACCGACTTCCAACATAAAACTGTGACTGAAGTAAAGTATTTTATTATATTAGTTGTACAACTTTGCTTCCGCCGTTTTGCAATAGATGGCTGTAGCGGTAAGTGGTAGTTGAAATAAATAGATCATATGTCATACAATAAGCTTAGGTATTTGTAAACATAACGCCATCGAAATATTAGTCGATTTGTGTGTTAAGTTATAAAGTCATAAAGTTATTCTCGATTAAACATGTCAGCTTACGAGCCAAATTCTCTTCATTTGCGGGAGGTTTTAATTTTCATCTTTAATATGAAAAAATCTCCAGCTGAGGCTCATCTCTCAAATATCTATGGTGAGGCTCTCAAATATCTATGGTGAGGCCGCTATTAGTGAAAGAATGTGAGGAGAGTGGTTTCAACGCTTCAAGAACGGCGATTTTAACGTCGAAGACCAGGATGGCGGTGGCAACAAGCCATTTCAAAACGCCTGAAAGTCATGGGAATGATTCAGAAACAAGGAAATTGGGTGCCGTACGAGTTGAAGCCGAGAGATGTTGAACGGTGTTTGTGTGTTTGTGAACAGCTGCTTGCAAGGCAAAGACGGAAGGGATTTCAGCATCGCATTGTGACTGGGGACGAAAAGTGGGTTCATTACGATAATCCCAAGCGCAGAAAATCATGGGGATATCCCGGCCATGCTTCCACGTCGACGGCTAAACCGAATATTCACGGTTCTAAGGTCATGCTCAGTATTTGGTGGGACCAGCTCAGCGTAGTGTATTATGAGTTGTTAAAACCGACTGAAACAATCACAGGCGATCGTTATCGAACGCAATTAATGCGTTTGAGCCGAGCATTGAAAGACAAACGGCCGCAATACAACGCGAGACATGATGAAGTAATTTTACAGCAAGACAATGCTCGACCCTATGTTGCGACAGTGGTGAAGACATACTTGGAAACTTTGAAATGGGAAGTCCTACCCCACCCGCCGTATTCTCCAGACGTTGCTCCCTCGGACTTTCACTTGTTTCGATCAATGGCACACGGCCTGGCTGACCAGCACTTCCGGTCTTATGAAGAAGTAAAAAATTGGATCATTTCGTGGATCGATTCAAAAGATGACCAGTTTTATGACGTATGCTGCCCGAAAGATGGGAGAAAGTAGTGGCCAGCGATGGACAATACTTCATCATAAATCATAAATGTATAACCAGTTTTTTACAATACAGCCTCGAATTTCGGGAAAAAAAAACGACGGAAGCAAAGTTGTACACCAATATTTTATTAGTGAATTGACAGGTTGGACTTCAGACACGCGATCAACTCTCAATTGCTCTAAATTGCTCGACTTTTTTGACAGCTGCTCTATTTTAAATTGCCTTGAGATGCTCAGCTTTTTTTCGGAGTCATTATTAAACACAGTTATTATGTGATTTTAAGAAAAATACATTATTTTTTGCGGTGTAGTAGTAATAATGTTACACAATTGAAGACCGCCACCAATTCATTTATTCATTAGAAATGATAAATTGAATTATGGCTGATTATTAGTTTTTTTCCGGTGCATTACAGTATTGTTTTCTTAAAAGCCTACTTAAGCTTTACTTAAGAGTTATGAGAATGAGACAAGACAAAAGAGAAAAGAAATGAAAGAGCAGATGATAGTGGACCCGCTGTTGAATTAACAAAAATCAATGATTCAAGAGTATTAGTAGAGCATATCCAAGAGCAAAATATTCTGTATCGAAAAGTATTGCAAGCAAAAAAAGAATAAACTGTGCCGAAAACAAAACTACAACGAATTAAGAAAAGATGAATTATCACAGACAATTCAATTTGTCATTTTAATTGAATAAATAGATTTAATTGATTTATCTACAATCTAAAACTTCGCAATCGCAAAGCATTGTCAGGTCCGCTAGTTTGTAAATATGAAATTCTGTTTACTCCCGAAAGGTAATTCAATAATTGTCCGCTCGTCTTAATCATTACCAAATTTCAATTCATGGTAATTTGCTCGACAATGCATTATTACAAAACAACCGGTTTTTGGGAATGATATCATTCATGTGGCTTTAGCTGATACTATTTCTGCATGATTACTAATTTATCAATTGTATTTTGCTAATCTTCAAAATCTTTTAAAATTTTTAGATTAGCTTTACTTCTCGATTATGTTTCTTACCTGCCAGTTGTTTGCTCGTAGCATTGCGATTTCGTGGAATAGAGAGTCTACATGCGCCACTTGCAACATTACCATATCCCAAAAACCCTGCAAATCCTGGTTTGTTGTTGGAAATCTCTCCTCTGGTAACGGATTTAAATTATTTTTACATAAACCTAAAAAAAAACATTGAGCTTTGTTAAATTCACTAATCAAACCTATGTACAGTCTTATGTCATACCTTCGAATTGCCTCATTTTTTGTGAAACTAACAAACGTGCCTTTCCCGAAGCCGACCGCAGGTAACCAAAAATATCATCCGATACCGCAGCTGTCGGCGATGGCGATGCAGATGCAGCCTGTAAACAATTATTATCAGATTATTCGGTTCACAATTTGATTGAATTCCTCATGACACTTACTATTAAAGCCTCCAACTCTTTCTCTGTTTCACTGGCTAGAATCAAAAGTCGTTCCTGTTCAGTCTTCAAAATTTGCAGGAAATAGTTACCGTCACGCTGGACCATTTTGTCCGTTGAACTATTTTCTGTTGAGTATTGTTCTGTTTGTGAAAGATTTTTTAATGGCAATATATGTCCCAATGGTTTCTTTGGGATGTCATGGACCACACATGAATCTGAAGTAGTTTTTTCTGCTTCCAATGTCATGACATTCGCTACAGGTTCAGAGGTTTTCTCTGCCGTTATAGACGTCGACTGTTCGTTTTTCACTGCTGTCACTTTATCACATTCGCTACTTTCTTGCGTGTGCTTTTCCAATATCACTTTCGTATCAGTTAATGATTTATCAATAGCACAAGACGGATCGGGGACGATTATTTCGCTCGGGAATCTAGTATTGTCGATATTATTATTATTCACGGTGCCATTGATTTGACTTGACGGTTTCTTCGGCTTTTCAGCACCGGCGACGAAATGGACTGTTATTTCCGAGCCCGAAATTTGTTTATCGTTTGCATGGCTCTCGCCGTTCAAATTCAAATTCGCATTTCCATTGCTTGTCCCATTTATGTGCAATGTACTACTACCGTTCTGCAAAACGGGACATGAACTTGACTCGTTTACTGAATATTTGTTGGGCGACCGTTTCGGGGACATTATTGGCAGCTGGGCACGGAACTCAGGTCTCAGGTGCCTGAGAACTGGCAGATCACATATCCCACTCCCGTTTTGCAAATTCTCCCAGTTCTCATTACTAGTTTCATGCGAAGCTGACGTTCTTTCAAGACTTGTCGAATTTGTTAATGTCGTTTTACCATTTACAATCGACGATGAGGTTGTGATATCTCGTTCGAAAGTCGTTACAGTTTTCGACGATGAGTATTTCATTTGCGAGTTGGCCGTGCGTTCGGATAAAATGGACATCTCTTGACTTTTCGTTTTCTTGGGGCTGTAGAAGCCTTGCGCCAACGCACCTGGCCCATACAATCGCTCGACGCGTTGCTGAATAAAACTCTTTGTGTTTTTCGGTGTGTCGTTTTCATGAATCTCCCCTTTCAGGGTTGCACTACTAATGAATTTAGACGATTTAAAATAGATACCGTTCCCGACATTGTCGGTCGTATCCACACCATGGACTTGAGTGAAACTATGTCGATTCTCCATTGTAGTTCCTCCTTTCGCAGACGGCGATGACGACGCTGACTTTGAACCTCCGTAGTTTGTCAACGGCACAGCCAAATAATTTCCCGACAATCGATGGGACTGCTGCTGTGAATTATTGCTGGACGGTCGAATAGGCGAAACTTCTCGTGATTTATTGATGTTTTGTCGTAATTTCGAATCATATGTAGTTAAATTCGAGTAACCATTTACACAACATGCCAGGTTAAGGTAGCTCGGTTTTTTGACAGGACTGCTAATCGGCGATTCAACAACACAAAACGGGGATACGATTGTACTTATTTTTCCAGAGGTCGGATCTAAAATCGCTGACGTCTGTTGTTGGAGACAATGGTAGTTGATTTGAGTTTGAGTAGTTATCTGACAACGTTCTTTTATCCGGGATGTGAATTCACGCGGAATATCTTTTCCGGATGATGGTGTCGCCAAATTTAGACTTCCACTTGTGTCTGTATACGAAAAAAAACAAACACTTAGATCAAGTAATAACTTTGAAAAAAAAAATGATTTAAAAAATATTCTAATACTTATTGCTCGCTTTAAATTTAAATTTCCATTCATAAACAAACAAATAATTTCTAAAACTACAACAAATCTTCGGTCTAATAAATTGAGCCGACGAAAAAAGATATGACAGGAAAATGACAATACTATCGCATGATCGTGTTTACTTAGATTGGATACAAAAGTAATCAATCTGTAATAAATGAACAAGAAAATCAATGATGAAAGTATTGCATGAGAAAATTTTCTAAACTGAAAGAGAGATCATGTCAAAGACTTAGGATATATTTTCAATCGACTGTGCATATAAGCTATGTCTATATCAGGCGGTGTATATAAAGGAAGCAAATTACTTATGTATGAAAACTTCATTGCAGATGGTTTCTTGAAGTACATTAGCAAGAAAATATCCAAAACGTCTACACTTTACAAAAGAGTTTGCATGTTCTAATAGACGCAAATTCATGGCTTTTAGAAGGGGTCACCTTTAATTCACCTAATGTTCTTGCGACAAAAAATTAGATGTTTGATTTCTAACACAATAAACTCCAGGATATAGGAGTGTGTACATGCTGATTTAAGAACAATATCAAATAAATTTAGGCACCATTTTCACACTGTGTTATTTTATTTCTAAGGGGGCAACCAGAGATATGTGTAGTTGAGTTCTATGATTGAAGAAAAAAGTAGGATCCTTCTACTGAACTTACCCTTACACATTTTCAGTTGAGCTGCAATATTTAAAAACTTCGTTATCAATTATCAAATGCATTTGTCGGAGGGTGATTTTTTTAATGGAACCTATAAGTTGATGTTATGCCAAAAATAATTTTTAATAATATTGGACGTGTGCCAGTCGTTTTTTCATTGATAGACGTAATTTTAATAAAATAGTTAAGAATATTTTATATGATAATGCCAAAGCTCAGAGGAGTACCCTTTGAAACGAATTTTAGCTATGGCAGTAGGGAGATACATGTGAGATAAGCCGATTTAATTATTCAGGCTCTTTCAATGTCATGAATCGCTTTGTGACATTTATTTGACAAATTGTGTGTTAACCGCAATGAACAATATGTGGCGCTTGATGAAAGAACTAAGATAATGAAATTTATTAAATTAAAAACATACCCCAGTACCAAATAAGGCAAAACCTATTTCCCACCTTTACAAAAGCAGATACAGTTTTTCCAGCAAGTATTCAAATGGCATAGCCAACTTTAGTAGACCTATAGTAACGAACCTTTTCATGTGTGTATAATTATTAAACATAACTAAAAAGTAAAGTTGTCCCTCTACAGTTCCTTGTGTGCTTGCAGGTTTCAACCTTCAGCTTAGATCCTTGGCGGTAGATATGCTGTTCATAAAACATCCAAACATGAGTACTGGAACAATTTATTAAGAGTAGTCGATACAAATTACTAGATCTCGCAAAGAATCATTGTTTGGACAATTTATTTAAAATGTATATACAACTAGCATACCACTTTACGAAGACTGACATAATTAAACAGGCATGAGCAGCCTCGGAGGGGCGCTGGATTGCTCATTAGTTTCAAGTATGCGCCAAAACTACCTTACGAGCCAATTTTCACGTTCCTCAGTAAGCTGTGACAGGCCTTGCGGCAAGTTCAACCGCCTGAGCTATCTCTAAATGCATTCAGAAGCGCGTTCTTACTAACAGGGTTGTGCGACTAAGTATTAAAGAACTGCTTAGCTATCCTTTCGAAACATTTTGGTACTACTATCGCAGTTTCATGAGCAGGTAACCCTTGCTGGTCATTATTGGGTTGTCGAAAAAGTCATAACACTTATATTCTATGTTATTCAAGGATACTTATTTAACATTAAAAACGCGGTGAATCATATGAAGCAGGATGTCAGCGTTTCTCCGCCTCTAAGAACATCAAACTTTCAATCGAGGCGGACCATTAACTCTCTCGAGCCATTCAAATCTCTGGGTCCTGTTCACGCTCTTCCAGCTGATACCCAGCAGTCTACAGAAGTAACACTCCTATTGCTGAAGGAGGTATATAATGCGTGCTTTCGCTTTTCGGATGTTTTCGTATGTTCTCGGTAGCTGGTGGAAAACAAGAGTTGTGTTTACTCTTAAAGCAGTGAAATTTTCATACGTTAAACCTAAGGACTATTGTCAGATTTATAGAAGCTCTTTTTTGCTGAAAATTTTGGAATGGATTATAAGTTACTCTATAAAAAAGTAAATTTATACTTTGTTAATTTCGCAGTCGCAACGTGGTTATACGAAAAGTAAGTCTGGCGAAACTGCTCTCCATGCTCTCATGGAGCAAATTGAAAAGTCTTTTGCTCTTAAGGAGAGACAAGGTCAAACCTGGATATCGATGGTTGCACATCGCACCAGGTGGCTCTTGCCAAATCGTATTTGTCAGAATATATAACGTAATACAAATGACTAGCAAAGCAAGCCTAAAGATATCAAATGATGATCGAACAGAATTTAAAGCTTGATAAGAAGAGTATTGTTACGGAACAGCGCCGCTAACGTCTTTCCTACTATAGGATTCAAGCTGGTCGCCACTCAAATCGGTCATGTGCTGAATTGCAGGACATCAGTACTGAATCTTGCATGCGAGTGTAAGTTTAGCGTGCAAGCTGGTTTAAGGGCCATAAGCAGCTTGTTTGTAGTATCTATGAAAGCTGATTGGAGATTTAGTCGTTGCCTGTGAAGAAACGGCCACACACTGCTGCGCTGAATCCCGATTCTAGCTGGACAAAAGTAAAAAAATCAAAACCTAATTCCACAAAAAAATTGTTATTATAGCGAACAATAGTGTGTAAAAAGTTACTGTCAAAACGGTCGAATACAAGTAAAGCATGAGACGCTCTCGCGGTACATTAATGTGACCTCCCTTTATATTAACTGCTCGGTGGCATGATTGTTTATTTTCGTTTGAGTGTTAATCTAACTTGTTTAGATACCTTTTAAAAAAAAGTTTCAAGCACTAAAAACGTCCGATTGAAGAAGGTTAGTTCATACCATTAGAATTCGTGGAAACTGAAAAATTTTTAGCACGCATTTTTTTTTTCATTAGATGTCATTGACTTCTAATTTTGAGAATTTCTTTTGCTATGATATAATTAATAACATATTCAAAGAAAAAGGGCCATAATGACCCAAATTGAGGTATAGAAAAAATTATGGAGCGAGAATTATAAAATTTAAATTTTCAGTTTAAATCCTAAACTGACTCTCACCTTCTATTTATACTCTATACCTTAAACTCTAATGTTCCCTGAAAACGATTCATACCCTGAAAAAGCCATAAAATTCGATTTTTTATTCAAATGGGGCTGGTGTAAACGAGTCATGCATCTATTTTATCCAGAAGCATCATCTGAGGAAACAAAAAAAGACAATCCGGAATATGCTAGTGACAGCATTTGTATGTTTTCTACTGTTCCCTTTCAGCTTACTGCGATCTTAAAGGGACATATGTAGCACCTTCAAATCGGGAAAAAATTGTTATTTTCAAAGGTTAGTTTTTAATTGAATAAAAAGACATCTTCATGAAACTCTGTACATATACTTTATTTGAAGCATCTTTTTTAGAAGCACCTTTTTCAACAATTTATTTTGTTTTTTTTTGCCAACGCTAACTTTTTTTTTGCTTCTTTTGAAGGAGTTGACTCACTTATCTTTCTCGTCACTTTGGCCTAAGTCGATGTAACGGTATAGCGAAGTGAACGAAAATCATAGAATCGCTATATATGCCCACACAATTTTTTTTTTAGTATTTCAATTTTATATTATTAAAATCATGTTTTTAAAGCTTCATTCTAACATATTCAATAAAAAAAATCGATTTATTAAACATTTGAAGGTGCTATGTCCCCTTAAAGGAATCGGGAGAGAAAATCATGCAATGGGAAAACCCACAAACTTCATCGTCTCGATATTGCCGACCGATGAAGTTATTAAAATCACCTCTAGAAGGAAAATAGAAGGCTGTGCAAGAGGAAATCGAAGCTCTGGTACCTTTTGAGTACATAATTAATGGTATAGTACATAATTAATGTAATTGGAGTTCCATCGAAGCGCATGAAGCTAACGCAAGCTCACAATTCGAAGGTCGATGAAGGCGTGCTAATATGGTTGAAACAAGCAAGAGGGAAGAATCTGCATGTCAGCGGCGATCTGATGAAGGATAAGGCAATTAAACTGGCCGAGCTTATGCACCTCGGAAAGTTCATGGCGAGCGATGGTTGGTTGGACAATTTCAAAAAACGGCACGACATCACGTTCAAGTAAGATGAACTAGCCAACAATTTTTGAGAGCTTTGAACTTAACTGATAGAAAACTTGACAGAGTAAATCCGGATACTATGTATCATTTTTCAGTTGTGTACCTTTGTAGTCTAAATTTTGTATTTAAATACATACAATGATAGAGAAACATTAAAAATTCTTGGTTTCAGTCAAGCCCAAAATATGCACTTTTATTCAGAAAAAGCAGTTGGTTGAGACGTTTTCCCTCGGTACTATGCCATTCGCGCTACTATGCCACTTTCTCTCGGTCTCGCCGGGTGGCATAGTACCGAGATTTGACTATTTCTTTATTACATTAATATTTATATTTTTGAATTAGATTTTTTTTAGTGAAATTTATGCTGGTCTTAATTCCAGTGAAAAATCATTTATTTGTTGTTTTTAATGTGTACTAATTTTTCCCTAGCTTGTAAAAAAGTATTTTAATAAAAAAACCGATTTTTCCTTTCGAAGCTAGATATATTGAATTTTGTGACAAATATCGATATTTCGAGGGTAATTTGCCCTCTTCTTCAAACCGGGAACTGTAGACGGTAAAATACCGGAATTATCAGAATACCAGAATCAATTGATAAATACCAGAATACCAGAATCAATTGAGTTTGTAACGTCTATAGAACTTCGCAAAGAACATATAAACAGAAGTACCTTTAAAAAGTGACCTTTAAAAAGTGGATCATTCAGATCATTCTTTGAAGGTCTGGAAGGTTCACGAGTGGCGTTAAGATTCTTCGAGGTCCTGAATAAGGTCTAATCAACTAAACTGGACTCTCAAAAAAGCCTGGATAGTGATTTTACTAATTTTACCAGCACGGAAGTAGTCTACAGACTTTACTTGGGAATCACTTTCCAGGCTCTCCGGTGGTTGAAACGTAGAAGGCATTTTTGCCTCTGGCGAAATCTGCTCTTCGCAGCAATAGGTAATTCTGGTACACAGCTCGATACGCGGTCATCAGCAAAAAGGTCCAAGACGAAATCATCACTTTTGAAAATATCAAATGACCGGAACTGCATGGCGTCAATCTGGCTATGCTAAGGGATAGATCTGACCACCTGGAGGCAGACCTACTAGCAAGGAATATCATGCGAATCGGTCCTTCATTCTTTGGTATCCAAATTTGAAGGGTTAACCGCAAATGGTGAGAGTGCGATGAGGGTTTTATGGTCATTGAAGGGGGGCCTTTGACTGCGCGCCATTTGAGGAGCTGGCGAACTATGATAGGCTTGTGTTATGAGTACAATGGGTCTTTTAGGCCTGAGTGCTTAGAAGTGCCAGGCGCCTCTCTCCCAGCCCACACCCAACTTCATAGTTCTTCCAAAGCTAAATAATTGAAGTTTTATGGGGTATTTTTATGTGATTTCGTTAATCATCATTTTAATCGTATCTTTATAATATTTATATATTTCTAATGTATTTAGTGGCGTAAAATTTTTACTTTTCGCAGATTTTTATCAAATTGTAAAAGAATCAAAGGAGAACTAGTAGTCAAACTATATGCATTTCTTCAACACTAGAAATTAGATTTTGATAACCATCATTCTTGTAGTGCTAATAGTTAAAGCTTTTAATAATATATAGTTTGTAGCATTGAACACGTTTACGTGTATCACTTTTTATCGAATCGCGAATATCAAATATTACTGCCAAAAAGTTTATTACTAATTTATCTATGTCAGCAATCATGAATTTTAGCCTTCTAATACATATAGGATATCTATAAATATATATATGCATATTTCTACATTTATATTTTCAAAAATCGAAAAATAACTTAAAAAACAAATTGATCACAAGGTTGGCATTCACTGAGATATCAGTTTATAGATATTTACTTGAAAAATTAACAAATAAATCCGTTGCCAAACATGACCAGCACTTGCGATCTATTAGCGGCTTATTATTATATCATTTTCAAATTATTCATATCTCACGTATGAGCTTTCGCTTTTATTTAAAGCTATTACATAGCAAAGTAAGATTGTGCAATAAATCGATCACAATGAAATCATGTCAGTCGAAATTTCGAGCAGACTATTTTTTTTAGGAAACTCTTACATGATTCTATCTACTCCATACTATTTACGGCGATCTTGACAATAAGAATTGCGCTAACTACTGAAAACAAGATATCGAGACGAGTTTAAACTACTTCTAGTTAATATGACGCAGATCTGACCGTAGAATAATTACTTTGCATGTTTTAAGGTGCATGCAAATAGTTACTTCGGTTTTGTTGCGTGTAAACACGAAATCGACATAAATGGAGCGGTACAGCCAGCATGAGATATTACATGAACTCAGCACTTGGATGATATTACGCAAAATTTTATGTACTTGTTTTATTGTTTAGATAGTTAGCCATAGAGAAGATCATTATGCAATTGAGAAATTGTCACAATATAAAAATTTGCGATGACGTCGTTTTCTGCTTCACGTAGTTATATGGAAACAGCGAATAAAACAATGCCCCAGAAGAACAAATGGAACAGAGACCACAGACTTAAAATGGTTAGAACGTGCTGACGAACTACGGCCAATTACATCGAATACATTATTATTCAAAAGATTTCAGGTCTCATTGGTCCGGAGCTATAATTTGATTTTATAGCTCGTTGAGAATTTTAATTGTTACGCATTTTGAAGAACGTTAATAACTGAGTTTTATTAGACATTCTGGACAAGCAGATGATTTACGAATTCAATAAAATATCTATTCGACAATTTATATGAGTTCGAACGGTTATAGATCAGCGAAAATAGCATCAGCTGAGTAAAAGTAGAATATTCAATCAAAGCGGTTCCAGTTTATGACTGTATGCCATTCGCATTTGAATGTCACGACGAATATGTATGATTCATCAAATAAAGTTCGCTTCATTGAATTTTTAAAGTATTATTAGCGATTGCATAAAAAAACCGCAATATCTGAAAGGAATTAATCATTAAAGGAATTAATCATTAATCATTTTATCTTTTGCTTCCGGAATTCAGAGAATTGGCAGTTTTGATATTGAGACCCAGATGTTAGACCTTCTAAATGATACGCCAAATTGCAGTTGTTAAGACAAATGTAAAATACAAACTATGAAACAGTAGACATAAAACCACTTCACTTTTATCAATTCTACAAAGTTCTCATAAACAAATTATGCAGTCCATGATAACTTATCGCAATCTAATACAAACCGATACGGTTATTTAAAATTTTATCGCTATAGTTTCACCTTATTATCGATCAACACCGATGATGGCGAATATTTATATTCGTTGCCTCGAATTTTTCCGCAATACAATCATCAGACCCGAAATCGGTATGCATCCGAAACTTTCATTGCTCATGATTATTTATAATAGATTCCATATGTGTTTAAAATTCGACAACTGATTTTGGTCAGGCAAAAGTAGCGAAAATAATATTTTTTCACTGTTTGCGTTCACGGTCAACTTCCAATTTGGCCATCTGAACGTAAAATGAAAAATTCGAACTTGTCATGTTTATCATGAGCCCATTATAAAGAGGTTCAAAACACTCCGGTAGTAAGTACAAGTGGGAGTCGGATTTGGGCAAGTGATTCTTGAATCGAGATAAATTCATACTTGCTTAGGTGTCCGTACAATAACACGACATTGAAATTGTTAATTAGTCAATGGCAAATTTTTTTTTTTTGAGATTCATTTGAAGTGACAATTATTTTGATGGGTTCGTGTGATTTGGGATAGAGCAAATCTTCTTGGGCCATTTGCATTTTTATGTAAACGATAGCAATAAGTATGCAATAAGCATCTGTATTTCATGATAGAATGTCTCGTTATTGTTAGGAATTTAGTTAAATTGAATTAAAATATATCTTTGATTTATTATAGCAAATGGAAATTTATTTGTATACAAGATGTTTGAACAATTTTTATGCAGAATAAAATATAGTGAAACTTAATATTTAAATGCGTGAAATTAGATATAAGCATAACTTAAGAAACTAGACAAGAAGACCTCTGATCAGGGTTCCTACTTTTGATACATTTGTATCATTTTGATACATTTTTATTTGAAACTTATATTTTTGATAGAATGATACAGCAGCTCACAGAATTATGGTAAAATGATACATTTTGCCATCCAGTCAATAAATTAAATTTGTTTAATTTTGCTGCCATGTGCCAACCAAATCTCCTTCCTCTAGCAGTAATATCTACCAACTTCAACCTACTTCGCACTCTGAACTACGAAAGATATCTAATATTTGATGCAATTTATTAGTTAATAATATGGCAGATTAGTGCAATGGATTTAAGCTCCGTAAATAAAGATTTTTTTCTTTTATTAGAAAATAAATGGCAGCATGAGCTAACTTAGGTTTACAGGACAGTGCATCACCTTTAATAGAACAACTAACTTTCTTTCGCGATAACGACTCTGAAGATTTGAAGTTTTGAAGCTATTTAAATAATAATGAGAAAATGAATGTTGAAGCGTTTTGGGGTAGATAGTTGAAAACAATTTAGGCGAATCAATGTCATCTGCCGCCTTTCTTCATTCGATCTCATGCTGTGCCTTATAGTTAACCTGAGCACGAGGTTTTTCTGTATTAAACTTGGATGGCAATGTAAAAAAGAACTGATTAGAGTTGAAAAGAGATTAGAGGAATTTTGGGAAGCAAGAAACCAACAATGTTTGGGTGCCACTGTATGACATAATTGCCCAAAACATATCCGTTTATTCATCAAAAAAGAAAAAAAATTATCAAATCACCAGTATTCCGATAACTATAAGGTAAGGAATCGAATAATTATGTATATGTATACATTGTTTTAAGCCGAAGCATAATTTTTTATATATTTTTTTTTTTGAAAATTTAAAACAACGACTTTCCCTTAAAATAATCTGCGCTCCGTTATAATTTCGTGTAAATGTTGAGTGCGTTCGCAAAGAATCCACATTTTGTAATAATTTTATTTTATGTGGCTTCAATATTAATGACAATAAACAGATGAAAACAAAGAGCGGAAACAATTTGTAATATTTTTGTTTTTTTTTTTTGCTCTATATTATTCAATAAATATAGCAGCTTCAAACGAAGTTTTTTTTTATATTATTGTTTATAGTATCAGTACCTCGATCCAAATACACTTTTGGGACCTTTTTGATAGATTTTTACCAATATTGATACATTTTTTGAAGAAATTTGATACGGCGGAAAATTTGGGAGTGGGAACACTGCCTCTGATATATTTTTCTATTTTTTTTTTCAAAACTCCTACTCAATTTTCTTGACTTCTAATTCAGTTTGTATCTGTTCAGCATCCAGCAATAATCGGGCATTCTATTAACTTCCCTTTGCACAAGATTTTCAATAAATCTCGGTCCCGTCTTTCTGGAAATCCTCATACCTTACACCTATTTTTAAAAAGTGCTGATAAACGATCAGTCGATAACTATCGAGGGTCGCTATTCTATCTGTTATCCCTAAACTCTTTGAGAAGTTAGTTTGTGACAAACTTACTCGCAATATCGACCCTCTTCTTAATGAGCAACAACAATAATTTCGTAGGGGTGGATCGACTTCCACCAATCTCTTGATCCCCGTTTCTGCTAATGGAAAAGCTAACCCAAATTGACGCGGTATATGTGGACTTTAGTCAGGCTTTCGACTGAGTAGACCAATCAAACTCTGGTGTTAAAACTTCGCAGCTTTGGTATATCCGGGTCTCTTCTTAATTGGTTCTTCTTTGCGATCAAACTCAACCGGTAAAGTTCCAAAGCCACTTATCTGAAAGAGTTTTATTTCTTCTGGAGTACCACAAAGCAGTCATCTGGGTTCCCTGCTTTTTAACATCTTGATTTCTAATGTGTCTGAGATTTTATTTATTTTATTTATTTATTTTAATATTCATCACAACAGAATACAAATTCCAATTATGGCAATGAAATAAGAAAAGGATAAAAAAAAATAAAGATTAATGTTTACAAAAAGAAAAATATAATTCAATAATCTAATGACCCAACGCTCAGGTCTAGAACAAATACTTTTAAATACCTTTTAAAGGTATAGAACGATTGTGGCAGAGTTCCAAGCCCCAATTCATTATGACGTCTAGGGATTCTGACGAAAGGAGAAGAGAAGTACACATTTGTACGCGCGAACGGAACAGTGAAGACTTCTTGAGACCTATTGCCTCTAACGAGCTGCGAGGTCGAAATGAATCGGTGAAGCCAGATATAATACCTCGCTGCGATTTGATTAGGAAGCACTCGTCAAGCAACAGCCGGCGTGACTCCAAGGAAGGAATTTGAAGAAAGGACAAACGGGAAACATATGCGGAGTAAGGAATATTATATTTAAAAAATAAAGAGCGTGTGAACCTACGCTGCACACACTCGATGGCCTCAGAAAGGTATAGGAAACGGGGAGACCACACTTGACAAGCATATTCGAGGACACAACGAACTAACATTAAAAAAAGACGAACACATGTACGTTTGTCAACGAATTTAGAGGCAGAGCGAAGTACCAATCGAGAGACGCGGGAGACTTTAGCGGTGACTTCAGCAACATGGAAATTAAATTTTAATTTAGGGTCAAAAGTCACACCCAAGTATATAAATTGATTAACGGGCGACAGATAGTTAGTGGAAACTGAATAAGAAAAAGAAATAGGAGATGATTTGAGGGAAAAGGTCATATGTTTACATTTGCTAACATTTAAGGACAAGGAATTGCGGTTTTGTTTGGTATGCCCCATATCATCTATGCAGACGACTTAAAAATCTTCCGCATAATAAGCACGCAATCTGGCACAACCAACTGTAATGCAACGAGAATAATCTGAGCCTTAACATTAACAAATGCCACGTAATGAATTTTTCGCGCAAGTATACAATCAAAATGAATTCTTACTGACTTATAAACAACGAGTTGAATAGGGTTGATCATATTATAGACCTCGGTGTAGTATTGGTTGATAAGATTGGCTTCAACCTCCCCAACGACAAAATCGTAGCCAGGAGGCCTATTATGAATCAAAATCCGAAAGCGGAATTCATACGATATCGTATTTTCGTATTATAATTTGCTATTTGCACGGGAATCCGCCAACTTCGGATTGTAAATTCCGAAGGCGAGTTGTCTAATCCGACAGCTCATTTGTTGTCGGATTTTTTGGCGGATTCTGGCGGATTTTTATTAAATTTTAATCCCTATTTTTGTTATTTCCGACTGACCATACTTAGGCAAAGCAAAATAAATTGCCATAGAGTCAATGTTAGAAAGAAACATTGAAACTCCGTCCATTTTTACTAATGTTCGAAGAACATTAGTATTAAAATCGATTCGGCCAAAAATTCATATTTCTATATATATATATATATATATATATATATATATATATATATCATCAAAAAATTTCAGTGAGATAATCTCGGGAACGCGCCATCCGATTGAGCTGAAACTTTCAGGATACATTGGTGTATATGCAGAATAGGTCCAGGTCTCTTTAAATGTCAGTTATTGTTAACCTTTTGGCGCCGGCGGCCATTTAAGTGATATTTTTAATATACCTATTATTTCGTGCACAAATAATTTTCGCAAAAATAAAGTTAACGAAATAAATTTCGAACGTGTTTTACATATGAATCGGATAATGCTTTGGAATTTTTCAACCCTATGTGTGCGCTGGGTGCCTAAAAAGAGGACGGGAAAATTTGAAAATTTTTAAATTGCGATAACTTTTGACAGAGCTATTGAATCATTACGAAATTTTCAGGACATATTGATATTATTTAGTTGTAGATTTGTGTAGCTTTTAATGAGCGTGCTGGCAACTCTGTAGCTAGGGCAGGCGTTGAAAGTGAAAACCTTCAAATCATCGTCTCTCTTGAAAAAATGCCGTTTCTTCAAAAAAAAGCCACTCATATGTAAATTTTGTACTTTGTTTACATAACCAAAAAAAAAAAAAAGATATGGTATAACGGGCACGCCTGGTAACCCTTGCCCAATTTACCTATATTTTAAGCATCAAAAACTTCTGTTCACGGAAACTCACGATTCAATGAACAGAATTAATTGAAATTTGCAGAATGTATTGGTCTTAAATAGGACCAGGTCTGATAGAAGTGATTTTGAAATGCGAGCGATTCTGTGCCAGTGGTGCCATCTTGAAAAACCACTAAAAAAGATAACAATTTTTTGCCCTATAAACTCTGATTGAATCGTTCGATTTTAACGAAACTCACACAATTGCTGGACCTTACTTTAAGCCACGTTTGGTACAAATTTGGTTGAAAAATTCGGTTGGAGTTGCCAGCTATGATAATTTTGGTGTCTTCATTTTGAAAAAAAAAATTTGGAAGTGAAAACATTCAAACCATCGAATATTCAAAAAAATGTCCGTTTCTTACAATAAAACCAATCTGTATATAAATCTTATGTTTTATCTACACGTTCAAAATAAAACTTTGGAAATTTCATGTCGGACAAGAACGGTAACCCTCTCCCAGTTAAACTATATTTTTAGCATCAAAAACTTCTGTTCACGGAAACTCACGAACCAATAATCAGATACAGCTAAAATTTACAGAATGCATTGGACTTAAGTAAGACCAGATTTGATAGAAGCGATTTTGAATTGTGGGCAAGTCTGTGCCAGTGGTGCCATCTTGAAAAATTACAAAGAAAAAAAACTGCTTTTTGCCCTATGAAATGTGAATAAATTACCAGATTTTCATGAAATTGGCACAGTAGCTAAACCTAACTTTAATCTCTGTTTGGTGGAAATTTGGTTGAAAAATTTGATTGGTGCTACCAGCTATGGTAATTTTTGTGTCTTTGGTTTTGAAAATTCGCTCAGGAAAATAAAACTTTTTGCACTATAACTTCCAGTGCAGTCATGAAATCAATACGAATTTCATACAATTAATGAAACCTGTCATAAACATTATTCAGGCCAAATTTGGTTGAAAAGCCACGATAGGGTTGCCAGCTATTGTTGGTTTTGTGCTTAATTGCAATATCTTAATTAAGCGGTTTTATCGTAGAATTTTCAAATGGTAATGATATTGTAGTGACAATAAACAGCAAATATTAAGCTTTCGATTATTTGAAAAAACTCGCTGCAGGTAACTCTAAATTTCTTTATACTCCTTTAACTTCGAATGTAATATAACAACGTGAAGCAGATGTGATATATTCTTGGCTTTGATACTGGCAGAAGGTTGCCAGCACGAGTCGGTTGTGCTACTTTTGTATCAATAAACGCTTACAGTTAGTATTCATACCGGAAACATTTACAATTAAAATAAATAATCAATGTTGCAATTCGTAAAGTTCTGCAAATTTTTCGGATCGCAGCCCCAAACACCAACTTCAGTTACAGTGCTGCAGGCACTGAGCATTTTCTTCATTGATGTTATATGAGATGCTGCTTTCAAAATTATGTGAAATAAGCAACTGATAACGAATATAATTAACCCGTGTTTTGCTCTCATAAACGTTGAAATTCATGCCAGTGGTAATATCTGAAACCTTCCACCATATGAGTTATAATGCATTCTTGAGACCAAAGTAAAACGTGGCATTTGAAACAGTTTGGTCGTATTAAGCAGCACATGTAGTGGAATATGCACTCAAAACCTGCACGATTCTTCTACTGTTCTTCGAACATTAGTGTTTCTAGCGGTTCAGGTGCGCTAGAGTTTTTTTAAATTTAAATAGGAATTTTGACACTTGATTGGAAATATATTGGAAATCTGGAATCGATTTAATCCATTCGAGTGAAGCAGTCTGCAGTTTAAAATGGGAATTAAATTCCGATTTCGGAATAGATCATAATACAAGATTCCGACCATTGGCGAGTCGGAAAATTTTACGAATTCCGATTTCAGAATTTGAATCATAATACGGCCCCAGGACTAATAAACAGCTCGGATTTATTAAGAGGCATGTTAAAGAATTCAAGAATATATACCAAATACCAAGTCATTATATATTACTCTGGTGCGGCCTATACTGAAATATGCCTGCATAATATAGAACTCAGCTTTTGACCTACATAGTGATGTGTTGAATCTGTTACTTTTCGCATTTTGAAAAATCTCTACGAGCCAAAAGATTAAATTGATGGTCTCTCTCATCTAGAAGAACACTTTATCAAAGGTACAGAATTACTAAAAGGTACACAACGAATAGGATGGAATGACCAACCGAATAGGATGGAATGACCAACCGAATAGGATGGAATGAAAGTTTATGGTAGCAACGTTTAGGTCAGATTCATTCACAACCGAGGACCAGTCGCATTCGATCAGCATTCCACTCAGCATATCAAAGTCGACTTTCTTGTAGTTAAATTTGTAAAGATTGACAAAGTTAGACTCATTGAGTATATCGTCATTAATTTGAAAAGTTATATGATGAGCTGGATGGTGAGTAGATTCAATAAGTAGAGGATATGAGCATCGACGAATCGAGACATCCGAAGAAATCGTCGAAAAAATTAGGTCCAAAAGTCGTCGGTTTGTGTTGTAAATAGTGATGGGCTCAAAAACGCCAAACAGTTTGAAAAAAACGTTTGGCTGCAAAAAACGAACGAACAGTTTTTCCAAATAGCGACAAACAGTTTTTCTAAAAAAATTTTTTTCTAAAACGAACAGCATTTCTAAAACGAATCGTTTTTCTACAACGAATACTTTTTCTAAAACGAATGGTTTTTTTAAAACGAACTGTTTTTTTAAAACGAAATATTTTTCGTTTTTCTCAAACGAATCGTTTTTGTAAAACGAACTGTTTTTTAAAACGAATCGTTTTTACAATACGAATCGTTTTTGGTTTTTTTTAAAACGAATTGTTTTTCATCGTTTTTCGTTTATTTTAAACGAACCGTTTTTCGTTTGTTAAAACGAACTATTTGGCAGTGGAAAACTGTTTAGCTGCGGAGAACAGTATTTTTGTACTTGCGAGCATTTTCGTACTTGCAACTATTTGATTCAAATATTCAAAAAGTTATTCAAGAAATCGGCAATTTTGGATTAGAGTGGTTTGGGACATAACGGGCCAAGATCTATTGCTGTGTAAATTTCGGTTTTGTAGGGGAGTAAGGGGTTTTTTGGCCATAGTTTGGCAAAAACTAACTTTACGGCGCTTTCGATGATTGAAAGTGGTCGGGGAGTACAATAGTGATATTTTAAGGGCGAAACATTTTTTTATAGGGAAAATTAGACAAAAACGTACATTTTTTCCAAAAAAAATTTTTTTTGTCTAGCATGAATTCGGAGAGGAGGCCCGGTGGCTCTGCTCGCTAAGGCGTCAGGCCGAAAAGCGGCGTGCTACGGGGTCTGCGGGTTCGTATCTCGCCAGTGCCATGGCTGTAAGTGTAAATGCGTGTGATTGTCCATGAGGGTGGCAAATGGGCCCAAACTGGTGGCCTAATGCTGGCCGCGTTCCCGGCAGCCCTCTTCACTAACCTAACCTAACCTAGCATGAATTCGGGGACCTTTCTGAGTTGTTTCGGGCGAAATTGCCATAGAAGTCTGGGAAAAAGCGGCCTAGTTTCGAAGATACGGGGAAAGGAAATCCGGCGGAAAAACTAAAAGTAGCACTAAAAATGCCAAGGAGGAAAAGATTGAGATCCTTTTTGGTTCACCAGTTGGCGTCTCCGGGTGTGCTGAGGCCCTCCTCGTGACTGCAGGTCGCCACGAGGGTGTCTCCAACCCTACCGGGGTTGTAAAATTTGCGAGACCGCCGGAGGTAAGGTGCCCCTGGACTACGGAAGAGGTTAGCCGGCCCCCTAGTGGGTGCATGTTTAATAAACGAAACATATTTTTTTTATCATTTCTTAATAAAATTTGTTGACAAACTTCATGCTTCAGTGAGGCTGAGTGGAAATCCGACTGTCTTAGAATAGCCAGGAAAAGTTTGGTATCAGAGATCGCTCGATGAAAAGTCATATAGATGACAACAGGATTAGTTTGTCCTATCTTAGTAATTTTTTTACTTTGGTCATTTGAACGAATACAGGAGGTGTTTTTTGCATATAATAAAATGAAAACCAAAATTGAATTGATTGAATTTGATCGTTTTCCTTTAGATGGCCCCTAGATTGGAGAAAGACTTGCCAAATAAATGACCGACCATTGGAAAGTTACGGACAAGCTGCACAGACTAATGACTGGGTATTCTTTGAAGGTCATCTTGCACCCTCACCATTCTAGCTTAAGAACGTTGTGCCTGGAGGGTGGGGGAGGGCATATCAGTCCGTTTCATTACATCACTGCAAATCGTATGCATTGTATGTATATATGTACATACTTCAAACAGGTATTTGGAACAGGTATTTTTTCGTACTCGTAATAGTTATACCTAGTATGTGAAAA
Organism: Nemotelus pantherinus; assembly: GCA_963978885.1. Taxonomy (NCBI): domain Eukaryota; kingdom Metazoa; phylum Arthropoda; class Insecta; order Diptera; family Stratiomyidae; genus Nemotelus; species Nemotelus pantherinus. The sequence goes on from OZ022264.1 coordinate 214,139,039, forward strand.
TCCTAGTACGACCCAACTCTAATTGTCGTACAGCATAAAATTTGTTTCTTTTCGTTAATTCAAACAGTTTTAAAAAACAGTTGTTTTTTTAAAAAAAAAGTACGTTTTCGTTTTTTGAAAATAACAGAAACGTCCATCACTAGTTGTAAATACGGTTGATCTGCTTTAGTCTAGTTGAAAGTACGGAGTCAATGAAGCAAGTATCACGTCGGTTGTTAGACGAAGGAAAGTAATGTTCACTACCATCAGAGAGTCGCCATTCTATCTACATGAGGTAGATTGAAATCTCCTATAAGAGTGAGATCGTCGGTGGGCTCCATTATACGGCAAATATAATTGGTCAGGTTGTACGCCACATCATATGTGGAACTTGGTGTGGACGGTGGGATGTACATATATTATTGCCACGAAAATACGCCTCTGATCAAAGTGTAGTATTTCGTTTTTTGAAAGATTTTGACCAAAAACCTTGATTGCCAACGAAGCTTAATTCGTTCGTGAGTGCAAACTTAAATAAAGCTACGAAGCGATCAGTGTCTTTCGTCATTTTCTTGCAGATTATATTGAAAGTTCTTCCTAGTTTGCGTTCACTGTACTTTTCCATATCACCTTCAGTTGTTTAGGGAGCAACGCGTTAAATGAAAATTTGCAGTCGTAGCCCAGATCATTACAATAAACAATATATTTTAAGGTTGTTTTATAAAAAGAAAATCCGGATTGTGCATTATCTGTCAAGAACTATCAAATTGTGGTGCGATTGCTCAAAGAAGGAATTAGGAATTTAAAAAAACTTTACGAGTTCATGCTTAAAAATGTTGCCGTTGTTATTTACAGATAGAGGCATAACAACATCATCCTAAGAACAATATTTTTATGTTTGTTCCAATAGCTTCTATCGTTGGAAATAACTTATTTCATAATTTAGACAAAATATAATTGGAGTTTTCTTTTTTTTTGTTTTGACTCTTCTTTTTTTGTTTTTTTAAATCTAAAACTGTGATTGCATCATTTTATGTTGTATAGTATCCAGTCAAATCATAATTTACAGGAATCGTGATATATTTCCCCCCAGAAAAGCATACATGTTGCGACAATTACTAAAAATACAATTCACTGAATAAGTAGTTTTTCAGTGAAATGCATTGGCTAAGTACAATTATGCACAGTTGCTTTGAACAGATTTACATATAAGCACCAACTAAAAGCAATAATGGATTTTATTTGAATCGAAGCATAAACGAAGAACAAAAACAGAAGAAGAAACGGTAAAACAATTGAATTGTAGATGATCTGCAGTGTTCATCGAGCTGTGTCAATTTCAAATCAAATCTATAATTTATGATTGCATAATGTATGATCCATAAACTGTATTTCTTCGTTGAATAATTAGCCAACAATTTCAAACAATGGTCTTACAATTTAAAATGTTAATAAAAAAAAACACAATTATCATCTATCTACCTTATGATCACTAGATTCAATACCTGAGAAATCGGTCGATTCAGCATCAACGTCTAGAGAGCAACTCCCAATCGAATCCACACTTCTGTCCATTGTTGCACATGAATTATCGTGTACGATACTCAATTGGATTTTCTTTGGTCTGTCTTTACTATCCAAACAATGGGTAAAGATTCTCAAAGCCAGTTTTAATTACTACTCTTCTCATTGACAATTTCGAAAGATTTCAAAGTCGACCGATACGACAACGATGGCGACAGCTAAGATGTCGTGTTGCAAAACGTAGTAGCGAGTCGATTGCAGTGGATTTTCCTTTCGCGACAGACAGCAGTAGAAGAAAAAAACGAATGTTCTACTAAGTCTGCTTCGAGAAGAGAAAACTACGAGGAAAAATGAAAAGTACAGAAAATAAGTATTTTCTTTCGGTTTGGATATGATTCTGGTGTTGTTATTTTGGTGCCATAGCCCTCTAAATGCAATTAAACAATTTTCTGCAATATTTACAAGAAAAACAAATGCAACGCAAGCAGGAAAAACCAATCGATAGTATGATTTACTTATGACAGTGCAGAGCATTAAAAATTGTGAAGAAAACTGAAAATGTGTTGGTTGCATGGGATCAAATGATCGGAGCATTTTGCTGTGCTTGCGGCATTCCATGGGAAAAGCGCCATCATATTTACATTGCGAGTATGAGTGTACTCGTTACATGGAAACCACACTGGCACTTGTTAATTCACATCGATAAGCATAAAAATAATGTGCAAACTGTGCTGGGCATAAAAAATTGCTGAAATCATGATATCTATACAAAAACAAAGCCATCTGTGTTAATCACATTGACGATAATAACATTCCATAATCAGCCGCTAAACAATAATATGTGCAAGATATTTACAAAACATTCTTTTTACACACGCTTCGTTTTGCGGAACATAACAAATGTGCGAGCGAAAGTAAAAATTATTATCAGTTTGTGCATTGAAAGCAACTGATATATTTATGTTGAATGAGAAATATACAAATATAAAGTTGTGATAAATGGATGTAAAATATACAACAGTGTTTACTTTATAGAATCCTAGAATAGAATAACAAATAATTTTTTTAATGAGCTGAAAATACACACTTTTATAAACAAATTTGTTTCACATTTCAATGAATCCTAATAAAATTTAATAGCACTAAATTAAAATAGTAAAATTAATAGAAATAAAACTGAATAATAATCACACTAATAACACTAAACCATTAAGGCATCATTAACTTTTTAAGCTCTGTATTAGCCCTACTTTTTTTTAGCATACAGGCTGCCATCGATGGTTTCAACATTACACAGTTCTGATAGACAATGAATAATTGGAAAGCACTCATTGCTCGTTAATAAGACATACAATCATAGAAGTAAAATTATAAACACAACCGAGTACATTGTATCAAAACATCTAAGGATTCGATGAGAATAAAAGAAAGTAAAAAAAAAAACAACAACAATCTACAAAAGTCTCAATCTACAAATCTCTAGGTCCCTTAAGGATCTAAAAAAAAAAATACATATATACCAAATTCCTTGCTGCCAAGAAAATACAGTACCACAAGTATTTTCTCCCAGAGGAAAGTAACCTAAATGCGGCCGGAGACCTGATGAAATTAGAGAGGGCCTCCAGAGCCAGAGCTTCCATCCGATAGAAGTTTTCTTTCTTAAATAGAGAACTGGTATTTTAAGCTTGTAATAGTTCTCCTCTTGAGGAGCGCAACTAATATTTATATTATCAGAACAATATGCTAGCTAATCTGCAAGGATGAAACCCAACGACTACAGGGCGGGCAATCGCACTGCCACAACTGCCGCCATTTCGGAGATGCCACCAGTAATTGCCATGCCCAGGCAAGATGCGTGAGATGTAACGGGGACCGCCACTTCTCAATGTATACCAAAGTCCGAAATGCGTGAACTGCCGTGTTGATCATCCGACTAGCTATGGAGAATGTCAACGGAAAAACTGGAGAGCTGATACAATTCCTCTATGATTTTAGGGCTGGTAATATGGACATCATGGATACATTACTAAAATCAGCTGCTCGTCTATATCGAAAACTACAATCTATATCTTATAGACAGATTGACAGGTATAGGTGGAAATACTGGAATCCTGGTAAGAAGGGAATGTACCACCCCTACATCCAAACTCTTATCTCACAAAAGGTGGAAGCAAACGTCGTCAATATGCTCACCGATTGTGAGTTTATTTATTTATTTACTATCCATTGCGCTACGAATATAATCCAATTACAGCGTCAAGAACGAAAATGAAACAAAATAAGAAAAAATAAATTTAAGAAAAATGAGAAAGAATTGAGTTATTTTAAAACTAACGACAAAAATTTAAGATTTTATGATTAACTGGAATTCAAGATAACATTTTTAATACATAGTCGAATTCTGAGAAAGATTGCGGGAGAAGACCAAACGCATTGGGCATAAAAGGAGAACCCAACAAAGGTGAGTGTACATGGACTTACGTACGTGCCAAAAAATAAAAGACCTCAGATGACCGACTAGGACACATCAGCGCGAGGGTCTTGTGTTCTAATACGCACATCTCCACTACGACCACTAAGTTATCAAGCTGGAGTCGACCTAAAAAGATTTTTAGGGATTTAAGTAGCCGCAAGATATAAAGTAAATTTGAAGTATAAAATCTTGGTGCGTATGGAAGTGTAAAGTGTTCGTGGAGAGTTGTGGATTGTATGTAAAAAGATGAATATTTTTGCAACTGTTTCTACTATACGCCCCTGCCAGCGTACTATGGGATTTGAGTAGCCGGGATATCAAATAATTTTGAAGTGCTAAAACCTCAAAATAATGTACTTAGTTTCGATATTTATTTAATAATCAATTGCGTCTATCTTAATTTACTTCCACATATTCATCATGGACAAGTGTTTAAGCAGACGAGCCAACACATTTTGAAAGAGTTCATAATCATGTAACAGATATAGAGCTGCCGCTAAATTTCTGCCACAATATATAAATAACCATCATCGTTAAGCTTTCATGCGACCAGAAGCCGGTACTCTTCTTCATAGAAGACGTTTACGTAGCGATGACAAGGGAGTAAAGAAGTATATCGAATAAATCCTCTCTTCCACACCCACAGAAGACTTCTGAATCAAACTAGCTAGCTTTGAAGAGATCAAACAATTGGTAAGTAGGTTAAAGAAGGAGAAATCACCTGAACTCAATTGGTAACGTGTGGCCCACTTATCTTTCGGACAGACCAATGACGATTATTACGTACAAAAAAAAGCTTCCTACCGGTCCGGAAGACTGCGATTATAATGGTTGTACCTAAACCATGTAAGAGCTCTCACTTCCCACAAAATTGGCGACCAATAAATCTGAGCCGAAAGGAGACTTATTGGTTAAAATCGCTGAGCGTCTACTTCTCGGCCTCCAGACTAGAATAGGACTGGAAAACTCTATCACTCCGGGAGCAAAATTTGACTTCAAGCCAGTACCCTCCACAGAACTTCAACTCGCAAGGTTGGTGAATCACATTCGTACAGGGTTTAACCGCAGAAAGTCAACTGGTTCGGTCAAGTTTGATTGATCCTCCACACTACTGGACACATTCTGGTATGTCTGATCACTTCGCTGTGAAGTTTCGTTCTCAATTTCGCTCTTATTTCAGGTTTATGGAAAGACCCTCAACGACAACCAGGACTCTTAAAAACACCGACTAGGACAAATTTCAGCACGACATCGCGTTGCGGCAAAAATCTTGATGTTTATGTGACGGAAAAATACACGCTTAATTACACTTACCAAAGATCAGAATGAATGAGAGTCTGCAATTCCAAATGAGCAGTTCCATCTTAGTGGTACTTGATTGATAATAGTGGTAATAGTGGATACTTGATTGATTGCATGGAATGGGTTGAGAAGGCCGCTAGCACTACGAGCTCCTGGGTCTATTGTGCTTCCTCTGCGTTATGTTCTATAGGATGTCCGGGCTTCTTATAAACCTATATATGTTCCTCGATAGGACATTTGTTATGTCCCTGGTGAAGGGAAGAGCAGAGCCAAGGAACTCTAATGTCCATCTCGCTTGTGTGAGAAGATATTCTACACACTCTGCCGTTTCTCCACAGTACCTGCAGCAGTTGTCCAATTATTCTGTGAAGGTTCTTTTCGCAAGGAAAGTGACCTTTCAGTGCTCCACATAGGGTTCGTATGACACTTTTGCAGAGAGTCACTGCTTCTTTTGCTTTTTTTATCGAGGCAAGGTATTTTTTTCAGATTAAGCCAATAGCTTTCGATTTTTTTTTTTTGCTGCATACTATGCTTTCTTTGCCGTGTCTTTCTTTGTAAAGCCCTAGTACAGAGTAAGACATGTGAAGGGCATTATTACAGGTTTTTTTAGCTATGGTATCAGCTTCCTCGTTTCCTTGGTGAACCTCATGACCGAAGATTCATATCAGCCCCACGCTGATCTTTGCTCCTATTTCACTTAAGGCCTCCCTCACCTCTTGAAGTGCAGCTGAATTCATGTGATCGCAATTTATAGCGTTGAGAGCCGCTTGGTTATCCGAAAGGATCTTAGTTCTAATTTTTTTAAATGTGCCGTATCTTTATTATCTGTGTGGCTCTAATTATGGCAGAAAGTTCCGTTTGATAGATAGTGGCCTCTTTTAGGGGAGGAAAATGCATTTTGCACTTGGGTCCAACAATCCCTGCTCCTATTCCATAATCCATCTTTGAGCCATCTGTGTACCACATTTGCACGCCTTGGTACGAGGAAGGTGCACAATCCTCCCATTTGTTCATTGGTGGAATTTCGACCTTGAACCTCTTTTGGAAGGCTGCTTTGGTCTTTATTTGAAGTTCAACATTTATATGCTTCAGGGCCTGATATTCTTCAGGACTCTAAAGTTGCCTTTTAGGTCTCTTGTTTTGTGCCTGCAGGCCTGAATTAAACTAATTGCCTGTTTTACTGCTTCTTCTTGAATTTTCGAGGCGTAGCGGTTCTAGGTTTCGAAGAGCTTCCATTCCTGCTGTTCGAGAGGAGCTTATTGATCCTGTTATCAGCAAGCAGGCCATCCTTTGAAGCTTGTTGATCAACACACTACGGCTCCATATAGGAGGATATGGCTCACCATTTGTTTGTCTATTTCCAGAGTGTCTGCTTTTCAGACAGCCCGCAATTGCGTCCAATCATTTGTTTTGTCGTCCAAAGTACTTTAGTGGCCTTCAGTGTCTTTTCTTTGAAATGTTCGTCCCAGGTATTTTCCTATCTAGGTCGACTGCTAGATATTTTGCCTCTTTCTGCAGGTATACGACTGTGCCCCTAATTTTTAGGGCTTCTATTTCGATTTTATTTTTTCTGGTGAATGGTACTATGCTAGTTTTTTTGACCGTTTATGGATAAACCCTTTTCTTCGCACCATTGAATTGTTTCGTTTAAAACTTTTTGCATTCTGGATCTCCAAGCATCCTCTTAATATTACCGTGATGTCATGTGCATAACTGAGATTAGTTGGACTCTTACTATTGAGGGTAACGAGGTCATCAACTAGTAGGGACCATAGGAGGGAGACAATACAACTCCCTGTGAACATCCCCTCTTAGTGTCTGCCCTTAGCTCTGCAAACATGTGTCTATACCTTATTATTTTACTTGCCCATTTTGCTGAGGGCAGCCTTCTTGTAGAGAGTGTGGTATAGCGAGTCATGTCTTGCATTGTCAAAGGCTCCTTCTATGCCTTTTCTATTATGTGTAGCTGATATAGTTGATTTATCCTTTTGGTCGTCCAACTGCTGTGCGGTATAAAACGTCTGGGCATGATGGAATGTCTAGTTTCATGATTATAAACATTTACCTCTCAATGCTCACAAGTATCTCCATTCTTTTTAAAAATGCCCTTAGCAACGGTTACTTGCCGAAATCATGGAAAGCGAACAAGGTTGTTTCGATTCATAAGAAGGGTAAAAATAAAAAAGGCCATCAATTTCCATGCTATCTCTCTGCTTCGTAATTTGTGGAAGATTTTTTAAAGAATTTGGATAAAAATGATAAAATAACATTCTGAAATCACACAGGTAATTCCTGAATACCAGTTTGGCTTTAGACGCACGAACAGTACTCGCCACGCCATTTAGTGTTTGCAATATCATACGGAATCTCACATGAATGAACAAAATATTCCAAAGGTAAGGCATGGTTTTGATATCGAAAACGTTTCCGACTCCGTATAGCATGACGGTCTTCTGTTTAAGTTGATGAAGTGTGTATTCCCAGAGTAGATAGTAAGATACGCTTCGAGCTTTCATACTAACCGACAAAACTATGTTAGCGTCAATGGAGCAGATTTTCTTAAAGGGCCTATGACATTAGAAGTTCCACAAGGTTCTGTTGCTGGACCATTTTTTTTTAAAACATTCACCGCTGACCTTCCTGTTCCAGTGAGCATGCCCCAAGTACAAGCTCTTGAATATGCCGATATTAAGCTCTAATCTACGCCGAATCAAGACCCGCTCAAAGCAGCGACGAACCTGGAATACTACTTGGCAGAACTTAGTCTTTACTTTGAAGAATGGGGCATCAAACCATATAGCAGTTAGACGCAACTTTATGTATTACGCATCCTTCTAACAAGAGAAGGGCTCCAAACTATTCTCAAGAAGCTCGCTATCTTGCTTGGAACTAGTCAAATTGCTCCTAGCTCATCTTTTAAGGATCTCGAAACCGATTGTCACGAATTTTAAAAGTTTAATCTATATGTGCGTCAAAAAATCAAAGCTGCCAAATCCGGACATCTTTTTGTTAAAAAGATGGGCATAATCATCAAAGCTCAGCGGACCTATCTTAACTTATGTATCTCTTTCCTAGATTCCTTGTTCTAAGATTGGGCTGGCAGAAGCAGAGGTACTCAGAAGAAGAACCTATTGGCTTCGGCACTGGTAGGTTTTACAACCCGGTTAATATGAAGTCCCCGGAGAATCTTCTCCTATATCAGAAGTCGAGACTGAGGTAACTTAGGGACCGGGATGTGAAATCAATGACAAGATTCTACGGGCAGACATATGAACATGAGAAAGGACTGATTCCGTCAAATCATTTGGAATTGGAAGTCACTGGGACGTACAGGTGGTTCCTAGGATCCATTTATATGCCCCGCGAAGTTAGCGCGTCAATGGGCGCGATATTTAATCATGTAGGCTTCCCAATAAATTAGACTAGATTTATGACCAAGAGTAATATTTAGATCTAGTTAGGCTTAATTATGGCAATGAATTGTAAGTTAGGTCTAATTCGTGAAATAAAGTAGATGCCAATTGATCAGTATCAAGATGACTGCAGCGGCTGTACAAGCTGGATAATATTTTTAGCGTGTAAGATATAAGAAAATCGGGAAAAATAATATTGAAAAACGATAAGAGCCATATGGCCAAAATATTATAGCCACTAGAGTCTAAGTATTGAATTCATAGAAACGGAAATGAAAGTGAAGATTGCTAGGAAAATTCAGGCACATATTAATATGAAAAAGTTTAAATGATAGTGGTTTTCTAGTCTGACTTATGTTTGCACGCGATATTTGAAACCACGCTAACTGGCTTATTGAATAGCTTATATTTGTATCAAAGCTGTAGATCTATTAAGTAGCTTAGAGTTAATACACAAGTATATTTTATTTTTTCTTGTTTGCCGTTGTGCTATTGATAAAATCGACATCCTAGTAAAATCTATGGAGCACCAGTCAATTCTTTCATAAGGCGCAATTCTAGAGAAAATATTTTATCATCACCAAAAAGTATTACATTTTACGCTTAGAATCATTCAAATAGCTTTTATAATATGTGCAGAATCATTTAAACATTTGCTCAAACATATGTAAATACTCCGATGGAATATCAGAGATGATTCTTTTTCGCTTTACAGTTGTCAGATGTTCATTTATTTATTCATATTTTTTGAAAACCAGCCGTAAGAACTGCAAATGGAACCCGAAATTCGCTCGAATCTGATATTTTTCCCAAAGGATTAGTGCTTACAATAAAAAAGGAGTGTTCGGTTCATAGAAAGGAGTCCACAGATCACATCCAAAAAAATAATTCCAGATGCTAAGTCTTCCTCTTGAAACGACATATTTACAACATACATATGTCAAAAAAAACAACTAATAGTTTCCACTGGCTCCTGAAACTATCGATAATTTAACAAGATTATTTTCACACTTACCCACTTAATTTCCGATAAGAAATTCTCACAAATCAGAACACTAGCACGTTCCATGAAAAAAAAACATACGACCCGAATCAAACAATTCTGAAGCAAAGTAAACACATGGGCTTCATTACAACTATTAATATCGAGCACTGTATTACAATCCAATCGTTTTAAATCATCACAAGCACACAGCCTATATCTAAAATCAATATATCGGAATCCAAACTCGTCGAATCCAGAACAGTATCTACTCGACTAGATAGATACAGACTAAAGTGCTGTTCCTTATCAGGGCTAGTTTTCTTCCCATATTCCCCAAAAATAGCAGCAATAAAGAGTATAAATAGGGTTTCTTTCGATACAGTCTCATCTTCTAAGCGACGTCTTCGTCGCCGGCGAACTACTCTTCTAAAAATATGGAAATGTACGTTTAAATGTCTCCTGTTCTACACGTTCCAACTTTTATTTTCTTTACGTTTCGCTTGCAACGCAAGAATCGTCCTAAGTCACAACTAGACATCGCACGCATGCTATGGCCATCGCGAACAAGACTTCTTTGTAGGCATAAAAATAGCTACTCCGAGTATGATAGAGAAGGAAGTTTATGAGATGATGAGATTCCACCAAATGGAATTCATTTAACAGTTTATAAAAATGACTGAAAATTTTAATGAATCCCAACGGATTCAGTTAAAGCTTCAGAATGAACGCAGCTGCTAAGAGTAAAAGTATAAAATACCAACTTGATAGTGAAAACCATAATATAAATGAACGCCCATAAACTTGACAAAACCTACCAAACAATATATCCAACGTTCTACCGTCTTTTGTTCACTTTCATTCCGCACGTATAGCTTTTTACATTCATTAAACTACCGAAACAGTAGCAATTCCAATAAACTCGAAGAAATTCAAAATTTTCACCACTTGACCTAAACACTTCATTGAAAAATGCATGTTACTAGTGATTGCAGACAAAACGGCTTGAAATAAAAGCTTCCATATGCCCCATTAACCACATAATAGCATACACAAAAGATTGTTTCAAGCAAAACAATATGTCGGTCGGACCTCTTGCGGTGATAAATAATTCCAAAGCATTGTTTGCTTTTCACTCACAGCCATGAAGCAAGCAAGTCAATAACGACTTTCCGAAAGATGTAATTAAATTTCCAAAATTTTACTATAGATTGTTCCATTTCGTAGTGGACATGTTGTACCATTAACTGTAATCGTAGTAGACAGAATCAATGATGTGAAAAGTTCGGTATTGTACGACAACATGTTAACTGATAATTGTTTAAAAATTTCTTAGTAGAAAATAGGAATAAATGGCAAAGCTTCTACTACTTTCATTTTATCTTATTTTGAAAAATGGCAGTTGCAAAAGATCGTAATTTGTATAAATTGGCAAAGCTTTTACACAATTCAATGGTAATATAACAAGCAAACATTTGAAGAGAAGTTACGAGCCGCGAGATTCTTCGAGAAGGTAAACAATTACATAAAGATATTTCACTATGGATTTTCTTCGAATGCTTACATTGGTTAAAATGAATGCTGCCATTGACTGTTTCAGAGGACGTATTTGAATAACTTGAAGATACTATTTCAATGTGTTTCATATTATTCACCATAAAACAAACAAAGTCAATCAGATTCAGTTAGTAGCCAGAAGTACGGTCGTCAGTAATGAATTAACCCATTTACATCTGGTTCAATAATTAGATGTTTAATGATTTTCTGACTTTTCCGTACGTTCCGTTCCGTGCTCCGTTCTGTATTGAAATGACCAAATTTTTATCTGGAAACTTTTTCCTGTAATCCATGTATTCTGGATAAGCAGGCAAAATGTTGTTCCGGTAATAAGAGTAATCGTCGGTTACGTTTTCTGCGTCAACCTGAAGACTTCTTCGCCTTTCCATTTGTTCTTTTATTGAGTTTGTTTCCATAATCTCCCTTATATATTATGTATATATATATTATGTATATATATTATATATATATATATGTATATATATGTATATATATATATATATATATATATATATATATATATATATATATATATATATGTATATATATATGTATATATATATATATATATATATATATATATATATATATATATATATGTATATATATATGTATATATATATATATATATATATATATATATATATATGTATATATATGTATATATATGTATCCATATAGTAGCCTATTTACAAATCCTGTTTTAGAACAATCAAAACTGGAGTGACAAATTACAGCTAACTTAAATGCCCCGAAGTACTATTTCAAAAATATTGACTCTGAGAAGGCTGTGACACTAAAAAGATGCTTGGGTATTTCTGCTCAGGCCCCCTCTATCGTGGCATTCTCTATGGCGAATGAAATCCCTACGTACTTTAGAGCCTTGTTGGGAACAGTGAAGGAATTGGTGGCAGTTAAATCATTGAACCCAAATGTCTTTGAATTGTCCAGGAGTTCACCCTCTTCCAATTATGGTGTTGTATATCGAAAGTTTAGACCTCTGCTAGAGCAGTCTGGTCGTTCTTCAGCTGGTCTTGCCCCTACGAATATGACGGTGATAAGTAAGCATGCGGGTGTGTTCCAGTCTCTAACAAAGTATCACCCAGATAGCTATTTTGTTAACAGTTTTAACTCCTTAGTTGAAGGGGAGAGCGGATTGGGTTCTAGAGTCTGGGCGGTTGACGGCGCTAAGTCAGATTTAGGAGCTGGGTGTGGTGAAATAACAGAATCTGGTCTAAACAATTATGTATATATTTTTTTACCTGCGACCACACATTTTATTAACACTGAATTGGCGGCTATCCTTGGTGCAATAGAGATGGGTGTTAACCTTGGTTGGGATAGGTTTTCTGTGTTTTCAGATAGTAACTGCGCCTGCGATCAGTTGGACAGATTCTCCTCGCCAAATTCAGTGATTAAAATGATCTGGGCTTTACAAGATCAGAATCCCAACATAACTGTAAGAGTAGTGTGGGCGCCGGGACATAGAGGTATTAACTTGATGAGACAGGCTGATGATGAGACGAAGAGGGCCATTGTGGAGAGCACTCCACTATCAATCTCGTTAGACCAGGAGGATTTGTTACTATCCATCAAAAATGAAATTTTTATGGAATGGCAGGAAGAATGTAGAAGAAGATAAGTACATTTTGATAGATGCCCTTGGCTAAGTGCAGAGTTTGCCTTTAGAAATTGTGCCTGGTTTAGAAACTGTAGTTTTAAAAGTAACAGTATTAAAATAATAAACAGATTATTTACTAAAAAAGTTTATAAGAACCTTAGACTCTATAAAATCAAGCCAAAGAATAATTCTAAATGTGACTGGTGTGATGAGATTGACACCATTGTATATAGTATTAAGCCCTGTAATGTATTCGACGCGAAACGAAACGAAGTGTCAAATCCCATACAACATCATTTCGTTTTGCTTGTGAGTAATGTGTTCGAAGACGAATAACCGTCTTCGAAAACAACGCAGTGATTCGCTCTGAGATGACGCTGCACTATGTAAAAGTTAAATTTCGCGGCCATTAAACGACCCAGGTACCTTAAATTGGTGCGAAAAATTTGACAATTCATAATTTAATTCGAGTTTGTGAATATTTTATTGAAAAATGGATGGTCGAGAGTGCAAACACAGCGCATCCTTGCAACAGGAGCTTTTGTTTTGCCGATAATACCATTTTTGATGCTGGTTAGTTAAATTTGTACGCAACGAATTCAAATGTAATACACTTGTTAAATGTCATCAGTGGCAATTTATACTGCCCCTGGTGTCCGGGTTCGGAACTTTATTTCGCTAGATTCCGCACAGACGTTTTCGCTGTATTTCTTTTCGTCGAATACATTACTAGGCTTTAGTTGTTTAAAGAGTACCTATCTGTTAAATTTCATAGTGGCCTTATCTTGATTATTCATTAGTTTAAGATAGTTTAAGATAGACTAACCTAACTAGAACTGTGCACAAAGATATCAGCTTCAGTATTATGAATCAAAACAAAGTGATATTTTATGTAGAATTTTCGCATATATTAAAAGTTTAAGTACAAGTAAATTTAAAAAAAAAAGACTGAATAAGCATAATCTGCCTTAAATAACTACCTCATACATAGTATTAAATGATAAAGTTTAGTGTCTAGTAGAGATATGCTTAACTGCTCTTTTCACTGAGCAGTGATCGCAGAGAGCAGTTTGAGCAAAGAGCAGTTTAGAGTAGCAGCTATTCAATCGCAATTGCGCTTGCAGTTTCGTGCGTACGAAAAACCGCTCGCTACTTTTGATTGGTCATTGCCATTGTTTGCTCGTTACCTTCTCACCGCCTTCAATTTGTGCTTGATACAGCAATTTCTAGCCTCAGATTGCAATCGCATTGTATGCTTACAATGTGACTGTATTTTTCCGTGGCGATAGATGCTCATGTTTAGAACAGATGTAGTACACTGAAAGAAAAATCTTGGTAAAATCAACAATTTTCCTTAGTTGTTTTTGCGTCAACTACGGGCTATTGTTAAAACAACCATAAAAAAATAGTTGATTACTTTTATGCACCATGACGCGTGGTTGACAAACAACGTCCGCGGTGCAAAAAAAGTAAGCAACCACAAACAATGGTATTCCAACAATATACATATACGAGATAGGAAAAGACTATAGTATGTAATATATATATAGTTTATGTATATAGTATATAGTAGCCAACCTAATCCTCGTACAACAGGATCTAGCAATACAAAAGATAAAACAAAATGAATTTGGTTGATGCCTTGGTTGCATTGACAGCGACATTGTCGCTGCATTGTGATTCACCAAATTCAACTGCAGCATTCACGCCTCCCCCTGTGGCGCCGCTGCCGCAATGCCACTGTTTTGTGTTTACAGTACATTTTTTCACAGCACTTTGCCGCAGTCCACTGCGTTTACCATAGTGGAGAAAAGCGTCATACAACGTAATATAAAGGCTTCACTGCATAACATGCATATGAATTATATCGAACAGCAAACCGAACATAATTTTGCCATGTAGTATATGAAACTTCTATGATAGAATAGGAGTATGAGTATGAGGAGTATGAAAAATCAATAGTTTGGCTTAGTTCTTTTTGCATCAACTAGGGATATAGTTAAAACAACCATAAGAAAATCGTTGATTACTTTTATGCACCATGACGCGTGGTTGATAAACAATTTCATTCGGAGCATGAAAAACGTCCAAATGTTGAAACCATTCTACTTTGCGTAGAATAATTTCAAAGACGTTGTTCTTTGAATTACGTTTGCTGGAATCAACTATTGCGATAGTTTAAGTACCATAAAAACTGTTGATAATTCGAAACGTTGAAGTTTTGAGTGAATTGATGAATATTTTTCTATTTATCAACTGTTTTTCGTGGTTATGAAACAATTAAAACAGTTGATTTCATGAACGTTGTGATATTTTTTGTATAACCAGAACCAACTACTTTTATATCGTTAAATTAACTATATTAACATAGTAAAAATAACTATTTTCAGTAGTTCGTTTAACGATTTTGAATGAATCGTTGCAATACTATTAAAAATAGTTGAACCAACCAAGAGTTTTTCTTTCAGTGTATGTTTGGGAATACGTTGCCCGCATTAATTCGGCACTTGCTAGCAGAAGAATGTATTGCCAAGTGCTTGGTAAATCGTATAGTAGTTTTGTGGTTTTCAAAATGTCATACATTGGATGCAAGCAAGGTAGTGAAATGTTATTATACATGTACAGTATTATGCAGTATGTAATTTAATTTCGAAGATTCATTTTTCCTGGCTAATATAAAACAATCGGTTTTCCACTTCGCCTCACCAAAGCATGAAGTTTGTCGAAAATTTTATTGAGAAATGATAACAAAATTTTTACGTGTATTAAACATGTACCCACTAGGGGGCCAATCTCTTCGGTAAGGATGGACATGAGTCACAACCCCGGTAGGGTTGGAGTGCAGTCACAAGCATCGCCGCAGAAGCCAACTGGCGAACCAAAAAGGATTTCAACATTTTTAGTGCTACTTTCAGTTTTTCGGGCAGATTTGATTTTGACGTATCTTAGAAACTAGGCCGCTTTTTCGCAGATTTGTATGGAAATTTCGCCCGAAACAACTCAGAAAGCTCCCCAAACTCATGCTAGACAAAAAAAAAATTTAAAATATTGACGTTTTTGCCCAATTTCCCCTATCAACAATTTTGTCGCCGTTAATATGCCCCCGACCACTTTCAATCATCGAAAGCGCCATAAAGGCAGTTTTTGCCAAACTATGGCCAAAAAAACCCTTACTCCCCTACAAAGCCGAAATTTTTGTACCACAGCAATAGGTCTTGGCCCGTTATGTCCGAAACCACTCTAACCCGAAATTGGCCGATTTTGTCCGATTTCAGCTACTTTTGCCGTATCTTCGAAACTAGGCCGCTTTTTCCTAGACTTGTATGGAAATTTCGCCCGAAACTACTTAGAAAGGTCCCCGAATTCATGCTAGACCAAAAACAAATTTTTGGGAAATATGGACGTTTTTTCGCCCTTAAAATATCACTAATATACTCCCCGACCACTTAAGGGGGCAAGATGGTTTCCGAGGCCAAAAAAAAGCCGATTTTTGCGATTTTTTTCTCAGCTTTGAGTCAAAATAATTACTAATTTTTTATAACAGATTAAAGAACTATATTTTGAGAGTATCAAGGAGTTATTGTATAAAAAATATGAATTAGTTATCCCGTGGTGGCAGTAGATCAAAGGCGCTTCGAAAAAAAGGTGTCGTGCGGTGCGTAAAACCTGGCCTGACAGTGTTATCTGAAATCAAAAAATCGAAGTGATTTTCTTAATATATTAGTTTTTTTCGCGGATGAACGAAACTATATTGAAAAATATGCGATTTCCGATTTTTGGTGCGGTTTTTAATTTGGAGGTACCATTGTCACATAAAAAACCAGCCTTTGATTGCCTGTAAAAAATAGTAAAAAATGTTTTTGAAAAAAAAACCATCGTTCATTTGCGAGTATTTATCACATTAAAGATGTCCGGCAAAGTTCATTGAGATCGGTGCATTACTTTTTGAGTTATGTTACGCACCGACTTCAAAAATGTAGTTCGGAGTTTCGAGCTAGACTATTTCGGTTTCTCGTTGAAATATACCTGGCAACACGATCATAAAATAACCGGTATCTCTGCGAGTTTTAGTCCGATCGCCTCGAAATTTTCAAAGGATATTCCTGAGATGTTGTACTTTCATATAAAAAAATAATTGAAATTTTTTTTTTGTTTAAGTCGGAAACCATCCTGCCCCCATCATCGAAAGCGCCATAAAGGCAGTTTTTGCCAAACTATGACTAAAAAACCCCTTACTCGCCTACAAAACCGAAATTTTTGTATCACAGCAACAGGTCTTGGCCCGTTAAATCCCAAACCACTCTAACCCAAAATTGGCCGATTTTGTCCGATTTCAGCTACTTTTGCCCTAAAAACTTTTTGAATAAGTAAATAAAAAAATAAGTGAATAAAATACTTGCAAGTCCGAAAATACTCGCAAGGGTAGAAAGAAAAGAATCTGAATAGATGAGCATTTAAAATTTTCTGTATTGCAAAAAAGCAATGAGCAGTGGAACAGCATGAGCAGAAAACAATCAAATTGCTCACTGCTCGCCTCAAAACTATCTGCTCTGCAAAAGAGCAGTGAGCAAATGAACAGCATGAGCAGAGAGCAATCGCACTGCTCACTGCTCTTTTCAAAGAGCAGTGCGATTAGTAGCAGTGATCGCAGGAGCAGTCCCATCTCTAGTGTCTAGTAAGTGATAGTTATATAAATGTAAAAGAATTCTATATTTTGGTTTCTTAAGTTAAGTCAACATTTTTGGAGTTATTCTTAATACATTTGAGTATTAATTTTTATCTTAATGTTATTGCTGTAACACAGTTGTTCTTATCCTGTTCAATATTTCCTATCCCAGTTGCCTGATCCCATCCCAGTATCCTCAGGTGTACACGCTAGTTAAACAACGATAGTAGAAGCAACATAAGGAGGACACAGCTGTCTTTGCCAATATACAATAATACGATACAAAGCGGATGAAGCTGAGATAATCAACAGACAATATTTAACTGAATGAATTCGTCGAACCCGATGGCCAGTATCGATAGGACAAGGCAAACCCCAAGGTCCATGAAAAATTATAAGTGGAGGAGACAGCACTCAAAACTTTGCAAACGAAGTATTTTATTGGTTGATGCAGGTCATGAGTCTGAGCGAGTTTACAGCCTCCCTCACCCCGTCTATTTAAAACTCGGACTGTTTCAATTTTTCACTCCACTAAACTATATTTTCGGGGTAATTTCAGGAAACCGTAATATTCGCCAGTATTTAACATCAACTGCAAAACACCCTATATTGAATCGCATAACTGACCCTCACAACATATTTAGAGTTCGATCAAGAGAAAGTTATGCCTCAAAAATTATGCAAACATCGAACTTACACTGTGGTTGTTTACAATAGTGTGGGAAGATATATATGTTGTTTACCGCTACACTACTTGTGAATATCCAATTTATCAACAATCAAGAGTAAAACGCTTATGTCCACCAACGCATAGCCACTGCAGCTGACCTAAGCATACTTGATTGATATGAGCAACCGTCCGTTCAGTACCCCTCAAAGCATCGCTTCTGATTACAATTTATTATAGACTTACATATAGTATCAAACGGTATAGTAGACAAAGGCCAGTCCAACAAAATGGAATTTTCGCCTCGAACATCACTCAAATATCTGCCCAACAGTCTTTATGTATGTGTGCAAAGTAGAATTTAGCCGCATAAATTACTTCGCTAATTATATCGGCCGCGGGAGGGCATGAAATCGTGCGGAAAAAGTGAGTGTACGATGCCATCATCAAGATCATTCATTTCATCAAGTAGCATATGAACAAAAGAGACGTGGATGCTATTAACATAAAATGTATCTTTTCATAAACAAATATTGAAAAACGTGCTGTGAAATTCACTTTCGTAAACGTCGTTTCACTCGTTTCTAATAATTTAAATGATAAAGTGATTTGCATCAAGTCAGTTTTTGGTTGATGGAAGTTTGACGCCACTATATGTAGTTGATCAGTAAATATGTTGCATTAGAAAATATTTATAAATGATTTTCGTACGGCAAGCGCATTTCTTTCGAAAAACATATAAATTAAATTTTTTTGTGCTTTAACTACTCGTATTCTACGCTTTCCCGAGCAAATGAAATTTTAATAATCAACCTGCCGTTTTTTTAATGTTATTAATTTCGTTATATTTTTAGAAAACTGAAGTGATTCAAGAAAAAATGAGCCAACTGCTTATTGGCCAACATTCAAAGGAGAATAATACCGAAGTTTGGCGACAGCCATGTCAGTGCATATGAAATACGAGGAATCGCTTTGAAAGTAGGTACTTGACAGTTTTTAATGAGCACGATTTTCGTGATTTGACTGCTAATATGCACCAGTTCTTCAACTTCAACTGGCATCAAAATAAGCCATAGTGCATAACAGAAGGAAATGTTGTTAGTGCATGGTGTACATGGTGTTTTTTTTTATAAAGGCTAAAATTTATTTATGTACAAGTTGATGCACTTTCAATACACAAACATGCTGACAAACCAAACGGGTGTGATTGAAGGCTCTGCTTTGATAGCATTACACTTGAAATGTTGAATTCCGTTCGAATTGAAAGATGAAATATGATATTTCCTTCTCGAGAATGAATTTCCCGGCAGCAAAGTTTTTCAAGTGATGCAGGTTTCTCCAGGATATACATAGCAGTTGACTTGAGAGTTTTTCAGTTTGAGAAAACTGGATGTTTGAGCTCGGTTATCAAAGTCAGACAGGGAGTATGCACTTATTTGCTTAATGTTGGTTGTTAATACTCGTACTTTTGTTGGATGGAACGTTTATCTTGAAGTATATGGAAACTTAGTTGTGACTACGCATACGAATAGAGTAAATATGAAAGAATTCAAGTCGATATATAAAAAATCAGATACGTGTGCCTGCAGAGAGAATGAAAGATATCTTTTCGATTGAAAAAATCAACAATTTTTTTATTCGTGAAATTCTTGTTCTTATTATGTCAGACATTAACTTTAGGAGGTTATAATATGAAATATTAAGTATACTGATATAGAACGAGTAAAAATGGGCGCAATATTTTTGGAAAACGACCCCTCAGTAGGATAACAATATAAATAATAGTAAATAATATATATACGCGAGTTCGAATCCCGCCGTATACTCGTGATTATAATTGTTCGTCTTGTGTTGTCTTAATAGCCGGCAACTGGGCATAAAACCAGTACTTCACAAGAATAACATGAGTTACCTCATTCAGCGAAAAGTTCAACACATCAGATTTTGAAAAAAAAAAACCTCTAGATATATGAGTACGCTAAAAAAAAATCAGATGGCATAATAGCTCTATCGTACTGATCTTTCATTGCATTTGTAGTACTGCAGAGCTGTCCTTAATCTGACCAAGAATGACCTCCCAATTTCAGGAGCATTCTATGACCGCGGACGAGCAGCTTTATGAAAACACACACCATAATAATTGCCCTAATTGACAATAAGGTCTTTTAAAAACACCGATTGGGGCAAATTTCAGCGCGACATAGACGTTGCGGTAGGAAATCTTGAGGTTTCTGTGACGGCAAACTTAACAAACCGTGAGATTGATAATCTAATAGAGTCCGTCAATGGCGTCATAAACGAAACCGTTGTCCACAATACACGCTTGATCACACTTAACAAATATCAGGATCACACACTACCGCCGGAAATCGTTAAGCACATGAAAGTGAGACATATTTGGCGCTGCAAGTTAAAGCGGATTTTTCATAGGCATGGGAGGGATCACCCGTCGTACAAGTCACTACTTTCGAGTATCAACTGTCTCAGCAAAATAATTGCTGAGATGGTTGGTAAATTTCGCAGTGAGTGCCTTGTGCAGCGGCTGGCTGACATCCGACCAGGCCCCGACATGTTTAAAGAAATCAATCTGCTTTCTGGCCAATACAAACGCCAGGAGATGGTGGTAACGATTGACAATGTCGCTGTACGCAACCCTGACCGTCAGGCAGAGTTATTTGCATCGACATTCCAATCGCAGCTGAATGCCGTTCCGCCCGACAGTTCTGCTCTTAACAGCCAAATAGTAAAAGAGGAAGTTAATTGCTTCCTCAATACACATAATGAGCCTTTGGCCACATTTTCATCTGAAAACCCTTCGGATGATCCGCAAAATGCAGATGACCGGTTTCACTCTGCCAATACTGAATACTTGGTGCAACTGCTGCGCAGTATAAAGAGCAAGAAGTCTTCTGGGCATGATGGAATGTCTAATTTCATTATTAAACATCTACCAATCTCCATGCTCAGAATTATTACCATTATTTTCAACCACGCCCTGAACAATGGCTACTTTCCGAACACATGGAAAGTAGCAAAGATTGTTCCCATTCATAAGAAGGGCAAAACTAAAGAGGCCAGCAATTTCCGTCCAATTTCCTTGCTTCCAATTTGGGGAAGCTTTTTGAGAGAATGTGGATGGAAATAATTAAAAACCACTGTGAGCTCACACAGGTAATACCTAACCACCAGTTTGGCTTTAGGCGCAGGCACGGCACTCAGCACGCCATCTCGCACTTGCATGATCAAATTGTGTCTCACTTGAATGAAAAAAACATTCCGACAGTAGTGTGTGCCTTAGATATCGAGAAGGCTTTCGATTCCGTTTGGCACGAAGGCCTTTTATTTAAGTTGATCAAGTTTGGATTCCCAAAAGAGGTAATAAAACTCGCCGCAAGCTTTCTTACCAACAGACAATACTATGTCAGCGTTAATGGAGCAGATTCTCTCATAGAGCCTGTGACATCAGGAGTGCTACAAGGTTCTGTCACTGGACCAGTTCTTTATACCATATTCACCGCTGACCTACCTATTCCAGTGGGCCAAACCCAAGTTCAAATCCTCCAATATGCCGATGACACGCTCTTATTCGCGTCGAACCAAGACCCGCTCAAAGCAGCGAAGAGCCTGGAATACTACTTGGTAGAACTAAGTCTTTACTTTGACGAATGGGCATCAAACCAAACAGCAGTAAGACTCAGCTGTGTGTATTTTGCAATCCTTCCAAGTATCGGGGATCTCAAACTATCCGCAACAAGGCCAAAAAACTCGCTGTCTCGTTCGGAAAATCTAAGATTACTCCTAGTTCATCTCTAAAGTACCTCGGAATCGATTTCCAGGAATTTTTAAAGTTTAATCCCTTTGAGCGGCGAAAAATCAAAGCTGCCAAATCCGCATTTCAACGCATCCGACCTCTTTTTGGCCAAAAAGATGGGCATGACCACCAAAGCTAAATCCATTTGCTATCAAACCCTCATCCGACCCATCCTGACTTATGCATCCCCATCCTGGATTACCTGCTCAAAGACGGTCATGACCGAAGCGGAGGTATTCGAAAGAAGAATCCTCCGCTTCTGCAGTGGCAGGTTCTACAACCCGGTAACTAAAAAGTGGCCGAAGAACCTTCTCCTATATCAGGAGTCAGGATTGAAGCCACTTAGGGACCGTGTTGTGGAATTGACGACACGATTCTACAGACAAACAGACGGACATGAGAACGCACTGATTCGGTCACTAGGGCGTACAGGTGGTTCTAATGAAACATTTATGCGCCCCGCGAAGATAGCAGTGCAGCGGCAGCTCACGGATGCGCTGTTCACCTACACAGGCCACCCGACGAACAGAAGGGGCTAGATTTAAGACCTAGGTTAAGATTTAGGTCTAATTAGACTAAGTTAGTTATAATTAGGCATAAGTTAGATCGTATTTTAGGGTAAGGTAGTTTTTAAGAAAATCATTGCTAGGGCAATCCCAGCTGCTGTACAGGGTGGGTGATACAATTAGAGTGTAAGAATATAAAATTTGTGCCGAAAAAAAACCAACCAGAGCTAGCAGGCTAAAATAGTATAGCCGCTAGATTGTAAGCTTTCTTGTTAATTAAACTTTAAGTTAGGCTAAGAATGTACGGTTAATTTAAAATAAAATATTTTTCAATTCAATTCAATTCAATTCATTTGCTACAGGCACTTCAATGCGAATAAACTTCTATTTATCGCGCCGTTGATCTGTGTTGTTTTTGTTTCTTGAATTTTTGATTGTGCTTAGACATTGCTTTGGGTGATTTTTAGCAAGATCTTGCAAACTGAAGTGCCAAAATTGAGCAGTTGTTGTAAAATGGGTCGTCGCACCACCACTTTGAAAAAGGACAAAGTGTACGGAAAATTGCTGAAAGTATGAATTGGAGTGTCTCTACAGTGCAGCACATAATTGAGCGCTTCGTACACGAAAATCGGGTAGAAAATAAGAGGAGAAATGCGCTAAACAATACTTTCACCGTATCCGACGAACGATCCATTGTAAGGAAAGTGAAAGCAAACCCGAAGATTTCCCCTCCGAAATTGGTTATTGAGGTTTATCGTGAAATAAGGTAGTCATGTAGTGCTGAAACCACCCGATGAATGCTCCGTGACCATGATTTCAACGGGCGAGTAGCTCGTAGGAAGCAATTCAATTTCCACAAAAAAATACAATAAGCCGATTTGCCTTTGCCAAAGATCATGTGGGAAAGCCATACGCGTTCTGGAATACGGTTATTTTTGCGGAGAGTCCAAGTTTAACAATTTGGGCTCCGACGGAATGTCATATGTCTGGCGCAAGGCAAACACTGAGCAAAACAAAGAGAACCTCAAAGCTTCTGTGAAGCATGGTGGTGGCAATGTGATGGTTTGGGTCTGCATGTCCGCAGGCGGAGTCGGAAATTTAAAGTTTTTTGAGGAAACAATGGACGAAACAATGGACAAAACAAAGTACATCGATGTACTCAAAAACAATTTGCTGCAAAGTGCTGAAAAACTGGGTGTTCGCAACCAATTTCGGTTGTACCAAGATAACGATCCAAAGCACAAGTCGGAAATTTTGCAGTCCTGACTAATTTGGAATTGCCCTCATTTGATGTCTCTGCCGGCACAGTCACCAGATATGAAAGTCATTGAAAATCTGAGGACTTTGTTGGATAATAACATTAAAAAACACAAGATTTCTAATAAACAAGACCTGAAGAAAGCAGTGCTAAAGGAATGGCAAAAAATTACTCCTGACATCACAAAAAAGCTCATTGACTGAATGCCGAACAGGTTGCAGGCTCTGCTTAAGGGCTATCATACGAAGTATTAAAATTAACTGGAAACCTTATAATTCACAACAATTTTAATGTTTAATCGAACTGTATCAAATAAGCTGTGATATGAAATTTTGTTATTACTTTTGGTTTTTTGTTTTTTAAGACGTAAAACAGCAACTTTGTAACAAATATAAACTTGTTTAATAAACAACAAACATTTTTCTTCAAAATGACATTCATATTTTTTGATATTGTTCTTATGTTCTGAATTATTACAACTTACATTTTTAAAGAAGTACTGTATCAAATAAGCTGTGAGCCACTGTATTACGCGGCACACATTCATCCACTGGTGTGGAACAACTCGTGATGGTTGCGTTTTTTTTCATTTTCTTTGAAAATGTTGCAGAGTCAAATGTTACGATCAATAAATAATGGTAAAGAACTTTGCTTGAGAACTTCTTTCCACTCTTGCGAGCGGACAACAAGGAAAACATATGGTTTGAGCAAAATGGTGATACAGCCCACACTGCTCAACTTTAATTTTTGGTGCGAATTTTCGATAGTTTAGATACTACAATACTAAATTTTCCCCATCACTAATATCAAATTCAAATCAAAACCGAATAAGCAGCAACTCCAAGGTAGATTTTTACATAATTTTACATATTTTGATCTTGAATTTCAAATATGTTGTTTTGCAAATTAAACTATTTAACCCTGAAATTAGTTTTCATACTTAGACATTTCTTTCACAATCATCCATCACGAAAACGCTACGCTTTATGCGCTTTTCAAATTCTTGAAGGTTCTTTTGTTCCGCGAAATAAATCAACGCATGCGATTCGTCTTAAGATTACTGTATATCGGTCTATCAAAAACTCCAAAGAAATTAATCAATGTGCGGCTGCTTCGCGCTTAAGAAGGGCAATGACTTAGCGCTTAACCACATTCTTTTTTAGGCCATTTCAATTCGAAGCAGCATTCCAAATTCGTGTAATGATAACCGTAAATATTCATTTTACAAATTGAAACTTCATCACATACGGTATCTTGCCTAGTGATGAGATTAAGATGCTTAAGGTAATAATTACGTTTTTCCTTCAGATGCCCGAATCATGCTGATCCACACACATTCTTCAAGTGTAGGTGAAATTAAATCTTCTCAGCTCCAGTGAAACTATTAGGGGGAAATATGCTCTCGAAGTGCATTAGCAAGCTATGTTAGCTAATGCGATATTATGGTGACTGTACACCGGGACCGGACCAAAGCGTAAATAGAGTTTAATCGACACATACCATACTATATTTTTATTCGTTCCTGTCTCTATTAATTATGTAGATATTTCCATCCGCACTGTGTATCGCAAACGAGTTTAAGGCTTTACAATTCCATTTCGAGAAAAATCGAATATTTTGCAAAACAAATCAAACGTGCTCTGCAATTTTATTGTAATCTACATTTATAGTAGCTTTCCTAGGCATCAAACAATAAATTATTGCAGCGCATTAGACTGTGGGCGTAATGCTACGTATTTTTGTAAGTATCTGAAGTGCTAGTAGAAAAGTAGCAATCGGTAGTTGATTTGTCTTTTCGCAGTTATATTAGTTAAACGGTAAAATTTCTGAAGTACTGAATATTTTTGATTGCCATGTAACGAGTTCGCTACCAGTTAAAATACTGAAATTGTGCTTTTTACGCCGTTTTAGCTACGGCGTGCAGAATCAAAACTGTTTTGAAATTTACTTTCAGTGTTACCACACTGAAGCAACAAAATTAAAAAATTAAAAACAAAATCACCAAGTTAGACGTAATCAGTTTCGTCAAGTTTTAATCCCGAAAATAAACTCTCAACTTATATGAGCGCATGAACGTTTCTACTTTGGAAATCAATACCTTTCCTTGCATTTTTCAACTCCCTGCCCAGCAACGCGCTTTGTCGCGTCTAGACTAAGTTTGGTTTACTAAATTATGCCCGAGAGCTTTTGGGTCCTTTACACTGAAAAAAATCTACATGGCGCCCAGAGCTATGTAACATAGCACATTATTTATGGCCCCATACGCTATGCACTTAGTACTCTGACCTATGCAATATGGCTCCCAGCGCCATAATGTCAGAATCTACATAGCGCGTGGTCCTATGTAACATGGCGCAGCATTTATGGTCCCACACGCTATGTGCATAGTACCCTGAATTATGCAGCTGTACCCTGAGCTAAACGACTGGCAACACGTGCGAGTTTACAATCACCTCCTAGTAAAGCTATTACTACACCTTTACGGTTGTTTCATTGGGCAAAGTCGGCTTTATCCCTAACAGCAACTTACTATTGCTCATCAGAGGAACTTCAACGCCAGAGAATATTTTTAAAACCACGGTTTGATTCCTCTCTTACTATTCCCGGGACTAAGAAATTTCACTGTTTTATTCCAGTTACTGAAGGCCAGCTTATAAAAAGAACAAGTTTAAGTAATGAGTGTCAAATTGTAAAAATTGTGAAATAAATTCATTTTTCCATAAATCATTTTTTTTTTTCATTTAGTAAATAAGCGTTAGCAATTGTTTTATATTTTAACCTCTATATGTAAGTGAATTATATATGTAATTGTAAAAACTGTGAAATAAATTCATTTTTCCATAAACAAGTCTGTTTTTTTATTAAATAAATTAGCATTAGCAACTTTTAATATTGAAACTATATAGCTATATTTCAACTATATTAATTATATATATATAATATTTTAACAATAAAGCAATAATTTTACTAAAAATGTTTTGTTTTCACACTCACTAGCTATCCTAATCAAGCTCCGGGTGCCACGCTTTATACGACTTGTATGTACTAAAATTCATATACCTCCCAAACTACTCGCCATCCCATTCTAAAATTTTTATGATAAAACAAGTATAGTTTAAGCTTTGTTTTACCAAAAAAAAAAAAAAAATTAACCTGGTCCAAGTTAGTCAAATAATGAGTTGAAATGGTTACTTCCGGTTTTACACGGGAAAAAAAATTTTTATTTCCAAATCTAATTTTAAAATGAAAAAGAACAGTTGATTTTCTATACCAATCAATATGTTTAATGTTTTTAATATTTTTTTTTCAATCTCAAAATCGGCTTCAAAAAAAACCCTTCATCAGCTTCTTCAATTCTTCAGAAGCCCATAACTTGGCAACTGAACCTCATAGAAGGAAAAAAATTGTGCATCCACGTTCATATCCTCTAGAAGTACCATTATGCATAATATGAACAAAATCCGGACTCTCGACTTTTTTTCGTTGTCCGCTTCACGTGAAATGCCCCAGTTTTATCTTCCGGCTAATGTGTAATTCCACGGATTAATAAAGGCCCCCACTCACGAGCAGTCCATCAGTCCAAATGGCCTGAGGCCAGGCCAAAATCTTACCGTGTGTGGGAGAACTCGGAAGGACTCATGGACTCAAGGAACCAAATTAGATTTCCAATCAATCCAAAGTCCATGGACTTAGGCCATCGGGCTATTTTTTGGCTCGACCGTGTGTGTGGGAAAATAGTAGGGCGAATTTGGAAAATCCATAAAATGGACTAGTCGTGTGTGTTGAAGCCTCAGTATAAACAACGTGGCAGTCTTGCTTTGCACGCTGACCTGTGACAAGCTCATTGATTGTTTATTTTATTTAATCGAAAAATTAAGCATGGTGGATAGTGGTGGCCATGATTTTGTTTTAGAAGTTATCGAATAATATAGGTCACATGAATGTATATTATCTTATTTGACCCAAAGCCTGTAACCGCTAGCTAAGTACCGCAAAGTAGCGGTCAATCTTTCGTGAGGAGTGATAGTTAGCCTCATAGTTGTATCCTTTTGTTTGATAAAGGGGGTATGTCGTATCATCCATTCTTAAATAATTTTGACAATCAGAAGGCTCAAGTGTGAGTTCTTTTACCAAATCCACAATTTTTCCACTTCCTTTTTGGGTATCGTTGCCTTATGTTGATGCAAGTTGCAATTGCAAAAAACTCCTCCACATGCTTCTGATCTATTAATAGATTAAAAATATTTTTTTCTTCAAATTTATCTGCATTTTTTTCTAAATTAATGACAGAAAATGAAATGGACTGACTGGATCGAGGCTCTATCGTGAGTGGCGAGCT
Organism: Nemotelus pantherinus; assembly: GCA_963978885.1. Classification (NCBI taxonomy): domain Eukaryota; kingdom Metazoa; phylum Arthropoda; class Insecta; order Diptera; family Stratiomyidae; genus Nemotelus; species Nemotelus pantherinus. The sequence continues at coordinate 214,167,137 of OZ022264.1, forward strand.
AAATTGGACTTAAACCAAACGGACTCGAGCCAAATGGACTCAGGCCATTTGGACTGCTCTTGAGTGGGGGCCTTAACACGTGGCGTCCCCGTTTTTTTTTCTTGGAGCAAGTCCACCCTATTTTCTAGTGACTCGTCTCAGCCGAAAATAGCCAGCGAAGCAGGACACCAGCATTCGTCGAATGTGAACAGGAGGGTGCCTCACTAATGTGGACGACGAAGCCTTCACGACCGTTTCTAAGACATCCTGCTTCAGAGTCAAACTTATTTGTTCTTCCTTGATAACTTACAATCACACTGATGGTACTGGACTTCGGTTCAGTTGAGATAGACTGAACTTGACTGGCCTTCGGTTCAGTTTAGATACCCTGCCAATCCCTAAGCCTGCAAATCGCCACAGCGATCAGTCGACAGCCGAATAGAGGGAATAGCATGTAATATATGAAAATATGCACGTGCCATATCAATTCGGACTGGTGGAAGTTGGACACTCAACGCTGCAACATGATAGAATCAGGGCCGGCGGCCATGAGTAGGGTGACGTCGGAGTCCAAATGTGCACTCAGATGAAACCAACTCCTATGGCGGTTTGCAGGCGTCAATTGGATTAGAAAGCCTTCCCTAGATAAAAGTAGACGAAAGGGCGTCAACACAAGACGCGGCCAAGGTGATCTTGTAGTGCACCATCGAGGAACTTCTCAAATTTGCCAGGTTAACGAAGGAGGGATCACTTCGCATTGTTCACGGTCACATTACATTGACCTGCAGCGACGTCTGATTGGCTTTGGTCAGCCATCTTGAGGATTCTTGTAGTAGAGGAGAAGTCCGTGCCCAAGCTGATTACGCCTGAAATTGCGGCGCTCAACTTAAATATTTGTGAGGGAGAGAGCACAAAAGAGAGAGAACCCGAATCTAAAGGTTTCCACTTGGAGATTGTTCTAAGTAGTGGAACTTGAAGATCGGTCGGCGGAGCTTGCTCTTACCGTCGCAGCAAAAACAGTGCTTAAACTGGGTATCGATTACGGGCCAACGGAGGATTGATTAAGTTTGCTCTGAAGAGGATCACCATTAAGGTTGGGGCAGTAAAGGATACTCAAGGGAACCGAATTGTAAGTGGTTCGAGCAAATCTGCATCACAGCAGCGTGCCGACGACCAATCTGCTTCGGCATCTGGTATCGCCCTGATACAGAAACCGCTTCTAAATAAGAGTACGATCTTTGAATTCGGCACCTGTCCCATTGTGTTCCAGCCAACAGTTAAGGACAAAACAAGGACTTGCAAAGTGTAATTTTGATTCCCGCAGATTTATGACGGTGACACAACTATTATTTGTTAGTAAAAGAAGATCACGGGTGGGGCTACGCATTACTGCATGCTATCAGGAGTCTACCTACCACAAGATATGGATCCTACCACAGCAGGACCGAAAAGAGGGCCATTCGCGGCTATGAAGGCTGATGTTTTTATCGGCTTTGGCGCAAATGCTCAGCACAAGATATTTATTATCAGGAGCAGGGCTATATCATTTATTACCAGGAACAGGGCTGAGTTATATGATAATATCTTGACAAGTTCATATATATTAGAAAGCGTCCACATGTGCCAGGTTTCTGACCTGCCCTCGCTCTCGGACCACCAATCGTTATTTTGTAATGTCGTTAGTTCGGAATTCGAGAGGATGACAATGGCAAGTTTCATCTAGGAAAACAGAGAGACTCAAGGGAGTTACCCGACAGAACACAGGACAAATTAACAAGCAGATGAACCGTTTAAAAAAAATCTTGGTATCAGATTTCAAAAACATGTGCTCCGAGAAATCCATAAGGAAAAAAAATATCCTATTACGGGTGCAAGAGGTAGATCACCAAGAGTGTTTAATAACGCAATGCGGTCCGGCAAAACGGTGGACTGGACAATGGAGATACGACGAGCTAATCGTGACTTATGAAGTGTATTCTCTGAGAGCATCGAGGGGAGTACAGAAGCCGCTAGAATTAGGGGGTCCTAGGTGTAAATCGCAGGTTACCTACATTCTATGTACTTAGGGAAAGTGGGGTTTGGGCAGAGGCCCCGAACGAATGTCTGCACATACTAGTGCAAACTCACTTCGCGGAATCAGCTAGCCTGGTGTCACAGTATAACCAATTTCGGAAAACACCGCTCATTAAGGAAACAACAAATATAGTCGAAATTGGGTGGACATTGGGCACATTTAGGTACGGATGAGTAAAAAAAGCAGAGGGTAAAAATAGCAAGGATTGTTTCAAGATCAAGCAGAAAAGAAATGCAAGAGCCGAAAGAAAACCTGGAAGGCCAATGGTATGGTGCAGGCATCGCATATTGAATATATCTTGAAAAATACATTGTCTATGGACGTAGTACATAGGACTTTTTGTTTATATTGCTTCGTTCATTTGTTATTAACAATTTTCTGGCGATTTTTTAAGCAAATTTTTCACTTTTCACTTTAGAAGAGCGCCATTTGGCCACAAATCAATATATCGAAGAAAAATCCTACGTACTTCTATAGCTGTTATTATATATAATCGAAAAAAAATTAATTGGCTCATCATAATTCAAAAATTACAGGAGGCTGTGTGTCCGGCCGTGGACTCTGGACAAACGGAGACGTAATCGCAAAAACGCTGCACAGCCGCCATTTTGAATTTAGTCGCTTCAACAAAAATGATTATATACAGTCACTGATACGTATCATAAACACCCTTTTTGTAATCTCGATTTATTTAACTTAACTTATTTAGCTTAACATCTTTTAAGCGAAAACCCTGGTGGGTTTGGTGGTACTTATCAAAAATGCGTTTCCTCAAACGTCTGACCTTTTGCAATCAGCGCTAGACCAGGTCGATATCTGGGGCAAAAGCCGGGTTTTGGGCAAAGATTATACTTGTACTCTTCACAACAAAAGACAAAGTGCCGCCTACTACCACATCCATCTTCAACGGAATAACATTAAAGCGTTAGGCCCACAGAATTTGATAGGTTGTAGCGGTGAGCGATATACTTCGTCATTGCCGGCGCCGGTCATCGACTAGGTTACTCCATACACAATACGAAAACTAATTTTCACTTTATGACAAATAAGTACCGCTCGAATCCAGATTCAAATCCGCGACCTCAGACTCCGATGGCTCTACCCATTATGCTATAATAACTTTTCGAATCGTAAAGCAATTTAGTCTATTTTGATCCTATGTGACGAGGCTACGTTCATGTACATAGTATCCTTGAAGCTATATTTTATAGCTCAGGATACTATGTGCATAGTGTATGCGACCATAAATGCTGCGCTATGTTACATGAGAGAATGTGCTACTCAGATTATGACATTATGGCCCTGGGAACTACATCTATAAAATACACTCATCCAGGAAAAGTCTCGGTGATTCGAGGGAAGGAAGATGAAGGAACGACAGATGATCAGGAAGCTGACATTTATAGAATAGGGTGCGAGTAAATTTGCGTTCAACAGACTCCAACGCAATATTTAAGTAGACATAACGAGGACACCAAACTTGAAAGCAATATTCAAGGACACTACACACAAAGGAGAGGAAAAGGTGTACACAGGTGGAATAATTCACGAAGTCTTTAGAGGATCTAATAATAAAACCTGATAATTTACAGGCCCTGGCAGTAATGTATGATATATGCTTATCAAATTTGAAAATTATCAACAAAATTAAGAGGAGAGCCAGAAACAGAATAGGAGAACATCAAAGGTGAAATTTTCAAACAGAAAGACGTTTTGTGACATTTCGCGATGTTCAAAGTGAGAGCACTGGCAGCGCAACAAGTCTGTGGGCTATTAAGATCATTTTGTAAAAGCATACAGTCCTCTTGTGTCCACAGTCCTCTTGTCTCACTCGAAACATCTTGATATCGTCGGCATATAAAAGACAAGAAGATCGGATTAAAGAAGGGAGATCGTTTATGAATAAAAGCAAGAAGAGGTTAAAGGGGAATTGAAGAGGAGGAGTTAACAATTATAATACAGGTACGGCCAAGGATGTAAGAGTTAAACCAGAAAGAAGAGGACCAGCAATGCCATCGCTCCTTAGCTTTTGAAGAAGGAGATTATGATTGACAGAGTCAAAGAATTTGGAAAAGTCGGTACATAGTACGTCACTCTGCGTTTGATGGTCAAGAGCGGATGCGATTTCAAGAGGGTTCGTTCGAAACGAATGCAATATAGGAGAAGATGTGGAGAGAAGATTTTGGGAAATAGAGGAGCATTGTTGTGAGAAGAGGAAAAATAAGAAGCAGAAAGTTCACACACTTCATGTGGAGTGGAGGCAGCTGTAACACCCAAGTGCATACCATTTTTCAAGGAACGGATGAATGCCCAAAACAATTTCGGGTGGAAGGTCAGGAGGAACGTAGGGAAAGAGAGCAGCGTTTAAGGAAAGTGATGATTTTGCGAGATTGGACATAGCAAGATCCATAATTGTATTGCTGGCATTTGGTATATTATTAAGCTATGAGAGGGAACAAAGTGAAAGAAACGAACACGTTATTAAAGAGACACTATTAGTCGAGATGATAACCGAATATTCAACATCCCAATCTAGAGTTGGAAGATTAAAATCACCACATAGCAGAACATATGCGGTAGAAAAACGACTGTTGAGGTAAGAAGAGAGTTCCGCAAGGAATTGTTCATATTTCGACAGAGGAAGGTTACAGGGGATATATATCGAAGCGACGACTATTGTTTTGGCAGAAGGTAAGGAGATACGCATAAAAATACATTCAATAGAAGGGGAAATCACGACAGAGTGTTCTGTTTAGTACCTTATTTATACGGATGAGGACGCCTCCACCATTGGATTTACCACTAATTAAACGACTCCGGTCCTTACGGAAAACTGTATAGTCGGTTAAGGTTTCTGAACTAAAGATACCATCAGTGAGCCAGGTTTCTGTAAGGCATATTATATCGTCCGGAGCTAAAGTGGCAGAAAGCCTGAACTCATTAGTTTTGGACCTCAAACCGCGGACATTTTGGTAACAGATTCTTAATCCTAAGTTCTGGAGCTCCTTGCTCGTCTCGGACGAAAATTCTTTCGAGGAATTCTGCTGATTCCTTGAGTAGAACCTCAGGAGGCAAAAAGTCGTTTTGTAAAAGCTCGTTAACGCCAGTAGATACTGTAATACGAAAGGATGCCACTTCCTGGTTCTGCAAGTTATCCGACGTCAGTTTTTTTGCACTGAAGAAGTGGTGGCATGTAACCAAGCTTAGCAGCCGCAAAATGCTTGATCGTCCCGGCTGAAGTGTTGTAGTCAATACGAGATATGAAGACCTGCAGCGGCGGACCCACCACTTTGACGTGGAGAAGTACACCATTAAGCCCAGAAGATTCAACATGCGCACTGGATGACCATGCGTTGCTCTGAAGTCGGTAGGAGATCCGGAAGTGGAAGGAATATCGAAAAGTAGTAACGGAGAAGTAGGAGGTCGATGGTGAGGCTAGTGCAGTGGCTGCTGATCATTAGGAATAGGTAGCGGCAATTGAAGTGCAAAAAGTGCAAAGTGTATGCAACCTTTTATACTATGTTTTACATAGGATATGTTTTATGTTTTACATAGGATTAGACGCTATTTGAATATTTTTCAGTGTAGTTTCGTAGTGGCAGTATGATGCCATCGCAACAAACCAAAATCAGCCCGACATCGTCGTCCGAAAATTTTTCTAAATGTGTTAAAGTCTGTCGGCCAAAATCGCTTCGCTATGATAGCGTGCGTATCGCTATGAAAGCGCTAAATGTGCTTAAAGCTTAAAACTTGTTAATGCTAATAAATATTAGGGCCTTACACTAGACAGGAAACTGAACTGGAGAGGCTAATATAAAGTACAGAATTGATAAAGCTCGTACCTAAACTTTCTGGTGGATCTACCTACCGCAATACCGGGGGTCTTAAACCTCGGGTCGCCTACTGTATATTCACACGTATAGCGATGCCGATTCTGGTTCATGGAACGATCTTGTGGTGAAAGGTAGCAAAGAGCAAGATCAATATTACGGATGCATTAAGAACCACATCAACAGCCAGGTTAGAGATAATTCTGATGCCTATTTTCCTAGATCGTTTAATCCTTAGAGGCACAGGCTTACCGATACTATGCGCTAAAAGTTCTAGCATGTAGTAGGATTTAAATCAGTGGGCCTCACACGTATTCTCGCGGAATGGCAGAGATTATATGGTTTTGACGCTGAGGATATAGACCTCATAAGTAAAATAAGATACCGTGATAGGAACTTAAAAGTTAAGAGTAGACTGGAGGATCAAGGGGATCAATTTGACGATGTCGATCTGATTTGAATTAAAGACGAACATAGGAGTCGACTCGGACTTTTATTCAGCGGATCTGAACCTTCATCAGTGACAGGACCCCCAAAAATAATTCTTCGAAAATCAGTAAAAAACCGGACTGTTTGCCGCACCATATTTTTCGTAAGAAAATATACTTTTTAATATTTAATTTTGCATTGCGATTCTACATTGGTGATCCAGTAAAAAATAAATGTTTCAATTTGTTGTAGCACAGATACATCGGTATTTTCAGCGCCACATGGTCTACATTTTCAGTTAATATCTATCGACTTCCTTTGTTCTGAAATATTTCATCTCTTGTTTCGATTTGTTGTCAACCAGCACATACATAACCCACTTAAATTCATTCAAATTTTTACTACCCAGCTCCAATGGTCGATTATATTCCACTTGCCACGCATATTCACTTTCGATCGCAGTCTATGGGATCAATTATGCAAATGAATGTGGGCGGATCTGGAAACTGAGTTTATCGATCAGATAATTCATCGCGGTTTATGGTGGTCTTAGGCGTGTATTATGTGACAGAATTCAGAATCAAGCAATAGGAAGGACATTAGCCTCGACACAAGTGGAATTGAAATGATACGCAATATTAAATTAATTTTCGCCGATTTGCAGGCCTACCGGTCTGTCGTTTTCCGGTCTTTTCCATACGGCAATAAGAATTAGCTCATGTTGTGTCGTGTTCGACTTCAGACCATGATCTATTGCGTCCTTGGACGTTGCCGTTGTGAAATGAAGCAAAATATTTCACCGGTATGGTGTCATTATTACACGACATAAAGATTCGGCACAAGTTTGATGCAAGCCAAGAAAGAAATTACCACAAACAACGTCGTCTGGAACAATAAATAAAAATGCCTGTCGTGCTCCATGTTCTCTATGCATGCATGCCCACTTAATCGTGATGACGATGTGCCACGCCGCGACGGGTTTCACTACAGTTCAGTTCTCAGTTGGCAAATATAGCAACTTTTATTCCGTTTCTAGTTCTTGTATTTGTATGATTTATTCTTGGTGTGACTTTATCTTCCATTTGGGCGTTAAAAATGATGGCGTTTCACAACTAAGAATAGACAACTTGATTGGAAAAATCATTCTCACATCAGCATAAGAAAATCTTACAAAGTGAAAATTTTCAAAGTTTCTTTTTCGAATCAGATTCCATCATGGAAAGAAAGATTGATAGTGTTGAGAGGTCTGCAGACACATTTTGCCAAATGTCGTCTCCTTCGAAACGTTTTCGGCGAAACATTATTTCTTTCTATTCAGATATGTATGCTTGTTTTTGGGGCCAACTTAATCCGATATGTAATGCTGACATTTTTGGGTTTTTCATGGATGCTTCGACTTTTCCGGGCGCCAGATGAGTAATTTCTTATATATTTGTGTGCATCGGATCGATAATGTTCTGGAAGGGTTAAGTACGGAAATGTGGTTTGATGATATCTTTTGCGAATATTTGAACTTTGCAGCACGAAGGACTGACAATGTTATAGTCTTGTGCAGCAGGAGCTTATACGTCTTGTAAAGACTTGAACGAAATAGTTTTGTTGGACTAAAAATGTTTCTTTCGTCGGAGCTGTTTCTAGCTGTGATTAGTTTAATTTGTTAGAATTTGCACGCGCGTATTTTTTAGCCATGTACTTTACTGTGTTCACTGGTTCAATAATTTTGTTCGTAAAGTACTTTACCAGTAATTAAAACTCATTTACATTTGACAAAACACAAAAAATATTTTATTTTTTCGTTATTTATCAACTCTGTAGTATATATACTATTATGAATATATTGCAATATTGTGCAATATTTACGAAATGTCTGGTGCTGGGAGCCCTGTGTAAGTACCATCGACAAAAATATACCAAATCTGCTTCACGTTCAGTTAAACCCACCCTGTGAATTTCGTGTTGATTGGATGACCGCACTGGAAGCTATAGGGGTGAAAAAACTTTAAGGCTGCCACCCGCAAAACTTTTCAAATTTTCCAAACCTAAATATTTGTTATTGATTATCATCGCAGGGTCATCGTCCACCATCGTCCACCACCAAAATTTTCCAAATTCCGCATTGTACAAGAACGGCAACCCATCACCAAATTACCTCTATTTTCAGCACCCGAAACTTCTGTTCACGAGAATTGATTACCGGATAATTGGATCAATTTGCAATTTGTGTAGTATCAACTAGGATTGAAATGGGGATAGCCTTGTGGTCATAGTGCCATATTGAGAATATATTGAGAAAAGAAACTGCTTTTTGGCCCATAGCCTCCGATTCCGCCATTAGATTTGTTTGAAAAATTTGGTTAGAACTACCAACTATAATTTTCGTCTCCTAAATCTTGTAAGTTTGCTCAGTAAAAAAAAGCCATTTTACCTATAATTTCCAACCCAGTCATGAAATCAAAACGAAACTCATGTAGTAAATTCACCTTATGGTAGGGCAAATCCCGTAGGAATTTAACTCAAAAATCATGAAAAGGATGCTGCCAGTTATGGTAACTTTAGTGTTTTTTGACATTTCTTTACTCAGCGATGTTGTCATTAAATTTTCAAATGGGAATGATCCTGCAATGACAATTGACAACAAATATTTAAGTTTCACTAAAACTCTTTTCACCCCTATAACTTCCAGCGCAGTCATCCAATCGAAACGAAATTCACAGGGTGGGTTTGACTTAGAGTCCCTGATAAACTTCCGAACACTAGAAATTTCGACTGCTTTTCGAATACTGTTGCCAAAAAATCATCCGATATTGTTAACACCGTCTCTAAGCTCGTACAAAACCTAATTTCGTTCGTGGCGAAGATCAAACCTCCTCCAATACCCCTGGTATAATAGTTATAGTAATAGTTTATGTTTTTCTTTTATAATATTGAAAAAATTATGTCGGAAAAATACTCATATAAAAAAATGCACTTAAAGGCAAAATTAATGTATGATCCTGTTAAAAAATGATGAGAAGCTTTGATATTTCCAACATATTTTACATAATATGTCAAGAAGTTCACTTTGGTATAGCTCATCGTATTAGTTCATTGAGTTGTGCAACACTTTTTTGTGAAAAAATTAAAGCCACAGCATAACAGTGTAGTTGGCATGAAAAAGTTCATTGTCAATCCGGCCTAATCAATGAGCACCAATCGAGCAACTTTCCATCGCGATAGACAGACCCCCGACACTGTACATGAATTATATAAATCCAGTAGTAGCCGCGGTTGACTCTCTACTACAACTTTAAGTGCTTCGACTGGCACTCCATCAGGACCCGGAGCTTTCCTGTTTTTCATCCCAAACTTGGTGGTGATCTACTCCTCCGTAAAGAGGGGAACGTCCTCCCAGTGAAGGATGATACTACCTTCCGTCCTTGGCGGGTGCGAGGGGAACAGCGAGCCGACGATGGGTTCCAGGTTTGCAACATCGCTGGGAGCGCTGCGGGTAACCAATTTGTGCCCCTCACCCCACGGGCCTATAATTGACCTCCTCGAGAAGAGTCTGCCATTTGTAGCGCTTGCTCCTCTTGATGGCTTTCGCCAATTCCTTTTTTGCTGCCGTGTGGGCTGCAGAAAGCTCGGTAGCCTGCGGTCTATTTTTGGCCCGGTGTGCTCTGCGCCTGCACGCCAAAGTGATGCGTCGCAGTTCAGCGATTTCATCGTTGCACCAGTAAATCTGCCTCCTTCCACGGAAGGGTTGCCGTCAGTGCAATGAAGCATCGCATGCTCTGCGAATCAGACCCATAGTGCTAGAGACAGTAGCTTCGAGTGCCTCACGGGTCACTGGTGCCCTAATGGATGGAGCTTCTTCCTCCAGGTTCAGGTTTATCGACGTTATCATCTCACTTCTATTTATCTTGGCTGAGTTCCAACTTAGCGTTTTCCAGAATGAGCGGTGTTGTCTTCGTCTGCTCCCAGCGATGTAGAAGGTGATGTAGTTATGGTCACTACCTGTGTAGTACTACCACGAGGGCTGCTACTCCTTCCGATGTCATGATGACATCGGGAATGGATTCGCCCACGCCGAGCCTTCGATATGTTGGCGTAGAGCTCGTGTTTAGCACCAATAGGTTCAACCTCGACACTATCTCTACTATACGCCGCCCTCTAGTGTTTTCAGTGAGCATGCCCCAGTCCAAAGCCCTAGCATTGAAGTCGCCGCCGACTATGACATGGCCGTCGATGTTACGGAGGATCCTCCAGTGAACTGCGCTTATCTTCGAATTCCTGCATTGAGTCATTAGGCGAAAAGTAACAGCTCACGTATTTCACCCATACGAAAGGCTCACCACAGCCGCCACCACGGATACCTTCGCTGAAAGCGTCAGCGATTCAGATCGCCGCGTACCCTGTGGCATCTGGAAACCAAGGGAGCGGGTTCCTCTTCCTGTAAGGCTCACTGATCAGCAGGATCTGAGCCTTTTTTCGCAGACGAGCTGCGTAAGAAGGTGGTCAGCTGCTCTGCAATGCTGCAGGTTTCCCTGGCGAACCCTTATTTTCTCCCCTGTTGTTGTCAAATGTGTCTTTGAGCACCTTGCAAGAACTCGAACCCATGACATGCCTCGCGCCATCAACGCCATACTTCTCGACGCAATGCAAGCGCTTGGGTCCTCCTTATGAGTTCCTCTCTCAATTTTATTTTATATTAGCCTTTACGCTGGTTAATTTTCTTCTTCTTATTTTCAAATCTGGTGAACGTAAGGTCGCTTCAAATTATCGTCCTATTTCCATCCTTCTATGTTTTCCAAAACCGTTGAGCGATTCGTGTTCAAAAAAATTTATGATTCTCGTAGCTATGCTTTCGTATCTAAGCATCATAGCTTTATTAAAGGTCGGTCAACATCTACAAATCTTATTGAATTTTCTCATACAGTGGTCTCGGGTTCATATCAAAACTGCCACGTTGATGCTATGTATATAAATTTCAAATTTCTCTAAAGTATTTAACTCTGTTAATCTTTAGCTACTTCTACTCAAATTAAATCACTACGGTATCTGTGAGCCTTTACCTTTCTTGGATATCTGCGTTCTTAATTTATCGCATCTGTCTTGTCTTCCTCTCAAGCGTACCGTACTTACCGTTTTCCTCCTCTTCTGGTGTACCCCAAGGATCCATACTAGAACCGCTCTTACTTAAAAGCACGCAATGCCTATCGACCTCTTTCAGCTGTATTTGCCCGCCATACAAGCTTGGAGTCCAGGATAACTCCCGGTTATTTTTCTTTGTTTTGGAGCTTAGAAGAAGGATGTACTCGTAACTTTATACTTGCTCGCAAAGAACAATAGTTATGTTTTTTAGAGTTTGCACTTAGGTTACACTCTCGGCATCATTTCAAGAAAATTTGTAAGAAATGGTTTAATCTTCCCGATAGGACCGAGGTCGATTTCCCTAATATGTCAACCGCGATGTCATTGTATAAGGTTATCATATAAGGTTATCAAGTTTTGTTAGAATCTATTAAATTCCCAAGCGAAGAAGACAGAGTACTGCTATGGGTAGTGCCCTTTTACTGTTCACGTGATGGTTGAGATACCCGAAGACGAGTGTAATACTCGAGTGACGAGTGACTAGCTGTCAATTGACATTCAGGTTCCAAAGAAGACTTAAAATCGCCTGAGTATCCCCCGATTTCCAGAATTGCAGCCAGCGTGTACTCTTAACAAGCAAATAATTATTCAGCATGTTCTATCAGGGTATGCAGAGTTCTACCAGGGAACAGTTTTATTTCTGATATATGCAGGCCGTGATTTTAAGATAAAAATAGCGTCGAAAACACTGGTTATTCAATACCCCATAATCATCTCTAAAATCTTTCATAGAAAGGAGCTCCTTAGGTTGAGCGTGTTTCTTTCTAACTGCTAGGAATACATGAAAGCCTTAAACAGGCATTATATATAGCCTTACACTAAGGAATAGCAGCTCGATTGGGCCAAAAGATAGGCCTTATGCGTGCACTAGAGATATAAGGAATATACCTTGCACTCCTGTTTGGCCCTTGCATTAAAGCTGAAGATGCCTCTTCACTACCAGAAAAGTGAGTGTCCATCAAATTAGAGCCTCATTAGCGTCACTGCCAATAATTGCAGTGGCAAGATTACTGAAGACAATGAACTCTTATAATGATTCAGCTTTTTCGTTAATGTCCGAACTACCCCATAGCTCATTATGGGTGTTCAAGTGGCACTAGCGTATACTTGTCAATTCGCAATCCGCAGACTTTGTCTCTTACGATCCATGGTTCGTATCACTACCTCCTGTGCGCTCCTACACAGATGGAACCGCTGCCTTTGAGTAAAGTTTAATTTGAATCACTTTTCAGATCCTCGTCAGATTTAAAATCCACCTGTATATCCGCACAAGATTCGAGAATCAGTAAATCAAGCCAGTCACCTAGCTTAGGTGTCGTGACAGCTTTTCCGTCATCCTCCGAGACAGATTTTTCTGAACAGCACCCAGACACAGCGGACGGCCATTTTTCGACAGCCTTCTCCACCTTCCGTAGGGGTTGAATTTTCCGACGCGGAAATCTTTAGGTCATCCGAGTATACGTTCCAGCGAACGTATACTCGGATGACCTAATAGCGTGGCGCCAGTCACCCGATACTTCGCTGACGTTGAAAATGCAAAATAACGGAATATCGTTAAACTCCCACCAAATCTTGCAAAATTTTCCCTAAAAGGCTACCAGGGCTACGTCTGCAGAAAAAAAAACTTTTGGAGATGCTTGGGAAACGACAGACAATACATGACGAAACCGGAGTAATTACGGGAAAATCTTATTCAAATAAATATTCTAATAAGTTTTGACTGGTTGAAGGGCAATCATCACGGTTCACAGAGGTTCAAATTTCGGGTTGAAAAAATTGGCACTGAGGCTCAAATTTTGTATTTTGGGAGGAGCCTACTGATGGAGTTGAGAATCTGACGTTTGCCGAAAGCACTATGGACAAATACTTGGAAATATTAAAGCAATGAAACAAACTGAATAATGAATTATCATTGGTACCAGAATATGATCCAAAATATCCTCATACTAGTCAAGTAGTAGTTGCTCTATAATATGAGATCCTCGTTATTCACAAGACCTAAATCGAATCGAGTTTATTTGGTATTTTGTGGCAGAGTCCGCAAGCATCACAGCATTATCGGATCGCCCTAAGGAACTATTTTGCATAATTGAAGTAAAGTAACACATGATCTTACAAAAATACTCGTTAATTCAATGAACAATCGTTTGCTGCAGGTAATTTCAATAAAAGAATAAAACAAAGCGTACTAGATGTAACAAGTAGTATTTAGTAGTATGTGTATTTTCTATGTAAAAGCAATTATTTGAAAATTTTTCTTCCATATTATAAAAAATAATAAAAGAGTAAAATATTATTATTTTTGAATAGTGTCATGCACATCTCAGTATCGATTAATAGGAAAACTATATAAAAAATTATCTCAAGTTAAATAAACACGTTATGCGCATCAGTATACCACCATCAATTATAAGGATGCGCCTCTTTACATTTAAAACAATACAAATGGCATATTTCTCGTGTCTACTCGCGAAATATTGAAGGATGATCGCCAATTTTAATCGTTTTATAGAATGAAAATTTTAAATTTTATTACTCCGCGCACACAAAAGGCACACAAAAGGCACACAACTTGAGACTGCGTCTCCTAGTAAGAAACAGTTATATATTTTGAAGACAGTACTATAATTAAGAGAAGGCTTAAATACCCAATTCAGTTCAAAACGAAAATAAAGGTGAATGTCCCTTCTTATTTTAACAAAAAATTGCGATATTCTCTACCTAAATGTAAGTTTGTACGTCTTCTTGCAAACATTCTTGATCGCCGATAACATGCTGCAACGAAAGCGTGTCCTTGACGTGGATATAGATGGGCACACTCCAATTGAATTGTATAGGAAGCTGCAAGCAAGCGTACTCAAAGCGTAAAATGTCTAATACGCGTCTATGAAACTATGCCTTAGTGGACTGTCGGCCTTACTGTATTGACGATGGCAAATCTATGACAATACGGTTAGGTTGACAGATACAGTAGCCGTAACGTATCGGCGGGTTGTGCGCTACGCTCACGAACCTATGCAACAACGCTTCAATGGACAGAAGGGTTTAAATATAATTTTACAAACTGCCTAGTAACGGAGGTAATCAGATCCTGTGTAGTACAAATTAAGTCTTAAATGATCCGTATATTAGTAAACGAAAAGGCATAGGCGTGCATAGGACTTTGCAATAGAGGGGGCAAATACAAGAATTCAGCATACTATTTCCCCCATTTTCAGTAAAGAACTTGGTATAAATGTGCAACAAAAAATTTCAACAATAGCTTTGCAACAGGAGGAAAACACCCCTTTAGTTCTATCTGCACACGCAAATGCCGGCGATAATGTAATGCCATAACTGACCAGCTTCGATTTTGAAAGGTGAAAAACACATTTAAGAAGGCCTAATCCTCAAGAGGTTTAGGCTATAGACGGGAAAGTTTTCGGGAAATCAATTTAGCCAAAAACTTGGAAGGAAATAGCGAATCATGCAGAAATAATTGTATTCAAGTGGGCGGACAGGAAGTGAATGCACTTTCAAAGTAGGACAGTGCAGAAGATCGTATAGAAGGAAAAAAGCAATGCAAAATAGGACGATTATTTATCATCGATAAATTGCTCTGTATGAAGCCGTTTTGGGACGGTGGATTTCTTCTTTCTTTACAAGTTACTCGGCAAGCACAATTCCATTATTGCACTAGGTTCACATATATTAATATGAAATATTTTCCAGTGAATGTACCATCGAATCATATGCACAAGCGGACAATGTACCAGCCTGCATCAATTCGTGTCAAAAGCAGCTCAAACTACCTTACATCAAATACAAGCCTGAATCAACGCACAGCTACAGAATGAAAAGAGGCATAAAAATATGCAGCTAAAAAGTTTTATGATTGATGCCAGAAATGCCCCTAATATCTTGTTAATATTTGAATGTATTTTCAAGAAATTGAAATGGGAATACAAGATCGATGCTGTGAATAGATGTCGAATAAACAAAACATAAGTACTGTAAATAGATATCGTTAATATCTACCATCCTCTAATATCAAGCTACGTCATTACACCTACAAATTATTCCGCTGTATATAACCACTTACATCACGTCTTTCATATATATTTTTTGGTAAACAATGGATGAAGGAATTAAAAAGGTTCTTCATTAGCTTTGCTCTTTTAGTATATTCAAGTATTCATCAACGTAAGCTCGACTCATTTTCAGAGTTATTATTACCCAATTTTATGAATTTCTTATCCAGCAAAAGATGTATGTGAACCTTATCAAGAGTGTACTGTGTTCACAATTAATAAAAAAACTTAAAAAAGCAGCTGAGCACTGAAACGTGGTCTGGCTAATAAATCTTATATTTTATTAGACTATCAGCCAGGTGCTCTGCTGGTCAGATCGAATTAGTACACTCAAATGGATTAATAAAGGTGGAATCGGAACTAAGTACATATAAATAGTGTTTAGGCACAGTGAAGAAATTCTAGAAATCTACGTGAACGGAATTCATCATGCAACGGAATTCCTTTATGTACAACAATCGTCAACGTCTGGCATGAGCAGAAAATTGCATTCCACACAAAACAAATCGCATTCAAACAAAATCAAATAGTAACAGTAAATTATGTGTAAGAAGTCTATGTGCACACAGTTCGATCAAAAA
Source organism: Nemotelus pantherinus (assembly GCA_963978885.1). NCBI lineage: Eukaryota > Metazoa > Arthropoda > Insecta > Diptera > Stratiomyidae > Nemotelus > Nemotelus pantherinus. The sequence goes on from OZ022264.1 coordinate 214,183,230, forward strand.
AATGTGGAAGCCGATTTTTTAGCACCAGCCCGCTATCTTAATAGCTGGATAGGCGCAGCCGCCACAGAGTGTGAAGACAGTTAGATCGCGTGTTTCGCTAAAAGATACAAATTTGTTTAATCGAACCTGGCATGTCAGCACCCAAACAAGCAAGCAAACGTACTTACATTGATTTGTCCAACTCTTCAATTCAGTTTTCTTCTTTTTCGGTCGGGGTGCGGATGTTAATGTTATACACCTTTTGCTGGTTAGCTCATTAAACTTGCAGTGCAGCAACTACTTTTTTATGCAAAGCTCTCAATGCAATGCAATTACTTAGACCACTTCGCGAACACGTTCAAACCAAAAATACACTAATTTCGTGGCTAAATGCGAAAAACGATGACGACTTTCGAGAAACTAGCCGCAAATGAACGAGAGACGCCCCAAATTTGCGTACCGTCTTTTTCACCTTTTACTCTTTTGATTTTCCTCCTTGATTTTGTTTCGTCACTTTTGACGTTTGAACGAAAGTCCAGATACTTTACTTGCTATTTGACGGGGAAATTTCCGGAATCCGATTGGAATTCAAAATTGCAAATTCGCACACACGTTGACAGCAAGATCAAATCAGATTGCACAATACACTCAATTCAGACAGACAATTAAGAACTAATCCCAAACTAGACAGATCGATTGGGAATTCTTCACCAACGTTCACGGATTACTGAAGATTTTTAACAGAAGTTATTTTTAACCAGCTTCCAATAGGTAGTCCGACAGTACACGCGACTAGACTAGAGTTATGACTCAAATGACAATAGTGAAAACATTTTCACATTTCACAATAGCCGGATAATTTTATACGCGTTCTCGCGTCGACGATGACACAGAACACAAATTAGTAATGTGCATTAAACAATAAATTCACCGCACTAAAGCGACAACGTCGACAGACCCGTTTTGCTCGATTTCGATACTAACATAATTTCCCAACCAATTCCCACTGGTTTGACGGTGTAGACGATTTTTTTCATATCTTGTTTGTTGGCTGCATTGTTCGAAAGTAAAGGAATTTGTAGTACTGTATACAGCGGACGTTTAGTCCGCGGACTAAACACCAAATTCCACCTAAATTTTTTAGTCCACGTGCTGTATACACTCGTGGACCGACCTAAATTTAGGTCGGTCCACGATTTCAAGCGACCTGACCTAAATATAGGTCGTGGACTATAATCGTTGTAAACACACGCGACCTAAACATTGATTTTTGCGCGACTATTAATAATGTATGTATGTTGAATATAAGCTCATAACATTCCCCTTTGACACAAAATCATTGAAATAAACATGTTTGAGAGACAAATGAAACGATAAATACAGTGCATGAAGGAAAATTAAACTAAATGACAGCTGTCATATACGAACGAGGACTAAATTCCACCTAAGCAAATTTTAGGTCGGATTCGTTGTAAACATCTGAGGACTAAGTTCATTTAGTCCGCGCTTTAGGTCAGGTCACTTTTGGTCCGTCCGGTGTAAACCGCCACTGTATTATGGTTAGCATAGTACACACATGCGTTTTTTGTCACCATAAATTTTTCATATTGAATATTTTGAATACCTCAATAGCAGCTTGAATTTCGAAATTCCTTAAATTCCTATATAATTAGGTCTGTTGGCGTACTGCAGCAGCAACAGATTTTTAAGCTGGCTTCTTATTGCTGCAAAATTTGGCTTGCAGCAAGAGTACAAAAACGACTTTCTCCGAATCTATTTTAATATATTATAATAGATTCAGGTACGCGAACAGACCTATTGTTCTTTCAATTTTTTATATTCGATCAGCGAAGTGGGAAAACTTGAAATCTATATACATTGTAATATGTCTTTTTTTCCTTTACCAAATTATAAGGTACACTTTTTGAGCTACCCTTTACCACAGTACTGACAACTTGCCAGGCAGATGTGGCAAAAAATTGGCGGGCGATCAAACGTCATGCCTTTTGAAAAATGAAAACAATGGTGAAACACTTTCGGCAAGAGATATTTCTTTGGGGCTAAGTTTAATCTGCTACGTATGAGTTTTTAAATTTAAAGTGGCGCATTATCAATAAACAGGTATGTAATAATGCTCTAGGAAATATATTATTTCATCTTTTCACAACTACATATATAGAGTTGAAAATTTGGATGTGAAAGTAAATTTATACGGGCGAATAAAATGTTCATTTGCTCATTCATTTTAAAAATTGATCTTTTGATTGAAGGTAATGGAGTAGTGTACAGGGAGAATATAAGTACTTTCAGAGACTTTTATCACAAATGTTAGTTATTAGCTAGTGCTTGTGTAGAAATACGTATTCAGTGTTCAGGTGCATATTCGGTTTCCTAGATGATTTCTAAATGACTGAATCTGATAAATAGGCTTATAATATTAAATAATGCATGCCATATTATTCTGATGCAAATATGGAGATGAATAGTTTTAAAGTTTGATTTTCATATGAAGCTCTTAAATGTTTATTTTTCCAAGAGATTCAGTGAGGTCGAATCCCCTGCTGGTATTCTTGTTGTCAGCATATTTAGATTTATTTCTCATCATTCATCAGTACGGTAAGGGGAAGTGAGAATAAACTGCATTCTTATAATAATTCCCGCCAACTTTTTCCATACGTTAATATTTTTTTGTGCCTCCTTTACTCCACTCTCTCAATCACTCAATATACACTGTCCGCGTGCGTGTATTGTCTTATCGAGTATTCTTTTGCATAATTTGATGTGTCTTTCTTCAATTTTCGACCCCTGCTACCACCTATTATAAGTTTGGGCATTTGATGAATTATTTTGATAGCTTTGGTCATTAGTCTCCCAATAAGCTCGATGTTGTGTTCGGAAGTCTCGCCCCACAACCATACTCCATATGTGATTAAGGAGACCATATACGCATGGTAAATCATAAGCTTGGTTTGCAAAGGTATAAATTCAAACCTTTATATTACTCTTACCATAGGTGCCACTTTGCATCTGATGTTGTTGATGTGGTTTGTCCATGTCATTTTATTATCTAGAAACAATCCAAGATATTTAATTGAATTTACATTTTCAAGCTGTACCCCGTTTGTTTGGATGCGGAGGTTCACTGGCCGTTTGATCCTCGGCTGAAACACAATGTATTTTGTCTTATGGGTTTAACACCTAGTTTACTTTGCTGAAGCCAGTTAAAATATCGTTCTAAATCTGCATTTATAGTATTCTGCAGTGCCAATTCTTTATCCCCGGAATAGAGAAGAAAAGTATAATCCGCAAAAAGCACAATTTTACAAGATAGCTGAATGCCCTGTATGCTGTTCACGTACAGCAAAAAAAGAAGTGGGCCGAGGATAGATCCTTGTCGTACACCGATATTTATTTAATATTCTTGGCTGACATACCTAGAATTTTTGGTTACTATCCGCCTATTTATTTGGTATTTTCTGACTAGTAAGGTTTATTTTATCCCCAAATCCGTCTATGTTTAATCGTTCTAGTAAATTTCCATGGTCTATGGTGTCAAAAGCTTTTTGTAAGTCAACGAAAATAGCTGCAGCATAATTTCCCTTATCCAGCCTAGAGTCTATAAAGTGTACTGCATCTACGGTTACCGCTAACGTGCTACTATGTTGTTGGAACCCGTACTGAATTGGGGCCAGGATATAAATAATTTTCTATACCTTCTCAAATATTTTGCTCATAATACTGGTGACACCAATAGGGCGGTAATTAAATGGATTTTTTTTTCAATACAGGAGGGATTTTTGCTAATTTAAGGCAATCAGAGAAGGAACCAGTTTTAAGGTATTCATTGATGTTGGCGTTTAATCTATTTATTATATAGCCTTCAATAGTTTGATGTCTTCGGACGTGATGAAACCGAGGCCTGGGGATACTCCAGCTTTTAAATTATTTATTATTACGCATATTTCTTTCCGTGATGTAGTGCGTAAATGCATGGATGTTAAAGTATTCAATTTTATGTTGACATCTGGGCCATATTAACTCTGCAGTGTAATATTAGTACCGATAGTTGCGAAGTAATTATTTAGATGTTGAGTTAAAGAGGGATCCTTTAGCAGGATTCCATTTACGCATAGTTCATTTATGCATGTCATATGCATTGTATCCTTTGAAATCACTTCTTTGATTATTTTCCAATGTTTACCACTATTCCCAGCTATTTTCTCGAATTTATTGGCAAAATAACGTTTCTTTGCCTGTTGAGTAATTTTATTTGACTCCCTGTTTTCAATTAAATAATCTTGTTTTTTCGTTGCACAATCTTGATTTGCCATTTATCTTTTGTAAGCAGCTCGTTTCCGTTTAGCAGCATCAATCACTTTCGTAGTAATCCATGATTCCTGCCGAACTCTTACGTGTTTAGCTGATGTCGCTTTTTCTTTTGCTTTCGATATCATATCGATTAAACCTTCTATAGTAACATTTGGTCTCATTTTTAAATCATCAATTATATATTTCACGAATTTCTTCTTATCAGTTGAATTGATGGATCTCATCTTGCGCCGTGTAGCCCAGTGAAATCCGACATAAAAAAAGCGAAACTTCGGAAAAATTAGGGGAAAGCTGAATTTTGGTGTGAACCATGGTACTAGCGTGTTGAACAAAATGTCAAAAGTCCCCATCGATCCGAGTGCTGTGTCACTTTTTATACGGGGTCAAAGGTCACCAAAAGTGACCTTTCCTAAATATCTCAGTAACGGTCACGTCTTCAGAAAAACAATGTATGACGAATTTGTAGCTTAGAAAATGTTCAACAAAAACGATTTCATAACTTTTTTCTGTAACCATAACCGTTTCTGAGATATATTGATCTAAACATTTGTTACTAACAGCATCCTCTTTCTCATCGGCATGTTGATATTATCCGACTTGGCATGTTTGTGAGTTTGTTTTTCTATGCTTAAGAGGCGCATAAAAAAACATGTACATAGACTTATCTACCAGACTCCAGGGTAGGTGGAAAAGTGTACTCCGAAAAGTTACCAGCACCCCCCGCCTCCTTTTGCCATAAAACTTGTAGGGACATTTGTTGGCTACTCGCTTCTCCGAAAAAAACTGTATTGCTGCATCATTTATGGAATATTCCACGAAAAAGCAGGACAAAACAACCAAATTGCAGGTGAAAATAGGTTTTGTAACATATGATGGGCCTAGGAGTATGAAAAAGCAAGATAATATCATGGCATAATTCTGTAAACGCTCATTCTTGATATTATAGGAGCTCAACTCGCTGCAGATTATCCCCGAATAATCAGTTTTTTTACCAATCCTGTGATGACTGCATATCGCCAAAGGGACATGACACGTCTCGAAACCAATTTGCACCTAAAATTACGTTACCTTGCCCTTATCGTTCATGGGATAAACGGTATGGAAAAAAAAAACTAAAAAACCGGGTATTTCGGGGTGGTTCGTTTGCGGGGGTGGGTATGGGGTGGTTGTAGGGCTGGTCTTGCGATGTCAATAATAGGCAATTGACAGGATAAAAAGTGATTCTATCTTGTTTAACAGTGGGCAAAGAGTAGGCAACGAGCTCATTTCTGAAGATTTGGTATGTTTTTTTTATGCATCTCTTAAACATAGAAAAACAAACTCACAAACATCCCAAGTCGTAATAAAAATCGGATAATAATAATATGCCGTGAGAAAGAGGATGCTGCTAGTAACAAATGTTTACATCAATATATCTCAAAAACGGTTATAATCACAAAAGTTATGAAGTCTTTTTTGTTGGAAATTTTTTAAGCTACAAATTCGTCATACATTGTTTTTCAGAAGACGTGACCGTTACTGAGATATTTAGGAAAGATCAATTTTGGTGACCTTTGACCCCGTATAAATAGTGACACAGCACTCGGATCGATGGGGACTTTTGACATTCTGTTCAACACGCCAGTACCAAGGTTCACACCAAAATTCAGCTTTCCCCTAGTTTTTCCGAAGCACCATGTTAGATTTCCCCGGACTAGTGCTTTTTCCTTTCCGCATTTAATGATCGATATTTTTATGATCTTGTGGTCTAACCCGGGCCAATCATTATCCTCGTATGATATTCGATCTAATAATTGTGGATGTTTTATTATCACATGATCTATCAAGGACTTACACGTTTGTGTTACTCTTGTTGCATTTAAAATATTTCCATTGTTAGGCACAATTATATCCGAGTCTACTTTCATTAGTATTGATGTGGCCAAAAAATCGATGTTGGTATCGGCTATCGTAATTAATTTGTCATGTAGCAAAAGAAGTTCATTGATGTGTTGTAGAAAAAGGCTATCGTCAGCATTAGGCGCTCTGTAAAATGTTCCGATTTTAATTTTTTTTCTTTTTACTATTGTTCGAAGAACATTAGTTTAACAAAACGTTCAGAAGGATTCCCTCGTAGTCCCAAAAGATTGTAGCCATCACTTTTTTGGTGCTTCGAGTGACCTTTGCTTTTTTTGGTGCGGTTTCTCTTTTGCGATGCCACTCCATGGAATCTCTTTTGGATATAGGATCATAGTAAAAGGCCATGGTTTCATCACCCGTTACAATTGATTGGATTACTCCTTCTTGGTTCTCGTAGCAAAGCTCTAAAAATTGCTCACAACATTCTACTCGACGCTGCTTTTATTTATTTCAACCAAACAAGGCGTACAAATAAACACTTACAATTAATATTTAACAATTTATATAAATTTGTACAATACACAATAATGAACGAAGTTTGAAAATATACGTCACGAAGATTAAAAAGAAGATTAGCGTGAATATTCTTCCTCACCAGCATGGCTTTTCTAATTTTGGCTACTGCAATGGGGAAGAAATATTTAAATTTCGTGATTCCAGTCCAGTAACCCGGCCTCCCGCAGAGATCCAAATTTCTGAACTAGTGTCGCGTCAAATCGACCAACTTACTGTAGTGCAGACTAATCTGCAGGATATTCAGGGTTGACAGTGGCATTTTCCTAAACACTGGATTCAATTTGCTGCTGATTGGTCATTGTTATCTTTGGTTCAACTATGCCTAGATCGCTGTCTGGTTCACCAGCCGTCTTCCGCTTCCAGGTCTTCATATCCAAGTTCTTCCTACCCTGCATGGGAAAATCCGAGTTCTGTATTTGCAGCAGTCTCAGAGGCACTTCCGTTTCCACAATCCGTAATATTAATGCCTTTGCTTTAGGTAGTGTCGGAATGCTCCGTCTGTCCAATTTCTCTATCCGCGTTCCTTCCCATAGTCCAGGTAACTCCTGATCTACTGCTTTACACTAGGGGAACGCGAGTTCGTTATCGCACTTTATAATCTTAACAGCCCTGAACCAGCCCGTCCTGTCGTTTAGTAGGCTTGACTCCACGATCCTTTATTTCTCAAGCCTAATGACCTAATCGGTCATTCAATGCTATAATAAGGTTCTGTTTTGCCATGTATTTGCTTCTAGACCTCGAGGTAATTGCTGGATCTCTTTTGGACCAGTGTCATTTTTGGCCCTCTTGGTCGTGGATTTTTCACTCTCTGCGGTCCTCTACCTTTTCGCTGCGATCTTCTAGACCAAACTATGCTCTGCCTTGTTATAGAAGGTAAAATACTTCAACGTGAGCTTATCCGTACCGGTGAAGTGCTCGCAATCTTTCACCAGTGTCGTCCTAGCTCAAGTTAGCCGTTCCTTCTCCACGGAGTGGGATCTTTTGCCGCCAAGCATGCCGATATCATGCCATCTTATATTCTACTAGCAGTGTTCTTCCTTCTTTGAGACAGCGCTTTCATCTCGCTCAGTAGATTTAAGAAGCTGCCCCTCTGTGAGCATTCGTTTCGGAACAAATAGAACAATTTTACAAGATAGCTGAATGCCCTGTATGCTTTCACGTACAGCAAAAAAAGAAGTGGGCCGAGGATAGATCCTTGTCGTACACCGATATTTATTTCACATTCTTGACTGACATACCTAGAATTTTGGTTGCTATCGGTTTGGTAGCGGTTTGAATGGCTGCCAGCGGAGCTGCCTGCCTCTATACTTAATCCTGTTAAGTGTGAGGATCGTTGTAACTTGGAGCTTCTCCTAAAATACCCCGATACCGATTCCATCATCTCTGTGTAATGTTAGCCTTTATGTGACCCAAGTGATCCGATGCATAGCCACGCACCGTGGCCTGCTTATGCATCTCTGACGTCCGTCGGTACTGGGCATCCAACTGTCTGCACCCTTCACGTCTTTCATTTTTGGTTTTAGAACCAGAGTCCCCTTTTTCCTAGGACGGCTCCTAGCAAGGCAGCAACACATTTGGCTTGGTAGGGTACTGCCCGGAACACACCATATAGTTTACACACCGTTTTTTACACCATTTCGCATGTCCTTTTTATAAAAACATCAATGAATATACACCGGATGAGAGAAGGTATGCGAATGTTTAACAAAAAACAATCAAAACAAACGAATCAATTTTTACTTGTTTCATTTTGAATTATTCGAATCGTGTTTTATGTATTTTATTTAGAAAAAAGGCATATTTATTTTAAATAATTTCACTGTTCATATGTTGTGAATAACTGTTTCTCTTGTAATTCAGAAAATCAAGATGGAGTGATCAGGTATTTGACCGAATAATTGGCACCCAACCAAAAATAAAATAAATAAAGAATAAATAATGGAAGATTATTTTCGCTTGGATGGAAATAACAAAACAAACAAAATGATCGATACACAAATTGCCGCAGAATTTTATCCGATTCCCTATACCTTTGTGCTTAAAGATGCTCTTGGTGACAAAGTGAATTTATCGCCTCGACAAATATCTAATGCCGAAATCGACTGTCCACCGTTTCATATACTTGTTGATCATCTGGTAGCAGTCTTGTGGTGTTTTTATTCGAAAAAGAACCAGGACTTGTTAGGATCCGCCCAGCTACATTGGGCATTGAAAATATTGGAAGGCAACAAGAACAGGCAGGTTTGCCATTATTGGCACATTCTTTAAAACTTTTGAATTTTGAAATCTTTGTATATAAAAAATATTTGTGTTTATTTGATTAATTATTAAATTAGTGTTAAGAATTAACTTCTTGTGCAAATTGTCTTGCCCGCCAAAGAATGAATGAATTTTGTTCTTTATTCTTAGTCGTGGCCAGCGTAGCGATGATGTGCTTATGGCCATAGAAGACCTACAAGCAGCTTACATGAATATTTGTGCACCTATCGACATTAATTCATTTCAAAATCACGAATATTCGACCGGCTATAATACAAATCGTACAGAAATTTCCTTCAAATATCCAGAAGTAAACGATAATAAAATTAAAGAAATCGACAACTATACAAACTTTGAAGGACATCTTCATGCCCCTCCGCAGAGAACGAGAGCTCCCAATGCGAAAACTCTCAATGTTTCGTCACTTCTACTAGCCGATATGCTCGAAAATGAAAAGTTCGCGAATGTTAAAACCCTTTTGGACACTGAAGAAAATGATTGTTTTCAATCCTCTAGAACAGCTTCACAAATCCGCTTGGAAGAATCTACTCGAGCTATAGAACATAAATATCACGTCGAACGAAATAACAAGTTCGGAGACGTTATTGATCTTATGAATGAAATAAAACGCATAGATTCGTTATTAGAAGATTTACGCAACTATTCAAGTACGACATTAAACAAGAAATTAAAGGAAATTTTAAGCAAAAAAGATGAAAAAGAGATACAACTTGTAAAATCGTAACAATCCACTAAAGCAAATATTTAAAAGAACATTTTCCCAGAATAAAAATTAGTATTCAATGTTTTGAGAGGTTTTTCTAAATAATGAAATGAATACTTTCATCAATATGATGACCGACAGACAACTATTAACGGTGTATTGCTTTTGTTAGAAAAGGTGCATATAGTTTGAAATCATGTTTTGACAATAGAACATACACATGTAATGACCATTTACTTTTCTGTTCTAAGTTTCGAAATTCAAATTGAGTAATACTTTTTGGTGTTAGCCTGGTCATCTTTCTGGAAGAAAGGAATGCTTTTATGAGAGAAGTTGTACCTGTTTTGGGATTGTCACGAACAGTTCCCTATATTTATCTTTTGATAAATACAATGTGACAATAACATCAAGCACGAGAATTGAACTGTATCTAGTGGAGACCAAGAAGAATTTTCATTAATTGAAAATTGTAACACTGTTTAATAAGACCATCACGAAGCGTTCCTTGTATTTATCGTTGTATCGACCTCCAAGAGGAAATCATTTAGATCTTACTGTGAGAGACTGGAAGGCGCACGGAATGCGTCTAGGCTTTGCAAAGTCCTAGAGAAGGATCAATCAGCTAAGCTAGACTCTCTAAAACGCTCGAATGGTGACTTTACCAAGTCCAAAAAAGATTCTTTGCAGACCTTACTTGGGACTCGCTTCCCGGGAGCTCCGGTGATTGATTCGCAGAAGGCAACTGTGCCTGTGACCAAAATCCCTGCTCTTCGCAGCAAAAGGAAGTGCTGGTACACAACTAGATCTGTGGTCACTAGTGAAAAGGTTGGTTGAAAAGCCACGATAGGGTTGGCAGCTATTGTTGGATTTGTGTTTGTTTAAATATCTTTATTAAGCGGTTTTATCGTAGAATTTTCAATTGGTAATGATATTGTAGTGACAATAAACAGCAAATATTAAGCTAATCATGTCTTTTGAAAATTTCAAATCGCCGAGCCTGGGTGGTATCTATCCGATTATGCTTAGGGAGGGAATTGACCACTTGGGGGCAGACCTGAGAGAAATCTTCTGGGCATGCCTAGCCTTGGGGTATGTTCCGTCACCTTGGTGAGAGGTTAAGGTAGTTCTTATACCTAAACCGGGGAGAGATTACTATTCCGATCCAAGGAACTTTAGACCGATCAGCTTAACTTCGTTTATGTTGAAATGCCTGGAGAGACTTGTCGAACGACACATACGTACTACGGCGCTTAGGTTTAACCCTTTGAATGATGAGCAACATGCGTACCAGCGAGGAAAATCATGCGAGTCGGCCCGTCATTCTTTGGTGGCCAGAGTTGAAGGAGCGATCTCAAATGGTGAGTATGCGTTGGGGGTATTTGTGGGCATTGAAGGGGCCTTTGATTGCGCGCCCTTTGTGAAATTTGTGATGCTGCGAAAGATCATGGAGTGGATGATGTTTTAGTTAAGTGGATACATGCCATGCTGACGCAGAGATGGTTGCTGGCGGAAGCTGGATCCGACTGCTACTTAAGAACAGAGGCGACAAATGGATGCCCTCAAGGGGCAGTCCTATCACCGCTCCTGTGAAGTATGCTAGTCGACTCCCTGCTAAACGAACTGCAACAAGAAAGGCTTCACGCGTAGGCTTATGCTGATGACGTGGCCACACTGACTGAAGGTAGGTGAGGACGATGTGGGGCACTGCTCTATTAGGCGTTCGATGCGTGAGATCTCTCCGATTCTCACTATGCCTTCGAACGCTCGGGTGCCCTTCCTCGACTTCGGAAGAAGGTACGAAGTAATACTCTTGAGCAGAAGTAATTGGGACGATCCAGACCTGTGTATGAGGAGATATTCTGAGATCTTCTTCACGGACGGCTCGAGGTCAGATGGTAGATCTGGAGCTGGTGTCAATCTACATTCATCGAATGGCAGGTGGGCTTTTTCTCTTGGAGAGCACGTTTCAATTTTTCAAGCAGAAATATTTGCTATCCTGAGAGCTGCCTGTTGGGCAATTGAAGAAAGATGGAGGGGAAAAGGCATTGCTATTTGCAGTGACAGTTAAGCTGCACTGATGGCACTGCGTAGACCCCTGACAAACTCGAAAATTGTCCAAGAGTGCAGAGCACGATTGATCTCTGTCGCCAGATTCAATAGGGTGCATCTGCTCTAGGTACCGGGGCACTGTGGTGTTGAGGGAAATGAAATTGCTCTCATTGCGAAGCAAGGTTCGGGACTTCCACCACGGGGCCCTGAACCCGCCTTGGGTGTGCCGACCGCATCTGCACGTGCCATTCTTCGAAAGTGGGTAGATGATGCTCACAAAGATAGATGGCCGACTGCTGGTGTGGCAAGGCACACGAAGGTCTTCCTTTCAGAACCCAACCATATGACTGCGGGATTCTTGCTCAATAAGAGCAGGAAAGTTTGCAGGGCCATGATAGGCATTCTGACTGGACAACTGCCTAGGAGGACATATGTACCCAATAGATGTTGCACAAGATGACCTCTGTTCGTCCTGCCTAGATCTGTGAATGCCCAGCGTTTGCGCGTCTCAGATATCAATGCTTTGGCTGGGATGTTGCACGCATGCAGAGGATAGCCTCTTTTCCCCTATCACTGATCCTAGACTTTATCAAGAAGTTTGGGAATCTATGGTAGGCATTGGAAACGAATACAATGGGTAATTTGGCCTGAGTGCTTTTGCCCTATGAAATGTGAATAAGTTACCAGATTTTCATGAAATTGACACAGTAGCTGAACCGTACTCTAAACTCTATTTGATAGAAATTTGGTTGAAAAATTCGATTAGTGCTGCCAGCTATGGTAATTTTTGTATCTTTGGTTTTGAAAATTCGCTCAGAAAAATAAAACTTTTTGCCCTATAACTTCCAGTGCAGTCATGGAATCAATACGAATTTCATACAATTAATGGAACCTATTATAAACATTATTCAGGCCAAATTTGGTTGAAAAGCCACGATAGGGTTGGCACCTATTGTTGGATTTGTGTTTGTTTGCAATATCTTTATTAAGCGGTTTTATCGTAGAATTTTCAATTGGTAATGATATTGTAGTGACAATAAACAGCAAATATTAAGCTTTCGATTATTTGAAAAAACTCGCTGCAGGTAACCCTAAATTTCTTTATACGCCTATAACTTCGAATGTAATATAACAACGTGAAGCAGATGTGATATATTATTGGCTTTGATACTGGCGAAAGGTTGCCAGCACGAGTCGGTTGTGCTACTTTTGTATCAATAAATGCTAACAGTTAGTATTCATGCCGGAAACATTTACAATGAAAATAAATAACCGATGTTTCAATTCCCAAAGTTCTGCAAATTTTTCGGATCGCAGCCCCAAACACCAACTTCAGTTACAGTGCTGCAGGCACTGAGCATTTTCTTCATTGATGTTATATGAGATGCTGCTTTCAAAATTTTGTGAAACAAGCAACTGATAACGAATATAATTAACCCGTGTTTCGCTCTCATAAACGTTGAAATTCATGCCAGTGGTAATATCTGAAACCTTCCACCATATGAGTTATAATACATTCTTGAGACCAAAGTAAAACGTGGCATTGAAAACAGTTTGGCCGTAATAAGCAGCTCATGTGGTGGAATATGCACTCAAAACCTGCACGATTCTTCTACTGTTCTTTGAACATTAGTGTTTCTAGCGGTTCAGGTGCGCTAGAGTTTTTTGGATTATTTGCAGTCTTTTTTGTGGCAGGGTGCTCATTTGTACCAGATTGGGGCTCCGTATAGAATAGCGGGTTGCATAATTGACTTATAAAACAGGAGCTTGTTGACGGGAGGTAATTTTGATTTCTTGTTAATGAACGGGTAGTTAATTTTTATACTCCTTGCTATTTTGGAGACAACCGAGTCTGTATGAGTTTGAAAGGTGAGTTTTTTGTCTAAATGAACGCCTAAGTATTTTGTAGCTCTTGACCATGTTACCACGGCTCCTAGGATGTTAATTTGTGAGCTAGGAAGAAATCCCCGAGCTCTTTTGCTGATAAAAAAGGTGGCTTCAGTTTTTTCCGGGTTGATTTTGATTTTCCATTTTTAGCAAAAACAATTGATTAGGTCTAGCTGCCGTTGCAGCAGATTAACAATGATTGCAGGGTCATTAGAGGAAGCTAAAATTGCAGTGTCGTCTGCATACATAGCCATGTCGCAATTGGGATATTTTTCCATGTCAGAAGTGTACAAATTATAAAGAGTTGGACTGGGAACGTATCCTTGAGGAACTCCCGCCGGAATGCTGTGTTTAGTGGAAGTAGAACGAGCTTTCACGACAAATGTCCTTGAGTGGAGGAAGGATTGGATTATTTTTACCAAGTAAATGGGTAGCGAGTAATTCATAAGCTTGTAGATGAGTCCATCATGCCAGACGAAGTCAAATATCTTTTGTATGTCTAAAACAATCATGCCCGTCGATAGACTGTTAGAAAATCCTTTTTCAATAAGGTTGACTACTCTTCTAAGCTGGTGGGTGGTGGAAAGTCCGTGTCTAAATCCAAATTGCCAGTCGGGAATGATTTTGTACTCCGCAATTTTTCGCGTTAACCTTAGGTGATTTTTTCAAATAGCTTGCTCAGTGTTGGCAGCAGACTTATGGATCTGTAGTTCAGAGGTGAATTTGGATTTCTACCAAGTTTAGGTATTGGGATGATGGTGGCAGTTTTCCGCACACTAGGAAAGTAACTCAACCTCAGGCAGGAATTAATTTGCTCCTTAAAAAAACTCCAAAGAAATGATATATTTTGTTTGATGTCTACCTTTTGAATTTCATGATATTCTTAATCGTTTTTGCGGATGATAGCTGTAACGTAGCCCATAAATGAAAAAACTAAAATTTGCTGTTTCCAGGGCAATCTTTCACTTAAAATGATACTCCAGAACTCATTTTAGGTGATTGTAGCACTCGCTGGAGATTTATTTCAGTATTTGACTTTGATTTTCATACACGTGATCTCCCGACTAGGATCAGTATAACTCTTAAATTATTTCGTGGTCAGAATTTTAATATGCTAACAAATATATAAGTAAGCAAAAAATATAAAGTAATGAAGGCTAATATTTTCAGATAAACAATGGCATCGGTTGTGATGAGTGACGAGAGCGTAATAGACGATGAAACGGAGGCCAAAGAATTAGAGAAATTACTCTCTGCTTTCAATGAAATCGAAGCTGAAGATCCAATGAAACAAGCTGTTGCAATAGTTGCCGAAACAAATACTTTTGGTCAGCCATTAGCTAGTGCAAGCTCAAACTCCAAGCAGGTGAATAGTCAGGCAACTTATCAAAACGAAGAATTGGACTCGTCGGACGAAGAAGAATTGAACAACTTTATTGAAAGAAAATATAATCAATATGGCAGAGACATAAACCAGACGCTGAAGCAACAACAGGCCGAAAAACTTGACGCAAGTATCAGTAAATATGTGAACTCTAGTTTTAGCACGGCATTGAAAAATAGCACAAATGAACACCAAAATAGCGAGAACAGATTATCTCAGACTTTTAAAGCAAAGCCTGTTGCGAGTCCTTTGCCTATAAAGAAGCCAGAACCACTTCCAACATCTTGTTTCACAGATCCAGTTTTTGGGTTGCGCATAATTCAGCCCTTAATTTCCGGGGCTTTTTTAAAAGAAAGAATGGAAGGACGTACTGCAGTCAGTATGTCTTCAATTACAACCCATATTCATTATGGTGATTTGTCAAAAGACTGGGTAGTAGCCGGAGTTATAGTTAGTAAGAGTTTGACAAAGCAAACAAAGAAAGGTGATCCATTTTCTATCTGGAAGATATCTGATCTGAAAGGTGAGATTAAAACTTTGTCGCTATTTTTGTTTCGTACGGCTCACAAAGATCTGTGGAAGACGCCACAGGGAGTCGTCATAGCAATCTTGAATGCTGGAGTCATGGATAAACGAAAGGAAAACAGTGACGTCGCATGTCTGTCCATTGATACTGCCCAAAAAGTAATGATTCTAGGCACTTCGAAAGATCTTGGAACATGTAAATCAAGAAAGAAAAACGGTGAACCGTGTACAGCTGTTGTGAATTTAACGGACTGTGAGTACTGTATTTATCATGTGAAGCAGGAATTCAATATGATGTCGAAAAGATCGGAGTTGCAATCATCTACAGCGGGTCGTGGTCTGCACGACTTGCGAAATAAAATATTAGGCAAATCTGAAGTATTTTACGGTGGGAAATCCTACACAGCGATTCCTGCTAAGAAAAGCGCGAAGCAAAGCGCCAGAGATGAAAACCGATTGATGACCCTATCGGAATATTATCAATCGCCGAATGCCAGCAGCAATAACATTGTGAATGTAAATATCTCAATATTCCTTTTATTTATTTCTTAAAACTTTTTCATTTTAGACACGTACGCCAAAGACTCCATCATATGAACTTCGTGCAGGCCCTATATCCAAAGTTGCCACCACCGTTGAACTCACCGCTAAGCAACGTCAAAAGGACTTGGAACGACTTAAACTATTGAAAGGTCCAGCCGATGACACGTCTTCATGTAATGAAACCTCATCTCCGATTACCCAAGCTAACGTTCCAGAAAAGTACAAAAATCGGGAGTTCAGCTTTACTCAATTTACACCATCGCTCAGTCAAACCGACCTAACCCTAGAATTAGATTTAGGTAAACGAAAAGCGAATTTAGCTAAAACTAAAGCGATAGCCACTATAAAGAAAAAACCAATTCAAAAAACTGATCCGAATTTGATCAAGTATCGCGGAACAGCTCAAGGCAAAAAGCGAGCTATCGATTTACTGAACGAAGATGTTGATAGTGAAGCCAAAAGACGCAAATTTGAAGAAAATGAAAGAAAAACTCGGATTCAGCGTATAATCGAAGCAACTTCGTCACATACGAATTTGATTAAGTCACGCGATGATGAAGAACGCGAAAAATACTTTAATAAAATGGAAAAGAAAGAAGCGCTCGAGGAAAAGATGCTGAGTACCTTCAAAATTGCTTGCAAAGCAGTAATATGTAAGCAATGTAAATACACTGCATTATCGGCACACGATCGATGCAAAGAAGAACGCCACACGCTAAAAGTAATCGATACCGAGAAACGTTTTTTCGAGTGCCAGGACTGCGGCAATCGTACAGTAACAGTTCATAAGATTCCCAAAATCAGCTGTAAAAATTGCCTGGGATCTCGGTGGAAACGAGCCGCGATGATTCGCGAAAAGAAAACGAAACAGGGAGCAGAGTTGTCTATTCGAGGTAACGAAGAAAAGTTCATCGGATCTCTAGTGGGAAGCGCAAACCTAAATCTACTGGTACCAATTGAAGACTAATGTGATTTCAATAGTTCGTATATGTTAATATCTGTTTTAAAGCATAAACGTAAATATATTTTTCTAAATTCCTAATAAATTGTCTTTGATAAGTTTTGGGTTTCATTGCTGAAGTTTAGTGAAGCATTGGTATTGTATTGAATATTCTGCCATTGCTAGCATATTTGATGTATCTATATATGCACGTTGAAACAACCTTAACAAATCTATTACTATGACTACTTGATAATTAGATTAGTTACAAAATTTAATTCAATTGTTACCCTGGTCGTGCTGCAGGGATATTGGTTTTTAAAAATAAATTTGCATAAAATTGAACTTAAATCAAATATTTCTCAACTTTGCCATTCAAATGATTGAAATTAATGGTTATATATTATATGGTAATACTTTACTAAATCTAAGCGAGTTTACCGCCCATTGACTCCAAAATAAGCTGCAATATACGGCTTATTAGCTGGTTTTGAAGGCATAGGACTACAAAACTACACTCGAATATTGGCAATTTGGTATCAACTGTAGCGTATATAAAATGGTAGACATCAGAGTGCAGACATTATAAGAGCATGTGTTACTTTGTGAACCATCTATAGCCTCATTCGCTGACAATTAGATAGCCTCATTCGCTGATAAAGTAATTGGTCCATAGCAACGAGGCTTCACTTCAGTGAAAGAAATTGGATCTGAATTCTGCTGGATCTTTGCGTTTTTCGCTGGAGTCATATTCATAGACAGTTACAAGAATAGATGCTTCAATATGGAATAGATTGAATTTAGCCGCATACAAGAAGTAGCTCAGTAACTTTTTTAGTCAAATACCTACTATCACCAGGTTGAAACCATCTTCAACAATGGTGGGGTTCGATCTAGGATACATGTACATACTTGATAATCTAGTGTCTCATATTGATGTCCGGATTCAGCTTGCCGAACATGTCAGAGATGTCACTTAGAGTGTAAGGGCCAGGAACCCAAATGCTAACATGAAAGAGTTTTTTTATAGATTGTCAGTACCCAGTTTCGGAACGGTCCGTGTGAACCACTTTTTCGATGTTTGATTAGAGCAGGTGAATTGTAGGTGAAAGTTCACAATCCTCGCTTTCGTAAAGTTGTAAAGTAACTCAGCCTCCGCCATCTCTCTACACTGAACAGAACAGCGCACTGACCATTGGTCAGTCTTTAGCTCCTCAGCCTCAGCAAGATCACTCTCTGATTTGGTCACTTTTTGGTCGGTATCGGCTTTCGCTTCTGCTTTGCATTTTTTTAGCGCTCTATCACTGCCAGATTTGGCATCCATTTCGACAGAGAGTTCTTCGATGTAGCCGGTTCCTCCTTGCCTTTCAGCGTCGTCCATGATTTACATCGGGAAGCATCGACTTCTTGCATATACCCCTCTTCTTTCGACGGCGGAGAGCTTTTCCTGGTTTGCAATGTCCAATCGGGATGGCGTCGTTTTTTTGCATTTATACCGCGAACTGACAGAATCGGTATCATCAGTCAGCCTTTCTCTCGTTTTCCAGATAGGCACTGAGGTTCCACTCCCATCCAATGACAGTTCATCCTGACATCGACTTTCCAAGGAAACGCTTGCAATTTTACTGCATTGATATTCTTGATCGCCTTTGCCAGCCGTTTACCCCTTCGGCGCAGATTCTGCTTTGCTTGCGACCGAGACTCTGCACAGGTTTCTAGATCTCAGAGAAACGAACACTCTTACGTGGAGTCGTTTCCTTTGCAATAGCAGAAGGTCTAATCTTCAGTATTATGAGGTTATTTTTGCAAGAGCTGTAATCAGCAAGTTAGAAAACTTGCTAGGCATAGTATCTTTTCCTGCAAACATGTTCCTCTATTGCAATCATACATGAGGTTGGGGCCTGCAGAATTTGACCCCGGCCATATTGAGCGAACTTAGCACGGGTTGATTTTCAGACTCAGTTTGGGTGCACCCTTCAGAGATGAAATCCTTAGGATTCATCTCCATATTGTTTTCCAAGTACTCTTGGTGTGGCATCTAGCGATGCACAGGCCACGTCCATTACGGCAAGGTGGTGCCCGATTGGAATGTGTACAATGGTCTATGACCCATTCGTAGGCGTCGGTTGCCTTCAGCTCTTCCAATGCGCTAGAGATGGACGATTGTCCGAGTGGGCTGTAATTTGCTGTCATGTCGTTGGTAGATTCTGCTTCTTTCATGCAGTCAGCTGAATATAAGTAACTAGAGTAGGTTAGGTAGTAAAGAGGGTTGCCGGGTATGCGGCTAGCATCAGGCTGCTAGTTTGGGCCCATTTGCCACCCTCCGCTGGCTTGTTAGAGCTACCAAGTGACCGCTTCGGCAAACTGAATCAGCTGACTCAACGTGACGACAATAGCCACCTCTGCTAACTCTTGAAATTAGTAAGAACCAAAAATCTTGGAACGTTTATTGTTTAGGGCCGGATAATCATAGAAAGTGTGCTCGATGGTGTCCTCTTCCATCGAGCACTTCTTGCATAAATTACTGGATGTCAATCCCATTTTGTTCGCATGAGATGCGGTAAGGCAGTGCCCTGTGAGCAAGCCGATCGTCGCTCTCAGTTTCCTGCTTTTGAGTAACTAGAGTAACCCTATAGCTTTAACTTATAAATATATATCGCAAACGGGAATACTCGACTAAAATGAAAATTCTGAATGCGAATGATAGTCAGCTCAAACTGCACCGAATTGAAACTAAGAACCTTCAAACTAAGCAGAACCACGTTGAGCACAGCCAAGGAGAAGTCTTTGAAAAGTATACGTCTGAAAAAGGTAGGTCTTATTAAGCTTCGAAGAAGTTCAAAAATTCTTCTTATCTGGCAGTCAAATCTACAAAGAAAAATTCTTAGACGGTTGCTTTCAACCGATTTAGGCTTTTCCAAATTTTCAAAACTTTTCCGCTCAAGTAGACAAAACATAGTCTTGTTAGTCTTAATCTTGTATTCATCAGAAGTCTGATCCTTCGATGGATAGTTGCCCCTTTTTATGTGCATAGTTCATACCGTCTCCTGTACAACAAAGAAATAAGTGAAGGGGCAAATTGCTATTTTCTAAGAGCAATAGCAGATGCTATTTCTAAATAGTAGTTTCAAATAGTAGATGTGGCATTGGCTTTCATATGCCAGAGATAGGCTAGGTTCTTGCTGCTTCGCGTCAGTTCCGATCTCAATTTGAACATGGCGAGGCCTGCACGCCTCCGCCTGATATGTACATGTTTGGTGTGGGGCCGTATCACCCAGTCAGCTGTACAATCTATGTGCAACAGGCCTGTGCAAGAGTCGCGAAATATTCATGTAATCGAATAATAAAACTAGCAAGATCAATACTTTAGAGAGCTCATACATGCTGCCAGTGCCATTTATTGCTGTTCACCGATGCCAGCTGTCTGCAATTATGTTACCCAAAAAGCATTTGAGGAAAGTAGCAGATTTTCAGATCCATGAATAGTAGGCTGTTTTTGCAATTTGTAAATAGCAGTTGACAAATAGGTGTCTGCTACGTGGGGTGATCAATAGCGGCCATCACTTGGCTATCATCTTCACATTTCTTGCACCCCAAAGGTGTTCCGTGAACCGAGGAGAAAGATAGAAGTCACTGGGAGCTAGATCGCAAAAATGGTAGCTGTTCAAGCAGTTCCAACCCTGTTTCTTGAATTGCAGTCATCGCAACTGCAGAGGCTTGTTAGAGGCTATAGATGCTTGTTTTTCCAAATATTGCACCATAAAAATTTCATCAGCGTCCCAAAAAACTGATGCCATAACCTTCTCTGCTGAACTCGACACTTTGAATTCCATCGGCTTCGGTGAATAGGGTCGCTTCTAGGTCATCTATTGCTGTTTGGTTTCTGGATCAAGTCTCGTCTATGGTAATAAAACGTGAAAAAGTATCCTGATGTGCCTAGAACTTTTCGAGATTCACCCTCGAAATGTCGACTCGTTCCTTCTTTTACTCGTCGGTTAACAATCTCGGCATCTAACGCGTTGAGACCTTTTTCATACGTAATTCGTTGGCGACGATTCTTTGAACACTGCCATACGACATTCTTGTAATGTTCCCACTAAGTTGCTGTCTCTGTCTTTGGTACATTTTTTTCAAACGAAGGCACTTAGTCACAGCTCTAATTTCGTTTTTCTTCATTTTGATGTTCGTTCTTCGACGGTTCGTATTCAAATGAATGTACCTCCTTGGAATCGTTGCCTATTTATATGTTTTTTATTATGCTTACTAAGTGGGTATATGAATTAAAAAAGCATACACTAGAATCGACCACTGCAGTTAGGAATCTCAGCAAAATTGGAACGATTAGTACGAATAAATATGACCGATTCAACATCACAAGTGCTGAATAAAAATGACATAAATAACTAGTTTTCCACGAATTCAGCTTCTTTAATTTAGCACTTCAGTATATCAGAAAAATACCCGTCGACACTAGGGGAACTTCCACTATTCAACTCAACGCAGCCTACGATGATGCCATCAATAATTACGTAACGTTCCTTCAACAATACCAAGAAAGTATTTCGAACTCTAGACGAGACTACCAAAGAAATTGGTCTTCAAATTAACAAACAAAATAAAAGATATGAACCAATCAAGGGAAATGATGCCATTTAGGCCCTCTACGCACGGAGCTACTCAAATTAGATTAAGCCGAAGAAGGAAGACTGTGCTGAATGTGCTTTTGGGTGGCCTGCGAAGTTTCCTGTTTTAAATGGTCCTATCCGCATTCGGGGTCAAAAGTATGTAGACTTGATCATCAAAAGTGTCTGCGTTCTCCACAACTATGTACGAAATCGAGAGGGACATCAGCATGTGCCAATCGACAAATTTACAATGAGGAGAAATTTGGAATTCGATAGCCGTGTCATGGTACAACCACCACAAAATATATCAATACACTCTCAGGAATTTTTTAGCGAACTATTTTATTACACCACGAGGATCTCTATCCTGGCGGTGGAAATATTGTTTTTGAACATAGAATACAACTTGAAAACAAAGGTTTTAGTATATCCTCTTTAGCACATTGAAAAATAACTTGGTATATGCCTGTCATATTCACTGCCTTTCGAACTTCAGTCCATACATTTTGCGTTTCATTCTTCTTGAAATATCCCGGAAGCGTGATATTATACAAAACTGGATATTTCTCTATATCACTTACGAGAAAAATATTCACTTTTTGATCGCCCATCTCAAACTGACACATAAACCGATCAAATTCAGTAGTAACTGAGCAGCTGAGTTCCCTGGAACCGATTACTTACAAGTTAGTAACGCATTACTAACCAGTAGCGTCGTGTGTGGTGTCCCATTCAGTTACATTGAGAGTGACTCATTGAGAAGTCATAGAGGCAACAGATTTATACTCTACTCTTACAGAAAATAAGAGTTCTATCTCAGTTAAATTCAATCGTTTCATATTTATTATTAAGCTATTGTATTGGTGACTGATTTAGAATTAGATTAAAAGCGATTTTTTTTTCAATTGTTTATTACCAACTATTGGTTAAAAATAACAATTACAAGTTTGGATTAAGTAGTGAGAAAGAAGCTACCGTTTATATAAAATGCCTAATATTTTAATCACGCTAAATAGCTGTACGTGTCCTTCTGTCCGTCCATTCTTTCCAAATATTCTTTTTCGATAAGAATATCAATACATTTCTACAAAGATTCATAAAAATTATGAGCAACTTTATTTCATACAAATGCTTCAAATTTAACTTACTTTGATAACAGGAACTTTTGGCTTAAATCTCGTTGACAATTGATTTAAGACTTCACCAACAAGTTGGGTATGATTGCGGATTTTTCGCATTTTCATTATTCGTACTATGGCGGCTTGTATGACTATTTTACGATCTTCATCGATATGTCTATGGGTTGCATCTTGTTCTACTTTAAGTTCAGTTTTCAATGGAATATTTATGTTGATTCTTAACTTTTTACTGAAAAGTGTACCAAACGGCATAAGCACAGATTCTAGACTAATTAAGAAATTTATCACTTACTTTTTAAACCCGTGACTCAGTTCCATCATGGAATGCGGTGTTAGAGATGATTCGTCATCAGTACAGGTCAACAGTTTTGCTTTTAGTAGAATTTGAAGGACTTGGACGAGACTTTCGTGACTAATACCTGTGAAAAATATATTGAATGTATTGTAGTTACTGGCATTAAAAATAGATGAAGATTAGTAGTGTGTACCTGTATGTTCTTCTAACTGCTGCACCGATAGCTTAAGTTGGTCATTAAATTGAAGTAGCACGGCCATTTGGAAAGTACTAGCCTGAAAAATAGTATTTATGGATATTTTTTCAATTAATTTTTGAAGTTAGGGATTTAGAAACACTAGATACTATTGGGTAAGAATTTAAACTGATTCAAGGGGCATTTCACGTGGAGGGGCAACGAAAAAAAATGGAGACTCTGGATTTCGTTCATATTGTGCATAGTGGTACTTCTAGAGAATATGAACGTGGATACGCAATTTTTTTCTATGAGGTTTAGTTGCCGAGCTATGGGCTTTTGAATAATTGACAAAATTGATAGGTTGTTTTGGAAGCCGATTCTGAGATTCGAAAAAAATCTGAAAAACATTAAACCTATGGTATAGAAAATAAACTGTTCTTTTTAATTTTGAAATTAGATTGGGAAAAAAATTTTCCTGTGTAAAACCGGAAGTAAACACTTCAACTCGTTCTTTGAATAATCAGGTTAATTTTGTTTATTTTTATATCAAATCGAAGCTTAAAGTGTACTTATTTTATGATAAATGTATTAGAATGGGATGGCCAGTAGTTTAGGAGGTAGATGAATTTCAATACATAAAAGTCGTATGAAGCGTAGTATCGAGAGCCATAGTTAGAGTATACTTATAATAAGTTGACGACTTTCAGAAAAAAAATAGATCAATACCGCGAGAAATCTCAACTATGTGCGGCAAACTGGAAACTCAAAAAGTCAGCTTAAAGAAGCAATTAAAAAATTTAACTAATCAAATCAATCAATTGGAACAGGAGAGGTTAAATCCAGGTTTAATTCAATGGCTTAGTTGAAACTCCCAACAAGAGTGTAAAGGAAGTGTTAAGTATCGTGGCGAGTCTACTTAAAATTCATGGAAATCAAGTCAAGCTAATTTTTCCTGAGGCAATACACCCTTATTAAAAAAAAATCACCGAGACCGCTAATTTTTCAACTTGCCTCTAACGGCAAAAATTTGTGCCATGAGTGAAGGTTGGTTTTGATCTTGGTTGCCGTACCGCTCTGCTGGCGTTAATATCAAAGTTTTGGCGATAGATTGATCTTGGGACTCCGCTCACATGTGGACGGTTGTTCGAGTTGGCTCTCATTTGCGATCGGCTCAGTGGCAAATTTAAATTCTTTCTGGCAGTTAGACACAAATAATTTTAGAGCTTATAAATAAAATTCCGTGTGCGGGAGTTTTATACGAGTATTTTTGAGTGTTTGTACTAGATACGAATGGCATCCAAACCGTTTGTTCTAAATCTTTGGTACCTATCCCTTGCTGTGTAGTCAGTAGGATCAACGCCAATCATTAACGACCAATATTCGGCCGAACTGTCGTTGGTCGTTTGTTGGCTATTCGTGCGCTCTATGTGTACGCAGCTTAAGGAGCACAGAGACATCTGGGTGGAAAAATCTAAATTGAAAAAAGCTGACTTAGTCTGCAGAACCTGCATGAAATCTCAATGAATTTATATCAAACAAACAATCAAGCTCACCTGGGCCGAAATCAGCACTCAAAATTTGACCGATTTTCAATTAAATATATAAAAACCGCTAGGATATTTGCAATTTTAAAAATCAATCAGCTATTAGCAACAATAAATTTATTTCAGACATTTACAATGCAGTTTTACACACGAGCCATATTGCGGTTGACGTAATAACAATAGACGTTAATATTAATATATTAGATAATACCAATGAAGTAAACAACTATCTGACAGCTCTTTGCTTAGGTTACGTCTCGTATATAAAGAAATCTTAAAGAAATCCTTATCCTATTTGGGAAAAAAACTATGCACACCTATTATATTACAAAATTCAATCACTGGTAACATTAATTATGGTTGACATAAATAATCAAGAAATAAATAACATCTCAACAAGTAGACAAACGTCCAAAATAAGGGGTGGCCAAAAATTGGCGCAAGCACCAAATATGGCGCATTAGACGATTACAAGTGGCGCATTGCGTTCTTGCGCCTACTTTTTGTTTCAAAGTAGGCACTCTACCAGAATGCATCTTTATATTTTCAACACCAGAGTGCTCTCAATTCAATTAGTGTAGTCTTTTAATTCATCAATTCATCTTATTCTTGACCTTTACAATTACTGGATGTGTATTCGGACGTTCACACTGAGGCAAAATCAAGTGATTTCGATTAGCTAGTCGATTTGATGCTAAAGAGACCAGAATTCCCAAACATTTGTCGTAAAATTAAATGGTGCTATTAAATTGTACATGGTTGCAACAAATAATCCACATAAAATTTGTTAAAAATATTATAGTATGGTTTGCATTGTTTAAACCTCTCTTCTATCATTTGTGGCGAATCGCTAGAAAGTGTTTTGGCACCACTTGTTGCGCATAGCCTAAATCCAAAAGATATCGGCAGCACCAAGAGGACCTTAAACTTCAGTTGAATTAGGAAAAGCCATAACTGACATTCCCAAACCGGTAAAAATCGATGTAAAATCGCTGAAATAGTTGATCGAGCTCCCACAATAGTATTTAACATAGTAAAACGTCATTGTAGCACCAAATACTATGAATATAAATCTAAACCAAGTTCTCCAAAAAATGTTCACTTCGTTAGATGAACGATGGGCAGTGCGACAAATAATAGAAAGTGGTCGAAAATTGGGGATTGACATTTTTTTTATCAAGATAAAGATCCCAAGCCTATATGGTAGGTGCTAGTAGCGCGTATGAGCTGAAGTAAGGCTCGGATTCCTGTAGTCGGTGGTGGATATTTTTCAATGAGTAAGAATCTCATATAACTATCATTGGCTGAAAATCTTTTGAAAAGTTTTCTACAAAAAAATAGTCATCAATAGTCAAGAGATACAAACTTATCTGCTCATAAATTTATCCGGACTATCATCAATACAATCAAGCAATCTGAATCAATGGATTTCTTTAGAAATAACCACATCAATAAGGATATGAAACGAAATAAAAAGAGGAATTAACAAAGAAGGCCGGTCTAAAAACTTACTACAGAATACAGAAAAAAACTTAAATACCATCAACTCTATTATTTAAGTCGACACAGCTAGTAGCTTACGCTGATGACATCAACATTATGTCACGTTCGTTCAATGACGCCAAGGAAGTATTTGTAGCTTTAGACGAAACCGCCAAGGAAGTTGGTCTTCAAATTAACGAACAAAAAACAAAAGTTATGACTCAATCAAGGAAAAGGACGCCAATAAGACAAAACATAACAATAGGGGACTATAATCTTGAAAATGTGGACAACTTCGTGTACCTAGGGACGAACCTCTCGAAGGATGGGAATGAGCTTGACGAAATCAAACGATGGATTCAATTAGCCAATAAGACATTCTTTTCGGTGCTTCCCATTTTGAAATCTCGATGCGTGCACAGGAATACGAAGCTTCGCATCTATAAAACGATTATTAGACCTGTGCTATGCTACGGAAGCGAAACCTGGACACTGACCCAGGCGTCTGAAAAAGCCTTGAATACGTTCGAGAGAAAGGTATTGCGAAGGATCTTCGGTCCAATACGGGAGGAAGATGGATGGCGAATCCGATACAACAACGAGCTGTATACCATATATGACGAGCCGGAAGTCTCTACCGTCATACAACTACAAAAATTACAATGGGCTGGCCACGTCGAACGAATGAGCGATAATCGAATCCCCAAACGGTCTTTCCAGGGGCGAGCGAGCGGAGCCAGGCCAGTCGGTAAGCCACGCAAGCGCTGGGAGGATTCGATCGATGCCGACAGCAGGTCACTTCTGGGAGCACCGAACTGGAGGACGCGGTCACTGAACCGAGACGAATGGAGGCGACGTATTAAGGAGGCGAAGGCTCGATTCGGGCTGTAGTGCCTCGATGATGATGATGATCAAAAACGTAGCCGAAATAAACTTTTACCAAAAAAAACAATAAGGCTAGCCACAACAAAAAGTTAGGAGAAATAGTTAAAATCCCTAAAAATATTCCATCTGAAATAATTGACACATTCCAGCCGGATCATCTGCTAATGTAAAAAACATATCCTTAGCAGATATCTTCAATGAATATTTCATAAATATAAGAGAGCACATAGCGAAAAATTTCGAAAATAACCGAGAAGGTGAAGTTATAAACATAAATAGAATCAAATTAAAATAGACAGCAATGAACTGCTTAATATAATAAATTCACTTAAAAATCATAAAAATAAATTCACTTAAAAATTATTCCCAGGTTGAGACGACCCAATCACCAAACAATCAAAAATAAAACACTGTCTAATAAAGAATTTCAAGCTACCTTCAAATTTATTCAAGTTTTTCGTTAATAGTAAACTCATCTTCTATTTACTTACTATTCCAATTAGATTGTAAGTATTAATGCAAGTGCAGATGAGACAGACACCTAATAGTTGGATATGTTTCCTTGCACAAGGAAACATATCCTAGGAGACATATTCAACACTATAACGAGGCTACTACACAGACATATGTTAGTATGCAAGTTTTTCGATGCTATGAATTCTGTTTAGTAAATGAATTGAATATTGTGTTATGTAAACATAAATATTACATGACTATGTGACATACCTGGAGCGTATATCTATTTCTGAAACAATTTGTTACTAATTCTCCTTTGCACATGTGATACAACCAATTCAATTTTCGACCTGAATGTTGTGTGGCATAGAAATTTGTAAACATTTGAACCGATCGTTCCAACTGAAATAATATCCAATTGTTAAAATGGTAATTTCGAAAAATTCTCAAACACAATTACCTCGGAAGGAAGATTGAAAGGTGAGCTCTGATTAAAAGGCCATGAACCGCTCGAAAGAACCTGGATTGTGAAGTCCACTTCGATTGGAGTATTATTGTTTTTCATATGCTCTCGGAATCGTTCGTTGAGATCTTTGGAGACACCAATGTCCTATGCCGGCACATTAAGTTAAATACATTAGCACCTTTCTAGGGAGAATCACAAATAGACAATTGTACCTGGAACATCCTTTGCAGTTTTATCGTATACTCGTAACCACAAGCTTGTTTAAGTTTCGATATCATAGATGCTTCTGCATCGTCACTAGCCGATGTATGATGGACTAACCGTTTGGCAAGCATTTTGCTATAGAATTTCTGGAAAACATCTTTGTCTTCGATGTACTTGAATACAACCATCTGAAAACATTTTTTTAGTTACTCCATGACATACATTTGAGCATTTGAGCGCAAAAACTTATTAAACTTACCACTTGATTTAATGTGTCTTCTAGTTCGGCTTCTTCTGGATTTTTACTAGACTTTTTCAAAAGTAAATCACAATATTTTGCCAATAGTTCTGGACTTTTGCTTGTACTTCTGCTCGCTTTTGTAACTGCATTCGTGTTAATAAATTTACCACAAGCTTTGTCGAGTGCAGCGACAAAACCCTTGTCATTTTTAAATGCAGTTAAAACCAAGGCATTGTACTTTTTATGCACATCAAGAATAGTTTGAACGTATACTTTGGGGTCCTGAAAAAATTTCCATATTGGAAATATATAAACATACAATAAACTTATTTCAATTACAATGGTCTCAGCAATAGTGTCAGGTTTGCCGCACTTTTCAATAGCTGCGGTACCTTCGTTGTGAATGTGATCCTCCAAAATTGCCTTCAATTCAATTAGGCCTTCGAATATTTGCGAAACCAGTGAGTACATACGGCCGAGATCGTCGTTTTTATTCAAATTCAATAGAATCTGAAGTCAAAATATTTTCATTTAGAAAGAGATTATGCAAATTATTCTAAATTATTTACCTGGAATTCCGTTTGGAATATGTGCAAATGCTTCTGTATGAGAACACGCTCGCAAGTTCTAGCTAAACGATCAGAAGTGCTTTCGTGCAAATAGGTTTGCACCCTTTTTTGTTCTTCTTTTAATCGTCTTTCTACACGCTTCATATATTCAGTCACTGTATTATCACGTAAAAACTCTGAGCTTTCTCTGGCGTAGAATCTGGAAATATATCATAAGCATTCTAGAGTTATGGCTCCCAAGCTTAATTTCTTACGTTTCAGTATCCTTCAAAAATTGATTTTCGAAGCTTTCTTTGTAAACATTCAAATGCTGATCTTTGCTTGCTTGATCATCATCGCCGACACCAAGTTCAACATAACAATTTATAACGCCAGATACCAGCCGAGAGTTAATCGGTTCACCATTACGCTCTTTTTCAATCAATTCAAGGACAGCTTTTGTCACCTTTTTAAAAAAAGGTATCAAAATACATTCCAATTAATAATATTAACAAAAAAACACACCTGCTCACTTAGTTCCTTGAACAGGTGTCCACGCCAAGTGACGAGGGCCAATTGATATATTTCGTAAATATCTTTTCGGCCCTCCTCACATTCACGTTTCACCCAGTGTCTGTTCAAATAGGCACAAACTCCATGAAGCACGCGACTTGAAAATTGATAAGCTTCCCATTCTTGTGTGTAAAACATTAAAAGTTCTTCACTGACACGATTGTCACGTTTCTAAAATCATTTGAAATATTTTGATTATAAGAAGTTATGCAAAATAATTAACTTACTTTTAGCAAATCTGTTAAATAGTCTTCGAGAAACTGTTTCAGCCTTTTATATAGTTCGTGCCCTACGAGTTGAGCACCTCCTGAAATGAAAACATAAATTTTATATGCAAAGCAAGTTTATCAACTAATCAATCACACCATTAATTATAAGAGACCTTTATTCCTGTAATCATTAAAGATCGAAATACACCAATCGAAGCGATAAAATGAATTAGCAATACATTTTAGTCGAGAATTGTAACGATATTTTAGTGTGATTTTCAAAGCAAGTGAATACAGCATTGCCACTTTTATGCAATGTTTCTTTCTGTTATAAGGTCTGGAATGAGAAAATATGGTCCTTGGGCAGTGCTGTTGTTTTATTGCAATTACAGTATTCCTGCTGTAATTCGAAGTAATTTATTGCAAACGTTGCATTTTATTAGAATCTATTGCATTTTGAATCTGGCCAGCACATATAGCAAGCTCGTTCCACCAGTTTTATATGGAATTGGTCGACGAGTGCGAATATGTAAAATCAAATGTACCATTTTTCTGGTCTAGTAGCTATCAGTGAGGTATATCTTTGCAAAATCTCTCTCCTCACTC
Source organism: Nemotelus pantherinus (assembly GCA_963978885.1). Lineage (NCBI taxonomy): Eukaryota > Metazoa > Arthropoda > Insecta > Diptera > Stratiomyidae > Nemotelus > Nemotelus pantherinus. The sequence goes on from OZ022264.1 coordinate 214,213,715, forward strand.
ATGTATGCTCTTTTAACCTTAGTTCTTCATTTAGTATGCTCTGTTTTTTTGAAAATCCGCTGATATATTTCCCTCTTTAAGGAAACACTAGCCGTTTGCGCGATTGAAGACGTTATCTTAAAACTTTTCAAAATTAGCCATAATTTTAAAACAAATTCTTTTATTCTACAATACAGTGGCACACAGCTTATTTGATACAGTGCTTCTTTAAAAAATTAAGTTGCAATAACTCAAAACATAATAACAATATCAAAAACATTTGAACACCATTTTGAAGAAAAATGTTTGTTGTTTATTAAACAAGTTTATATTTGTTGCAAGGTTGCTGTTTTACATCTTAAAAAACAAAAAACTAAAAGTAATAACAAATTTCATGTCACAGCTTATTTGATACAGTTTGATTAAACGTTAAAATTGTTGTGAATTATGAGGTTACCAGTTGATTTCAATTCCCTTAGCCTTAAGCAGAGCCTGGAGCCTATTCGGCATTGAGTCAACGAGTTTTTTTGTGATGTTTTTTTGTGTTTTTGTGTTCCAACAAAGTCCACAAATTCTCAATGACCTTCATATCTGATGACTGTGCCGGCGGAGACATCAAATGAGGCCAATCTTAAATTGGCCAGGACTGCACAATTCCCGATTTGGGCTTTGGATCATTGTCTTGGTCCAACCGAAATTGGTTGTTAACACCCAGTTTTTCAGTGCTTTGCAGCAAATTGTTTTTGAGTACGTCAAGGTACTTTGTTTGGTCCATTGTTTCCTCAATAAACTTTAAATTTCTGACTCCGGCTGCGGACATGCAGCCCCAAACTATCACATTACCACCACCGCTTCACAGTAGCTTTGAGGCTCTCCTTGTTTAGCTCAGTGTTTGCCTTGCGCCAGACATATGACATTGCGTCGGAGCAAAAAATGTTAAACTTGGACTCGTCCGCAAAAATAACCGTATTCCAGAACGCGGATGGCTTTCCCACATGCTTTTTGGCAAAGGCAAATCGGCTTATTGTATTTTTTTTGGCAATGTATGGCTTCCTACGAGCTACTCGCCCGTTGAAATCATGGTCGCGAAGCACTCGTCAGACGGTTTCAGCACTACATGACTTCCTTAATTCACGATGAACCTCAGTAACCAATTTCGGAGCGGAAATCTTTGTGTTTGCTTTCACTTTCCTTACAATGTATCGTTCGTCGGATACGGTGAAAATATTGTTTGGCGCATTTCTCCTCTTATTTTCTACCCGATTTTCGTGTACGAAGCGCTCAATTATGTGCTGCACTACACTTTGTCCTTTTTTAAAGTGGTTTAATACCAATTCGCGCTGTTCAATTGTGGTGCGATGCCCCATTTTACAATTTTGGCTCATTTTGGCTATTCAGCTTACAAAATCTTGCTAAAAATTACTTAATCAAGAATTCAAGAAACAAAAACAAGACAGATTAACGGCGCGACAAATAGAAGTTTATTCGCATTGAAGTGTCTGTATCAAATAAGCTGTGAGCTGCAATTTTTCTGCGCCAGTGGTATTTCTCTTTTACCGGACGCCGAGGAATATGGCTGGAACATTTTTTGTTTGCATTGTATTCGTTGAACATGCATCTAGTCAAATACGTTTAAATTTTTTGGATAGGGTTCTTTATTTCAAAGTTACAGGAATTTTCATTTTTAAATAGTCACTGTATCAAATAAGCTGTGAGCCACTGTACATTACACTGGTAGTTGAAAAAATTCTGAACATTTTTGTTTGTGCACGAAGTATTAATGTTGCAGTAGTCGCTAGACTCAAGCGCCAGAAATTGATACTTGTTTCTTTCAAGGGTCGTATTTTCAGTCTCAATTTTCTCTTTTTCGATAGATTCATAAATCATACAGTAAATGTGGAACGAAGGATTTTTCGTTTTAACAAGTGTTTAAATTTTTTAAATTAAAAAAAGCATATGTAAATATATAATATTATATACATAATATAATATAATATATATAATATATAAATATATAATATAATATTATAATATTATAAAATTCCTGTCAATTAAAAACGTTATCGATGCAATCGATATTTCAGAAAACGTTCGATAGATTCACTAAGATCTCTATAATGCTTTATTATTAGAACACCAGTTTCATTACGGAAAAGTGAACGCTGGGCCAGCTTCACCAGATTAAAGTCCGTCTATTGCACTGTCAAGCAATATATTGCAATTTCTGCACATCGAAAAACATCGAATTTATTGCAACTCGAAAAACTAAAACGACAGCAATATCCATGGGATTGCACAATAAACTTCCTTTTAGATGTTAATTACGTTTCTGTAGAAACACTACCAAATAACAAGATACAAATAATAGAAAAGCCATTGGAATGCAAGGAAGTCGTACTATGTGCCTTCATGGACATAGAAGGAGCCTTTGACAATGCAAGACATGACTCGCTATACGTCGCTCTCCAGAGAGATACTCCTCAAGAAGTAGTGAAATGGGCGAGCAAAATACTAAGGAATCGAAGTGTGGTTGAGGCGAAGCTAAGGGCGGACACCAGGAGGGGATGTCCACAGGGAGGGGATGTCCACAGGGAGAGGTATTATCACGAGAAGGTCATCAACTAGTAGGGACTAGTTGATGACCTTCTCGTGACCCTCAATAGGAAGGGCTTAACTGCTCTCGGCTACACGGGCGACATTACGGTAATAATAAGAGGCTCACACATGGATACCAGAATGCAAAAAGACTTAAATGAAACAACCCAATGGTGCGAAAAAGAGGGTATATCCATTAATCCTCAGAAAACTAGCATAATACCATTCACCAGAAAAAGAAAAATCGAAATAGGACCCCTAGCAAGCAGAACTATCTGCCATACTAAGAGCCTCACAAACAATAAAAATAAGGAATACTAAAAGGATCAGAATTAAGATCCTATCGGGTAGTCGAGCGGCTCTCATGGCTATAAATCGCGATCATATAAATTCGGCTATTCTCCTAGAGGTGAGAGAGGCCCTATATGAATTAGGGGCACAGAACAGCCTCGATTTGATATGGATCCCCGGCCATGAGGGGCACCGAGGAAACGAGGAAGCTGATACCACAGCCAAAAAAGGAGCAAAAATGACCTTCATAGGTCCTTCTCCGTACTGGGGTTTTACAAAAGCAGATACGGAAAAGGAAATTAAAACATGGAGCAAGAAGAAGATCGAAGACTACTGGCTTAATATTGAGGGTTTAAAACACTCAAAAAAATACCTTGGCTTCGATAATAACAGAGCGAAAGAAGCAGTGCTCTCTGCAAAAGTGGCATAAGAGCCCTATGCGGAGCATTCACAGGACACCATCCATGCAAAAAGTACCTCCACAGGATAGGTGAGGAGCAGGACGACCGCTGCAGATACTGTGGGGAAACGACAGAGTGTGTAGAACATCTGATGTCAGTCTGTCCAGCACTAGCGAGAAGAAGATTCGAGCTACTTGGCTCTGCTCTTCCTTCCATCAGGGACATCACAAATGTCCCGTCAAGGAACATATCCAGGTTCATTAGAAGCCGGGACATCCTATAGGATATAACGCAAAGGTGGCACAATAGACCCAGGAGATCGCAGTGCTAGGGTCCCTCTGGACCCACTCCAGGCCATCATCATCATCATCATCAAATAACAGGATAGATTTTATAACGCATGTCTATCATACTAGCTGAATCTGATGCATCGGTCATCAAATTATCTATTTCATCTACCTCCACATCCAATTAGATGTTTAAATGAACAGAGTACATATATTCAAATTTTTTCGATATCTCACGTAATTTCTACTACATATGCACGCCATCGATATCAGATATACCATATAGAATGGTAGGACGGGAAAGACCAACCTTCAACAGATCATTTAATGGCTTTCAACGAAGGACGTGTTAAAAACAACTCTAACCTTTGACGTTGTCTTTGAGGGTTTGTCTAACGCATAAGAAGCGCTTTGTACACAAACTTAGATGCAACCTCATCCATGCGATTTAATTTCAGATAAAAAAGCACGAAGTCATTATACTCTATTCTTAAAAGTTCATCATTTAACAGGCCATTTTCCATCCTTTGATAACCCCTGATGGTCACTGTCCTTGAAGAGTGTAGATCAACTGACGGGAAAGAATCCAGTTTAAAGGGCAGGAAAGAAAGCATTCTCGACAATATGATGGCAAGATGCCGTATTTATACAACTTTATACTTTATTATTGGTTGTGGTACCAAGAGTATGGTAACAAAGGCTACTCATCTCAAAAGCATGTATGGCGGCAATAAAGCGTTTTGTTACAAGACGTTGATTGCGCCACAATATTTACAGCGACTGCGGAACTAATTTTACTAGGGAAGTTAAGAGCTCAAAGAACAATTCACCAAGGTACATCTAAAACTCAGCCTATTTAGCAACTGATGAATTGAAAACTACACTCCTGTAGTGTAGGGGGTAGAGCACTGGCTGCTACTGTGTGGGGTAGGTACCTAATTCGAATCCGGTTCGAACGGGAGGCCGAGCATGGTGCTTTGAGCTTACGTAACTCGGAATAGGCACCTGCGTTAAATGAAGGGTCAAGTAAGACGTTAGTTGTAAATTTGTGAATGATGCTCTCTACTAGCTTTTACCCTTAGACCCAACATGGCTTGCTGTGGGATTAATTTACTTTTATTGAAAACTAATAAGCTAGGTGAAAACCGATTGGATCTGAGATTGATATAAATAAGATTGTTCGGTATTGACCAATAGAACTGCTAGTTTTAAATTATGGCAAGCAGTTGGGAACTGATTACTGCTTACAATTTCACCTATTTGGATCGCCTTCAGCGAACAGTGATTAGAATTAAATCTAAATAAAAAAATTTCAAAAAATTCAACCAATTTCAATTGACCATTACCCGAGAATGATCATTTATTAGGTATTTACTATTGGGTGCCTTTCGAAGGGGAAAACTTAGCGATTGGGAACGATATTTCTCATTTTCATATAGCATGACACATGAAACCAGAAACTAAATGTACAACTTCAGGTTGTAAGATTAATTCTTTTGTTTGTTCTCCATATGACTACATCATAGTATCCAAATAAGTTTAATAGACTAGGCCTGTGATATATTGTCAGACGTATTATCGCTGCTTCAATGGTAATTTTACACAAATCACTTAAATTTACACAATAACAAGCAGAAGAGGGTAGCCCATTTATAATTATAAAACGCAATTAAAATCTTTAAAATAGAATGCATTATTTAGCTTGACTACATAAATTGCAATTAAAATAATTCAATTTAAATGGAAATGCAAGAAGATGAACTTATTCCGTCGCCACCAAATGTAGAAGACTTAGAAAGAGCCATAGTCGACAGAAATTAAACAAAACCTCTGCAGCTGACAGAATATCAGCTGAGCTGATTAATCAAAGCATAAAATTACAGTGCACATATGGGAGCATAAAGAGAAAATTTTTGGAATTCAATATTCCATTATAATACCTATTTATAAGCTTTAAGCTATAATACATAGCCAAGGTAGAACTGTACAAAAATTCGGCATCCAAAATAAACTCTCAAAAGCCAAATAAAAATAACCAGTTTGCTATCCACACCGTTGAACACTACCGCCATTACCAATCAATTGAAGAAAGCGAATTTCACATAAAAGGGTTTAATGTATGGTCCCTCTCAAATGTGTCTGCGAACTATAAAAGCAAGAAATGGAGCAAGATCTTCAATGCATTTAAATTATCTGCTTTTATTGAATCTACTCCAAATGCTTCATTTTAGAGATCTTATGAAGAATGTGTACTATTTGATTATATTGCTCTCTTTGTGCACACTGCGCTAATTTCATTTATTTTACTGCTGATTGAAGAAAAAATTCATGAAATTGGGTGATGAGATGAGATACATCAGCGTTATTTTGATTCTAATCGAGTCAGGGTTCATTTCATCCCTAAGTATGCCTTGTTATTGATCTTTGCGCTTTATCAGTTTTTTTTATTGAGTGCAATTTCTTTTTTGTAATTGTAATAACGGTTCATTTTCCTAACGCCAAGTTTCTCCTAAGATAATGATATGAAAATTATTTAAAGTTGTAGCTGGAACCTCTAATTCCTGAGACTTGTTTCTAATACTCCTATTTGCATAAAATAATTTTAGAAAATTTAATGGCCTGCGTTTATATGTTTAATGGGAATCAAATTTCGCATCGTTTTAAAGGCAGGTTGACAATTTACACAATAATTTGACGACCTAAATATCCACCTTAATTCAAACAACATCGATGTGGTTGTCTTGAATGAAATATGAATATACCATAATGAAACACAAATATAGACACCACATGAACATATTGGCTACTTTTGCTGCAGAGATTCAGGGCGTGGAGGCAAAGCGATATTTGTCAAATCCAATCTCCATTCGAGACTTATTAATGTATTTAATAACTTTAATACTATCATAGTTGAGCTTAAGTTAAATTTTGAAAAAATTAGAATCGGTACGTTTTACAAAGTGCCTTTTGAATATGACTATGAATTTAGAAGTCATATTGATGTACTCTATTCATCTTATGAAAAACTTATTACCCTAGCTAACACTAACATTAATCTACTGACGGCATCCAATATAACTACAGTATACTATGATATTTTAACATACAATAATGGAATTTTGCTGAATTCGAATAAACCAACACGAATAACACAAATATCGAAAACCTTAATAGATCATGTCGTTGTAACAAATACTTGTTTAGCTGATCGAACCACGGCCAGACTTAGATCATAGAATAATAAATTTGTCAATACAGAGCTATGTTAAATAAAACTGCCTCCAAAAAAATTGCCATTAGCCATACATGCAAATTCAAATTTAAAAAATATGTAATCGATGATTTACGTAACAACATAGTAATAAATTTCGAAGAACTGATTGGCATATTAACTCAAGCCAAGAACAAAGCAACAACTACAAAACATATAAGAGTGCGCCAAGAATCATGGATCACCAAAAAAGTTATAGATATCTCGAAAAAGAAGCGCAAAGCTTACAAAATATGCATGGCAGATCTAAATTCCGCAATTAAGACGCAGAGTTACAAAGTCTTAAAAAGGGAGTCGAATCGACTGATAAAGGAAGCTAAACGAGAATTTTACTTAAAAAAGTTTGAAGCATCGGCTGGAAATAGTTCAAAATACTAGAGAGTTATCTACGAATTAGCAGGTAAAAATGTAAACCAACAATCAACATGTATTAATGAATTATCCATAAATGGATTGTTGATCTCAAATCCTGAATTTATCGCAGAAGAATTGAATAGTTATTTTGCAATGATTGGAAATAATATCAACCAACAATGTTTCCGAGCAAAATGATAATTTCCTGAATGTTATGCCAGTATTCATTTAAGACCTACAGTACAAAGTGAAGTAATAGATATTATAGATAAATTAAAAACCAAAGTTTCTTCAGGTATCGACAATTTAACATCCGAAGACGTCAAAATGCTAAAAATGAAGATTATATCAAACATTAATAGTCACTTAAAGACGGGTTCTTTTCCTACTTGCCTTAAGTTGGCGCGAATTACACCAATCTTTAAGGGAGGTGATCCTTCGGATCCTTCTAATTATCGCCCAATTGCCGATATCAGTGTAATGAGCAAAATATTTGAGAGAATCTTAAATTCACGTATAGTGCAACATATCAATGAGGCAGTAATTTTGGCTCCAATACAGTACGGTTTCCAAGAACACAGCAATACAATAGCGGCCACATTAGACGCGGTCCAATTCATTAACAGCTCATTGGATAAAGTAAACTATGTAATAGCCATTTTTGTTGATCTCAAGAAGGCCTTTGACACTATTGACCACAGAATTTTGCTTCAACGTCTCCAAAAATATGGCATTAGTAAGAAGTTTAACTCGATAATAAAAGATTATTTATTGGATAGGCGGATTGTGACAAAACAAATGCAATGCATCAGTCAAGAACGTTTCATCAATATAGCCATACCGCAGGGATCAATTCTTGGACCAGTATTATTCATTATGTATTTGAATTGCATTCAACATCTCCAGCTGTCTTGCAAATTAGTCCTTTATGCTGATAGCACACTTCTTTTATATTCTGAAAAGGATGAACCATCTCTCGAGTATAAAATTAACAGAGATCTAGAAACATATCAAGTGTGGCTCAGGCATAGCAAACTGCTTATAAACGTTAACAAAACCAAGTACATCATTTTCCAGCAAAAAATAAATATCCTATAAGCCCCTTTATTCAGATTAATGGAATTCGTCTAGATCAAGCTGAATCAATGAAATATCTTGGCTTAATCCTAGATGAGAAAATGTCGTGGTTACAAGTCGGACCAATGATTGCCGTCTTAAGACAATTTTAGTTCTTGGAAACTAGAACAAAATTAATGTTTAATACTTATATACTTTCAACTATCACATACGGAACTATTTTATGGAGTCAGACATCAAAGCAAAACATCGAGTGAATTGGAAGACTTATTTCGAAAGCAATTAAAATTATATTTAGAATGCCAACTCTAACACAAACAGTTACTGTGTACACTCGAACAGGATTACTAAATATTCAACAACTAATTAATTTTGAAAGGAGACAATTTTTAACATCTTGAACTACAATCTGAAGTAGTTAAACACCCCCCGCACTGTGTTAGAGATAACTAACCGAGAAACCAGAACTGCTAGAAATCTATATCTTGCAATTCCAAGAACGGATAGATTAAGGATGGGTCCAGTACAGCAGGCTATCGCATACTACAATTCATTACCGAACTCGGTCAAGTTAAAAAAAAATATAATAGAGTTCAAGGCATGATAAAGAATGGAAGGGAGGAAAAAAATTACCACGCAACTAAAATATACGTCTTTTATGCTATTGAAAAGATTTCGGAATATTTCCCAACTTTTTCAGCTCCTATCGATAACTGTCTAGTCAAATGTCTAGTTTATAAAAGGCGAATTTGATTTTTAAACTAATACTTGCTTTCCACTAGAAACATGAATCAGATAGGAGTTTACTTAAATCTAATTGCTTTTGTTCGATGGTCAAAAATGCCAGTAAGTTAGTTTTTGCATTTTTGTTTGCATCAAATCATGAAGCAATTTCAACAGAAAAGTATTTTATATTGTACATGTTTAGTTTATTTGACATCGGCTAAACCTTTTTCATTACAACTTACCTATTGGTGCATGTGTATTGTTACGAGCTCGCCCCTTGGTCGAGGTTTGAGCCCGATTCGATGTTGAAGCATTCACGCTCGTACAATAATTATGGACGTATCTGTAACGGTAAGATCACATGTTTAGATATTCATTCGAAGCGAAGCAGCTAGCAATGAACTTACGTGTACAGAGCCATGTATCGAGCATACACAATGTTGCACTCCTTCGCATAGATCTCGGTTATGCCCTTTCTCAAGTCTGTCCATATCTGTAATAGTAAGTACGATTGCAGTATTCCTCCATCTGATCGAGTAATGCGTAACATCCAGCAAATTTCCCAACGGCCGACATGCTAACAGAAGTGTTGGCATTTGCACTTACCTCTTCCAAATTGCTTTGCTTGTTCCCAGCTGAGCTGAACGAGTTTTGTCTGGCCATCGCGCAGTGCCTATCTTAGATTTGGCCAAGACTTTAAAATCGATGTAGCGTTTCTCCGACAATTCTGCTTATTATGTGCTTCGCTGTGATGCTGAGATATTGGAAAAGTCGAACAACCGTCGCAGCTCCAAACTATTGGGCAATCACTAGATGCACCCACAGTTTTCCTTGCACTACCGTTGTCAAAGTTGCCACAGAAAGCCCCAACATTCGTAAAAAAAACTCACCAATTCACCGAGCACAAACGATTTATTCGCTTTTCACGTGCACAATTTCTATTAATTTAACGCACTTGTTCCGGACGTACCTGTCTATTGGAAACGTATGAAAATTCAACTTTTTTACACACAAATTTCAACTTGATGCTGTCGAAGCACTTTTTCCTTTTGTTTTCCTCTCACCAAACCTCGACGAATTGGAGAATTTTCACGAATACCTTTTTCTCTTTCTGTCACGCGCGAATTCGATGCAATGAAACTTCTCACGAATGGAAATCAAAGCGAAAACCACCAAATTGAAAATATCGCCCCAGAAATTAAATTACTCACAATTTTCAAAAATTGTGTCTGAACTTAATCAGGGTGTCAATTGTACGTCGATTGATTATCGAGATCAGTTTTTTGAATCGTTCCTGAGCCTATGAGGCAGAGAAAATTCCCGGTATCAGAAACTCAAGAGCCTGGTCGGACAACGCACAGATAATAAAAACCAAGACGAGGAACACTGTGGTAACAATGGAGGCAGGAACGAGTCAAAAATATTGACGACTTGCACTAATGTATAGCTGATCGTCATATCGTGTTGCGAAGAGTGGGTGCAATATATTTTGCGTTTTCTCAGCCAGCGGATGTCAAGTTGACAGCGTCCAGAGAGAAGATGATGGTAGGCACCGAAAAGTATTTCTGATTTGCAAAAAGTCTTTTCGGTTTTGTTCACTTTCTCATGGCCACATTCAAACGAGGTTTTTTTTATAGTGAAAAGAAATTTAAGGGTAATAACACGGTCAGTAAATATTACAGGGGAAACGAATTCACATAATAATTTATTATAAACTTGGCCAATTTATATCTACGCCTTACGTATTCGCGTAAGCTTTATAGTGAAAGTAATAAACGCTGATTCCGGAAAATTTTTACAAACTTTTTAAATTGGTACCTAATGTTTGTGACCTCTCCTGCAGGAAAATTATGACTTCTATGACTATAAAAACTAACCTTCTATGACTTGATTGTTTTTTCAATGCCGACTAGATGTACGGAGATGCAGAATGATGACGTCACAGTAAGTGGTCAAGGTGTCGCGAAAAACACGCGCAGTTAGTTTTATAGGACGTCCGCGGGAAAACGTAGATTGTACGGGTTGTGTTAAAGTGAGTGAAGTGAAAATAAAGTGAGAAACAGTGCTAATTAATGTGGTACGTGTGGTATAGTGTGAAAAATTCGCTACGAAATGTGTATTAGTTGCTGTTAGGCTATGTGATGTTTCGTGCCGATTTACTGTCGATAGAATTGATTGAGAATTTGCCGCATATGTTTAACTGGTTCTTTAACATGAATAGGCCAGTTGACATTAATGCGGCTGTTTCCTGATCATCGCCAGCTATAGTAAATCGATCATATTTGCGGAAGTATTGTGTACATGTTGTATATGTGAAGTAGGTTTTGCTCCATCCCGGTGTGAAGGAAAATCTTGGTCAAAATTGTCGTATTGTCGTAATCCACTACTGAGAATTTCGTTTGTCGACAACGAATGTTCGCTGCGCTTACTGTTTCTTGATAGGATTATACGCACGCCAACACACTCTCACCTATCAGCTAACCCGGATGTATACATTCTCACCTGTCGTTTGAGAGTATGTTTTTCTCACTTTTGCATATGATAAAGTGAACTTAAGTGAACTAAAGTGAACTGCCAGCTGATGGTAAATCCTTCACTCCCTGCCAATCTCTTCCAACAATCAATCGCGTACTTTCAATATGTTTCAATCATGGCCTTCTTTCAATGCTATTTATTAGTTCTTATGTTATGGTAGTGTCCGATTTAGTCAAATGTAAGTTTCATCATGTGTGTCAAATAGAAAGACATATACTGATGGTTGTTCGCGAGAAATGGATAGAAGAAGATAGAAAAATGGATAGAACGAGAGAATGTATTTCGTTAACAAACATTCAACGAATTATCGGCAAGTTGAAATGCATAATCGGCGTCGGGTTTGCTTACTACGTGAAGAACATTAAAAATGTTTTAAGTTTTCCTAACGTGGGAAGTGTCCAAATTTAATTTGTCGTTATGTGAATTTATGTGTGTGCCAAAGTACAAAAGTGAATTAGATGGAAAATGCAATATCCTCCAATTACTTTTGCCAGCTCGTGAAACTTATCAGAACTGGCATGTACTTATGTAATTGGGAATTTACATTCCATTTTGATGTACCATCAAACAATTATGTTTGCGCGGACAAAATACGAATGATTCGCGTGTGGTGATGTGTTGTGAATTGCGTACAGTTATTTGTGATTCGATTTGCATCGAATCAGAATATCTTCCATTTTTATTTGCCGGTTCGTGAAACTTATTATGGCGCGTTTACACATATGACGAACGTTTCATCGAGAAACTTGGGAAATTACTTCCCTCCATGCTTTAGCATGTGAAAAAACAAGCAAGAATAAACAAGGTGACCATTTACAAACTCCGCTCGCCAACATTTGCCATGCTTGTAAACGCGGTATCAAAGCTGGCATGCAATTGGGAATTTACATTTCGTTTTAATGCGACATCGGGGTGTATATGTGTGGAGCTAAATTATAGATATGAATCTTGATTTTAATTTTAGTTTTTTTTTTGTACAATGTGCCAAAACGTTCGTACTATTTGGAAGTGATATTGATGCCCACTCTACTTGGTTTGCGAAATCAGCATCACCTCGTGAAGGCAAAGTAAGGTGAATGGGAATCAGAGGTCGCAGAATGCACATCATTCCCCTTTGTGATGCCGCCCTCCACGTAAGCGTCTGCATGAAGTAGATACTATTCTGAGTCTACTTATTATTTCATTTTTTTGTTTTTTCTCTCTTTTATCTCATTTTAAATAATAAACTTATGAGCATCTATCAAAACTGAAAGTTTTTCAGGTTTTGTTTTAAGCCTACTCCCCTATTTCATATATTCCTACATAAATTTCTAGTACACCTATAAAGTAACTTATTAAGCATAAATCTTAATACTAAGGCATAACTATAGTACAGAAATGAATTATATACCTACTACTTTTTTTAAGACAGTATGTAAAATATATAGTTTTTTTTTATTAATGATAAAAATCACTTTTCAAATTGCTTAAAGACTACTGTGCGATGAAAAACAATTACATACACGAATTTAACAAAAACTCTTTTTATTTTAGACACATCATACGTTAATAATAGTATGCACTTGAAATATAAATGCATAATAAAAAGGTAATCCGTTCAAATAATAGTACAAACTATTTTCAATTAACTACTTTTAGGCTACTCTGATACTTTTTATCTGCCTTAGTAGTTGTACACTACTCAACAGTATATCCTGCATCTACTTCATGTACATTTTCATAACGTCTGTTCGTGTTCATTGTAATGCCGACCTCCACCAGCCGCGTAAGTTTTTAAATGAAGTATATATACTTTTTAATATATCTCTTGATTTCTATCTCTTTATTTTATCTTTTTATTTTATCTCTCCTCGTTTTTAATAATCAAGTTACGCACATCCAAGACAATCGATAGTTTTTTGTTTGGTGCCTATTCCTCACAATTTTTTTCTTTATATATGATCTACCTTTGCTATTTTATATATTTCACCATAAATTTCAAGTAAGCCACCTATAAAGCATAAATTATAATACTAAGCCATACAGCAATGATATATACCTACTACTTTAAGTAAGGCAGTGCGTTCAATATGTAGATATATTTTTTATAATGGGAAATAACTTTTTTGCCCATAGAGGAGCTTCAGTAGACCTTGCCATCTTTTCATTTCACTTAGCAGGTATGTCATCAATTTTAGAGGCAGTCAACTTCATTACAACTGTTATTAATATACGATCAGCTGGCGTTATATTTACACAGAAGTTTACATTTTTTATAATGGGAAATATATATCAGCACATTCTACTGTTCAGCATGTGAGCTACTTCTGCAGAACAGAATTTCTGTAATAGTGAATTCACTGGGACAAGAGTATTTTCTTTCCATTGCGTCTGTTCTGTTCTGTGCTGGATAATGGAGCAAAAAAACCAACCTACTGTCGGGCCGAAAATTTATTGATTCTACACAGAAATTTGGGTAATAACTGTGAAGTAGAATGCAGAATTACATACTACAGAATTTTCTTAGTACATACAAACCAACCATCAGTGATGTGTTATTGATTTCAGCTAGACAAACACAACAACATAATTTTTCTCTTGCGAAAACGATTTAGATTATATATTCTAATTTATTTTGTTGGATTTTCATGCATATCAATTATGTTTGTCAGTTGTCTGTGTTCGTGTTTTTTGCAGAAAACGGTTGCAAAGCCTTTTCATACGCTTGTCAAAAATTCTTCAACATATGCAATTCCAAGAGAAACATGCAAGTTCCTGACGGACGCGAGCAAACCTATCATATTTTCCATAACCGTAATAGCAATAAGTTTCAATTTCGATATAATAATAGTAATTACCCCAAATCATTAATTTTTTTCCAAATAAAACAAAAAAAATTTCCAAGTAACAAAATGATATTCCCTAAAAAAATTATATTCCCTAACAATATGATATTCCTTTTTGCATGCTTCATACATCTTTGCTTTATAACTCCAAACTTTTGCATCTTTGCATGTGCTTTCTTTATATGTTTGCATGCTTTACATCTTTCATTCAGTAGGTTTCATGCAGGTGATTTCAAAGCAATTCTCTTTCTTGTTAATTTTTCCTCATAGCGCAGCTTCAGTATTCTCCTTTGATAATTATACTACCCATTGACCACACGGAATATTTGCGTAGAAGTTCCATCCTCTAGTTCACTGTTGAAGTTTTTAATGGTGTTTTTGATGTGAATTGCCAAAAAGGTTTTTATTACCAGCATTTTGCTTGCATTCTCACAACAAAACGAGTATGATACTTCATCCAGAATAGAAACCAACGTAGAACATTCGCTTTGAATGTGTCCTCCAATTTTTTTACGTACTCTATAAAATTATTTGGAGGTGCTGTTAGCCTGCAGCCTTCAAATTGCCTAAAACCAATGTAAATAGTATCTCTGCTATTCATTGGCTCTACAGTTACTCTCGGAAGTGTGCACAAGTGACTCCTTATTAATCGTCCATAGATATATCCAGTCACATAGGAGAAAGCATTATCCTTATTAATGCTCATCTCAGGCAATGTTATACTCTTATATAGCGTCTTAAAAAGTCCAATTAAGCTGTTGATTGAAATAATCCATCCTTTGAAATATTTAATATTTGAAGATACATCCTTTCCGTTTGCAAGTATCTTCATCGACTTTAGTAGCTTCTTCATTGATTCCATATATTCAATGTGCTTCTCTGTAGCTTTAAACAGCTTTTTAATAAAACATTTTCTCATCACGTCTATTGGAATTGAAGATATCAAACAGCTTGCCGAAGTTTTCTACAAATTCTGCGGTTTCTACTGCTTTCGACGCAATTTGATTGTTACTTGCTCTAGTATAAAATGCAGTACATATTTTTGAAATTAGCCTTTCCCATGCCTAACTCATTTTCAAGGCTTCATATCTTTCCCATTAATGTCTACTTACTTCTCTGTAACGCTTTTGTCTTCTTTCTAATAAAGCAATATAAAGTTGAAAAACCAAAAAGTGAATATAACAAAGTTTGGCAGTAAGGGACGATAAAATAATCAATAAATGAATTGTATGTAAAGAAGCAAAATGAAAATTAGTCATTTTAAATCCATCTTATTTTATTCTTTATTTTTTTTTTATATTTTAATGCAGGTGGGATCGATACTGGCTGAGATAATGTTGAAGGTATCTGAAAATAAATGTTAGCAGAAGATTGGTAAATATCCCTACTTAAACTTTCATCGAAGTAAGGAACTTCAGTGTCTATCGGTGTCGCTGAAGAAGAGGGCAGATTACCCTCGAAATATCGATATTTGTCACAAAATTAAATATATCTAGCTTCAAAAGGAAAAAATCGGTTTTTTATTAAAATATTTTTTGGAGTTATTTGTTTGTAGGTCTTAGATGGTCTTATGCTATGGCATTGCTTTAACACAACCCGTATAATTTACGTTTCCCGCGAACGTCCTATAAGAATGCGTGTTTTTCGCGACACTTTGACCACTTCCTGTAACGTCATCATTCTGCATTACGGCCCGTACATCTAGAGGGCATGGAAAAAACAATCAAGTTATAGAAGTTTAGTTTTCATACTCATAGAAGTCATAGTTCTTCTGCAGGAGAGGCCACAAATATTAGGTACTAATTTAAAAGTTTTCTTATATTTTACCGGAATTAGCGTTTATTAGTTTCACTAGGCTTATTAGTTTCGTTTATTACTTTCACTCTTAGGCTCAGGACCGATTTAACAAACTGCTCTCAATAATCAATCGACGTACAATTGGCATCCTGATTAATTGAGTTCGGGCACAATTTTTGAAAATTGTAAGTAATTTAATTTCGGGGGCGATATATTCGATTTGGTGATTTTCGCTTTGATTTCCGTTCATGAGAAGTTTTATTGCATCGAATTCGCGCGTAAAAGAAAGTGAAAAAGGTATTCGTGAAAATTCTCCAATTCCTCGCGGTTTGGTGAGAGGAAAACAAAAGGAAAAAGTGCATCGACAAGTTCAAGTTGAAATTTGTGTGTAAAAAAGTTGAGTTTTCATACGGTTCCAATAGACAGGTACGTCAGGAACAAGTGCGTTAAATTGATAGAAATTGTGCACGTGAACAGCGAGTAAATCATTTGTGCTCGGTGAATTGATGAGTTTTTTTACGAATGTTGGGGAACACTGGTAGTGCAAGGGGAACACTGGTAGTGCAAGGAAAACTGTGGGTGCATCTCGTGATCTAGGATAGGCACTGCACGATGACCAGACAAAACTCGTTCAGCTCAGTTGGGAACAATCAAAGCAATTTGGAAAAGGTAAGTGCAAATGCCAACACTTCTGTTAGCATGTCGGCCATTGTGAAATTGCTGCATGTTACGCATTACTCGGTCAGATGGCGGAATACTACAATCGCAATTACTATTACAGATATGGGCAGACTTGAGAAATGGCATAACCGAGATCTATGCGAAGGAGTGCAACATTGAGTATGCTCTGTACACGTAAGTTCATTGCTAGCTGCCTCGATTTGAATGAATATCTAAACATGTGATCTTACCGTTACAGATACGCCCATAACTATTATACGAGCGTGAATGCTTCAACATCGAATCGGGATCAAACCTCGATCAAGGCGCGAGCTCGTAACAATCCACATGAACCAATAGGTAAGTTGTAATGTATTAATCAAATTAAACTAATCATGAACAATATGTGCGTTTTTGCAATCTAGCAGCGCACGTTAGCGTAGGGTTGCAAAAAAACGATCCCAAGCAGAAAAATTGCGTTCGAAAATTTTGTTGTTGTTTTGTTGTTGTAAAATATTGTTGTTGTATAGTTCTTGCATTCGCTGAGGTTTCGCTTAGGTTGGTTGTTAAATTAGAATGACACTAAACAAAAACCTATATGAAATCTTATCAGAACATGAAACTTTCATATGAAATAATCTGTGCATTAAAACACTGAAAAACAGTCTGCACACTACAAGATTAGGAGTATTAGAATATTAGGAGTATTAGAAACAAGTAGAAGCTCCAGCTACAACTTTAAATAATTTATCATTATCTTAGGAGAAACTTGGCGCTAGGAAAATGAAGTATTTTTTAAAACATCTCAGAGTACTGTGGAGTATATAGTTGTCGAGATTCAGTTGGAGAAGCAACCGAGATCAATAACCTGAAATACTTAAATGTATTGATTATTTAACCAGAAACTACCTTGAAATGCTTCGAAATTAGTTCGCAACAGAGCTCATGTTTTGGTGCTAGAATCGCAAACAATTGAATTAGACGAACTAATTCAAATAGTTTATGCTGCAAAGGCTCATTCTACTATTTATAGAAAGATTCGTTCAAGAAGCAATGATTGGATGAGTAATGATGTCCTTGTTGTAATTAAACAAAACAAATTGTATATCACACCTACTGAACATATTCAAATAATGAAACGTTATTACAATTCAGGTGGTTGAAAAAAAAAACAAATACAGTAAATAAAGCCGGAATAATTGCACTAAATAAAAAAACTGATAAAGCGCCAAGATCAATAACAAAATATAGGACATACTTAGGGATGAAATGAACCCTGAATCAATTAGAATCAGAATAACGCTGATGCATCTCATCTCACAGTGACCCAAATTAATGACTTTTTTCTTCAGTAAAATAAATGAAATTAGCGCAAATTGTACACAAAAAGTGAGCAATATAATCAATGAGTAGACATTCTTCATAAGATCAACAAAAATATGAGAAATAGAAGGAATTATATCAAGCCTCTGAAATGCAACATTTGGAGTAGATTCAGTAAAAGCAGATGATTTAAATGCATTGAAGATCTTGCTCTATTTCTTGCTTTTATAGTTCTCAGACATATTTGAGAGGGACTTTTCCTAAAGTTTTGAAAAAAAATCTTATCACCTCCGTCTATAAGAGTGGAAATATAGATGATCCAAACAACTATTGTCCAATTTAATTAGCAAGTACTTTCAGTAAGATCTTCGAGAGACTAGGCTAGATCACTCTA
Source organism: Nemotelus pantherinus (assembly GCA_963978885.1). Classification (NCBI taxonomy): domain Eukaryota; kingdom Metazoa; phylum Arthropoda; class Insecta; order Diptera; family Stratiomyidae; genus Nemotelus; species Nemotelus pantherinus. Next base: position 214,232,230 of record OZ022264.1, read on the forward strand.
TTAATAGCACAATAGGCTTTGATGAAAATCAATATGGTTTCTTTACAGGTAGCAATGCAAGTGCAGCTCTAACATATGTGCAACATTATATGAACAGCAAGTTAGGTAATTGTATATGTTACAGTCACATTTCGCAAGAGTCGCAACTCTAGAGTACCTATCGCTAATTATTGTTGCACCACATAACCATTAAGACAACTGACAAATATGATTAGATCACTAAAACGATCATACATTAAACTCTTATGTGAAATTCGCTATTTTCAATTGATTGATAATGATTGATAGTTAAAATTGGTTGAATTTTTTGAAATATTTTTATTTAGATTTAGTTCTAATCACTATTCGCTGAAAGCAATCCAAAGAGGTGAAGTTGTAAGCAGTAAGCAGTTCCCAACTGCTTGCTAGAATTTAGAACTAACAGTTCCTTTGGTCAATACTGAACAATCTTATTTATATCAATCTCGGATCCAATTGGTATTCACCTAGCGTATTAGTTTTCATTAAAAGTAATATTGGGTCTAAGGGTTGAAGCTGGTGGAGATCATCATTCCCAAATTTACAACTAACTACTTAAACTCAAAGCACCGTGCGCGGACTCCCGTCCGAACCTGCATTCGAATTAGTTTTCAATTCATCAGTTGCTAAATAGGCTGAGTTTTAGATGTACATTGGTAAATTGTTCTTTGAGCTCCTTACTTGCCCTAATGAAATTAGTTTCGCAGCCGCTGTAAATATTCTGGCGCAATTCACGTCTTGTAACAAAACGCTTTTTTGTCGCCATACATGCTTTTGAGATGAGTAGCTTTTGTTACCATACTCTTGGTACCACAACCAATAATAAAGTATAAAGTTGTATAAATACGGCATCCTACATTTTAAACTGGATTCTTCCCCGTCAGTTGAACTACACTCTTCAAGGACAGAGACCATCAGACGTTATCAAAGGATGGAAAATCGTCTGTTGAATGATGAACTTTTAAGAATGGAGCATAATGACTTCCTGCTTTTTTATCTGGAATTATATCAAATGGATGCGGTTCCATCTAAGTTTGTGTACAAAGCGCTTCTTATACGTTAGATAAACCCTCAAAGACAACGTCAAAGGTTAGTTGTTTTTAACACGTCCTTCGTCGAAAGTCACTAAATGATATGTTGAAGGTTGGTCCTACCCGTCCTACCATTCTATATGGTATACCTATCTATAAATTACTTGAGATATCGAAAAAAATGTTAAGATATGTACTCTGTTCATTTAAACAATCTAATTGGATGTGACGGTAAATTACATAGATAATTTGATGACCGATGCATCAGATTCAGCTAGTGTCATAGATATGAGTCATAAAATCTATCCTGTTACTTGGTAGTGTTTCTACAGAAACGTAATTAACATCAAAAAAGAAGTTTATTGTGCAATCTTTGTACAATTTTATGTGCAATAAATCGAATTTTAAAATTTCATTAGATTGCTTGACAGTGCAATAGACGGATTTTAATCTGGTGAAGCTGGCTCAGCGTTCACTTTTCCGTAATGAAATTGGTATTCTAATAAGAAAGTATTATAGTATGTTTACTTGTGTAGACTTTCTTCATTTTGTTCTTTATCGCCAATTTCACTAAGTAGCGCATTATTTATTTATTGATTGACTTCAGCAACGAATTTACATCTAATTGACAGGGATTAACTCAATAATTGAAAATAAAAAAATATGAAACCTTTAAATTCAAAACATTCACTAGTATAACATAAAGAAAATTAATACTGAGACAAAATTGAACAAATTTGAGTTTGACAAAGTTTCAAATCGCGAACAAGAACTAAATTGAATTGTGATCATGGTTCCCTTCTTGTCTATAAATCAACATAGACCACGTATATCGTTTCTAAAGCTTATCAAAGCAGAGAATAATTGATACGAGAATTGATACGTTTTACGGAATAAGCCTCCGAAGCAGAATCAAATTGGAAATGTTTTTGCGGCATGTTAAAATTTTTATTTACATTGAAAATTTCTATTTGACAAAGTGGTTTCGAAAGTATGCACTGATTCTCATCAGACACCAGCTCACGGTGCATCTGTGTTCTTCGACCAGGCGTTCGGCATCCTCGTAGGCACTGACGTAGTCTTCCAAGATAGATGATGCAGATGTTCATGTTCACACATTGATCACTTTATCTCTAGTATCTGGGTTTTACATTCGAACTACTTCCCCCGTATACCTTGCTTAAGAGTTTTTCTTAAAAAACGAGTAAAGCGATAAAATAAAGTAAGATCAAATAAAACAATAGCTTTATTACATATCGAGTCAAAATTCGTAGTCTCCAAATTTGCAGAAAGATATATGAACTTTCCTTCAAAATCGCATTAAGGTAGCGTTACAATTCTCAACTAAAATGACTTGCTAATTCATTTCATCACTTTGATTCGTGTATTTCGATTTTTAATGATCACCAGAATAAAGGCCCGATAGTCTCTTATGGTGTGATTGATTAATTGCTAAACTTGCTTTGCATTTCTTTGATAAAAATTCGGTTTTCTTTTCAGGAGGTGCTCAACGCGTAGGACACGAACTATACAAAAGGCTGAAACAATTTCTCGAAGACTATTTAACAGATTTACTAAAAGTAATTTAATTATCCTGCATAACTTCTTAAAATCAAAATATTTCAAATGATTTTAGAAACGTCACAATCGTGTCAGTGAAGAACTTTTAATGTTTTACACACAAGAATGGGAAGCCTATCAGTTTTCGAGTCGCGTGCTTCACGGAATTTGCGCCTATTTGAACAGACACTGGGTGAAACGTGAATGTGAGGAGGGCCGAAAAGATATTTACGAAATATATCAATTGGCCCTCGTCACTTGGCGTGGACACCTGTTGAAGGAACTAAGTAAGCAGGTGTGTTTTTTTGTTAATATTAGTAATTGCAAAGTATTTTGATATAATTTTTTAAAAAGATGACAAAAGCTGTCCTTGAATTGATTGCAAAAGAGCGTAATGGTGGACCGATTAACTCTCGGCTGGTACCTGGCGTTATAAATTATTATGTTGGACTTGGCGTCGGCGATGAGGATCAAGCAAGCAATGATCAGCATTTGAATGTTTACAACGAAAGCTTCGAAAATCAATTTTTGAAGGATACTGAAACGTAAGAAATTAATTTTGGGAGCCATAAACCTAGAATACTTATGATATACTTCCAGATTCTACGCCACAGAAAGCTCAGAGTTTTTACGTGATAATACAGGGGCTGAATATATGAAGCGTGTAGAAAGACGACTAAAAGAAGAGCAAAAAAGTTTACAAACATATTTGCACGAAAGCACATCTAATCGTTTAGCTAGAACTAATATTAACGAAAAAAACACCTGCCACTTAGTTCCTTGAATAGGCGTCCACGCCAAGTGACGAGGGCCAATTGATATATTTCGTAAATATCTTTTCGGCCCTCCTCACATTCGCGTTTCACCCAGTGTCTGTTCAAATAGGCGCAAACTCCATGAAGCACGCGACTCGAAAATTGATAGGCTTCCCATTCTTGTGTGTAAAACATTAAAAGTTCTTCACTGGCACGATTGCCACGTTTCTAAAATAATTTGAAATATTTTGATTTCAACAAGTTATGCAGAATAATTAACTTACTTTTAGCAAATATGTTAAATAGTCTTCGACAAATTGTTTCAGCCTTTTGTATAGTTCGTGTCCTACGAGTTGAGCACCTCCTGAAAAGAAAACCGAATTTTTATTAAACTAAATGCAAAGCAAGTTTAGCAATTAATCAATCACACCATTAATTATAAGACACCATCAAGCCTTTATCATTGTGATAATTACAAATCGAAATACACGAATCGAAGCGATAAAATGAATTAGCAATTCATTTTAGTCTAGAATTGTAACGATATCTTAATGCGATTTTGAAGACAAGTTCATATATCTTTTGTAAATTTAAAGACTACGAATTTTGGTGTTTAAAGTAGAATTGAGAATTTGTTCATTATTTGCAATATTGCTACAAAACAATAAAATTATGAATTGTTTCGATGCGAATTTTGTTTGGCACTACATAAGTATATTCTTGTTTTCATAAATCCATGAAAATAAATAATGGATGAACAAGTGTATTCAGACAAATGAAAATAAAATTGGAAATGTGCATATATTGCAGAAGCAATTTGTAGTGAATACACTTGTTTTCACTTACCAAGCAAACAATAATTGTTTATCAAATTTGCACTTAAGGCACGAATTAATTGATGCCAAGTGACTCGATATATAAAGCTGCGATAATCTAGATAGTCTATTGTTTTATTTGATCTTACTTTATTTTATCGCTTTACTCGTTTTTTAAGGAAAACTCTCAAGCAAGGTATACGGAGAAGCGATTCGAATGTAACACCCAGGTACTGGAGATAAAGTGATCAATGTGTGAACATGAGCATCTGCATCATCTATCTTGGAAGACTACGTCAGCGCCTACGAGGATACCGAACGCCTGGTCGAAGAACATATCGTGAAGTTGCCTGAACATTTGGTGGAATATGACGAGCGATTATATCGCAAAAGCCAATAACTCCAGAAGAGAGGTCTTTTACAAACGAAGATCGAGAAGATACAATATATTAGGGCATGTGAGGTTGGAAACGTAATCAAGTACCTGAATATCATTCAGGCCAACCAGCTACGAAGAAGTGTGGTTATTAATTATCAAGTGTATCAATAATTCAAAAAATAATAGGGTCATAGCTAAGAGGCTCATGTGATTATATTAGCCTATCAAACCACTTGGACAAGCCAGCTTGTCATCAATCAAAGATATATCTAATAAAACGAATGAGGTATTATGCAGTATCAAGCCAACAGAAAGAAATATGGCAGATATAGTGCTGGTTACCATGTTATCGCTGTCAAAACCAGCATCCACTGGCATAATTCTATTGAGATTCCGGCTATTGAGCAGTTTCTCGAGTTGCTATCCAACGATCTTACAGTACTGGAGACAATTCAAAGCAAGAAGAGTAGGAGAACTCCCAAAGCCAATGCGCTTACCGCCACACATCTACAACAAAATTTTCGCAAAGATGTTTTGTGCACCAAATTTACACAACGCGAATTGAGCGTTATGTAAATTTCCTTATATCCATATTTAATGAAATCATTATACTGTTCTTCATATAGAAACTGAGTTCGCGAATAAACACTAAATGCTTCTTGACTGAAAGCAAAAATTGTCTGCCTAGATTAACAGCTTGTTTATCGTAAAATAGAAGACATAAAACTTGGATTTGAAAACTCCTTGTACTCACGTATAAATTATTCTTCCCTTGAATAATTGCTGGCTGGTGCCAATCCAAAGAACCATACAGCATTGCCACTTGTTGATGCGATGGTTCTTTTTGTTGTAAGGTCTGGATTTATGTGAGACATATCCACCTTGAGTTGGAAAATATGGTCCTTGGGCAGTGCTGTCGTTTTATTGCAATTACAGTCTTTCTGTTGTAATTCGAAGTGGTTTATTGTGACGTTGCGTTTTATTGGAATCTATTGCATTTTGAATCTAGCCAGCACATTTAGCAAGCTAGCTCCACCTAATTTTATATGGAATCGGAGTACGAATATGTAAAATCAAATGTACAATTTTCCCCGTCTGGTAGCTATCAGTGAGGTATAACTTTGCGGAATCTCTCTTCTCACTCCTGTATGCTCCTTCATAAATTTGTTTAAACATTAGTTCTTCATTTAGTATGCTCTTTTTTTTTGAAAATCCGCTGGTATATTTCCCCATTTGCAGTACTCGCTAGACGCAAATAGATGCTCGTTTCATTCAAGGATTGTATTTCCAATCTCAATTTTCTCTTTTTCTATAGATTCATAAATCATACAGTAAATGTGGAAGAAAGGATTTTTCGTTTCAATAAGTTTTTAAACTGTTTAAATTAAAAAAAAGCATGAAGACAGCTTATAAAACTTCTGTTAATTAAAAATGTTACCGATGCAATCGATATTTCAGAAAACGGCTCGTTAGATAGATTCGCTATCTCTAGTTTCATTAAAAAGTATCATAGCCTTATGGTGAATGCGCTCCGAGATAATGTCGCTTGATTGAAAAATTTGAGGCGTTAAGATATAGCGAGTACTATGTTATTAATACTAAAAAATATTATGTAAATTTTTTTGACAATCAACGTCGAGTAGAATGAAAAAATGAGTACTTTTGAAGATACCACTCTTTTAAGATAACATCTTCAACATGGTGCGATCAGTCGCACAAACGACTAGTCCGCGCTTAAAGGGAACGGAATCACCGCCCCATATTTCTCCTAGCATGTTTCAGGAAGCTCATTAAAAGACTAGTTAGCTATAAAGATACCTGATAATTGCATCCTGCATCCTGAAAATCTCTTCCTTCGTGCCAAAAAAAAGTCCTCTTTGATAAATATCTGCTTTTGCCATTTAGTCTTTTGCTACCAATGATTACTATCCTAAATATTTAGTTCTCTTTCACGATTTGGAACTTTGTTCAATTTTGTCTCAGTATTAATTTTCTTTGTGTTGTACTACTGAATGTTTTGAATTTACAGGTTTAACATTTTTTTTTATTTTCAATTATTGAGTTGATCCCTTGACCCTTCAATCGGATGTAAATTCGTTGCTGAAGTCAATCAATAAGTAAATAATGCGACACTTAGTGAAATTGGCGATAAGGAACAAAAGGGAAAATAAATTTTACATAAATAAACATGCTATAACACTTTTTTTTTTATTAGAATACCAGTTTCATTACGGAAAAGTGAACGCTGAGTCAGCTTCACCAGATTAAAATCCGTCTATTGCACTGCCAAGCAATCTATTGCAATTTCACAATTAGTTTTATTGCACATCGAAAAACTAAAACGACAGCACTGTCCTTGGGATTGCACAATCAACTTACTTTTTGATGCTAATTACGTGTCAGGGTGGCAAAGTAATCAGACACTCAGATTGAAAATAACACTCTTTATTTCGATAATAATTCAAACGTCCGACTCATTACATGTTTATTCACTGACTGTCTCGAGTCCTCCACTCTACTCATTCCGTCTCCTTCCTGTGGGCCGTGCGGTGTTGCACGATCTCAACTCTAGGCTGACAGCTCGGCCATTCTAAGGTGGCTCGTCTCGAGACACACTATGAGAAATTGTTGACAGGCTCGGTTCACCGTTTTCTTCATCATCGTCCGTGGATTCTTCTTCGTCGTTGACTTCAGGTCCCAAAGAGCACCAAGGTTTAATCTTTTCAACATGGTAAATGGATTGGAACGGCCGTTGATTCCGCTGACAATCCTCTAGGTCACCTATCATATATCGGTCTCGGTCAAGCACCTGGTTAATTACGTATGGTCCTTTGAATCTCGGCTGGAGTTTTCGAGACTCACCCCTTGCAGCAGGAACATTTTCAATTACCACCAAGTCGTTAATTTCGAACCGTTTTGGTGATTTCCGCTTTGAATCGAAGCGTTCCTTCCACTTCCGTTTTTCGTCGTCGATCCTCGTCGTTATTTCGTCATAATTGACATCGATAGGTTTAATATTGTCCAACTCGTGCAATGTTTCCAACAGTTTGTTGGGAATAAGATCGCGTGGTCGATATTTAAACACAACCTCATTCGGAGTATGTCCAGTCGTAGAATTGGTCTGAGAATTCAATGCAAATTGAAGTTTGAGTAGATTTTGGTCCCACTTGCGTTCATTGTCATTTGCAGTTCGTAAGTACAGCAAAATTGATTGGTGCGCTCTTTCGATTTGGCCATTTGCTCTCGGCGTTCTAACGGCGTTCAATATATGTTGTATTCCATTATCAGCACAATAATTTTCGAATAGTTTTGACGTGAAAGCAGTTCCTCTATCCGATATGACTTTCTTGGGTAAGCCAAAATAAGAAGTTAATTCGTTCAAAACTTTGATTACTGGCATCGTTTTCGTTGATTTTACTGCTTTTACTACGATATATTTTGAAAATGGATCGGTTATTCCAATAACGTGTGTGCTTCCTGTAGTGCTTTTTGGAAACGGACCCAAATGATCGAGATGTATGGTCCCGAACGGAATTGGCACAGTAGGTGAAACGTAGAGTCTTCCTTCTAATTTACCAGATGGTTTCTTATAATAACAGCAATCGATGCAAGCTGCGATGTATCCCCTTACATAGTTCCGCATCCGTTTGAACCAATAATACGGCGTCAATTGATTCAAAGTTTTGTCAATGCCAAAATGTCCCCGGTCATCATGTGCACTTTTCACCACTCGCCATCTTACTCCCTTAGGTACAACCCACCTCAAAACTCCGTTTACTTTCCGATACAGGCGATTGTCTTTTAACGCATAATCAGTTCGCAATTGCGGATCTTGATCAGAAGTTTTCTTTCGTAAGGCTTCCATAATTTCTAATAGTTTTTTATCTTGCTGTTGCATGGTTACTATCCAATCTTCGTCCCCAACACTGATCGTTAGAATATGCTCTGAAATATCAGTTGGAGTTTTAGGATCTTCTACTGGCGCACGACTCATAGCATCAACGTGTTGAATTTTACTATTATCTCGGTGGACTAATACGAAGTCATATTCCAGTAGCTTTAACCACCATCGAGCGATCCTAGGTGATAAAGGCTTCTTTAGACGGGTTGTCGTTACTGCAGAACAATCAGTAATAACTTGGAACCGCTTTCCCAACACATAAATCCGGAATCTCTCCAATGATTCGACAATCGCTAATACTTCTAACTCGTGTGAATGGTACTTTTTCTCCGACTCATTGCAACAGCGACTATAGAAGAAAACTGGTTTCAGCTCACCAGGTCGTTCTTCTTGCAACAGTACCCCGGCCAGGCCCTTCGAACTCGCATCTGTATGGACTTCATGGCGCTTTTTAGGGTTATACAAACACAACACTGGTTCGCTGCAAAGTTTTTCCTTAAGAGTGTTGAAAGCGGCGCTCTGTGTTAAGTCCCAAATGAAAGGAACATCCTTCTTCAGCAGATTTGATATTGGCCGTGCTATTTCAGCAAATTTCTCAATATATTTGCGGAAAAACCCCGCCATCCCCAAAAATCGTCGAACTTCTGTTACGTTCTCTGGTTGAGGGAAGTTTTTGATAGCTGCTACCTTAATTTCACCTGGTGAAATGTTGCTGGCATTAATCTGATGTCCCAAAAAACTTATTTCAGTACTTAAAAATCGGCATTTTGATCGACGGAGCGTGATTCCAACCTCTCGAATAACTTGAAGCACTAATTCCAGTTTCTGGAGACCTTCATTGAAATCTTTGCTTCGTATCAGCAAATCGTCAAAGAATACAATTAAAGTACCCGGTGGCAACATCTGCGCAACTTTTGACATTGCTTGTTGGAAAATCGCTGGTCCATTTACTACTCCAAACGGCATCCGCAAAAATTCAAAGTGTCCGTCATGCGTTATGAAAGCAGTATACTTTCTTGATTCGGGTGCAACTTCAATCTGATAATACCCTGACATTAGGTCAAGGGTTGTGAAGAATGCAGATTCCGCCAATTGTGCAAGCAGTTCATCCACTACCGGCATCAAATAAGGTCGCTTCACGGTGATACTATTAAGCTCCCTGTAATCTATGCACATTCGATCCTCCGAATTTGACTTCTTGACAAGAACTATTGGAGATGCATATGGAGACTCGCTAGCTTGTATGATATGATTTTCTAGCAGCTCTTCAACGATTTTTGTTACGACAGGCCTTTTGGCGAATGCGATTCGATGCGGTCTGTGAAAAATCGACTTATCTGACGTAAGCTCAATTTTCAATTGCCCAAGAACACATTTTCCAATTCCCGATAATTCTTCCGAAAAACAATCACGGAATTTTTCCAGTATTTCGCTTAGCCGTTGCTGTTCTTCTGTTTTGGAAATATCGTCAGCTTTTAACTCGTCTTCAATCTGGCAAATTCCTTCTCCAATTATGAGCCGTAGCTTATGCGTCTTGAAATAATCAGCTCCCAGTAACACAGCTGATGACAACATGATATCATCGACTATATGAAACGTGTGTTGAAATTTTCGCCCATCGAACTCGAACTCGCATATAATTTTCTCCGAGCAGCTATATGTGCCTCCTCCAAATCCCGAAAGTTTTAAAATATTCGTCGGCTCTATCATTCCAACAATCTCACACCGGGGCTCGACTAGCAATTTACCCTGCAATTTCCGATGGTAGCGACTGTCAAATTTATGGTTTGCAATCTGTGCATGGGCAATTTCATGGCATGCAATTTCATTTCGAAAATGACTCTGAGCGAGAAGGACGTGCGCTGTATCCGAGTGTCAAATGCCCTTAAGAAGTTATTTGAAGCGCAGAGCGAAGAAATTCTGCTACTTATGAAAAGTTCAGGTGTATGATTAGTTACTTTTTGGATAAACGGGTGAAATTTCAGACGAAAATGTAACTATTATATGATTTGCTGGGGTACGAGGGAGAATGAGATAAAAGTAATTTGAAAAATCCACCAATCATCAGCTGGGAGTTTCATAAATTTACTCATCGTCCAAAATCGAAATTATTTCATTTTTAAATCAAAAAATTGTATATAATTTCACCATTCCGCAACAAAATTAGATTTTTTCGCAATTTCCCACCATTTCATATTGTGTGGACTATTTTCATTGCTCAACGAGATCTAAAAATCCCTTTGAATTCAAAATCCCTACAATTTCCTATAAGAAATAAAACATTCCCACAGTTCAGCGCCATTTTGAAATCAAGAACTGTCAAAATATTGCCAGGCAGATTGCCGAGCAAATTGCATACCATATTGCCTACCATTTATGGCAGACCATAAAATATTGCATACCATAGGCTGCCTCCACTGGCAATTTCAAATTTCATGCCATGGGAAATTGCTAGTGGAGGCAGCCTGTCAGCCAAAGATCTGCGCATTAACGATCGTGAACTACCCGAATCGATAATCGCTCGCACTTTCCGCCATCCAATTATTATTTCCTTTTCAACCAACATTGAAGAAGAAATTTCACTACCTACTGCATCAGTCTCTTTCACTTGTAGCACAGAAGCAGGCTGTTGTGCCGGCGGCTGATTCGATTGTTGTCTTGCATCAAGACAATCATTAGTACGGTGACCGGTTCGTCGGCAATTATCACAACGCGGACGTCGTTGTGGGAGGGGACATTCCACAGCCAAGTGCCCTCGCTGTCGGCAATTAAAGCAAGTAGGCCCTGCTACCCGCGAGTTAGCTGGTGTTGCTTGCGACACGTTTGAACTAAGGTGAGGCCTCAATTTCGATCCCGGTAGCTGCGACGACATAAACGCACTACCCATCGGCACGACATTCTCTTCAAAACGAATCAATGCTGCGTGTAATGCTTGAACGCTTTCAAACTCGATGCCGGCGATGACGTTTTGCAGCGACGGATAATTGAGTCCTCGACGAATATATTTTATTATCGACTCATCCGTTAGATTGCCCCTACGTCCGAGCGCACTCATTTTATAAAAGTACCCCTCAATAGATTCTGGTCGCTCACGCACCGTCTGCATCATTTGTAAATGAATTTCGGCATCCGAAATTTTTGCTGGGAAATCTCTTGTCAGCCGCTCAGAGAATTCTGAGAAACTACGGAACACATCAGCTTGTCCGTCATTCCAGACTTTTGCATATCCACGCAACCGAGTCTGGGCTGCAAAAAGTACAAGTTTTTCATCCCATGCATAAACGTTTCGTAAATTTCGGATCCGCTGGATGAACTGCGTCGCCGACCATTGTTTTTCAATAGGATTGAATTCCGGTAGCATTTCGCTAATCTCGCGAACCGAAAAACCTGTTCGTGCTTGTCTCTCCGACATTTCGAAAACAGTCCGTTCCCGTTCCAGAATCGAGCGTTCTCGCTCTAGCAGTGCACGTTCTCGTTGTAGTAAGTCATCCGTGACTTCTTCAACGGTGGTTTGCGGCAAGCGTCGCCGACTGGGATTTTCCACTGCATCGGTACCATGAAACAAAATTCCGTCGCGAATGGTGGCGTCCTCTACCGAATCATCCTCTGCAACGGCGGCAGCTCCAATATCTCGTGGCTGTGGCGTGCTAGCGGCGTTTGGATTGTCCAATAAACGCTGGATTAAATCATTTTTATTTCCGCTAATCGGCAGACCACGCTCCCGCAGCAAACTCTGCAATTCGGCTTTCGAACGATTCGCGTACATATTCTCCATTATGAAACTATCACTCACAATATCGATGTTCTTTTACAATCCCACTTCTGATTACTGTCTGATTACTTTGCCATCCTGACATACGTTTCTGTTGAAAAACACTACCAAGTAGCAGGATACATTTTATGACTCATATCTATCTCACACTAGCTGAATCTGATGCATCAGTCATCAAATTATCTATGTAATATACCTTCACATCCAATTAGATGTTTAATAGCCCGTTCACACTAGGCTCTAAATCAGGCGATTTCGATCAGCTGATCGCTTTAGAGCTAAATCAACTCAAATCTAGCTGGGGTGTGTTCAATGTGCATGCTATAGCAGCTATTAGGTCTGTTCCCGGACTTTCAGTCACTGAATTTTACTGAATTTTCCTGAATCATGTGGTGGGGGAAATTCATGAAAAGTACGGGAACGCTCTCATTGCATTTCCTGAAAATTGACAAACAAAAGGGTCAGTTTTCGGTTTTTGGGAAGAACAATGGTGATTGTACGGTTATCCTGAGCGGTGATAAATTATCGCCACAAAAATATTCAACCTTCATAGCAAAATTACGCAAAAAATATGTTGCTTGCCGCGCACATTTGAAACTATTTACTCGCACCACACCATTTGACACTTTTCAGTATTTTTCAGTAGCTCAGACCCTACTGAATTTTACTGAGAGAGGGGAAATTTTCAGTTTTCAGTAAAACGGAGTACGGGAACAGCTTCATTGCAATTAATCGCGATTAATCGCAATTAATCGTAGTACGGGAACAGACCTATTAGCTGCTATTTTAGCAGCTCTGGCTGTCCAATGTCACGAAATAGCTACTTTCTGATGCTTGCTATTTGACAGTCGGGCTGTCCAAGATTCCGGCATAGCTGCTAAGGTAGCAGCTATTCGCTGCTCGTAGTCTGGGGTGTGTTCAATGTGCATGCTATAGCAGCTATTAGCTGCTATTTTAGCAGCTCTGGCTGTCCAATGTCACGAAATAGCTACTTTCTGATGCTTGCTATTTGACAGTCGGGCTGTCCAAGATTCCGACATAGCTGCTAAGGTAGCAGCTATTCGCTGCTCGTAGTCTGGAGCATAGCTAGAAAGTAGCTAAGGCAAAATGGCCGTGCGTACACAGCTGACATGCAGTTTAAACGGCATTTTCAATTTGAAATTGAAATGAAAAGAAGTTTTTGCGCTTTTGTGACAAAGGAGATGAGGAATAAATTTGAAAATAGTGACAGTATAAATTAAATGCGGGCTTTTAAACACTTAAACTCAACTCGAGTTTTAAGTTGGCTTGTACATAGCGCAGCTCATCTTGAGTTTTTAGAAGGGAAGCATGAATCGTGAAAAGCCGGGTGCTCTGATTCCTGTATTATCAAATTTTCAACGATTATTTTTTGCTCTTTTTCTCATATATGGCGTCAAAAGCCGGAAATAAATGATACGTTTTAAATATGTTAGGAAAATTTTAATGGATTGTGCAGCTGTATGTTGAAAACTTACACAGCTTTCATACATACAGTTTCAAAAGTGCAATGAAAGTATTGAACTGATCCACGAAAATGCAAAAATTACAATAAAAAAATTGAAACAAAATTATTTTTGAATTTCCTGCGTAAAGGCTGCCTTCGTACATGCTTCGTAGCAGCTCTTGGCTGTCCAATATCCATAGCTGCTTCACCTAGCTACTGCGTATTTTGACACTTGCTAACGTGATGCTATGCTATGCTTTTGGAGCAGCTATAGCATGCACATTGAACACACCCCTGGAGGATAGCTAGAAAGTAGCTAAGGCAAAATGGCCGTGCGTACACAGCTGACATGCAGTTTAAACGTCATTTTCAATTTGAAATTGAAATGAAAAGAAGTTTTTGCGCTTTTGTGACAAAGGAGATGAGGAATAAATTTGAAAATAGTGACAGCATAAATTAAATACGGGCTTTTAAACACTTAAACTCAACTCGATTTTTAAGTTGGCTTGTACGCAGCGCAGCTCATCTTGAGTTTTTAGAAGGCAAGCATGAAGCGTAAAAAGCCAGGTGCACTGATTCCTGTATTATCAAATTTTCAACGATTATTTTTTGCTCTTTTTCTCATATATGGCTTCAAAAGCCGGAAATAAATAATACGTTTTAAATATGTTAGGAAAATTTTAATGGATTGTGCAGCTGTATGTTGAAAACTCCTAAATTTCATACAGTTTCAAAAGTGCAATGAAAGTATTGAACTGATCCACGAAAATGCAAAAATTACAATAAAAAAATTGAAACAAAATTATTTTTGAATTTCCTGCGTAAAGGCTGCCTTCGTAGCAGCTCTTGGCTGTCCAATATCCATAGCTGCTTCACCTAGCTACTGCGTATTTTGACACTTGCTAACGTGATGCTATGCTATGCTTTTGGAGCAGCTATAGCATGCACATTGAACACACCCCTGGAGGATAGCTAGAAAGTAGCTAAGGCAAAATGGCCGTGCGTACACAGCTGACATGCAGTTTAAACGTCATTTTCAATTTGAAATTGAAATGAAAAGAAGTTTTTGCGCTTTTGTGACAAAGGAGATGAGGAATAAATTTGAAAATAGTGACAGCATAAATTAAATACGGGCTTTTAAACACTTAAACTCAACTCGATTTTTAAGTTGGCTTGTACGCAGCGCAGCTCATCTTGAGTTTTTAGAAGGCAAGCATGAAGCGTAAAAAGCCAGGTGCACTGATTCCTGTATTATCAAATTTTCAACGATTATTTTTTGCTCTTTTTCTCATATATGGCTTCAAAAGCCGGAAATAAATAATACGTTTTAAATATGTTAGGAAAATTTTAATGGATTGTGCAGCTGTATGTTGAAAACTCCTAAATTTCATACAGTTTCAAAAGTGCAATGAAAGTATTGAACTGATCCACGAAAATGCAAAAATTACAATAAAAAAATTGAAACAAAATTATTTTTGAATTTCCTGCGTAAAGGCTGCCTTCGTAGCAGCTCTTGGCTGTCCAATATCCATAGCTGCTTCACCTAGCTACTGCGTATTTTGACACTTGCTAACGTGATGCTATGCTATGCTTTTGGAGCAGCTATAGCATGCACATTGAACACACCCCTGATTACCCATACATTTTTTTCGGCGCCAGACAGAGTTAATCAAGAGATTTAGATCAAGTACAAATCAGGTAGTATTGTGAATTTTTCGGGCTGAATTGTTCTCAGAGCGTGCTTAATTCCATCCGTGAGAGGGAGAGTAGATTTCAACGAAATGTCATTCGAATTTCGTTCAAAAATAGCAAAAATTGGACAAAAAAGGAAAATGTGAGTTGTACAAAATGAAAAGAAAATGCTCTTGCATGTTTCTGCACCATTTTGAACAACTTTCATGCAAAAAAAATTGTACACACATATTCGAATGACAGTTCGCTCTCTAAATCTCCTCATTCTAAATCACTTCGGGTAGTGTGAACGCTTACCTGATTAACTTTGACAGCTTCTAAATCTACTTGATTTAGAGTCGAGTGTGAACGGCTTATAAATGAACAGAGTACATATTTTCACATTTTTTCGATATCACAAGTAATTTATAGATAGGTGTACCATATATTATAGAATGGTAGGACGAGTAGGACTAACCTTCAACAGATCATTTAGTGACTTTCCACGAAGGACGTGTTAAACACAACTCTAACCTTTGACGTTGTCTTTGTCTAACGCATCAGAAGCGCTTTGTACATAAATTTAGATGGAACCTCATCCATGTGATCTAACTCCAGATAAAAAAGCAGGGTCATTATGCTCCATTCTTAAAAGTTCATCATTTAACAGACAATTTTCCATCCTTTGATAACGTCTGATGGTCTCTGTCCTTGAAGAGTGTAGTTCAACTGACGGGAAAGAATCCGGCAATATGATGGCAGGATGCCGTATTTACACAGCTTTATACTTTATTATTGGTTGTGGTACCAAGAGTATGGTAACAAAAGCTACTCATCTCAAAAGCATGTATGGCGACAATAAAGCGTTTTGTTACAAGACGTGGATTCGGCCAGAATATTTACAGTGACTGCGGAACTAATTTCATTAGGGCAAGTTAGGAGCTCAAAGAACAATTTACCAAGGTATATCTAGTGATAGGCATTTCTGTTATTTTCAAAAAACGAAAACGAACTGTTTTTTTTTTAACTTTTTTAAAACTGTTTGAAAAAAACAGTTTGAATTAACGAAGAGAAATAAATTTGATGCTGTACGACAATTAGAGCTGGGTCGTACTAGGATTTTCACTTACTAGGTATAACTAGTACGAGAAGAAAAAATACCTGTTCCAAATACCTGTTTGAAGTATGTACATATATGCATACAATGCATACGATTTGCAGTGATGTAATGAAACGGACTGATATGCCCTCCTCCACCCTCCAGACACATCGTTCCCAAGCTAGAATGGTGATGGTGTAAGATGACTTTCAAAGAATACTTGTTACCCTCCCGGCCTAGGGAGGATGTCCGGCTGAGGCTCCTTTTGGGTTCCGGACTAACTCGTCGAAGACGGGTCGTGGGCGCCACTTGCTCACCCCGAATTCGAGCCTCAAGAGCCGCGAGCAAGACTCGGCTCACCGGATTTCAACTAAGGTGGTGCCCTCAATTAAACCCCGCTCCCAGGGTCAATGTTAATTCCCCGAGGACACCCCTACCGACTTCCCAACACAACGCTCTTCCGCTCCGCCTCTGCTCCCCATGGAAATCTACAGTACCAACCAATCTTTACCACAACCAGCTTGCCTAGGTATTCGTAGGTACCTATTCTGCCACTATAATCAGCATGAAACGCCTACGACTCCCAGCACGAACTTCCAGCTTCACGGATTCTACTTTATTTTCTAAATTTTACGACTGATCGCCAACCTAAATTTCTCTACTCTAGGATAATACGCGCGGGATCTAAACCACTGCTGCCAACGCGCCAATACGACCACTATGTAGCACAATTCCCGGTCGTTAGTCTGTGCAGCTTGTCCGTAACTTTCCAACGGTCGGTCATTTATTTAGCAAGTCTTTCTCCAATCTAGGGGCCATCTAAAGGAAAACGATCGAATTCAATCAATTTAATTTGTTTTCCAATTTATTATATGCAAAAAACACCTTCTGTATTCGTTCAAATGACCAAAGTAAAAAAAAATACTAAGATAGGACCAACTAATCCTGTTGTCATCTATATGACTTTTCATCTAGCGATCTCTGATACCAAACTTTTCCTGGCTAATCTAAAACAGTCGGTTTTCCACTTCGCCTCACTGAAGCATGAGGTTAGGTTAGGTTAGGTTGTGCTGGCTGGCACATGGCCACACATAGACCTACCGGTCCGTAGTGATACCAGATAAATGGACCTCGAGAAAGGAATTCAGTCTAGGCGGCCATCAAAGGCCCCGGACTTTTTCGCGAACTGAAGGATGTCCTTCAGCTTTTGCTCTGCCACGTGTGAGAGATCCACCAGCCAGGGCTGACCGAAGTATCGCAGTCTGGTTTTCCCCAGTGCCGGGCAGTGACACAGGAGATGCTGGATAGTTTCTGACACCCCCGGCTCTTGACACCTTCTACAGGTGTCGCTCGTTAGGAGTCCCATTTTCTTAGCATGTGCTGCTATAAGACAGTGACCAGTAATGATACCAACGAGTCGTTTGCAGTCAATCCGCACTAACTCGAAGAGGTACTTGGTCGATGCGAGATTGTATGACCCCCACATGATTTTGGTTACTCTGCAGGTCTGAGTTGCATCCCATCTGCGCGTCGCTCCCTGCATCATGTTGGAGTCGATTGAGTACTTAATCGCCTGGATAGGAGTAAGGATGTTAACCGCTTCCAAAAGGGGAAGACTAGCCCCATACTTGGCTAACGCATCCGCTTTTTCATTCCCATCAATACCCTTATGACCGGGAACCCAGAAGATTCTAACTCTTCTGCTGTTACCCAGTCTGTTTAGAGCCTGAATACAATCGAATACACACTTCGATTTGTATGTGTGAGACAGCAGTGCTTTTACCGCCGCTTGACTGTCCGTAAAGATGTTTAGTACTTTGCTAGTAGTATCTTTGGCGTCTATGAGGTCTGCGGCTTTACGTATCGCAAACACCTCCGCCTGGAAAATACTACTGTGATTCGGAAGCCTGAAAGCTGCTTCCATAGATGCATCTGCAGAATATACTGCAGCACCCACTCCTGCAGCTGTCTTCGAGCCGTCAGTGTAGATGCTAAGAGCTGCAGGACACATTTGTCGATTCCATTCCTGCCCATCTCCCACAGTCGCTCGATATCCCCGCTCAAAGCACAGAGTGGGAACCAGGTAGCCAGTGCTTCCTGCGTAACCCCGTTCAATACTGCTGTGGCCAAAGGATCCTGGCTCGAAGTGCCCTGATTCCCTAAGCCTGACAGCAGCCTTTGCGGCAGTGCCTCTAATAAAGAGATCAAGCGGGGGAAGATGAAGCAGGACGTTCAGAGCAGACGAAGGAGTCGAGGCTAAGGCACCTGTAGTGCAGAGAGCCGCCAGCCGCTGAACTCTATTCGCCATGGTAGCAAAGGTGCTTTTATTCACTGCTGGCCACCAGACCAAGCATCCGTAAACAAGGATCGGCCTAGCTATCGCCAAGTAGATCCAGTGCGTTAAAGCAGGGCTTAGACCCCACGTTTTACCCAGCACTCTCTTGCTGGCATAAATCGCGTTGCTTGCCCGCTTAACTCTTTCCTCTAAATTCGCCTTCCATG
The DNA here is from genome assembly GCA_963978885.1 of Nemotelus pantherinus. Classification (NCBI taxonomy): domain Eukaryota; kingdom Metazoa; phylum Arthropoda; class Insecta; order Diptera; family Stratiomyidae; genus Nemotelus; species Nemotelus pantherinus. Next base: position 214,251,198 of record OZ022264.1, read on the forward strand.
TGAGCTTGCTGTCCAGAATAAGACCCAAGTACTTAGTTTGTAACTTGAGACCTAACGCACTAAGACCTGAAGCATGAAGTTTGTCGAAAATTTTATTAAGAAATGATAAAAAAAAATGTTTCGTTTATTAAACATGCATCCACAGGGGACCAACCTTTTCCATAAGGCTGGACATGAGTCCAGGGGCACCTTGCCTCCCGCGTTCTCGTAAATTTTACAACCCCGGTAGGGTTGGAGACACCGTCGTGGTGACCTGCAGTCACGAGGAGGGCCTCAGCACACCCGGAGACGTCAACTGATGAACCAAAAAGGAGCTCAACCTTTTCCTCCTTGGCACTTTTAGTGCTACTTTTTGTTTTTCCGGCGAATTTCATTTTGCCGTATCTTCGAAACTAGGCCACTTTTTCCCAGATTTTTATGGAAATTTCGAGCGAAACAACTCAGAAAGGTCCCCAAATTCATGCTAGACAAAAAAAAATGTTTATAAAAAATGGACGTTTTCGCCCAATTTGCGCTTAAAATATCACTATTGTACTCCCCGACCACTTTCAATCATCGAAAGCGCCGTAGTTATTTTTTTCCAAACTATGGCCAAAAAATCCCTTACTCCCCTACAAAAACGAAATTTTTGTATCACAGCAATAGGTCTTGGCCCGTTATATCCCAAACCACTCTAACCCAAAATTGGCCGATTTCAGCTTCTTTTGCCCTAAAAACTTTTTGAATATTGGAATAAAATACTTGCAAGTACGAAAATGCTGGCAAGTACGAAAATACTGTTTTCCGCAGCTTAACAGTTGTCCGCTGCCAAACAGTTCGTTTTAACAAACGAAAAACGATGAAAAACGATTCGTTTTAAAAAAACGAAAAACGATTCGTTTCAAACAAAGGATTCGTTTTAGAAAAACAAAAAACGATTCGTTTTATAAAAACGATTCGTTTTAAAAAAAAACCTGGAAACAAAATGGTTCAGTTTAAAAACAATTAATATTTTATGTTTTCCACTAGGAACATGAATCGAATAGGAGTACTTAAATCTAATTGGTTTTTTTCGATGGTCAAAAATGCCAGGAAGTTAGTTTTTGCATTTTTGTTTGCATCAAATAATGATGCAATATTCCACAGAAGTCTTTTATATTATACATGATTAGTTTAATTTGATTAATATGACACCGACTAAACCATTTTTTTCATTACAACTTACCTATTGATCATGGCCTTCATATAAAAGGCCTATCGCGACTTGCAATCTGACAGGTATTAAGCTACTTTTTAAAATGGTGTAGTCCTCTCGTTATTAAGATTTATTGGGAATTGCACAATGACAATTGTTTGACATTTCTCTGACAATTAGTAAATATTAGCAATGTGAATGGTTCTGCTCGGTTGAATCCGCGAATTGAGTCTATTTTCCTACTATCCGGAGACTGGTTTCGAAGTTTTTGTCGCGTAAAAGATATTTCGGATAAGTGTCGTGAAAGTGATGTGTTTATTGTGCTGTATACGCGAGAACTTTGCAATTTGGAATACCTGCCACCTACTCTCGGCAATGTGAATTGTAAACAATTGCCGTTTGTGGTTGGTAGGATTTATTCCACTTTAAAAATCATCAAATATTGATAATCTGCAAATTCTTCTACACAAACGATACTTCGGATAAGTGTCCCGGTGAATTGAGGTCTGATGCTAAAGACTTTTTATATCTAAATTGCTTGTGAAAGATCCCAAAACAACAGTGATTAACATGACATATGAGTTTCCTCATATCTCCTGTAGGTGGATCTCGTGAATTTCTTTATAACCATAAAAAAACATCACTGTGTGGACTGGTTGGGAAAAGTAGCTTAGGTCCGCCATCTTGTAGCTTAATTGCTTTTGCGATAGGCCTTTTATATGAAGGCCATGTATTGATGCATGTGTATTGTTACGAGCTCGCGCCTTGGTCGAGGTTTGATCCCGATTCGATGTTGAAGTATTCGCGCTCGTACAATAATTATGGACGTATCTATAACGGTAAGATCACATGTTTAGATATTCGAAGCGAGGCAGCTAGCAATGAACTTACATGTAGAGCATACACAAGGTCTGTTCGCGTATCTGTATCTATTATAATATATTAAAAAATAGATTCCCGACAAGTCGTTTTTGTACTCTTGCTGCAAGAGTAGAAGCCAGCTGCAAAAATCTGTTGCTGCGGTTGCTGCTGCTGTACGCGAACAGACCTTCAGTGGGTATGTTTACAGTAGTACTGGTAGGGTCTACAGCGGTTGGACCAAATGTGACCTGACCTATAGCACGGACTAAGTGAATTTATGTATTTATTTATTATTAATTATTATTAATAAGTATTAATTTATGTATGTATGTACGTTGAATTTAAGCTCGCAACCCTCTCGGTTGACTCAAAATCATTGAAATAAACATGTCTGGAAGACAAATGAAAAGATAATTACAGTGCATGAACTAAAATTGAGGTCAGGTCGATGTAAACACCTTAGGACTAAATTCACTTGGTCCTCGCTATAGGTATGTTCGCGTACTGCAGCAGCAACCGATTTTTGGAGCTGGCTTCTTTTTCTGGCAAAATTTGGCTTGCAGCATGATTACAAAAACGGCTTGCTTCGAATCTATTCTAATATATTATAATAGAATCAGGTTTGCGAACAGACCTTATATGTAGGTCAGTCAGATTTGGTCCAACCGCTGTAAACCCTACCATAGATTTTGCGTTTTCTCTGCTATCGAATGTCAGCCTGACAGCGTCCAGAGAGAAGATGATGGCCGGCACCGAAAAGTATTTCTGATTTGCAAAGAGCCTTTTCGATTTTGTTCATTCTCAAGATCACATCAAACGAAGTTTTTTTTTATAGTGAAAATAAATTTAGGGGTAATAATACGGTCAGTAAATATTACAAGGAAAATGAATTCACATAATTTATTTTAAACTTGGCCAATTTATATCTACCCTTGCCGTAGTGAAGGTAATAAACGCTGATACCAGAAAAATTTTACAAACTTTTTATATTAGTATCTAATATTTATGGCTTCTCCTGCAGGAAAACTTATGGGTTGATTGTTTTATGCACCCGAAAAAAAGTTAAAGTTGCAGCGAACAGCCTTTTCCACAATGAGAAAAACTGCCAACATCGCCCATTCTGAATTTCCTTGACTGTGGCAGCACTATCTTACACTTCATTTTTATTTGCTTAGAGAAATAAATGGCTACAAAGAATTGCAATTAGAATTCTGCTGTGCTGTTCTCGGTCTTCAAGTGCGATAAGTTGTGTTTTACGTGCTAAGTCCGTGATTATTTCAAATCAGCTCGCGGTAAAATTGAGGAATTTGTGATAGGGCGTAGGACATAGTGATAAGTTAAGTGCGGCGCTTGTTAAAATCCTAATCAGATATTTCTGGTTCCGCGACTACGACGTCGACGAGAAAATGTTGCCGTTTACTCCGCCAATCGTGAAACGTTTGTTAGCATTAAAGAAAGGGAATGAGGATTCGATTGAGGGAAAATGGTCGGAGAAGGCAGTTAAAAGTCTGGTGAAGAAACTGAAGAAGTCGGGAGCGCTCGAGGAGCTGGAGAAGGCAATCTCAACACAAAATTACAACACGAAATGCGTAACAATTCCGAGGTAAGTGACTCTAGCAAGGAGACAACTTAGGGTCCTTGTTGCCTGTTTGTGATGTCTGGTGTGGTGCAATTTACTGATGCGTTCCTGAAGACACATTGCTCAGATCAGTTGAGCAGATGATTTTACTTATTCATCGTCGGACAAATCCGTTTGAATATGAATTCTTTATCATTAAAAAATTTGATACAACCATTGTCGAGCATAAATTCGAAATTCCCATGAACATGAAGTAATTTTCGGGTTGATTTGTAGCCGGAGTGTGCCTATTATGGCCCCAATCTGTCTCTGGTAGTCGTTCTTGAGAATGTGAGCGAACTTCCTATCATCTGGATCCCTGTCTAGACGTTGCGTGTGGAGTCCATTGATTCGTTCATTCGAAATGCAGTTTTCGCCGAAGTGCTTTATCTGCACACTGATTAGGCGAGTATGCGAGCGATATTGGTCGGTTGCGAACCAGGCTCAGGCAGGCACGATAGACGGACAAATTTTGACGTTTGCAAGTATTGTTTTCAGTTTTAGGGTAGTCTCGAAAAGTTCACGCATCCGCTTCACGAACGATTCTTACACAGTCCCCCCGCACGGCGCTCACTGCCCGACACATCCAGCGAGTGGCGTTTCGCGCCGTGCGAATCGAATCGAATGTCTGGTCTGGATCAGACGGCCTGCAACCCCTGTTCCGCCCAACACCCGGCGACTAGTTTTTTTGGCGTTTAGCGACTGTGCCGGGCAGTGTCCTACCCCAATTAGAGCCGACTTCGTCGGATGTTTGCTCATAAAATGGCGAACGAGTGTAGCTGTCGATCCGGGAGAAAAACTTCATTGCTGAAAATCCAGTCGAAAAAGTAATCGCACATTTGTTCTGTATTTTGTTTTGTTTTGTCGTCGCTGCGGCTTTGTCTTGAATTTGTGCATTTCATTCGTGTAAACAAAGCTTGGAACATTTTTCGGAAGTTTCGTTCGCTTAGTGTTTGTGATTGCTGGTAATCGTCTCTTTCGTCATTAGTGATATAGAATATTTTTGAAGGCTTCGAAAAGGATAATTCGTTTTCACAGTGGCCCTTTTCAAACATTTTAATGAAAGTAGGAAGTGACGTTTCATCTGAAATAATATTTTTTGTCGTTTTATTTTTAGGAGCAAGCCGGTGAACGGAGAAAACGGTGTAGCTCTACGAAAAGGATTGCCTCATGTCATCTACTGTAGATTGTGGCGCTGGCCTGATTTACAGGTAAGTAGGCGGAATTAAGTTTTTAATTTATATTGAAGATCCAAATCGAGTCAATTCAATAGTTAAATACAATTTAATTACACCATTTTCGTCGATGTATTCTGTTATCCACGTCCTTTCTCAGATTACTTGATCCTTATCATAGTATCTTGCCTTGTCATATTGTCGTCGTATTTCTCAAATAATTGTGTGTTTGCGTAAGAGCCCCCTTACACGGTCAATATTATTGTAGCAATATCGATATTCGTCAATATATTGATCGTCTGAAAGGTGTATTGGAACAATAATATTGATGGAAAAATTATTGAAGAAAATTAAATCGATTTAATTTTTATTGAAGGCCTGTCAATATATTGAGATGTTGTCAATGGGATTTTTCACATGTAAGGAGTATATTGAGCAATAGATACCAGTCTTTGGTAAGCAGTTGTATGAACTGGTAGAATTATCAATGTAAAATGCAGAATATACACCTTATGTAATTTAATGTGTAAAGCCTGAATCATTTGTGGACTAAAACTCCATAAAAATATATTATATTGAAAACTGCTATACTTTGGTTTTGCTTCGCCTACGGTGGATTCATGTATTTAACAATGCAAGCAGCACTCAATTGAAGAATATGATATTAAGCGTGGGGCTACGCCAGAGATCATACCAACTATTTAATTCGTTAGCATATCAAAACCTAGGCCCATCAGTGTTTTGTTATATTCTTTTTTTTCAATAAGGTTTTATTGGTAAAGTAATGTATAATTTATAGTATTATGTTAAGGATTTAAACTTATGATTTTTTTACATTAACGAATACTACAAACAATATAAGGGTTATTGCAGCATTGACAACTTCAAATTTTGGAAGTTGTTTCCTGTTGCTAGAAATAGCAGAGTGACAGTTAGTGTATCTACCGGTGAAACAGCCTCCTTCATCATTGTATCTTACTCTTCTATTAGTGGCGAAACCTATGAGCTAACCACTCATAACTCTTTTTTATAGTGCGGGGCCTGAAAAAAGCACAGCATATTTTGCGAACGAAAACACGAAAACTTTCGTTTGACTAGACTGAATGAAATGCGTAGCGAATAGCTTACTGAGAGTACGGCGCAACACTGTAAAAAGGAGCCATGAGCTATGAGCAATTATCTCTTTTGTCCATCTCTAGGCGAAACTAATGCAACTAACTGCTGAATTATTTGTTCATTTATTCGCCAAAAATTGCTGTAGATTAGCAAATTTGCATGTCCGTGAGTAGAACGATTTTTCAGCCACTTCCTCTCCCATACTTTTCCCTGTTTTTTTTTCAATTTTTCTTCAGTACCACAGCCAATGCAATTAACATTAGGCGCATTTTTTTTGCTCCGGTGCAGAATAGAATAGAACAATGGCGCAAAAATACGATCCACTTCAGAACAGCTGGTGCTTTCGCAAAGGTTGCTATAGGTTGCTGTATTCGCTGTGGTAGCGCAAAACAGTTGAAAATAAAGGGAGAATATAACGAGTATAAACTATCACAATCAATAATACATACAGACAATATGAAAAGAACTAACAGAAAATTACCTCTTTTAACTTTTTACACATTATGAGGGTTTTTGAAAAATCCAAAGCCACCTCAAGGCAAAAAAAGGCAACTACTCATGAGCTTTTCTTTTTTCTATCAGCACATTCTATAGTTCAGCACATGAACTACTTATGCAGAACAGTATTCTGTCCCAGTGAATTCACTAGGATAGGAGCGTTATTAGGCGTGTTTTTTTGCTCCGATACAGAACAGAATAGAACTATGCCGCAAAAAAAACGATCTAGCACAAAACAGCAGTGCATTCGCTAAGACTGGCATAGGTTGCTATATTCGCTGTGGTACCACGAAACAGCTGAAAATAAAGGGAGAAAATAACGAGTATACACTACCACAATCGATAGAAAATAGAAAAAAACTAACAGAAAATTACCTCTTTTAACTTTCTACACGTTATGAGGGCTTTTTCTAATTTCCTAACTACCAAAACATTCAATACAACCTTGAAAAAACCAAAGCCACCTCACAGCAAAAAAGATAACTTCTCATGAGCTATTCTTTTTTCTATCAGCACATTCTATAGTTCAGCACCTGAACTACAAATGAGGAATAGAATTTCTGTACTTGTGAATTCACTGGTTCAGGAGTGTTGTTGTTTCCAATGCATATACTCTATTTTCTGCTGGATAGAGGAGCAAAAAAAACACGCCTATTATATCACAATTAGAATTGCTTAGAAAAAACATGCCTGCGACAAGTCCTTGTTCAAAGTAAAATCGCAACTGGCATTATATTGTTCAATACTATTGAGCCGTGTGATGAGGGCTATCCAGTTTTTACCATATATTGCAACAATAATATTGTTTCAATCGTATTGACAGCGTAAGGTAGGTCCAAGAGATATTTATAAAAAAAAAGCAAAGTGAATGCACGTATTTTTTATCGTCAGGACTTGTGTCTTCTCCTCCGCATATTGGCAAGGGTGATCTGAAATTTGCCTAAAATACAACCAATTTAATGATTTTTTTCACTAATTGCGACAAGGTTTAGATTAGTTCAGGATTTTTGTATTTAACTGATCACTTATTGTTTTGACCAATGTCAAAGTAATTTGCAAAATTTTTTGCTACAATAGCTATTTCGCAAATGTTTGTCACGACTTGTGTTTCATTTGTTTATTAAGGATATTATGCATCAATTTCTTTCACGTTCAAATCGCTTGAATGTTTGAAACATGATTGTCTATGTCCAATAGAAGTTGGAATACTGAATAAATTTTGACAAAAAAGTTTTCACATTAAGCTGTATTTTAATAAATTTCTAGCAATAACTAATGTATTCCGATGATTTTTTATTTTAAATTTTGGTTTGGCTTCCATAATTATTTATCTTCCATATACGCGGAAATAAGTATTTAATTGGATGCACAGAAAATCATTGTTAAACTTTGACGCAAAATCTATGGTAAAATAGCAAAAGTAATTGGGACCTAAGAATTCTGAAATGCACTAACTGCATCCAAAAGAGACACACTAATCATCGGGCCGATAGATACGAATGCCAAGAATGCAAAAAGATGGTTGTAGTAATAGGTTAGGTGAGGTTGAAGTGGCTGCCGATCTACAGAGGCCTGACGACCAGCACACATAGGCACAAGAGAGGACTGTGTACCCAGAACTGTCTTGTTATCGCACAGGATGATTCATCTGCCCAGGCCTTCTTCAAGATATTTTTGCCTTATGGCCAGTTTGACCGATGTTATCGGTATACTTATTGAGAAAGAGCAAGAGACCTCAGGTAGCAAGGTTCAAAGCCTTCCTAGCTCATCGACCTCACAGTTGCCCTGAAAACCCCTATGTCCAGTTACCCAAATCAATTGATCATCCGAATCAACCGAATGTCTCGACATCTCCCTAAGAGATGCACGGCATTCAGCAACAATCATGTACACTGTACAAGGACCGGCAAAAGACTTAATAGTCGCTTGGCTATCTGTGAAAATACCAATATTGACCCCGAATATTCGATTACACAGAAGCCAGTCGACTGCCTGATATATAGCCGCAACCTCCGCCTGAAAGACACTACAGTGGTCTGGTAGACGGAGGGACAGCTTGAGATTCAGCTCATCTGAGTATACACCACTCCCAACTCTGTTGCTTAGCTTTGAGCCGTCAGTGTACACATGAATAAGCCCATTATCAAGGGTGACACCATCACACCATTCCTGCCTACCAGGAATGCGAGTTGTGAACTCCAAATCCAGTATGCATTGCGGAGCGATGTAGTCAACAACCGCTGGTGCGGGTACTCCCTCGGCCAAAATCCTCGTATGACCGAACTCTGTTCTATTCCATGCTGAGATACAATTTAGTCTCACAGCAGCAAGATTAGCTTGCTGCGAGATCAGTAGATTGGTTGGCAGCCAATGTAGCAGCACAAGTAATAAATCAACATAAAATTGATTACATTTGCTAAAGGCATTATGAATAAAACCAACAGCAAACATAAGAAGCATTCGTAACAAAATTGACCTGAACGTCTACCTTATTTAAAAAACATAGATGTAGTTGTCCTTAATGAAATATGGATAAACAGTAATGAAAAACAAATGTATACACCCTATGAATATATTGAAGCGGAGAGTCAGGTTAATAAGTAAAGGTTAAAAAGTTAAGTAAAATCCGTCCCGGACGACTAAAAATTATAAGCGCTGCAGCCAGTACGCAATATCAAGGAAAAGGATCAGCGCGCGTAAAATAGCAGATGAGCTACGAAAAGAATTTAACGTAACTATTTTACCTCTAGGAAAATATGAATGAAAATTGGCATTTTACCTTAATTGCGTACTAGGCTCAATGTATTATTGCTAGTGTGATATTATGTTGAAGTGGGATATATCATTGACTATTATAAATACTCATTATAAAAATACCAAGGATATAAATTCATATTCTAGTAAAGAGCGTTTTTATTAGCTGCATCCGATTTCAAATTTGAATAAAACAAAATGTTTCAATTCGAACGCCTTAGTTTTTTTATTGAACAATTTGGCTCCTTGCATTTACTTATAAAAGATAATTCCATGCAAAAGGACCGCTGCGACTACCTCTCAAGAAACCAATTCTAGAGGTCCAATGATCGACTGCTTTTTGAAGCAACTGGAGTCGTATATCGTCAATGATGTGAGTTACTTTGGCTTCTAAAGCGTCGATCGTCTCTCGTTTGTCAGCGTAGGCCAACGACTTCACGTATCTCCACAAGAAGTAATCGAACGGAGTCAAATTGCACGATCTCGGTGGCCAATTGACGAGTCCATCTCTCGAGATAAAGCTTGCAATAAGTCGATGGTCCCGGTCGCTATGCGTTACGTAGCACAGTCTTGTTGAAACCACAACTCTCTCACATTCATACGGGAACAAAAGCTGGTTGACAGTAATGCGCTCGACGAGTTCATGTTTGAAGAGTATGGCCCTATGATGCCGCCAGCATGCAGTGTGTATCACAGAGTCCATTTTTGTGGATGCAATGGTGTGCCCATGACTTGACGGGGATTTTCCTCGCTCTAGATGCCGCTATTTTGCTTATTGTCGTAGCCATCGAGCCAGGAATGAACCTCGTCACTGAACAAAATTTTCTTGTAAATGAAGTTGATTTTCAGACCATTCTCCGAACGTGCGACCCATCCGATGTTCAATCAGCTTTAATCCTTTGCAGAAATTGGAGTTTGTAAGCCTTTAGAACGAGATCCTTCCGCAAAATTTTCCACAAAGTGGACAGACAAATCCAAACTTTTTACGCACGCCTGCGAATCGTCAAATCTGGGTTGTCAGCAACAATGGCAACATGGCGAATAGCACGTTTGTACAGTTTGTACAACTGAACACTGGCTTCGCAAATAAATGTCCACGATTTGTAGACGCTGCTGCGGTGTAAATCTATCCAAGGCAATTCGTCAGACTTTACTGAATAAAAATAGCAATGACATTGACAGCTGTCATCAGTTCATTTGATATTAGCTGCGTTTTATTATCATCCAGAGTGGAACTAATCGAACCCGATGGCCAATACCTATGTGGACAAGGCCAACCCTGGTTCCTTGTAGGAGTGAACCAAATAGTGAAAAAAAAAAAATCATCCAGAGTGTAGTAGGTATCCTGGATGCATAATAAAACGATCCAGAGTAGCACGCGAGTTTTTTTCTGTCAGACAGTTGTCATTTCAAAATTTGAGCTGTCATATAACCAACGCCGTTTTCAAATGTATGACTATTTATCCTGGTTGCCAGGGTGACATGGAAAATTTTTGAAAATTCCAACTATTCCAGTTGATATGACTTTTCGAAATACGTTCCACAGAGAGCACGAGCATGAAATCCACTGAGTTCACAAGTGTTTGTACTCTGGATGTTGTTGTTGTTTCGTGTGCAAATCGATATCCTGCACTACTCTGGATGTATAATAAAACGCGCCTATTGTTGAATTTCAAAATGCGGCACCTATAAAAAAGGCCATTTTTTTCATGGCTGCCATCAATAGTGCGACTTTATGCCTGATATATTTTATGTGTTGTATCCATCACATTAGCTTGTCCGGAATCAATCCAAGCTATTCCATTGAAGAATCCATCGATCTGGATTCCCGGGGTGAAGGGGAAGTTTGATTCATTTAATGTAAGATGCAGTTCTGCAATTATTTCAAAACTGGAAAATTAAAATCGACACTATTTTCGAACGAAAATGTTCCCCACTAATTGAAAAGACAAACAATAAACTATGTTAGTAAGAACACAGATAAGTAGTATTTTGCGTAGAAAACAATAGAACGAATCTCGACCCCTGTTTTGTTCAGCCTGGAATATCTGCCAGTTGCGTTGGTAGTTGTAATTGCAAGTTTAAATATGCTCTTTAAAAAGAATCTTAGGGATTTATACTATTTTGCTATCCATATCTGACATCCGTTGAGGATTATTGATTGTGAGACAGCTTCGTAGACCCTGTATTTCAGCGTGAGTGATGTAAAGGTGTGAGTAAATTCCGGAGGTGCTACATCCATGAGTTGTACGCTATCTACCTAGAAGCTAAAGCTCGATAGACTGCGGTGTGCAGGGCACCTAGCTCGCATGAGCGAGAAGGATCTGCTCGGAAAACTCTTAACTGCAGATTTTAAGCATACGTCAGCGTGGAATATCTTGCTTGCGCTAGAGGGATGGCGCTGACCAGGACGCTCGGAACATAGGGGTGTCTAACAGGATGACATCGGCTCGAAATCGGGACCAATGGAAAAATTTGTTGAAGGAGGTCAGGACCGGATCCCAGTTGTAATGCCGATGATGATGATGATAATTAATGGAATAACCCAATATTTGAGAAAATAATTATATGAAACTAGTAGAATCTATAGCCAAAAATTAATATATAATTCGACCGTAGATCAGATTTCCTCACAAATGTCTTATATCAGCACTCCAGTAGTCTAGTATTATTAGGCATTTAAGAAGCTTTTAACTCAGCTTAGCATAAAGGGGTTACATTCAAGCTTATGGAATACTGTTTACACGTCTACGTCACCAAAATAGCTCATTCTCTCCCCGAAACCAGGATATTCATATTCAAAGTAAACACCACGCTAGTAAAAAAAAAAATGTTTATTGCAGGCGGTCTTCGGTAGTCAGCCTTAAGTCCTACACTTTTCAACATCATAACACGAATTGAAGAATTACTGTGTACGCGGAAACACAGCTTTTTGCACTTTGAATAACTTTCGATTAATTGGCAGCATATTCCAGCAGGTTCCCGTATTTATTAGCGTGTCTCAATGTACTCTCGGTGGTGTTCGATAACATTGTTTCTAAGGCTGTATCCACACGTGCGTCCATGTGTTTTTAGATTTTACGAATCACTCAAATGTAGTTTTTTTTTAAGGCGGGGCTAAACCGAAAAAGGTCGGGTACGTTGGTTAATATACCAAAGACTGATGCTTTCATTTCGCTGTTTATCATTTGTAGATGATAAGTGATTAGTTTAACATACGTATGTTGATGTGCATGGTCATTGTAATATATGGGGCATTTCACGTGAAGCGGACATTATGTTCATATTGTGCATAATTGGTCTTCTAGAAGATAAGAATGAGGATACACAAATGTTGGTTGCTATAAGGTTTAGTTGCCGAGTTATGGGCTTTTGAAAAATGGATGAAATTGATGAAAGGTTTTTTTGGAAGGGGATTCTAGGATTCAAAAAAATCTAAAAAAACATTAAAAAAACTGATTAGTGTAGAAAATTAACTGTTCTTTTTAATTTTGAAATAAGATTTGAAACCCGAAAGCAAAAATTTGTATGAAACCGGAAGTAACAATTTCAACTCGTTTTTTGAATAATTTGGACTAGGTTAATTTTGTTTATTTTTATAACAAAACAACGCTTAAAGTATTTTTATTTTATGATAAAAGTTTTAGAATGGGATGGCCAGTAGTTTAACAGTTGGTGAATTTCAATACACATAAGTCGTATGAAGTGTGGTACCGAGAGCTTGATTAGGACAGCTTATTGTGTAGAAGACCCATTTCTTTTGCAATTGCCCGGAGTATGCGCGTTTTAGATGCTAATGCTTTGGTTGGATGTGCGCGGGTGCAGAAGGTAGCACTTTGTCATTGATCGTGCACATCATCAATAGGTTAAGAACCACTTGTAGGCTAGGGGTTCATTGTGTAAAATTGGTCATCCTGGTCTGCATCCTGTACAATTGGTCGTCCTCAGAGGTGATAGGCGTCTCATTTGCATCCCACTCAGACAGTCTTCCAATGTTTATGGGAAAATCGCCTTAACTTACAGCGTCAAATACGTCTCATGTTCATGTGCTTAGCAGTACATCAACTGTTATTCTAATTAAAAAAAAACCGAGTATTTTTTTAACATGCTTAAATTGTTATAGAGCCAGAACGAGTTGAAACCACTGGATCATTGCGAATATGCTTATCAATTAAAAAAGGACGAAATTTGCATAAATCCGTACCATTATAAAAAAGTGGAACTTTCGATTTTGGTACCAAAGTCATTACCCACACCGCCCGATTCTTTGACTGATTATCCACTCGATGATCATAGCAATCAAATACCCCATAATATACAGTTCAACAATGGATTAAAGTAAGTATAAGAAAAGAAATTTTGCAAGAGTATGGGTATTTACTGATGTTTTCGTCAAGTAATTTCAGTATACCTCAAAACAACCCAGCATTTATGGATGCAACATTAGGGCAACAAATACCGAGCAACACCACCATTATGGACTCTAGTAGCCTGAGTACTAGTATCCCGAGCACAGAAACACCACCTCCGGGCTACATGTCAGAGGATGGTGATCCTATGGATCAAAATGATAACTTGAGTGAGTGATTGTTGGTATCAACCAGAAAAAACTTATTACGAGATGCATTTAACTCATATTTAGCTGTGGATGTTGCTTTTTACAATGACAATTAAATTTTCTATTTGCAGGCATGTCACGACTGACACCTAGTCCGCCAGTGGATGCTCAACCTGTCATGTACCATGAACCAGCTTTCTGGTGCTCTATAAGTTACTATGAACTGAACACGCGTGTCGGTGAAACCTTCCACGCTTCACAACCTTCAATAACAGTCGACGGCTTCACGGATCCATCCAATTCCGAAAGGCACGAATTAACTCGATGACTCATAGCAAACATTTATTAATTAGTATCTTTGTTTAATTTAGATTTTGTCTTGGATTGTTGTCGAATGTGAACCGAAACGAAGTTGTTGAACAAACTAGACGGCACATAGGAAAAGGAGTTCGATTGTATTACATAGGAGGCGAAGTATTTGCCGAGTGCTTAAGTGATTCAAGTATATTTGTACAAAGTCCCAATTGCAATCAACGATATGGTTGGCATCCAGCAACAGTTTGCAAGATACCACCAGGTGAATATTTTTTTGGAATACAAATTCTGATTTTTCTTGATTGGCTTGTTAATGTTGTCTCGCTTCAGGCTGCAATTTGAAAATATTCAATAATCAAGAATTCGCCGCGCTCTTATCACAATCAGTATCACAAGGCTTTGAAGCGGTATATCAGCTTACACGTATGTGTACGATACGCATGTCTTTTGTGAAAGGCTGGGGAGCAGAGTACAGGTAATTGTTTGATATAACTAGAATGAGAGATTATTGAGAAATTGGTTATCTGATGATTAATTTGAATTAATTGTTCCGTACCAGACGCCAAACAGTTACTTCGACACCTTGTTGGATAGAATTACACTTAAATGGACCTTTACAATGGCTTGATCGTGTTCTGACACAAATGGGTTCGCCAAGACTTCCGTGTAGCTCGATGTCTTAAATTTAAGCTGACTAAAGATGCACAAAAACCATTTAACATTTTAACAATATTTGTTTTATAAGTTCTATACGTTTTCGGATTTGATTATCGCCAGTATGCACATCTAATCATTAGATATGTAAAGTGAAAAACAATCGAGCACGGCCATGTGTGGTATGCACTTATATATTTGCTTCTATAAAAAGGTAAAACGAGAAGTGGCATAGGTTGATAGAAATTCGACATAGTCAAAAATAATTAGAAAATATTCACTGGATAGTAACAAATATCATATATTAGATTCTTGTTTGTTGCATGTTAATAAGAATTATTGGATTTAAAATGTTTGTCAGTGATGAGAAATGAATGGCAGAAAGTACTACTGATGTGAATACGGTTCAAAAATGTTACGATTCTTTCAAAATTGCGAAACAAACAAGCGGGCTTGTTAATTGTATTTGCAGTTTTGTAGACAAAAATAACTGAATGAAAAAAAATGACAAAACCAGACTTGTATCGTATTTATTTGGAATGGTGCGATACATATTTCCTTTTGATTATGTCGAACTAGTGGTGCATATTACAGATTTTTGTCCTTCACATATTTCTTTTTCATTATTTTAGTAATACTACCGCAAAATTGTTATTGAACATTTCTAGTAACATTGCCCATAAGCTTGAGTAGCCTAGTGGGTAGAGCACTGGCTTCTTGTGTGTGGGGTCCCTGGTTCGAATCTAGGCTCGGACGAGGGTCCGCACACCAAGCTTTGAGATTACCTAGCTCTGAATAGGTACCTGAGTTAATCAAGGGGGGGGTAAAGTAAGTCGTGGAATTAATCACTCTACCACTCGTATTCACATAGATTGTAAATTAGTGATGCAGCTCTCTATCAGCTATCAAACCCGTGGGATTACTTTACTTTTACCGATTGAAACTTCGCGGATGGATGCATTAGCATTAACTTATTTCTGTACAATATTTGCTATGTCACGTGTTCATCTGAATTCCATTCTTATATTTTCTTGTGGCATTTTATTCCCTATAAAATGAATAATAAAAAAATGTATAAAGATAAAACTCGTATAATGCGATAGAAATGCGCGGTGGGGAAATATCTCATAATATGAGACTTGAGTTCCCCCTCTTTATATAAAATCGATTTTCTGGTGTATATTATATACTTTTTTAATTATTACCTTTTAAGTGTACATATGCATTCATTTGCAACTCAAAATATTTTATTTAGGCAGTTCTTAATTGTCTCCGAATCGATCAAAGCAAGGATCATTATCCGAAAGTTCTATTTAAATTTAAACTTGGGCAAGTTTTTTTTGCTATCATTTATTGTACGTCTTCAAAATCTTATCAATTTCATCAAAACCTCCGCATCAAATTCTGCTAATTCACACCACCGAAATCACGAGCGACGTTTTATTATACGTTGCACCTGAGTTTTGACCCTAGAACAATGTACGTGCGTTACAGCTTGATGTATCGTGCTTTGAGGCACAATGCCCCCAGTACATTTTGTATGGAAAATGGGTTTTCACTCATATTTATTGAATTAATTATTAATATTAATTTCTTTAGGCGGGGTTTCCAGGATTGGAATGTATCATGGTAGACCTTCTCCAAGATGTTCTTTAAAACCGATGTGATATGAGCCTGGAATTTTTCAATCATGATCCAATGTTTCTCTTTCAAGTCAGGACTATAGGGAGACTGGGAAGTAGCCAATGAGCATGGTTTTAATTCTGTACTCGTTCATGCGTAACTTCGTGGGCCGGAGCGACACTGTGGTGTGCCACTATGAACTCTGCTTTTTTTTTGTCGGGTCACATACAAAATTCCATGTCTCGGTTTGAAAAAAATAGGACCGCTTTCATACATTTACGAAAATTCTTGACACCTTTTGTTCGTCGGCTAACACTTTTGGGACTAGTCAGACGCATTCCTTTTTCATGTTCAAATATTTGGTTACAGTGCGATAAACAGTTGTTTTCGTCACCTACAGAGTTTCATTTAATGCTCAACCGACGATCAGAGTTCAATAATTACAAACACGCGTCACATTTTCGTTGATTCGAGAGGTTGATGGACGTCGACAACAGGGTTCGTCGGTGACATTCTCTCCTCCTGCTTTGTACGACTTGTGCGATCGGAGACACAAGCTATCACTCCTGGATAAACTATCATTCCCAAATGTCCCAGAAATTAATACAAAACGTTCCGGTGCCGGGGTTCCCAACTTAGCGCAAAGTCTGATAGTTTAACTTTGCTCCACAGAACGATCCATCGATTGGAACAAATGGTAATCTGAAGGATCAATGTCTGGGCTATACGGTGGGTGGGGAAGCACATCCCAGTTCAGTGCTTCCAATGTGTCTTAGACGACTTTTGCAACATGTAGCTGAGTATTGTCGTGTCGAAAAATCACTTTGTCGTATCTTTTTGCATATTCTGGACGTGTTTCGTTCAGTGCCTGGCTCAATTGTATAAATTTTTGTTGGCAGCGTTCACCAGTGATGGTTTCATGCGGCTGCAACTCATAGTACACAACAGCCTTTCTGATCCAACAATATGCAGAATATGTGTTCGGAACCATAGATATTTGGCTTGGCCGTCGATGTTGAAGCATGGCCATACGATTTTTTTACGTTTAGGCTTATGGTAATGGATCCATTACGCTTTCTTTTCTGCCGTGGAAGCAATTGTTCGCACGTGAAAATCGCTTTTCGACGTCTCTTGGCTTCGACTCGTAAGGCACCCGGTTTTCTTGTTTTTGGATCATTCCCAAGGCTTTCAAGACTTGGCGTCTAACTCCTAATGATTTTGCAAGTTCATCTTGCGTGTGATATGAGTCTCATCGAGCATTGTCTCCAATTTTTTGTTATTCAGGAGAAGCTTCCATGGGCAACCGGTGAGCTTCAGCTTCACTTTTTTCAAATTGAAGAAGTAAAGCAATACTTCTCGCAAATGACGCTCATTTGGCACGTAATTCGACATACCGAAAAATACTATGTTGTTTGCACTTCAAAAATAACGAAAATACTATATTGTTCACATTTCAATCAAATGACACCTTATAAAAATTATGAAAATTAAAGCTATAAATTGTAGCTTTGGCGTGAATATAGTTAGTGTTGTTTGATGCGTATAGCGTTAGCTATGCTTGAAAAATGTCGAAAACTGTGTAACAACACTCCATATTTACTATACCACAAAATCCCATATTCGATATTTTCAATAAAATTACAATATTTTTACAAAATAATTTCTGCGAGTTTAAAAGCAATCGGCCGTAGATACCTTTAAATATATTTACCTCTTACTTCACCTGAATGAAAATGTTTATCAAAAAATCACTAACACAAATCGTCAAAAAAGCTTTTGACAGCACGGTTGAAAGTCGAAGTTGGTAGCGACCCTGGGAACATGCTTTAATTGACGGCCATGCTTTAATGCATCAAGTGCTTATAAAAATTAAGATCACGTCTAGAGAGCATAGTTGCAATATGTCAGAATTATAACGAATGGCGAATATTGACGTGTACGACGTGTATCACTTCCCTACGTCCCACAATACCACATTTTACATTGTTTATTGCCTATAAAGCTCGAACGCATTTATGACTACTCAAATATGAATGCGAGCAAAAATGTTCGTAGTGTTTTCTATGTGGTCGATTTCGCGAATTTCGAAATTACATAAATAGTAAGAATTCGCGGACCAATTTCTTGTAAATCTTTAGTGGAAAATGTACCGGTAGAGAATACTTTGGGTGAGTTCCAGGAACCTCAAATATTATAATGTGACTAAAAACTTTCGTTTGGTTTTGTTCATTTTATTATACATCAACTTGTAAGTACTGCTATTTATCTCTCACACCAACAACAGATTTTTAAAATACAAAAATTCCTAACGAAATTATTAAATTACAAAATTGAAAGCAATGATAATGAAATTACAAGTCTGCATACCATAATCAAATCGTGTTTTAAAATTGTATTGCCGATTTTAGGAAGTCGAATCGATATTAAGATGTGCATCGTATCAAAAGCAAATTTTGATAATAGAAGTACCGATAAAGCCATTGTTATTATCATATTGTTTTATGCCTTGTCATTGAATTTTCGAAAACCACATCTTTTGTTTATATTCTTCTAACCTTCTTGTTATTGTGAACTAATGCAGTGGTAAATTCCCATAAAGCAATTATGTAATGAAATTATCTTTTCACATCAATGCAATAGAAGATGAAAAAAATAGCCTATAATGAAAACATATTTAGAATATTACTTTGTACTGCATGCATTCATATATTCGTTCTTGCAAATGTTGATTTTAATTGTTTACGAATACGGCATGATTTATAATAGTACCCTAATAAGTAGGGCAGGAAGCAAACGTATATATATATTATTTCGAAAACGTATATAATTATTGTAGGAAACATATTTTGAATAATTTGAGATCATTGGAGAAAGGTGATAGTTGACTTGCCTCGACTATGAAATCAACAAAATTGTGATGGAATAAAGGTGAAAAATTGGCTTTAAATGTTTTTTGGATAGGAGAGATAGAAATGACGTAAACATTCTTTACGAAATAAATTCAAACTTATATATTTTTTTACGAGAATGCTAGAACCGTACATTAATAATTATATACAATAAATCATAATTTAGGATTGTGCAATCGGCCCTGGAATTTATCAAAAAAAAAATTAAAAAAAAAAATGAAAATTCAAACTATAGAAAGAATAAAAAATTTATGTATTTATATCGAAATTCAATTCAAAAAGAGTTTTTGTTATCAGTTATATAACCATGAAAATAGCAGAATGAATATTTTAAATTCGGTATATGTATTATGTATATGATTTTGTTAAGAGTTTTCTACATTATAAGAGTTATTGTAATTGCAATCTTTGAATTGAAAATTTTATTGAGAAAAAAAAATGATTTATATATGTCGCTAACATTATAATGATTACACAAAAAACGCTGTCGGTTTAAAAGCTAAATGGCTATCACATAACTACCATTTTAGAGTGAACATTAATTTCTGGATTCTTTTTAGAAAATAAGCAATGAAAGTCATACGAAAGCTGATATATGAAGGTAAATTGTGAAAGGCGCATCTGTATAAAAGAAATGTTGTTTGGCGTAAGAAAGTATATGATCATAACATTATCATCTAGTGTTAATACATTTAGTTTTAAATTGCTATATTATGTTTATGAATAAAAGCTAATCGTACTGAAACAACAGTTCATTTTCATTTAAAATTAGAGGTTAAGTGGTTAAATTTTGCATAATAAGTTTTTAGCATCAACAGATCAAAATTGATTTTTCATTTCGTATCATTGAAGGATTTTCTTTTTGTTAAAATAATAATTTACATTCGAACATAGAAGATTTGTTTACTATTTTCACAGTGGCTTCATCCTGCATTATCAATACTAAGATTTTCTTTACACCATAGCGAGTTTTCGCCTGAATGCACAAGAGAATCATGTTTTTAGTGAACTGGAATAGAGAGAGGAATTGATAGATAGATTGATACTTGGTTGCTTTCTTCAAGGAACCGGGGCTGGCTTATGTCCTTATGGTAGAAGTCGCCTACTAAGAAACCAAATGTAACATCCTGTAAACGACAATACATTGCGGTTAAACTTGCTCCGTAAGAGACCAGCTCACGAATTTTAGGTACACCCGGCGCAGGAAAAACCTTTGCAGTTTTCAGTTTTTCGTTTATATTTTCCCTACAAATTAATTATTAAATTAATAACTACGGCTATTATTTTGATCCTTATAGGGTTTAATATCTTTTTATACAATTTGTTAAATTCTAAGTAGAATTTACTTCGACTTTCTAATAAAAAGAAGACAAATCGACTGAAATAAAAATTATCCTAGTGATAAAAATTGCCGATAAAAGTCATTCTATATTTAGTTTAAACTTTCATAACTGAGATTAACAAAGGGCACTGTAAGTCACCAAATAATACTAGATTGTCTCATTTTTTATTAAAATAATAATTCACAGCACCTCTTTTAGCCTTAATTATAGCTTTTACCCTTGAGAGGGTATTGACTCGTAAAGCCTATGGCGCAAAGCGATTATATCGAGGGTTTTTTAGTTGTCCCACACTCTTTGGAATATACTTCCGAGCTCTTGGGTTGTCTTTGGCTTCCTTTCCTTCACTTTTTCGACATTCTCCCATAAGGGTTTTATATTGGGTTGAGTTCGGGGCTATTTCCTGCCCAGCGAAGTGACTTGATGCCAAGTTCTTCCTTGAAATTTTATGCCTGGAAAAGAGAAGACATTTTAGCTAATCAAATGCCATGAAACCAGTTTAGCAAAATGCATTCCATACTTACTGAACAAGCACGGTGGCATGGTGCCGAATCATCCTGCAAAATAGTATTGTGATATGCTCCATACAAATCCTCTAAGGTATGAAGTAGGCCTTCGGTAAAGATCGATTTGAACCTTTCGGCATTAACAATTTCCTCTAATGTCGGTTATGCATCCCCATAGCATCACGTACGGGCAATGTTTGGTCGTTAGTTGAATACATTCGTCGCTATACCGTTCGCCTTTTCACAACGAACTTTCAAGGTTCCAACTTTTATTCGTCGGAGAAAACCATTCGTTTCTAGTTTGTAGAGGTCCAATTTTGGCTGTCCTTGCACCAGTAAGAACATATCTGCTTCATTTTCTTGTTGAGTAACGGCTTTTTTGCTGGAGTTCGACATGCTAGTCTCATCCCGGTCAACTTCTTTTGCACCGTCCGAAGTGTGCACCCCCTTTATAACGTAGGGTTCCTCTTTTCAGATTATTATCTTCCCTGCTGTTTGTCTTTCGTTTCATACCGCTGCTTTCCTTCCTCTGTACGAGTCCAGTTTGTGTTTGGAAACTCACCGAATTAATGTTGGCCAAATCTTGTCATAATGTGAGCAGGAATGTGTCTTTGGCAGGTTTCATTTTTCATAATTTTGATTTCTTCCTTGGCCGTAATATAGAAGACCTACAGCGACTTGCAATCAGACAGAATTAAGGTACTCGACTGTTCGAGAAAAGTACCTCGACAAGTCGAAATACTGGTACATTGTTCGTTGACCTACTACGATGGATATTTGGTGAAACCGTATGTATTTTAATAATTCAAGAGAGGGTCATTGATCTTCTCTGGCACGAAGATGTCGCAGCAATTATTTTTCGGACATTTCACATTTGTTGTGTTTTTGGTCTTAGAAATTTCTTCTTGACCTATCAAAGTCAGTTTTGTCTTCGCATATTGCAGAAAGTTTCTCCAATCTAGATTTAATTTACTTCAAAAAGTCTATCAACATAAACACGCATAGAATATTGTTTTGGGAGGCTTTATGTTTACTCATTTTACCTTTCTCTGGGATTAAACTTAGCTTATTACTACTTTAATAGTATTAAACGTATGTCATGAGATTTAAGTAAAGGGATAGCACAAAACTCCGTATTGTATTTTTTTAATTGAATGATCCACTCTTTAGGCTAGTACGCAGCTGATTTATAAATTTTTTGCTTTTTTTAAAATTGCGTCTTTGCGACACGTTGATTGACGTATGCCCCATTCCAGAGAAAAACATCCTTCAGAGAAGAACAAATTACTTAGCAATTCTCCGGCTACCATCTTCCTCTGCCAGAGACCATACATGAAAGTATTGTTAGTAAATAAGAAAATATAAGTCTATCGAGAGATAAAGATGATTTGGAAAAACCTGAAACTACCAAGTACACTTGCAGTTAACGTAATTCGTCCCATGGTAAAATTAAATCAAAATGCAAATCAAACCGTCAAATATATCAAAATAACTATTTTATTGGCAATCATTTCTTCCCAGATTTCTTTATTCCACCGCTGACTAGTGGACCCTTCTGCGCTGCCTTTTGTTTTGCAGCGTCTAATGCCTTTTGTGCTTCCTTCTGCTTTTGTTTGAATTCCATGTCAGACTCGTCGACTTCCTTTCCTGTTTTCTTTGGTGCTTTCAGGGGTTTCTTCTTGCCACCTTCCCGGCCGGACATTTTTGCAATCAATCTATGAACAATGCAATCAATTCGATTATGATACTTCTAGTAATTATTTATCTCTACTTACAACTATATAAATCTAGGAGAACACGGTAATTACGGAGTATGGAGCACCCTGAATAATGTCGCTGCGATAAAATACTACTCGTGCTGCCTTGACAAGAAGAAAATGATTTGAAGTTTGTTGCGGCTTATCACGAACTGTCAATATTTTAGCATTTGGTATCAATTCACAGCGGTTTTTATTTTATACCAGTCAATCGGCCTAACCAGACATGAATTACGCAAGCACCGCAAGCACAAAAGTTAGTTCCTAACCAGCGTCACAAGCGTAAGAAGTTAAGCCAAGCCCGAATTACATTGGCATGCAGTGCAATGCAGCGCGGTGCCGAAGCAATGCACGCATTGCAAAGCACATTGAAAGCAGTGCAGTGTTCTGACAATGAAAGTCAAATAAATTTGCGGAGGTTTGATATTTAGATTTTCTGCATCTGTTTTTCGTCCATTTACAATTTAATGCCTGGAACGGAATTTCCACCTCAATTTAAATGGTTTTTGCCCGGTCAACTACTCTCAAACGAATGTCAGCTGATGCAGTGTGCAGCGTTTTTAGAAATTAGCCTAAACGATGCAGTGCAGTCCGCTGCACTGCAATGCAGTTAATAGGTCTGTCCCCGTACTACGATTAATTGCAATTAATTGCAATGAAGCGTACTAAAACGGAGTACAAAAAACGGCTTCATTGCATTACATTGGCCAGCACTGCACTGCACTGCTGGCCAATGTAATTCAGGCTTTAGAAATTAGCCTAAAAGAAGCAGTGCAGTCCGCTGCACTGCACTGCAGTTAATGTGAATTGCCACATGCAATTACATGAGTTCTAAATTTCAGTGCACTGCACTGCACTGCAATCATGGCCTTCACTGCAATCCAATGTAATTCAGGCTTAATTTCTAAAACGCTGCAGACTGCATCAGCTGACATTCGTTTGATAGTAGTTGACCGGGCAAAAACTATTTAAATTGAGGCGCGAATTCCGTTCCAGACATTAAATTGTAAATGAACGAAAAACAGACGCAGAAAACCTAAATATCAAACCTAAACAAATTGATTTGACATTAATTATCAGAACACTGCACTGCTTTCAATGTGCTTTGCAATGCGTGCACTGCTTCGAAACTGCGCTGCACTGCACTGCACTGCATTCCAATGTAATTCAAGCATTACGCTGTGACGCTGATTGGGAACTGACTTCTTACGCTGTGTCTTTGGTCAGTGTCTTTTTACAAAACGGAAAGAGTTTACCTACTTATCTTTCCCTACACTTTGGCCAAATGCTTGTTTATCTGCCAATTTCACTGTATCTGTACTCAAATGATCGTCAGATTGGAGTTTCATAGAATCGAAACCGCCCAGTAGGTTCTGGATGCTATTTCAGGAACATTCTCCAAGTGATTGGCAAGCACTTGGAGTTATGCAGTGGACGGCAAGTTAGAACAAAAAGTACTTAATGTTTCTATATAATTTTTTCTTTAAATCGTTTTCAGAAAAATGACGGAAGTAACATGCAAAGCCCCAGTGTCTGCACTGCAGGAGTATATCATGAAGAAAGGGAATGCTGAATTGCCCGAATATGAGTTCCAGGAAATCATCGAAGAGAACGGGAAAACTTATCAATGTCAGGTTACTGCCTTGAGTGAGGTCGGTTTTGGCGAGGGCCGCTCAAAGCGGGAAGCCAAGCATGAAGCAGCCGACAATGTTCTAAAGAAATTTAAGCTGACCGATTCGAATATTCAATATAATCCACAACCACAGATGCCTGAATTCGATGCAGTGTCGGAATTGCGGTACTTGTGCATACAAAGAAACCATCCATTTCCTCAATTTGAAATTGTCCAAGAAACTGGTCCACCACCGGAATTCACTTGCGAATGTAGTGTTGCGAGTATTGTTCGCTATGGAACAGCTTCGACTAAAAAATGGGCGAGACAGCTAGCAGCTCAGGCTCTAATCGAAATCATTCAAGCCGTAAGTACTCGAAGATTATGAATTTACATGGACTTGAAATAACCGAAAGTTTGATTTGAGTGCGTAGCCAACCGCATGACAAGCCTTCTGGTGTGTGAATGACGTGTACAAATTCTATAGCTGGGACCAGGGGTGTGTTCAATGTGCATGCTATAGCAGCTATTAGCTGCTATTTTAGCAGCTCTGGCTGTCCAATGTCACGAAATAGCTACTTTCTTATGCGTGCTATTTGACAGTCGGGCTGTCCAAGATTCCGGAATAGCTGCTAAGGTAGCAGCTATGTGATGCTCGCAGTTTGGAGGATAGCAAGAAAGTAGCTAAGGCAAAATGGACGTGCGCAAACAGCTGACATATTATTCAAACTTCATTTTCGATAAGAAGCTGAAATAAAAAGGAGTGTTTGGGCTTTGGTAACAAAGAGGATGAGCAAGAAATTCGAAAATACTGCTATAATAATCTAAATGCGGGCTTTTAAACATTTCAACTCAACTGGAGTTTTAAGTGCGCTTATACAGCGCAGCTCATCTTGAGTTTTTAGAAGCCGAGTATGAAGCGCAAAAGGCCGAGTACGCTGATTCGTGTACCACCAAATTTTGAATGTTTCTTTTTCGCTCTTTTTCACAGATATGGATGGTGTCAAAAGCCAGGAAAAAGTGAAACGTTGTATAATATAATATGTTTGGAAAATTTTAATATTTTTTCGGCAGCTGTATGCTGAAAACGCGCAATTTTCATACAATTTCCAAAATGCAAGACAAGTATTTAGCTGATCCAAGTAAACAAAAAGATTCAATTAAAAAAAACTGAAGAGATTTGTTATTGAGTTGTGCTGTTTAAAAACCGACCTACATAACAGACAAGAGCTGCTACGTAGCAGCTCTTGGCTGTCCAATATCCATAGCTGCTTCACCTAGCTACTGCGAATTTTGACACTTGCTAAAGTGATGCTATGCTATGCTTTTGGAGCAGCTATAGCATGCACATTGAACACACCCCAGTTCGATAAGTGTAAACAATTTTGTGCATATTTCGCACAATCGGGATATCATATTTCATTTGTTCTGCGTGTTGTGAAATCGACTCGCATATTGAATTCTAATGCCTGGTTTACACCCATGGCGAACGTTTCGTCGAGGAACTTATGAAAATACTTCCCTCCATATCTTCGTATGTAAAAAATACAGCCGAGAATAAACAAGGGGACCATTTTACACTCGGCTCGCTAACATTTGCCATGTGTGTAAACGCAGCATAACAGGTTGGTAGTGCTACCATCGTCGAGTGCTAGTGCATTGTTTACAAATTTTGCGGCGTTTCGCTCAAATTGAGATTTTAATATGAGCAATAAGTTTTGAGGTAAAGATTTAACACATACGAGTTGCAAACCCATTTGAAATGAAAAAAATTGACATGTGAAAAAATCTCTACTTCTAACACAAGAGGGTGTTCTTTTTGAATTCTAACAGGCATTAATTTATCACAATTCCCGAAGAATGAGGAAAACAAGATTTTAACGGTTGTAAAACATAATTTGTCATTTAATTGGGAGCCGTGTGAAACAAAATTTGATGATTGCTTGAAAAGGACGAAAGAGTTAGACATCTGCATGCATTACAATATGCAATTTTAAATTTCTAAATAATAAATACATATGTTAAATTTGTATTTTAATTCAGTTTGCTTCAGCATAAAATGAAGTGAATAGACATTTTACCAACAAAATATCCCAAATTTTGTTAACATTCTGACAAACATTCTCGTCCTTACTAATCCATTATTATGTTCCCACTGTTCTAACAATTGCATAAAAAAAAGTTATACGCAGGTATAATAGACTTGAGAGGGTAATGCATGTTTTTTTTTTTTGCAAAAGCAAGAAAACCCAAATCTGTCGAGTAGGGAATGAAGAACGGACAGAGAAAAAAGACATTGATGCCTTGAATCGGTAACAAATTAAGAGAAAAACTGTCAAGAGAAAGCTAAATCGAATAACACAAGTCTAAACGGGATTAATTTTAAAAAACATTTGAGCAGGCATATGTCAACAGCTCCAATTATTAGATTGTAACATATGATGTAATATCAACTTCAAATTACGAAACAAACACAATCTGCATCAAAAAATTAATCTGAAAGGGTCTCTCACTACAAACCCTGAAGAAAAAACCCAGCATTTGTATTTCGCAACTTTTGACACAAACATGCAACAGCACCAAAATACAGTGGCTCACAGCTTAAATGATGTGAGTATTTGATACGACTAAAACCTTTAACCCTAGAATGGTACCGATGAGTAAATTTTACTCACATAGGGTATACATTTCGTCGCGCACCAGCCAGTTGGCCACTCCGACTGCCATGAGGCTAGAAGTTATATAATCTTTTTCTGTTTAATGATCAAATAAAAAATGTACATAATACTATTGTTGCCATCTTTTTGGTAGAAACATGTACCTAAAATCATTTAAAAATTTACCGTACCATTCCAGGGTTAAAAACGCCCACAATATGAAAATTGCCTGTATAAAAGTAGGAAAAATATTTCGACTGGTGGTATTATTTTTTATACCGAATGAAAAAACAACAAAATTCATTCAACAAGTAAATCCAATTTCTGTTAAACTCAGAAAATCACCCTACAGCTTGAATGAAGTCCGCTTAAACAAGTCGTTAAATCTAGTTATAACGATTTTTTAACTAACTTATTTCTAATACTTTGTAGGGTAACCCTTTTGTTTTAAAACCCTCTCGAGACGGGCTGGCATTCATATTCTAGTACTATTTGCTCTAGTACTATTCTAGTACTATTTGCTCTAGTACTATTCTAGTACTATTTGCTTATCCGATGTTTTCTGATTCCTTCCTCTATGGACCATTATTGTTCACTTACATTTAAATCCGGCGACTGACCATATGGTTTAATTTAATGCGGGTGATTCCAAATCAACCAGGTTTGCACCAGTTCGGATGTGTTTGGGTCGTTATCTTAATTAAAACAAAAATTGTCCTTTAAATTGAATTTTTCAGCACTCGGTAGTAGATTCGCTTTCTAGATGATCACGTACTGCAATTTATACAAATTTCCTAGTCCAGAGGACGACATAGTTCCCTTACCATCACACGGCTATCGCCGTGTTTAACAGTGGTGCTTAAATTTTGTGGCTGAAGCTTTGTGTTTGGCTGTCTCTACACATAACTCGTTTCATCGGATCTGAAAATGTTAAATTTACTCTCGTCCACGAAAATAACGGTATCCCCAAACGTTAAATCCTTCACAACATGCACTCGAAAAAAATTTGACTCTACAGACTCGGAAGTTCTTCCGTTGTAATTTGTATTTCTTAAAATTCTCCTTAGTTTCAGGATAACACTTCTTATACAGGTACTTTTCAGTTTCCTGCGCTAATTTCGGTGCACTGAGCTTCAGTTTTTTCTGTCTTATAATCCAGCGACAATTTGAAGTAGAAGATATTTTGTTTGGTGATTTTTTACTCTTTTCACGAACAAATCTTTCGATTATGGGATGAAGGTATGCATCATTTTTTTTTTGACGAATTGGGCAGGAGTTAAAATAGAAATTTGCTCCGAAAGCTAGAATCTGCATTACGCACACTTCATTCGAATTGTTGTTTAGACTTTATATTAAGCATTTTATCAGTTGGTTTTCTTCGTGGACTATTACTTGGTGGAACATTTCAGGAAATTGTCTCGAAACTGAAATAGAATAGAAGCCGACGATACTAATTGAACGCGACCTTTACTCAGCAATGAATTCAAAGATACACTTTTAACTTGAGCTACTGCATACGACACAAAGCGGATTTTCCCAGGTTTGTTGGCGTTTGTAATGATAAAAATTGGTAAATACCATATTTTTTTTCAAAATTCTTGCTGATTTCATCTGTAGACTGCAGCGCATATTCCATGAGCATTTGCTTCTTGTTCGCCAAATTAAAGTCTTCTTATAATTTTTCATTGAAGGAGTTGTATCTTTGTATCGCTGTTTGGTAGTTTAAAGTTTTTGTATTCTAGAGGAGCGTTGTTTCTAATTGGTAACCTTTCTTTATAGTGTTACTTTCTCATAGAGAAAGATAAATAGTTAATGTTAAGTAGTTAGCTACAACACATTGATTTCTATTGCCTATATCTACCTCATTCAAAAATCTTTAGTATGTCATAAGCTGCGTATATAAACCAGGACTAAACCAGTAGGCCGATATAGGAGCAGTACAATGTAAAGCCATAAACAACCTGTTTTTGTTGTGATTTAATTTCAATCTTGTTTCAATCCTGATTTGTGTACGCGCCTAAATGAGCAAATTCCCACAAATACATCTTGCATACGACGGCCAGTCAACAGTCCTCCCAATCTACATCATTACGCTGAAGCGTTCAACCATACATACGAGTACGATGCATCATTCACCCATTGAAATGGCGGCCAAATCATACCTAGCAAGTACAAATGAGAATCAAGTAAAGCCACGGCCGAAAATTACAGCCCAAAACAAACTGGCAGAGCCTGATTGCATTCTACGCCAGTCAAAACTTTTTAGATAGCCTCCATTCGAGACTCTGTTTCCATAGAAGCTTAGGTTAGGTTAGGTTCAACTGGCTGGCCAGGGCCACACATAGACCCATTGGTCCGTAGTGGTACCAGATAAATGGACCCGGAGAAGAAAAGTTCAGTCCAAACGGCCATCGAAGGCCCCGGACTTTTTTGCGAACTGAAGTATGTCCTTCAGCCTCTGCTCTGCTACATGTTAGAGATCCACCAGCCAGGGCTAACCGAAGCAGCGCTGCCTGGTTCTCCCCAGTGCCGGGCAGTGGCACAGAAGGTGTTGGATAGTTTCCGAGACTCCCGGCTCTTGACACTTCCTACACGTGTCGCTGGTTAGGAGTCCCATTTTCATGGCATGAGCTGCTACAAGACAGTGGCCGGTAATGATGCCGACCAGCCGTTTGCAGTCAGTTCGCGTCAATTCGAGTAGGTACTTAGTAGCTACAATATTGTACGACCCCCACATGATTTTGGTTAGCTTGCAGGTCTGAGTTGCACGCCATCTGCACGTCGCAACTTGCATCATATTGGAGTCAATTGAGTATTTGATTGTCTGGATTGGAGTAGGAATATCAACCGATCCTGACAGGGGAAGGCTAGCCCCGTGCTTGGCTAACGCGTCCGCCCTCTCGTTTCCTTCAATGCCCTTGTGACCAGGAACCCAGAAAATTCTGACTCCTCTGTTGTTACCCAGTCTGTTCAGGGCCTGAATGCAGTCAAGTACACACTTCGATTTGTATGTGTAAGACATCAGAGCTTTAACCGCCGCTTGACTGTCTGTAAAGATGTTGATTTCCGCACTTGTGGTATCTCTGGCGTATGCTAGGTCTGCGGCTTTACGTATCGCAAAAACCTCCGCCTGAAAAATACTACAGTGATTAGGAAGCCTGAAAGCTGCTTCCAAAGTTGCTTCTGCGGAAAATGTTGCAGCACTCACTCCGGCAGACGTTTTAGAGCCGTCAGTGTAGATGCTAAGAGTTGCTGCGCCCATTTGCCGATTCCACTCTTGCCCATCCCCACAATCGCCTGATATCCCCGCTCGAAGTACAGAGTGGGGACCAAGTAGTCGGTGCTACCCGCGTACCCCCGCTCAATACTGCTCTGACCGAAGGATCGTGACTCGAAGTGTCCCATAGAAGCTTAGCTATTTCGTTTTAATTTTACACCCCGCATACAGATGAGGCAATGCAAATATTTTTGCGGACAGTTGCTTTTTGCTGGAACCCTGCTTAACAGCAGTGTGCAGCGTAAACGCTCTGTTATGTTACACTTAATTCAATGTTAGGATGCTTTCTGTTTTTGAAGAGATCTGTGAAGAGAAGAAGTTGAAGTGTGAGCTTTCTTATTGAAGAATGCCTATTGTTTGCTAGAGTAGTAAAACGATGGTGATGTATGTTGGTGCAATAGAACAAAAGAATGGTATTAATTGATTTCATGTTCTAGATAGGAGAGTGTGGTTATTATATAGTATTAAATTGTTAATGCAAACACGGTTTTTGGAAAATGTTTTTTAATGAAGAGACTAAAATAACACAAGTAAAAAAGATGTTTCCGGATATCATCCTTTCATAGATAAATTTATTCGTTAAGAAAATAGTTGATGCCAAAATGAAAATAATTTAGGAAACTTAATTAAAAAGAAAGCTTGATATATTCGTACGTAATATTTTACGATCAATGTTCGTTGTTTACTCGTGAAGTCCGTTATGAACAGTTTTTCCGGTATGCGTTTTAATTTTAAAAACTAATAATGCATTTAGTGCGACGGGGTAAGATTATTCAATTTTGAAAGCAACTACGAGACTATTAATATTTCACCGGTAATTATCGAAAATTTAACTTTAACTTCCCTTTCGGCCGAATCAATTTTTTATGCTACGAGCCGCCATATATTAGGCTCTTATTCTGCTGATTTTATTGTTTTAACTATCGTTGAAACTCCGAGGCTTTCAAGGGAGCAAGAATCTTCCTGCGACATAGTAAATACAAGAATACATTAAAGGATATAATTTTTGGGCGCCTATTCAGCATGGGTCCCAACATAACAGCAGTATACAAGCTGCTCAGTTTATTTCATCAACTATGCTCTCATCAGAAGAAATCACGAACCATCTACATTTGTTGATTTAAAAAAGGTATTTGGTGCTATCGACCATGAAGTCTTAATCGAGCAGCCGAAAATTGATTGCTTTGGCGATAAAGTAAGATTACTAATCAAAAATTATTTACTAAACAGAATTATACCAACAAAAAAATTAAAATAATATAAGTCGGCGATGCACAGGTAACGTTAATAATCAACAAGGATCAAAACTTGTTACTATTATACAGGGCGATTCAGATCAGAATGCCTTGGGATATACCACGTAATTCCTTGAAATGAGCTAGTGCCAAGATTGTTAACGAGCAACCGCCGTAGCAATTCTTGGTAAAGGGTTTAGCCGGATAAGTATGATGAATCGGCCCCCAAACGAAAACCTAAATCAAAGCTAGTGTTTTAGTATCGACTTGATGCACGATTGCTATAAATGTGTTTTTTGCCGCCCCACCCCGCTTTGACCTTGAGATATGGGGAAAAATTGAGCGTAGGCATGACTGCCATTCAAAATGACATATCTCAAAAAGTAATTGAGCTAGGAAGACAAATTTAACGCAAGGTTTTAAGTAACCTTAATGAGCATATTACATATTTTTTTTTAGATTTTTCGACGAACTGTGTATGTCAATAAATATAAAATAAGTATAAAAATTATTATTATTTCAGTGATTTCTGTGAGCGACAATCACTGAAATAAGATATATTGTAATACATGACATTCACTATTACTCATAAAAATTTCGTAAAAAAAAAGTTGGTGCAACACTTTGAAAAAAAGCATCGAATTCGATGCGCACCACATTATATAAAGACACGACATTGACATAAGCTCATGCTTAAATATTTTATAAATTATTGCTAGAAAATATAAAGCAAAGCACACGCCGTGCCAGATAATAAACTTAGTATATTTAAATTGCGTGGTTTAGTATATATAAATAACCGTTTAGGTTTTTTAATTTTTGTAAATAATATAATATTGAACTACACAAAAATATATTTGAATTAGTTTGGAACACATTGTTTTTATTTATTGATTTTTATCGAACTATACAATTGCAGTATAATATAGAGCAAGCATACAATATTGGATACCCTATAAAATATAGGCTTAGATATTCATACCAAATGGTGATCGTTGCTGTCCAACACATTTAATTCGAAATTTTTTTTTATGAAGATGATTTGTCACAGCTGCGCATTGTTTCTAATACCAGCAAAATTGAGAAAACAGAATTGGCACGATTTTTTAACACACTGGCAAATAATTCAAAATCATCAATATTTGAAAGAATGAATGAATTCGATATGTCGGAAGATCAATTAAAAACCTTGACTGGATTGTCTTGGGAAAATATAATAAATCTTAGATTACTGCTCACGTCAATGCGAGACACTAGCACACGTTCTGTTACTCAAGCTTTAATTATATTTTTATTCAAACTCAGGACCGGCAACTCAAATAAAACAATTGCCAGTATTTTTGGCTTACTTTACGAGCAGCAGGTGTCAGAATATTTCGCTCAAATAATGGCAAGTTTCGAAAAAAACATTTTGCCATACCATTTCGGATATACCACTGCTTTTCGACAAGAGCTTATAAGTAATACTTGTAATACTGCAAAAAAAATATTAAATATTACTGAAAATCAGCTGATATTGATTGTGGATGGTACATATATTCGCCATCAAAAAAGCAAAAATAACTATTTTCAAAGAAGATCATACTCAGGACAAAAAAAGTCACATCTTTGCAAGCCGTTCACATTATGTACTACAAACGGTTTTGTCGTTGATTTTGCTGGACCTTATTACGGTACCCAAAATGATGCTTCAATCATGAAAATTGTTTTAGAAGATATTTTGCGTCTTACTACACTTCTATTACCGAATGATATATTCATTGTTGACCGCGGATTTCGTGATGTCGTAGAATTTTTGAAGGAAAAGAACTTTAATGTTCTCATGCCAGCATTTAAAGGCAACAAACCTCAGTTGAGTACGGGAGAAGCCAATATGCCAAGAATGATAACAAAAATTAGATGGGTGGTTGAAGCTGTGCACGGTAATATTGCACAAAAATATAAACTATTACATAATTCTGTTGACAATAAAATGTTGCCTAAGCTGGGGCTGCTGTGCAAAATTGTTGGTTTTCTGCATAATAATTATGGCAAAAGACTTGAATCGGATGGAAAATTAAGCGATGTTATAGTTCATTACATGAAAAATAGAATGGACGTAGAAAATAGTCTGAGTCAAGAAGTATTAAATCAACGTTGGAATCGAAAAAAATCCACATTTCAACGTTTAACGGCATTTCAACTTCTTGATTTTCCGCATTTAAGTGAAGAGCAGCTCAAGATTCTATTCACAGGTTCTTATCAATTTTCACAGGCTCTTTCATACTTGGCCGAATTATTGGACGATCAAAACAATCTTTCGATCCAATATGTAAAAACAGGCTCTAACATATTTAAAGCAGAATGAAATCAAAGCATATAAATAGCAAAGTGTATTGTATTTACATTGAATATGTATCTAACGGTACTGATTTCAATAGCATTCAGCGTTATTGCTGCGATTGTCCTAATGGCAACCGCACAGTGGGATGCTGTTCGCATGTAGCAGCTATAATAGGCGCGTTTTTTTGCTCCTCTATCCAGCGGAGAGTAGAATGAGAGTAGAGTAGACGCATTGAAAACAACAACACTCCTACACCAGTGAATTCACTGGTGTAGGAGTGTTGTTGTTGTTTTCAATGCGTCTACTCTACTCTCATTCTACTCTCCGCTGGATAGAGGAGCAAAAAAACGCGCCTAATATACTTTTTGTCATACGGACGGTATTTATCCAGAATTTTGCGTCCTGCCGAGATATTATCAAATATATTTGAAACACAAAATATTCCAACTGTAATTAATTACAATAGTGATAACGATTAATATTGTTTTCTCCATTTAATTTTGAATAAGTTTGTAATATTAATAATTATATAATCATATATTAAAATACCGATGTAACGCTAATTGTTTGTAATAAAATAATAAACAACTTAACGAGAAGAAAAATTGACTGCTTTTTTTTTACGTTTTTGATTGATATCGATTCATAAAATATTTATGTATGAGTCTATGTCAATTTTATGTCTTTGTATGGTGTGGTGCGTATCGAATTCGATGCTTTTTTTCAAAGTGTTGCACCAACTTTTTTTTAACGAAATTTTTATGAGTAATAGTGAATGTCATGTATTATAATATATCTTATTTCAGTGATTGTCGCTCACAGAAATCACTGAAATAATAATAATTTTTATACTTATTTTATATTTATTGACATACACAGTTCGTCGAAAAATCTAAAAAAAATATATAATATGCTCATTAAGGTTACTTAAAACCTTGCGTTAAGTTTGTCTTTCTAGCTCAATTACTTTTTGAGATATGTCATTTTGAATGGCAGTCATGCCTAAGCTCAATTTTTCCCCATATCTCAAGGTCAAAGCGGGGTGGGGCGGCAAAAAACACATTTATAGCAATCGTGCATCAAGTCGATACTAAAACACTAGCTTTGATTTAAGTTTTCGTTTGGGGGCCGATTCATCATACTTATCCGGCCAAACCCTTTAATTAACATTTTTCAACATTTAGTTTTTGTATTTAAATTCCAAAGAATTAACCCAATTATATTTAAAATTCATTTATGCAGAATGCAATTATATTTCTTATCAAAAATCCGTTTTATGTCCACTTTTGTCCGCAAAAAACGACATCCCGCTACCTGCAATCGATTTTCTACACGCGGTCATTATCTGTATTCAAGAGACTGAAAGAGGTTTTCTTCCGCAATGTGAGACAGAATATGACATTTTTGATCTGCTGTAGAAAATATATTGTAAGTAGCGGGATGCAGAGTAAACAAAAGTATTTGTGTTCTTTAGCCTCTAATTAATAAACGTTCTAAATTGTCAATCGGGAACAATTATTGATTTTGAAAATGATTATCAACCGATCATCAACTTCGCACCACACAAGAGAAAATACCAAGTATCCAAAACAAAGCACTCAAAATTGTATACAATAAACCTTCCACTGCTCTACCAACTTTTTGCATAAAGAAGCAGATACTTCTCTCGTAAGATTCATCGAAAAAGTTGCCTCCAATTTTATAGCAAGATGTCAGCACCAATGAGAATAATCACTTGGAAACAACACCAATGAGAATAATCACTCTTTCTCTAAGCCTCCATTCTAGTTAGATTGCCTCTAGGTAAGATAGATTTTGAATATATCCGTGCAAGGTTTATTGAAAAAAATTCTGTGTTTCTAAATGTGCTGAATAATAATACTGAATAAAATTTAGCTTGAACTTGAACAAATATTCAGGCAAAATATTGAGCTTCCGTTCGATCTTGATGTCACTAGTAGATCGTCAGTTATGATTCCATTGATCATTTCTGTCGAAGTAGCGTCTTTTAGGCAGTCGGCAAGCTCATCATCGAAAATGCTCTTATGACTGCAACTGAACGACAAAGGGAAAAATATTTAAGTCAATTCAATCTTGCATGTAGTCAATTCAACAAATGAAATTCAATAACGAATTTGGTTTTTTATTTTGCAGATACCTGTAACCGACGGGGTTTTGGATTTAATAAAGCGTAATGAAGATGACAATCGGAGTAAATTTAAAATTTACAAAGAGGCCATAGAGTCGGATAGAAAAGACCAACCGGGTGTACTGTTGAGTGAACGGCACAACTTCTTCAAAAATCTAGATTCTTCAATAAAAGAAAAAGCATTTGCTGTGTTAAAAGACACAACATTAGATTATTCCATTGCAGATAAGGTTCAGTGTTTGCTGAAAGCCTTGAATATAAAACATAAAACGAACAACATGAAATGTAGCTCTGGCCCTGATATGCTTTTCATTGAGCTTATTTGTGATATTGACGTTGTTTTCGCTGCAGACAAGGAAACTATCTATGATGAAATACTGGATTACTTTAAAGTAATGTTGATATAATTAATTGTTTAAAACTTGCCTTTTATAGATGCAATAAATATTTAATACTTTTTACGACATTTTGAATTCAACTGATTATTTCGTGACTGTAGTATAATGATCGTCTGCAAAAGCTGTTAAGATGACGAGGCGCTACCGCATCACACATACACTGTGCTACGTCTAGGCTTCTATTTCAAAATCTATTCACAACCGTCTCCCCGCTGTTTTTTGTCATTTTGATTTTTCTCTGCGAGATTATCGGGATCGTTTTTAGCGAGCTGTCACCAGTGCAACATAAGAATATTAAGCACTATTCCTTGAACATTTTCCTACCCTCACTATCTAGCTCAGCTGCGATGGTGTTGGTGTTTGGGCGGAGTAGGTTTTCCTTCTAGAAGCAAACTATTCTGTAGGAATTCTGATGATTCACAAAATAATGTCACCAAAACGGAGAGGAAAGTTGCCATCCTCGGCACCGACGCCAGTTGGATGGTGCTTTTTCTTTATTAAATTATGACGAAATAACAAAACTAGAAAAAAATTAAAAATAGTATAATTCAATAATTTAAGTAACAAATAATAAATGAAAAAAATATATGTAGGTAAATTATTTGATTCAGACTAGGAAAGGGATCCGAAATGGTCAAACTCGACTTGATGGTCCCCAGCAGGGAAATCTTATCGCCAGGGACCTAGTAAGAGGTGGCAGGGGCCAATAATTGAAGAAAAACACAGAAAAAATACACGAGAAGACAACAGAGATCCCAGCCAGATATCTATCGGTAAAAATTGTTCTAATTGTTCTAAAATCTAATTGTTCATGGGATTGGTAGGACCTTCTCATTTGATGAGTTCTCAAATGAAATCAAGTCTCTCAATCCGAATATCGCTGAAGATGGCATGAGGGTTGTTTATTGCCGACAAAATAAAAGGACCAAAAATATTCCGTTACTTTTGAAACGATTGGATCCACCTTTGCAAAACTTGTGAACAAATATATAAATATAGACTTTAATTCTCATTTTTGCAGAGAAGACATACATATTAATAGGTGTTATAAGTGTCAGAAATTTGGCCACACAGCAATTAATTGCAAAAGCCAGATAGATGTGTGTGCGAAATGTGCAGATTACCATAGCACATCTGTTTGCAACTCGCAAATGTTCAAATGCACAAACTGCTCACTGGCTGGTTGTAACAATTCTTCACATCCATCCTTTAGTAGAGAATGTCCAAAATATATCAAGAAGAAAACATCGGTTCAAAGAAAAATTAACTACTTGATTCTGGAAATATAATCATGAAGAATATGAGCCTAGAAATATTTTACGCGAATATAAGAAGCATTAGGAATAAATTTACGGACCTTGTGATATTCTGTAATTCTAAGCCCAAGTTAGATGCAGTGATTCTTAATGAGGCATGGATTACTAGTATTGAAATTGGCTTATTTAACTTCGATAGATTCGTTGCAATCCATAACTGCAGAGATCATGCTCAAGAAGGTGGCACTGCAATTTACATAAACAAAAGGATTCAGTATAAGCTGGTTCAATATGATAGTAGATATCACACTATCATTATTTCTATTGAATGTGGCCTTCGGTCAATCCACTTAGAAAGTTCTGTAGAACCCAGCATGATGATACTGATGACTTTATAGACTATGTGGATACTTTGTATCAAAGGTTTAGTAACTTGATAGTTGTCGCCGATACCAATATAGATGCCATTAACATAAGCAATAGTGGCTGTGCTAATTATAAGAATATGTTGGCAATGAATAATGCGGTACTGCTAAATTGTAACTACCGTCAACACTCAATCACGTAACAACTACCGTCAACACTCAATATGTTGCTTTTAACTTATACTTTGTATATAACAGCATCTGGTATTAAAAAGCAACTGCAACCTATAGTTAAGAAGAAAATTTCAGTTTTAAAGAAACGACTGTATATATGACTCGGTGCTAAAGAAGTTTAGTGAAACGCATGGTGAAATTTCTTTTAAAAACATACTATTATTCAAGATGCAAAACAGTCGACTTCAGCTATTAAGGAAATCAGAGCTAAGAGAAGCAGCAATTGAAGAAAGATTTAATTAAGGAAATTGAAAAAAAAGAAAATATATAAAAGAATGAAAATGATGCCAAGCTTAGTTCTGATTACAGATCCTTGAAGAATAGAGTATGTTCCATGATCAGAATTGCTAAGAGAGACTATGTTAGAAGACAACTTGTTTCTGCTGAGGGTGACGTTAGGAAAGTTTGGAAATTCATTAATCAAGAACTCTTGTTGGGCAATAAGATAAGCAAATCTAACTCTCTCATCACTGGCAATAATCTCGTTGATCATTTCAGCTCTATTAGTGAAAGACTTTCTGAGGACTTAAAAGCGAAGTTTCACGTTCACAATTTTGAAAGGCAGAACATTCCGCTGAATTCAAAGCCTCTTTTTTCGGTTCTACTAATCCTGGTGAAGTATTTGTCCTGAATAGTTCATTGAAGAATTCTTCACCTGGAACTGACGGAATAACTTCCGAAAACTTGAAATTAGTTGCTACTCAAATATCACCACATATTTCTGCAATCATTAATAATCACATTAGCGAAGGTGAATTGCCTACAGAGCTGAAAGATGCCATGATAGTTCCTATTCATAAATCAGGTGACGATTTAGATCCTTCTAGTTACATGCCGATTGCATTAACAAGTTCGTTTAGCAAAATTTTCGAAAAAATTATGATTAATTCAGTTTATAGAAAATAGTGTAGGGTTTGATACACATCAATATGGTTTTCTAGAAAAAAGTAACAACATCAGCATAATTACAATTACAATTACAATTTATTAATTGTGAACTTGATTTGAATTTATGTGTGGCTGCACTGTTTTTTGATTTAGTGAAGGCCTTTGATACGGTAAATCATTTTCGCTTTGTTAGCAAATCTAAGCGAACTTGGAATAAGGGGCTTGGCACTGGCGTTGATTGATAGCTTCCTAATAGACAGAAAAATCCTGGTTAGCTTTAATGATGAAATAAGTAAACAACGAGTAGTTAACATTGGTGTTCCTCACGGGTCAATTCTAGGGCCAACTTTATTTTTACTTTATATTTATAGTTTATATTTCTCTGTTCTGACCGGAAAATATATTATTTATGCTGATGACACTCTTTTTTTATTCTCTGCTAACTCTGCTGAGCTTCTGGAGCGACAAATAAATAATGATTTAATTGTTTATGGGTCCTGGATTTTGGGAAACAGGCTTACAATCAATACTTGAAACTAGTTACATGGTATTCAAGCAGATTAATAAAAGTGAGATCTGCCTTAACATCAGAATATATGGAGACGACATACACAGAGTGGCTATTTAGGACTAATTATTGATGATAGATTATCTTGGTCCCTTCACATAAGTAATGTGAAATCTAAGTTGGTTTTCTAGGTTAGGCTGTTCAGAATGAAATATTACTTGGATTTAAACCTGAAAAATATGATCTACAACTCTTTTGTACTCTCTAAGATTACTTATGGTATTTTGAATTGGAGTCAAATTTATAGAGATGAATACTCAATAGGATAGTTAAGGCAGTGCATGGACTTGATAGAATGACTCCAAGTGACATACTATGCAGACAAACAGCTAAATTCAATGTAAGGGATATCATATTTATGGAAAAAGCTAAGATAGTATATAAAATATTCAATAACAATATAAAATCTTCGATATCTCCAATAAGACACTGATTATTACGGCTATCACACAAGGTTTAAAGATGGTCTCAGGCTTGATGTCGCTAGAACGAAAGAAAACATAAAGATCCTATAAGATTAGTTATGGAAATCTTCAAAAATTTACCTAACTCTTTGAAGAATGCTAGATCTTTTCTCGTTCATAAAAGGCTGTTGAAGAATCACATTAGAACCATGTAAAGTAAATTACGTACTATTTACTACTAGTTTGACTGATTACCGATTTTGAATTTTATAAACATATGCATCCCTTATACTAGCACTCTGTTACTGTTTGGGAAGCAGTTTCTCTCGTTTTGTTTTTCCTTAAAAATACTTCAATGAATTTTTATTTATATTATGAAAGAGCTTCTTCTTTTTTGCATGCTTTTTTTCGTGTTTTCTACTAAATTCCCATCAACTAACTCTATCTTATTGTCTTTATTCTCCATTTATCCTATTTATCTTTTCTATTTAGTGGTAAATACGTTTTTTCCTTAATTAAATGTGTCGAGAGTGTGCTTTGGGATTCTC
Source organism: Nemotelus pantherinus (assembly GCA_963978885.1). Lineage (NCBI taxonomy): Eukaryota > Metazoa > Arthropoda > Insecta > Diptera > Stratiomyidae > Nemotelus > Nemotelus pantherinus. The sequence continues at coordinate 214,291,970 of OZ022264.1, forward strand.
TTCCTATCCTATTTCCTTTCGGGGGATGATGATAATTCTAATTGTTTATTTCTTGACTAAGCGGCTTACTGCTGCTAGGAAGAACAGGCTATGATATGAAGCTGACCCCATTGTGTTTGTTTTGTTTAAAAAATTCATGTAACGAACACGTAGTTGAGCTCAGCTAATTTTTTTCTTTAAAACCGCTTTTTTGCACGTTAATTAATTTTGCCACCGGCCTGGTTTAGGGTGCCTCGCTAGGGACCATCAAGCCAAGATTTACCGAAAATTGTGTGATATTTTTGAATTTTGATAGCATATAAACGACAAACGAGTAACATTTTCACGAAGTTGTCGGAATATATTTGAAAATTTCAATCATCCATAACTTAATGCACAAATGAGGATGAGTGAAAGGAATCAACTTATCCGAATACTTTCGTTTCAAAGAATTTTGTAAAAACTTGAGTTGAAATGGCTCGTGTAAATCCAACACCAACCAATTGAGATAAAAAGCGCCACCTGGCGGTGTTTTCTATTTCGGCGAAAAATGCCAAAGATGCCAAAACTGAATAGTGACCGACTTCATGTTTGTGATGTTTGTTGTTTCGATACATGTAGTTGTGTACGGGCGCTATATGAAAACGTTCATGTTTGGGAAAATTGTTAAGTCCGATTGGCATTTTCATTAAGTGTTTTAAAAGTCAAAAGCAATCTAAGAAGTGTGATAGACTTTTTCAAAAAATAATAATGGGCAAGAAGGATAAACAATTCCAAATTGGTGATTTGGTTTTTGCTAAAGTGAAAGGTTATCCACCTTGGCCGGCTAAAGTGAGTGGTGTCTAAATGGATATGCGTCCATGTGAAGGATTTTCATGGGTTTTTTCGTTGCAGATTAGCAAGATAGCGAACAAGAAGTACAATGTTTACTTTTATGGAACAGGCGAAACGTAAGTATAGCGCATAGAAAATCTATGTGGCACAAGAGGAGAAAGTGTGCGCCAGAGGCTGTGAATGCAAAGACGGGAGCCTCGCGCGCGTAGTTTTTCATCTGTCAAGACTTCAATGGCGGAAATGGTTTGTCTGTCTTCCCGCGCATACATGGTTTGCAATCACACGCTTTTTGTAACTTTCTGGAGTTATACGAGAGCTTTGAGATGAAAATAGACGGATATTAGGGCATTTATTTTGCTTTTGCTTAAGTAGGGAAATATTTCATTAGTCAAAAGCGTTTTTGATGTGTTTGTTTTAGGTAGCTTTCATGCAATTATTTTATTTTCAATCTAAGAATGCTTATATAATGAGACCAAACTAAGATATCGTGAAAATCTCGAACTGCTGCGCAAGCGAGGCAATACATTACTGTCCGAGTGAAATAATTGTCTAATAAGAATTTCAGTATCCGGAGCAGAAATTCGTACGAAATCAAATGAAGGTAAAAAGCATTCGTATGGGCCAAAAATGTTGTTTTAGGTGCTTGAAGAATATCAATTTTTCCTTCCCTTTTCAGTCGTTCGTACCTTGGATCACAAATTCGCCGAACTGACTATAAATAGTAATAGAAATTAATACCGAACGGGAAAACCCTTCTATGGCAAGCAAAACATCAAGTCAAAATCGATTGCTGTTTGATTTATGCATCCCGGTTAACGTTCATTACAGTCGCTGATTAAATGTAATTGAGTAGTCTCAACAATTGGCAATGATTTTGTCTATATCAGAAATGTTCCGTGCGTGTGTCACGTGCATTAGGAGTAAACACTCAGAGATGGAAGTAAATAGCTCTTGCAGAAAAATCGCGATTTATGTTTGAAAAAATGGCCAATTCGAAATGCTTTTAACGATAAAACTATATAATACAATTTCTATTGACGTAGTAGGCTGGATTTGTCCTAATAGTTGTTTCTCCCCACAAAGCCTCTTCAGAAACTCCTCATGATTGTTGTGAACATATTAATGCAATTCGTGTTCAATTCAGAAAACTAGTCAGTTTCTAAATGTGATTCTAGGCACTAACAGTGATATGGAAATTGATGGTTTCACTACTTTGTCTTAGATATTTTTGAAGTGTGTAATGTTTGGCTAATGAACGACAGATAAGTTCAGTGGTTGACTATGGACCAGACACCAGCTAACGTTCACTTAGGTACACACAGGCCCATTTCTTAGAAGTATTAGCCAAAGGACTGCGTGTTTCTATAAGCAAAGGCCGGTCTTACGCAAAAGTTTCTTCAACTTTTTCTTGTTTCTCCTCGCTTCTATAGTTCTGAAATAAGTCGTTGCAAGGGACTTCAAATGCCAAACAGACAATGTCTAGATAAAACAGTCGCAGATTTGCAGAGGAATTCCCTTCCCAATATGAGCCAGATGCGGCCTGTTGCATTAATTGTGCAAAATTTAATGAAAGGCAAGCGTTAGCTACGTTCAAAAATACGTCTTCTCGTTACAGTACATGTGACCCATACCTCTCATAATTTTGATAAATTCATTACTTCACAATTAAAAAAAAATTTTTTTTATAAAAACCAAAATGAGTATTCATTTTTCAGCGATGAAAAAAAACTAGAGACCATTTTGACGTGAACCTTAAAAAGAAAATAATTCATTTCAAACTGAAAAATCTGAACAGCGTTAATTATTATGTATAGTTGAGATGATCAGGATACTTCAATCGCACTGGATGTCGCCGATAACTGGGCTCGTTATTTTCCTGTTCTGGCAATTTCGTTACTGAATCTAGTCCACTTGTTGTTTGGCTTTCAGTAGAGGAGACATTTTGAAATTCTAGCAGGCCAGCGGATACCGGTCTTCCATGTCGGAAGACCGTTAACGACCTTTTTGATTTGTGATGAATTCTTTCTTCATACTAATTTGAGTTTGGATGCTTAACACATACATTCTGTTCTATGTGCTTCAAAGTTTTTTGGTCTAGTCTATGTTCTATGGACCCTACATTTTTTTTTATAGAAGTAATTTTCCTGCTCGAGTTGCTTCATTTCCATGTTTTAGCCGAATTGCAGTGATGAATTCTTTCTTCATTCTAATTTGAGTTTGGATGCTTAACACATACATTCTGTTCTAAGTACTTCAAAGTTTTTTGGTCGAGTCTATGTTCTATGTACCCAAAATTTTTTTTATCGAAGTAATTTTCCTGCTTAAGTTGCTCCATTTCTATGTTTTAACCGAATTGCAATCAGTGTTCTAACTACCTTCCGTCTTTAGATGCAATCATTCGCTGTTTAAACGTTTGTACTGCTCTCTCCACTGGACCGTTTGACTTTGGTTCGCACGGTGTTGATTTTAAGTGTAAAATGCCAGTGTTTTCGCAAAAACACCGGAAGTTCCCGGTGTAAATTGTGGTCCGTCGATTTTTGTTGCTAAAGACGGGAAACATTGCTAGACCCAATGAAGCAAGATATTGTTCTTTCCATCTTGATATCGTGAACCGGAAAAACGTTTAATCATCTTGAATACGTTGCAATCATGATTATCCACACACGGGTTTCGAACGATCCGGAGACATCAATATGGATTCTAGACCATATTTCTGCTGGTAGCTCCCAATGCAGAAAAGGTTTGTGTGGACAATCGGGATCACATTATATCTCTATACTATTGATATTGTATTATATTAATGTTATTTCTTCAGAGCAATATCACATTTGGTTAGAGCGAATTCATTTCGGAAAAAACTCAAGAGGTTTCCTCTCATCGCCTTGTTGCTGTTCTAGAACAACGGCTCCAGCAGCGGAGTCTAATGTATCGGCCGTAGACATAGGTAACGCAGCAAATTTTGAGGCGCTGATACACTGACACCGGCGCCAGCAGTGGTATCCGCGCATTGCGTTGATACCATTGCACTATGATACCATGATCTCATTCGCCTATGTGTGATACTCACTGCGTTTCTCGGACTCACATACGGCGCTGGCAGCATTGCGCTGATACCATGACGCTATGATACCACGATCGCATAATGTTTACTTAGCGGTTCTTGCTTGAAGTACACATGCAGCCTGTAAAACTCAAGTGGCTTGAGTCGAACCGATCGGAAATGAAAATATGAGCTGGAATGCTATTGATTTTCCGTTCGAGAAAAACTCTCATACAAAAATTTGAATGAATATGCTTTGGCAAGAATTTGACTCTGAGGTGAACTCAATATCTTTGCGCCGCGCCGTAGCATAGCGCCAAGCCAAATGGTGTTGGCATTGCAAAGCGGCAGGGCCAACACCTTTGATACCGAAGTGCGTTACTGTGCCACTAATACCGAAGTGCGTTACTGCGCTACTGATACCGACAATCGGTATCAGCGCAGTGGTATCATGGCTAGTGCTTTAACGCAATTGCGCGGCGCAGCGCTGCGTTACCCATGTCTAATCGGCCGTAACGGCAAGTGGCAAGTCACTTATTGTTTGTATCAATAAGCTTGCTTCCTTTTTTTTTTTTATAATAATAATAAGTTTATTGCCAAATTCAAGAATTACATTTCAAACATAAATTACAAGACAAAAAAAATGTATAGTTGGCCTTTCCATAAAGAGCAAAGCTCGTGCTATGGAAAGAAAGCCTGTATGTTTAAACATATTTTTACAAGTTTTGCTAATTAATTCATTGTAATAAGTGATTTAACATTTTGTATACAGCAGTATTAATAATATATTTACAAGATTGCCATTTGCAGAAGTTATTTCAAATCAAAATTCGATTAAGTAATATTATTTTCCTGGAGGTGCTTCTTCACAGCTTTTCGAAAAATATGATAATTCATTATCCTACATATGTTGACTGGTAATCTATTGAAAACTCGTGGAGCTACATAAGATGCATGATTTCCAGCAGTTGCAGTTAGGAATCTGGGCTCTTGAAGTGCTCTACGGTTTTGTAAACGCGTTGAGTGCCCTGTATTTAATTCAAGAGGGAATTCGCTAAGGTGTTTCTGTATATATAGCAGCATTTTAAATTTATAACTGCTAGATATTGAAAGGATATTAAAATTAGAATAAAGAAATTGAGTAGGGTATCGTACAGGCTTTCTTAAGCAAATTTTTATTATTTTTTTATGCAATAGTAGCAAAGGTCGTAAGGTACTGGCAGCTAAACCCCCCCAACTCACAATTGCGTACTCTACTATAGATTGAACTAAGGCAAGAAATACCATCCTCAATTGGTTTATTTTTAGTATTGTTCTTAGTTCTACAAATTTATAAATAGTTTTTCTTAATCGACTACAGACAAAAGTAATATGTTTTTCCCAGCGTAAATGTTGGTCTATCACTACGCCAAGATATTTTACAGATGAGTTTACTGGGAGTGGAAAGCAGTTACACATAACTGATGAACATGAGGATTTGTGCATAAAAACTCGAGGAGCCTCCCTCGGTAATCCTAATAAATAGTGCAAACGGGAAGGGAAAACGGAACTAATGCAGATTTTTTTATATTAATGCTGACCTTATTTGTATCTAACCAACGTGATATTTTATTAATCCCCGCATTAGCTACTTCGGTTGCTTCGCTCCAATCACTGCCCCAAAAAAGAGCTACCGTATCGTCAGCGAATGCAAAAACAGAAGAGTTTTTTATATGTAATTCCAATAGGTCGTTGATGTATATCAAAAACAAAATTGGACCTAGTACTGTGCCTTGTGGAATCCCAATACTAACACCGAGGTTAGAGCTTAAATGTTCATCTATGCGAACTGACTGAGTTCTGCCTTGCAGAAAGCTTCTAAAAAGATTCAACGCAATTCCCCGTATACCCTTCCTTTCCATTTTTAGTAGAAGCAAATGGTGATCTACAGTGTCGAAAGCTTTCTGGAAATCAAGAAATATTCCTACACATCTTATCCTTTTATCTAGTTTTGATACCAATGTTTTAGTTACATTATAGATTGCATCTTCTGTTGAACGTGATTTCCTGAAGCCGTATTGGGCATCTGAAAGAAGCCCTAACTCTTCCAAATACCTTGTAAGTCTAATTTTTAGTGCTTTTTCGAATACTTTAGAAAGGCATGATAAGAGAGATATAGGTCGATAATTGTTTAAACTTGAACACTCACCCCCTTTATAGATAGGCACTATTAACGAATGTTTAAGTTGAGTTGGAAAGTGGCCGGTGCTGAAACAAAGATTTATAATGTGAGTTAATGGCTTAGATATTGATGCTGCATTTTCCCGCAGATGTTTTGATTGAATTCCGTCAATACCAGGGGCAGTATTTGGTTTACATTGGAGGATAAGTCGATTAATTTCCTCTTCAGAAACTGGATATAAGAAAAAAGTGGTTTGAGCTCTCGGTAGCATAGGTTCATTGTCAGCTGAATGATTAAGGGATGTTATTTTATGTCCTACTGTTGAAAAATGCTGGTTAAATTCTTCTGCAATTTCGAATTTGTTTTCAGACGGGATAAGTTCCCCCTTTGATGTCCGAATAGAACTATTAAAGCTACTCCTATCTCGTTTTGAACTTGTAACCTCATTAATTAAATCCCACATTCTTCTAATATTATTACTACTGTTTTCAAATAAGATTCTATAGTGGTCGGATTTAACTACACGTAGCAGAGATTTTAGGTTGTTTCGATACAGAATATACTTTTCCCTTAAAGCTATGTTGCAGGGTTGTTTCGATAGTTTTTGAGCAAGTTTATCTCTAGTTCTAATTGATTTAAGTAGACCATTTGTCATCCACGGTTTCAGTTTCTTAAAATTATTTCTGTTTTTAACAAGTAGATAATTGTGACCAACCTGACTTAGATTATTCTCAATAATATCAATATTTAGATCACCAATCAATATATGATTAAGATACATATTATTCGAATCTAAAAACAAATTTAACGAATCAACAAATTCAATAGCGTTTGTTTGGTTTGGCGAAAGGTATATACCCGATACTAAAAATTCCTCTTTTTCAATTTTTAAAACGATGTTCAAAGCGTTAGTATGTTCTATTTCAATGTCTAAGATTTGATATTTAATCGTGTTACGGATGTATGCAACAACCCCATCACATTTATTAAACTTGCATGGTTTAGTTATTTTATGAAATCCCGGGATTTGAAATGATTCTGTTTCGTAAGAAAGCCATGTCTCGCTTAAAATTATAACATCAAAGTTTACTTGGATTTGAAGAACATACGCACAGAATTCATCAAAATTTTTTGCTATGCTTCTAATGTTCATGTGTGCTATTTTAAAATCTGCGAAAATACTTCTGTTGAAAAATTCACTACAGTCTTTTACATTACTTAATACGATCATTTCTTCCTTGTCTCAAATGATTCTTCATGTTTCGATCGCAGGCATCTTTAAGTTTGTCGTTTTTCTGACTATCCTTCAAATGAGCATTTAACGGTGTTTGCAAGTTTGCAGCTTTTTGTGTAAAATCTCCGATAGAAGTTAACAACAAAGCATCTTCGGTACACAAGAATGGCTTTTATTATCTCCGGGAGCGGCTCGATTCCGAGATGGGTAATCATGTCATTTAGATGGTCGATCGTGTCGTGACACTGTTTTTTCGTTGCAAACACAATATCAGGTCAGCTGTCTTTGGTATATCTTCTGCTTCTACGGGGACTTGATGGTTCGCTTTGGCAAAGTCCTGCATCGAGAAAACAGAAATTCCGTGCAGATGCTGCGTGATGTTGATGATGTGGGGTTTATCATACCGATCTAGTATTGAGATGGCGTAGAGTTGGCAATAGTCCGGTCACGAATGCAAAGTCAAGGGTATTTTTCTGGTTCATAATCAGCGGACTTATAGATAAGGGCGACATATCGCTTGTTTTAACATATACACGAATTCGGATTCGGCAGCCTGGTATTTATCTGGCAGCAATCTTTGTGGACATTCAGCTATTGGCGTTCCGTTCGTTATTATATGATCAAAGGCATGGTGCTTTCCGGGGCTTGGTGAATACAATGCTTATGTCAATTCCGGAAATATTTGGGCATTTCAGTTGGCGGAGTTTCGTGTATCAACAATCACTCTGAAATTTTACAAAAAAATTTGCCAATAAGACAACGTTGAAATTGCGGCGGAGTCTAGTTTTTCCCAAATGTTTTGATAGTGGAATCGTTTGCTGCAAAGACGGTAATCATTTTTTTTTGTTTTTATTTTCTAGTTTCTGTTTTTATTTTCAATTTCTTATTTTCTGTTTCTATTTCTAAGCTATCCTATTTGTAATTGGGCTTCAAATAAATAAATATAAAGTTTCCTATCCGAAGACGTTAGGGTATTTTTCGCGTCTAAATGTGGCGGAAACGCCGGAATCAGTGTCGATCAAGAATATATCTCCACTGATCCGGTCGCGAATTATTAACTGGTTGCTCGTTACCTCGCCGCTGACGACGAAGTCTTTGGGACAATTTTTGATGTCTTGATGACGACCTGCCATGTGATTTAGTGAATCTATTTTGTTAGGCTTAGGTAAGGTTTTGGCCTACCGAACTTTTCGAGAAGTTAGTCGAACTTTTCTTGTAAACTTGGATTCGTTCGCGGGACCAATTCAAGCGTTTGGAGTTCACCGTGCCTTTTCCGGTCCTGGCCTCCGTCAACAAATTTTCCCATCGGACCCGATCGCGGGCCGATTTCATCCAATTTGGCACCCTTAAACTCCGAGCGTGTTGGTCAACGCCATCCCTCCAGCGCAGGCAAGGACTCGCACGCTGTCGTCTGCCGTAAAATCTGCCGCAAAGGGGTTTCCGAGCCGGATACTCTTCGCTCATTCGAGTTAGGTGTCCTGCCCACCGGAGTCTACCGAGCTTTATTTTCGTAATTATATCAGCTTCTAGGTTGATGTCGTAACACTCATGGTTGTAGCGTCTCCGGAATCGCCCTTCTTCACATATGGGGCCAACAATTCTCCGCAAGACCTTCCTCTCGAACGCAGCACCCAAGTCTCGGATCCATACATGAGTACTGGCAGGATCATGATCTTGTGCAGCAGGGGCTTTGATCACATTACACTGACTTTATTACAAGATTTATTTTTTCCAATAGATTGAATATCTGTCAACAATATTCAGTCGTAATAACAACACAATTTAACAGCGGAGATTACTAATTTTGTCCCAAATAAACAGGATTTGAATCCGGACGCTCATCTGTAAGTTTTATTGGATGAATGTGCTTCCAAACTTTGTTTTCAAACGTTCACTTACAATGGGAAAGTCCTAAAGTAAGGAATCTCTCGAAGGATTTTGAGAAGCTGAATGATGACAATCTTATATGTAAATTGCATCTTGTTATCCTGTTGAATTTCCTAATAAGTTTATTAACTGGGTTAGATCTTATCTCACAAATCTCACGCAGACATAAGTGTCACATCGGGTGTTCCAAAAGGCAGCCAGTTTCGGCCCATTCTTTTTGCTATGTATATTAAAGATCTGATAATAATCTGACGATAGAAAAATGTTCAACTATGACGATCAGTTACTTAAAAAAACAATCTAAAGAATTCAGTGACATTCGTATGACAAAAATCCTATTCTACTCTCTGATTCTCCTGATCCTAGAATATGGGTGCTTGATGTAGTCTCCTTATTATAAGTAGCATATAGACAGCATTGAGTGCCGCTGGTCTGATCTTTTTCGCTTACCCCCTTATGAAAACCGCTTGCTATTATTGATTATGGACACTTGAAACTCGACGTCAAAATTTCAAAGCTCTATTGGCTGCGAAGTTACCCATTGGAAACGTGAACTCTGAGTATTTATTATCTAAACTAAACTTTCGTGTTTGCCATGGTGAGCGGGGATATCATAGCGCCTTATCCATTCCGTTTAAGAGACTATAAGACTTTATGGATTAAACGAACCAACTTGCGCAATAGCTCCAAGCTTTAACTCAGTATATCAAATCTTCGATTTTAATTATATCATTGAAATTTTCAAGTGTTGGCTTATTCGAACAACTAATTATTCATAGTAATTTCATTCATGATTGTTCTGTAGTAATCATTTCGTTGATAAATCTGTTAAAAATATGGTTGCCACATGAGTTGACTGAGAGTCAGAGAAATTCGAAGAGCCAATTCTAAAACTGGCCTCTTCTGATTATCATTTGTTTGCTCAATGGCCGATTTCGAAGAAGCGCAAAATTAGTTCAATAAATGGTTTCAGTCCGAAGGCACGTCATTTTATCAAAGCGGTATTCATGTATTGCGAGAGAAATGGCTATTGAGGGCGATGTTTTGAATAAACGATTTATTTGTATTTTTCTTAAAACTGGAGTTTTTTTTATTGATAAAAACAAACCCTCGAAACTTAGTTCCCCACGTAGTATAATCAGATAACACATCGTTCAATAAGTCCCGAGACTAACCCAGAGATGGTGCTAGTAGTACCAAACTGGTCACGTTTCCATAGAGTGCCAACCTTTACATGAAACGTGTAAAAATTTCATGTCGGTCGGATCACAGACAGCAGAGTTATCGAGGTTAGAGTAAAGTCACTTTGTAATTTGTTTGAAAAATGGAAAAAAGCGAGTTTCGCGTGTTGATAAAACATTGTTTTTTTAATGGGTAAAAACACCGTAGTAGCCCAGCAATGGCTTGAAAAACATTACCCGGACTCCTCTCCATCGAAACCAACGATTTGTTGTTGGTATGCTGAGTTCAAACGTGGTCGTACGGACACAAACGATGCGGAACGTTCGGGTAGGCCATTGGAAGCCGTTACACAGGAAAATGTGATTGAAGTGTTAAAAATTGTAATGAAAAATCGGAAAGTGAAGGTCCGTGAGATTGCAGAAATGACACAGATATCATCTGGAAGCGTATTTACAATCCTTCATGAAAAATTGAGCATGAAAAAGATTTTTTCCAAGTGGGTGCCGCGATTGCTTTCTGTGGAACAAAAACAGCAACGAGTCGACGATTCAGAGAGCTGTTTATCGCTATTTACTCGCAATAAAAAGGATTTCCTGCGTCGATACGTGACCATGGATGAAACATGGATATATCGTTTCACTCCGGAGTCGAATCGGCAATCATCTGAGTGGCGCATGGCTGGCGAAAGCCGCCCAAAACGTCCAAAAACGTAGCAGTCTGCTGGCAAAGTCATGGCGTCTGTTTTTTGGGATACACATGGTGTGATTTTCATTGACTACCTGGAAAAAGGTAAATCGATCAACAGTGATTATTATATTGACTTGTTGGTACGTTTGAAGGAGGAGATCGCAGCAAAACGACCGCACATGAAGAAGAAAAAAATCCTTTTTCACCAAGACAATGCACCATGCCACAAGTCCATGAAAACAATGGCAAAACTGAACGAATTGGGCTTTGATTTGCTTCCTCACCCCCCGTATTCGCCAGATTTAGCCCCCAGCGACTACTGGCTCTTTGCTGATCTCAAAAAAATGCTCCAAGGAAAAAAATTTGGCTCGAATGAATGCCGAAACTGAAGCCTATTTTGAAGCAAAGGATAAATCCTTCTATAAACATGGTATAGAAATGTTGGAAAGGCGTTGGAAAGATTGTATCACTCTAAAAGGAGATTATATTGATGATTAAAAATGATTTTTGAAAAAAAAAATGTTGTTTTCGTTGTTAGTCTCGGGACTTATTGAACGATGTGTTATAGTTGGCTGTTGATAATTTTATGGAGAGTGACCGAGTGCTCGAGTGACCGCCAAACTCGGTGAATCATACTGACATTTTGGCATCATTTAAATAGACACACTTTAGAGTAAAATATGTGCTAGTGTTTTTTTAGCGCAATAGCACAATCAGGACAATCAGGACCAATTATAGCGAAAAAACTATATCTGCAAAGGTTGCGGAAAAAATAAAGAAAGCCAAATGCGAACCGCGTGAATTGGCAAATAACTCATTTCGTATAAAAGCAATGACACTAATAAAATCAGGAAATAATTAAAACTAAAAAATGCTTCTGAGATTACAACTTAGATTGATTTCAGATCATCCACAACGGTCTATTATTTCATTCAAATCGACTACAATACACTGCATCAAAAAATTGCACGTACACCACCTTATCATAAATTAAAACTCATTTATTTTTTAAATAAACAAAATTTTCGTCATTTTTATTAATTTCATGAGTTCTACACAACTGAAACTATCTGAAACAAAAAAGCATTCCGTAATATTAATGTTAATTTATAATAATTAATTTATAATAAAGCTATAATTCAAGTAAAAAAATTGCACGTACATCAAAAATTTCCACATACATTCAGAAAATTAATTACTTTTTCTACTTCTAATAGCGTGTGTGGTGTCCTTTTGCTGAAATTACATCCTTTAAGCAATTGTTCATTGAATGAGCTAGTTTTCTAGTAATTTCTGGTGTTATTTTTTCCCACTTTTCTCAAATAACCTCCTTGAGGTCAGTTCGGCTTATAATATGATGTTCCCGCACTTTTTTTCGAAAACATCCCAAAGATATTCAATGGAATTAAGGTCTGGTGATTGGGGTGGCTGAGGAAGCACAGATTTCACGTTATACAGTAACCACTCTTTTAGTAGATGCGAGAAATATTTTGGATCATTGTCATGTGCTAGTGAAATTTCGTCGCTAATTCCAATTTTCGAAGCACTGGCTCTTAAATTAGGCTTTATTATTTCTAAGTACTGATGCTTGTCCATAGTGCTTTCCACAAATACCAAATTTCCAACGCCATTTGCTTCCATCGCTCTCCAAACCATAACATTTTCACCTTCGTGTTCCCAATTTTTTTGACTCCAACGCTGATTGACTCTCTGCCGAACAAATCGCCGCCCATCAGAGCCAAAAACATTATACTTACTTTTATCTACAAAAATAACAGTTTCCCAAATTTAGTCTGACTTTTTTACATACTCTCTGGCACACTCAAAGCGTCGGGCAACATTTTTCCTCGAAATGAACGTTTGTGTTCTTGCAATGCATCCCTTGTAACACTTTTTATGGAGAAAATTTCACACTGTTTGGCATTCAAAGATATTTCGTCGTTTCTTTTAAGGTCTGCAGCGGTTTTGGGAGCACTTGTTTTTGGATCCTTCTTAATAATTCTCTAAATTTTTTATCCAAATGCTCAGCTAAAATTTTCTTCCGACCTCTTCCTTGGGCAATTGCAAAGCTTTTGTTGCTTTTTAACATTTTTATATCCGTTTGCATGGTCGAACGTGGTGTGCCAATGATCCTTGATAGTTCAGCATAACTTTTACCTTCCTCCTTAAAATTTACGATTCATTTCTTCACTTCAACAGAAACATTGCGGTGTGTTTCGCCTATTTCAGAATTTAAAAAAAAAGAATTACTGCACTGCTCTATTGAGCATTTACAATTACTACCTTCAATAAATGAGGATAGTGTGTAAATCTGCACTGGAAACTAAGTACCATTACTTTTCTTTTACAAGAGATCATAAGTTAATCTTGTGTGTATGTGCAATTTTTTTATGTACGTGCAGTTGTTTTAAGTATATTTTTGCTGTACTGTGACAGTAAAAGCTAATATAACAAAATACTGTTTTGCTCTAAAAAGCTTTAACAGTATAGAATTTATAAATACTTAAAGAATGAAAAAAGTTTTTTTTGTTTAATAAATAGAAGAGTTTTTACTGGAGTAAGGGTACTGTACGTGCAATTTTTTGATACAGTGTATATAAGCAACCGAATTACTGGAAAATTGTAAATGATATAAAAGGCATTCACATAAAGATTGTAAATGACTGATTGCATTTTCCGATATTAATAAAGGATATCTGCCGATTAATATTCACGAGCGGAATATTGATGCGATTTATCCTGACATAAACTTTAAATTTCTAAGAAAATGTTACGCAATTGTATCTTCCTTTAGATATATGAATAATGTTATTTTTCCTAATTAGGGCCAATATCAAAATCGAAGATTTATTTGCTTATGTTGAATCCAAGGAAAAATTTGCAACTGAGAAAAATATGAAACGCAACAATTTTCGAGAAGCCATGGAACAGATAGAAGCAGCTTTGCATGGTGAAGACTCTGCTCCAATTAGCGTTAGTATTCTCCATTATCATTTGATTCGAATTCGATATTTAACTCACTAGTATTTTGTTTCTTAGATGGACGTTGTTAGACAAAGCATGAACGAAACGTCTGAGAACAATGATGCTGACGAGGTAATTCGAATACCTAAATTGAGAGCGATATGAATTCCTAATTTTTTCCTTTCGTCTATATTTCAGTCAAGAGCTGAAATAACATCTTTGGAAGCCGACGAGACTGTCACGACTGTTAATGATACTCTGAACGACACAGTTGCAACCGATGCGGACAAATCAGTTCTAAATTCAAGTGTGCTGGACGTGCATGGCAAGGATACGGAAGTGACTAGTCGTAGCGGACGTAAAATTAAACCTAAAAGGTAGAGGAGTCGTTATTATTTTGCGTCAAAGCATAGTGCAAATCCATACGTATCATACTAATCAAGACAGTTGACAAAAATACTAATAAAAACGGATCGTTTAAAAATATATTGGGTTGGGGTGTTTCCAACTAGTTTTACTGTTCGACTGCAAACTGCTTGTAACATTTTTATAACTTGATTTCCAATGTAAATTAACTGATTCCTTAAATTGGTGCTGTCAATAAGAGGAAATGCAAAACGTCTCATATTATATAGCAGACAACAGAGTGTTAGGGCGCTTTCAGATCGAAATACCAATAAACTCATTCTGAACTTAGTTCCCAAAAATATTCGAAATAACATCATTCTTAATTTCTCTATCCATTCACATTTTCTAGGTATATGGATGAAGAAGAACCGCCACAAGCAAGACGTCGAACAACATCGGAAACTCAAAACGTTCAAAACCCTAAGCCAACTAAAATTGCGAAGGTAATGAAAGTGTTATTTATAACCGTTTGACTTACTGTTGTTTTTATTTTTTTAGATTGATAATAATGTGGAGGAGCAAAAAGAACAAGGTGAGCAGAATTAAAATGATAATTTGATTAAATAATTGAAGCAAAAAATTTACGTTGTTTTGACCATATTATATGTTTCAAACTTTGATGCATGCAAAGTAGTTTAAATGTATTGCATTGAATGCTCATTTGGCAATTATTATTTTCATATATTTACGATACATGAAACTGATCGTTAGTTTCAGAAAGTCTAATAAAATAGACACTGAACTTTCAAAAAAATGCAGAAAATAAACTACAAAGCTATGCCGATCGTTCAGTTGCGTTATCGAGCGATGGTAAAATGGTCAGTGTTACATATAATATGGTCAGCACATGGATTAAATATGTCAATAAGATTCTTTCTTCGTTTTCCTTGCAATTTGAGGATTTGTGCATGGTTGCAATTTTCAGAGCGTCATCTTTACCACTAAAACCTAAAAGATATCCACAGCTTGTATTTATCTTTGAGATATTCTTTTTACGTAAAATTTATGGGAAGCTATCTTTGTCTCCGTTGTTCTTCATTTTCTATAATTCCGAATGAACCCAATGATGGCATTGATAAGGTGGTTCTCAAATATCAATTTCAAGCATCTGATAGTCTGATTGATGCACTACTCATGATTGCAAAATATATACAAAAAATGTATTACAGTATTTCTTTTGAGTCGCATCAAGAAAAAATATTGATTCCTAAACACAACAATCATGTTGTAGTTTCCCTTTATTTTTGACTTACAGCTTCCACATCGGAAATTTCCAACAACTCGAAAAAAGTTGATATTGCTCGTAAACAAACTAATGGCAGTACTAACAAGAAGGATAGCGGAAAAGCTGAAAATAAAAAACTTTCTATAAGTGCCACCAGTACTCTAATCACTAAACCAGAAAAACATAAGAGACTGTTGTTAGCTATAGCTCCTGACGGAAAATGTGTTGGCATTAGATTAGATAAAAACAAACCCGAAACATTTGGGAATGATGATGACCGGAAAAATTGGCAAAAAGAAGCTGCAAAGAAGGCATTTAAACTTAAAGAAGAAATTGAAAGTGGGAAAGTAGATATTGCAGCTATCAAAGACATGCTTGATTTAAATCCATGCGTACCGATCCATCAAGTTGAAAGGATGAAACAAGATTTGGAAATTGGTTGGTGTTTTACGCGATGTAGCTTTAAATATCTAGATATAGTATAGTTTCATATAATTGGTTTTATTTATTTTTCGTTTCCGATATAGCAGAAAATATCTCGCAGCAGAAATACCTTTCACTAGAGAGAACGCTTTTAGATTTAAATTTAAGGGTGAAATCTACAGTTGGACTTTCGAAGGCGGACGTTGACAAATGTTTAGAGCTGCTGGATGAATATAAAGGTAATTCTTTAATTAAAGCTGTCGACTTAAATTTCTACTACATTTGAAGGTTCATTGGCCGATGTTGTATTTGTAACCTAATTAGTCCGCTTTCCTGAATTTTTAGTTATGTTTTTTTTATTGATTCATATATTATTTCGGTTTATTTAAAAGCTTGTTTCAGAGGAAATATATTTTCGATAGATGCTTTAAATGGTCCTGCCCATTTTATACCAATATCAAAAGCAGAAGTCGCTAAATTGTATTATTCGCTGATTATTTTTTTCATATTATTTGAAACAGTTCCTGTATTTCATTTAATTTCGACGTCAAAATATCATCAGTCAAAGCATCTCGATTTATACGGCTCACAAATTCCCTTATACTAAGTAAATTTGAATTACATAAGCCACCAAAGGTATAAAATCTTTTTTATTCTACCTAAAATTTCGGAAAAATTCGAAAACTGGTTTTTGCTAATTTTAAATAATATTTTTTTTAAATAATGGAATCGAGACGAAAAGAAATATCACGTGACATGCGGGAAATTATTGTAAAATTGAAAAACGAAATACATTTTTACCGCGAATTCGGGCAAATAGTAAATAAATATCATTGAAATCTGTAGAAAACAACTCGAGAAGCGGCAGAGAAAGGCTCGTGAAGATAGGAGTATATTTCTGCGCATATTTTATACGGCCTTTATGATCTTCAATTCGTTTTAAGAATTTATTGCAATTCATTTATAACATTGAGGTATTCTCACTTCTAGTGCTGAACTGATATACTTATAATATTTTTCTGAACTAAAGATCATGTCTGATCTTCAGTCCAGCAAAATATTGAGCCCCATACATACAGTGCCGAACAAAAGTCTACGTACATCATATAAAAGAGCGGAAAAATTGTTAAGTATATCATAAATAAAAAATTGTGGTATTGCAAACTAAACATAACCCTTTGTACAAAAATATTTTATTAAAAGTGCACGAAATTTCCGTTTCTACGAAAAAAAAATAACAAAAAACTAATATATTCACGGATAACAAAGAACTAAAGTCTGCGTACACGTACAGCTCATTATATTATATGGTATATTTTTATTAATGTTAATATTTTGTTGGGCCGTCATTCGCTGTAATTATGGCCTTTATCATGTCTGGTATGGAATTGATAAGATTTCGCATCGCTTGTACTGGTATTTTGGCCCAGTCCTGAAGCAAGGCGGTTTTGAGGTCTTCTTTATTTTTGATGTGTTTTCGGATTCTACGCTCGAGATAATCCCACAAATGCCCTATGGGGTTGAGGTCGGGCGACTGAGGTGGAGATTGTAGCTGTTTTGGGATATTTAAAATTAACCACTCCTTTACAATACCACTTTACAATACCAGCCAAATGCTTCGGATCGTTATCTTGTTGGAATGTCCAGCTGCTTCGTAGGCCAAATTTTTATGGGGATTGTTTTAAATTATTTTTTAATATATTTAGATAAACTATGCGATTCGTAGTTTCTTCAATTATGACCAAACTCCCGACCGACATGCAACCCAAACTAGAACATTACCACTTCCATGTTTAGCAGTTGGAATTAAGTGCTTTTTTTTAAGACTTTCATTATTTTTTCTGCAAATTCCGTGTCTTCCATCATGTCCGAACAAGTTAAACTTGCTCTCGTCACTAAAGAGAACAGTGTCCCAGAAAGTTGAATCATCATTTTCATGGAGTTTGGCAAATTCCAAACGTTTCTTATTTACTTCGTTGATGTATGGCTTTTTTCGTGCTGATTTACTGAAGTATCCAGAACTGTGGAGAAATCTGCTTACCGTTATTGGATGAACAACCTTCCCAGTAGTATCCTGAATGCCTTCCGCTAGGGTTGTTGAAGATGTCCCCGGCTTATTTCTAATTTTGGCTAATATACTCCTATCTTCACGTGCCTTTAGTTTACGAGGTCTGCCGCTTCTCGAGTTGTTTTCAACAGATTTCAATGAGATTTATTTACTATTTTCCCGAATTCGCGGTAAGAATGTCCTTCGTTTTTCAATTTTACAATAATTTCCCGCATGTCACGTGATATTTCTTTTCGTCTCGATTTCATTATTTAAAAAAAAAAGACTTAAGCTGCAATCTGTATTTACCGACAGTAATAAAACCAACTACTTGGATTATTTCATTATTGCATGCAGCCCAAAACAAATGTACTGCTATTTCTTAGGAAGAATGCTATTTATTTACTACTTTCTTAGAAGTGTACGCAGACTTTTGTTCTTTGTTATCTGTGGATATTTTAGTTTTTTGTTAAATTTTTTTTCGTAGAAACTGAAATTTCGTGTACTTTCAATCAAATACTTTTGTACAAAGGGTTATGTTTATTTGGCAATACCACAATTTTTTATTTATGCTGTGCTTTACAATTTTCCGCTATTTTATATGGTGTACGTCGACTTTTGTTCGGCACTGCATATTAATATAATAAAATCAAAATAACTTCCTAAGTTTGCTGCTCTCCACATTTATATCCATATTTTTACCGTACAGAACTCGAAATTACACCACTTATGCTTAAGAAAAATCCACATTGCGTTGAAACGATGAAGAGATTACGCCGATATGTCGGCAATTTGAAAGAATGGAAAATTTCGGATGAGGAAAAATTACAATTTTTGGACAAAGCCGAGAAAATAAGAGAAAAGTCAGAAAATATTTATAATAATTTTAAGGTATTTACGACTAACTAAAATATCAAGAAGAATCACACTAATAAGTTTTCTTAAATGATTTTCATTACGCAGAAAATGTTTACAATTCCCAAAGGAAAATCGTTTTGGGAGGCATTTATGGATGAAGTTGAGCAATTTAAGGAAAAAACAAAGCTTATGAGTGCTGACGAAATTGTGACACTAGTAGATGAATCCGGTAAGTTCAAATGTAGCTGAATGTACACTAAATGCAACAGACAGATTTGTTGTTATATCTTAAACAGCAATCGCTTAAGCAAATCGTATATTAATCCAGTGATATTTATCTAGAATCTTTCTCAATTTCGATTCTTATGAGTTGGATAAGCTTTGTATCAACGAAAATATTTGTATTTAATCATTATAGTAGGTAAAATTCAATATTATATTTGTTTTCAATGTAGCTTTCGCGGAAAAGGAAATATCAGCAGAGGATGCAGATAATAAAGAGGTAATCTAAGCTGAGATTCATATGTATAGTTTTTTGCATTAGTCATCATCAGTGCGTTATCTCCATGACTCGAATTATATTCGATTTTTAGTGTGAATTATAACTTTTGTTTCGGTTTGGAAATAAATCTTTATCATTAGTTTTTGCCTCTATTAACTCATGGATATTTCCGAACTGAGAGCATAGATGTTAGCTTAGCATTTGTAATTGCATGTAAAAATATTCAATGAATAGTGCTATTAATGATCGAACGCTGCCTCCTGACTGTGGGTCATCATCGGCCACTGCAATGATCACAAGGATGGCCACCATCACAAAGTTGCCTCCACACACTGGGTCACTAGATAAGCCAGTCATGATTTTTCAGTTGCGCATGATGGCCGGCTTTGATGTGTGTGAAAAATCACTCCGAAAGCCATCCTCGGCCATCGCCATTTCCATGCTTCGCCACTGGCGGCCACTGCAAGCCATCGCCCAGTGTAGAGGCGACATCAGATATAGTGATAAAAAACCAGTATCACACTGGGAATTATTACTTTGAAAAGTTTGCTTCGCCTTAAATTTTATTTTAGATATTTTGAATGATCTTACTGTCACTGCCGTTTAATACGTACGCGTAGGCAAATAAATAATGAAAATTCAAGCGTTTCTAAGTATTCTTAATTTGAATGAAAAAAATAATAATATATTTATGGGCAATCGAGCATTCGATCCAAGCTCGGTAGCATGATGTCTAGTAAAAGAACATTTTGTCCGAAGAACCAATACAGTAGGTCAACACCAGTTGGATTTAAAGAAATGATGCTTTTTTATTTTCTGTATTGTTAATTTCGCCTTGGCTTTTTTGTCTGTTAGTATATTTATAACTGCGAAATTAAGAAACTCATAAATCAGGTTTGAAAAGTTAACGTCGTGCTCGATCTAGAGGTCCATAGTATGTATTTACCAAATCAGGATTTTTAGCTTAACTCTTCGTATAATATTCGATGTAAAAAGATTGCGTTGGTTACTTATTAGTTTATTTTTTTTCTCTAATACTAATTGGAGCCATCGTGATTTCTGCTTTTTCTGTCCCGATTGCAATTCTCGTAAACAAACTATAAGTAACTGTTTACTCACTTGCATGTGTATGGTTTTTTTTAAATAATTAGATCGTTAAAATGTTGGAACCATTGCTCTTCATTTATGTGAACATTTTCATACTTGTGTTGAACTCAAAATATTTATTTACGAATATTTTTTCAGTTTGTAACTAGTAATTTCAGAAATGAACCTAACAATAATCCCGCTCAACAAAGCAATAGTTATTCAATTTGCACTCAAACTAATATCTAATTTGTTGATGACGACATAAATACTTAATGTAGATATAGTTCTATTTAGTGTTCGCACTCTGTTTTCGAGTATAGGTTGCATCTAACCCCATTCATAGCGTTCTTTGCTCGGTTAAAGTATTCTTGAATACTCACAATCATGTCAAATTTGCAGGATCACCAGAAAGCGGAAATCCGAACGGAAAATAATGGCGCGAATGATGTGAATGAAGAGCAATCAACAGTAGCTGCAGCTGAAGTGAATTAAATATATGATCGCGATTGAATTTAAAGCATATTTAAGAGCATTCTTTTAATAAATTGTAAATAAGGATCTTGTACATTTTTGTTTGTTGAGACCAATCTCCTTTCCCCTGTGAAAACTTCAATAAATATGTTACAGTAGGCGCAAAGTAAGTTAAAGATTGTTTATAAACATGTGTAGCTGTGAATTTTCTATTCAACATAGCGAAAATCTTCCGATCGTAATTAAACACAATAAAAGAACGCTACACTCTTTTCGTTTGTAAAATGACATTCATATATTAAATTCTGAGGGATTATATCCATTTTGAAGAATTCATAGTTTTTAGTTCTTCTAAGTTTCTTCTGTAAGTCTCGGTCAATTGTGGTACTCATGAGATAGTGATCGTCTTATGCGTGAAATCTAAATTATTTAAATTGAAAAAAGAATTCATAGTAACATGATAAAGACACGGTTTGTCTTCGAAAACTACAAATAGGTGTATTGTCTATGGAACAAAAGCTTTGTGGTTTTGCATGATTTGCAATTAAGTTTGTTCGCAAAATTAAAATTATCATAAAACTAGACGTAGTTTTCAGACCTGATATTGAATATGCTAGATCATTGTTAACTTTCTAAACATGTAAGATGTAATTGCGAAAAAATATACATACATTTCGTTCGTACGAAGTGACGGAAGCAAATTTTACAGACTTTAACTATGTATATGGAACTCTATGATTTATGTATGCAACGAAATATTTTCCAAGTATTTCATGAAATTTTCTCTAAACATATATTTTTTTAGGATGCAGATACCAACAAAAAGCGTTTTAAAATCATGTGAAAATAAGTCTGAATGTTGAATAACCTTTGAACAATAATTGAACTGGTCCCCTATTAGCTCACTGATTGGAATATTATCAATTAGATTGAATTTGTTTGAAACGATTTTTTACGGCCTTAACACTTAATCTTAGCTTAGCAATCTTTTTCCTAAAATGTTCGTTTTTTTTTATTTTTTAACCTAACATAAACGCCAACATGTGCATCATCTGGTGCCAAAGTAGGTATTTCGAATCGGCACTAGTACGTGGGATTTGTTTCACTGGTGGGTGTAGGTTACTGAATTCATGAAAGAGAGTTTACTTTAGTGAAAGGCATTTAGAGTGCAGCGAAATCAGTTGATCTGAGTAGTTCTAAGTACTGCGGAATCAATTTAGATCGCAGACCACAATGTATTTACCGATGCTGCTTACCCTAATCTGCTATATATCGAGACGCAAAAAACGCACCTGTTATAGAATATAGTAATATTTTTTGACTCGAGTATCTCCGACTTCATTTTTGTAAACTAAGCATACAAGCATTATATTTTTTCCGCACAGGTGAGGTATTGAAAATATTAGCCAAGCTTGATGTTTGCAAATCTGCCGGAACTGATGGTATTCCGTCCTTTGTTCAAAAGGTTAAGTGCCTTAGGTAAACTTCTGCGCAAGCTTTTTTACTTGGCGTACTCGACTGGATTATTCTAGAGTTTGCGCACATTTAGCCCATAACTATAAAGGGGGAGGCCTATGATCCCTCTAACAGCCGACCAATTGCACTCGTTTCAGCTCTGTAGAAGATAGTTGAGTCACTTGGAAATTCATTAATGAAATATCTTGAGTCAAATCATTTTATCAACGACCGCCAGTATGGTTTTCATTCTGGGCGCTGCACTGAGGACTTACATTTCTCCCTGAGAGATGGAACTATTCGCTCCATATCTTTGGTGTAGAAATTGTCGTTTGTCTTGTTATTTCGAACACCTTTGACAGAGTGTGGCATCCAGCTCTATTAACCAAGTTTCGTGCATTTGGTCTTCATCCTTGTCAAGAGGTCCTCGTCAGTCCTTGTAGATCGTTCCTTTCAAATTTCCTGTGTCCACATTACCAATGCCGGCTTATCGCAAAGTACTATTCTCTCATTAACTCTCTTCCTTTTATTTATGAATCACCTCTCTTTCACTTTCAACACGATTTAAAGTTTTGTCGACGACAGCACCCTTAACTTCGCATATTCTTTTGATAGAGTGGTCGACTCGCGTGGAAACGCTACTTATGCATGTTCTTATGCATCAGTGAACCGTTTTTTAATGCTTCCAAAACCCAATGCTGTCTTCTTTCACTCAACCCTCACCCTCTTCCTGCTAGCCACACTATTTTCCTTGATGATGTTGCCCGAACCTGGATTCGAATCAGGGACCCCACATACAAGCAGCCAATGCTCTACCCATTAGGCTACTCATGCTTGAGGGTAGAGCCTTGAGTATAACTCCCATATATGCGCTGGAGCAGACCGTAGTGCTTTAGCGAAACTAGATAAAGTTCAAAGAAACTAGACAAAACTCTCCAAGATCGACGCAAATTGGATTACCTTTATCTTCTTTATCGCTATTACTATGGAAATATCAAGTCTGATACTTTGTAGAGCACCTCCTACACACAACATCCGAGCCTCTCAACGCTGCCATTCTCACACCCTTTCTGTCAGTGCCAGTCGTACCGTTGAATTTCACGATTCTTTCTTATTTAGGTCAACACAATACCATCTGGATTCGCGTGTTGGATCTTGTGGTGGAAGGTTGTAGCCGGAGATCTGCTGAGTGATTTGCTTTTCTCCGAAGGACGATCTTTCTCTGGAATTGACAAAATGTGAATCAACGTGTCTTAAACTGCGTGTTCGTGTTCGTCACGTTGTTTGGGACGCTTTTGTGTTGTATGTTCGTGATTGTCTTGTGAAAAAGTGATATCAAACCCTTATCGTTGATATTAAAAACTAATCGTGTAAACGTCAAATTAAAAACTAATCGTGTAAACGTTGGCTGATGCCTGCTAGTCGAGAAGCGCTTGCTGTTTCTGGGAAAACCTAGAAACCTTTAGCAAAAAAAAAACCATCTGCTTTTTTCCCCGCCAATTATAAGCCACAATTATTTAAGCGAAACGTCCACCTCTATGTCATGTACACTTATTCTTTCCTCTATCTCTTTCCTTAACTTTTCTTAGGCTGTGCTATAGCATCATAGGGTAAATCGTCATAGAAAAAATTGTCATAGAAAAAAAACAGTCAATTCAGTCGTCACTGACGTGAAGTAACCCTTAGAATAGGGCCACGTTTCACATTCCTCGAAAGCTAACACGATTTATCTATTGCAAATGAAGGGCCATAGATTGGCCTCCTAGTCGGTTGCTTCCTTTGCTCTTTATTAGGATTATTAAACTGTGTCCGTTTTCGTAAAAAAGCTAAAATGAATTTTGATGAAAAGTAAAAATAGCTATGAATATCACCTTTGAAAGCTGAGCACTCGCGGAGTGGAAACGATCGATTTTTGGGACAAAAACCTTGAGCGTGGGAATCCCGTGAGTCAATTTAAGCAAATTCAACGGAATCAACGGGTTGCTCATCTGAACCTTTATATTGTTTTCCATCTATTTTCGGGTTGAACCGTATGAGTCCGACAATTTTTCTTCAAAATAATTTTGACTTTTACCACAGAAATGTAAAGCTTTTGCGACTTTGGCAGCTCAAGTACAGAAACGGTGTTTCATATTTGAGACTTTCGGTTAGATCTAAATTTCCGTCTTCTTAATAACATCTTTATATTCAAAAATAAATGCGATCTGCCTAAATTTGGTAAGAACCGGTGCCGTAAATTGAATTAATTTTTCCCAAAAGATCATAAAGGAGGAACTGTCAGATTTCAAATAATAGAACATAAATTTTTTTATGCTAAAATCGGCGTCTTTATTCTTTGAATATCATTGTGCCATTTAAATTCGGTTTGCGCAGTTTTTCAAACTATGTCGCTTAATATTAAGATCTTAATTATCACAATACATAGAAATAGATTTAAATAGAATAAACATTCGTTGAATAAATTAGAATATGTATATGCTGTGCGTCGGACGCTTATTCCTCACTTTTAATTGTTGTAGTTTCGGTTACTTCAGGAGGTTTGATTTCACTAGTGTTTGCTGGAAACTGGGTTCCGATTCCTAGCCAATCTGTTAATAAAGCTATACCCTTGTTTGCAGTTTCATTGACAACCGTCAAAATATCATCGGCGCTTAATCCTCCGATTATTTCTTCGTTATCAGGCTCGTCCGGTGATTCTGGCTTACTAACTGGTACAGCGTTGCTGTAAAATAGGCGGCAATATGATGGTATAGTTTCAGTAAGGATTGATAGCGTCTTACCTCTCCTTTTCAGCCGATACTTCTGGTTTGCTAACATTAACTGGAGGCGGATCAACAACTTTCATACCCTCGGCACCCATGCGGAAGCATCCCATTGGAAACTCAATTTGTGGCTGTGGGACAGTAAAGCACATATAAATAGTTTGAAATCAATCGTATCGTTGTTTTCATTACGCTTCCAAAAATAGTAGGCTCGAACTGTATGCACCCTCTTAAGCCATCATCAGTTGGCCTTAGTTCATTGAATCTTGCGCAGATTTGAGCATAGCTAGAAAGCAGGTTCAAACACACTGGTTCGGGTTCCGGTCCTAGAAGATTAGGGTAATTTTGAATTAGTTTCGATAATTTTTATTATGGATAATTACCCTTTATTTTCGCTTTGCTAAGAAAATCATCACCATATGAAACAGTCATGTCTATTCCTTCTTCAGGAGACAAGTATGTCATTCGAACACATCCTGCAATGAAAGGAAAATTGAATTTATAGAATACTACCCATAAAAGACTTTTATTCTAAAATTTATATTTTCGGTTGAGGGGTCAACATATACCAGCAAACATTTAAAATCTAATCCTTAAAATATATTATCACAAATTTGATGTAGATTTGATTTTGTTTTCATTGGAAATGGGAGTATAGGAAACTGAGAGAAGAAATTGTATTATCGAAATTAGACAGCACGCAGCTTGACTTATTTCGTTTAAGTAAGGTAGGACGGAAACCCATGAAAGAAAAAATGTTAAGAGTCTCATTAAATGCCTATCAAAAGCTGTGTGTACTATGAGTCGAAATAAAAAGTTATTAAATTAACAAAGTATTAAAGATTAGTTTATATGGTGCAGGTCGTATGTCTTCAAAGTCTCACTTCTCTCTCCCATTCGATTTTTTTCTTGGCATTTTCTAAAAATACTTTTGCTATTTCAGAATCGCGCTTATTGGTTGAAGATTAAGGCATGCAAGTTCTGAATAAAAGTCATAAATTTAACGATTAAGTGGTAAATGTATTTAAAAAATTTATTCCAAAATCATATTATGTTTACATTGCAAAGGGAATCAGTTCCTTCTTTTACATAATGCATTAACGACTTCCCCTGACAATTTGTGTTTTTTAGAGGATCTAAAAATTGAACAAATTTTATATTATTTTGTCTCAAAAATCAAACCGTCTCTACAGTTGATCGGATTTTCCAAAACGTGTAGCTTCTAAGAATACTTCATTTATGTTTGGATACAATAAATGTAGCTTAGTATTTTCAGTCTGAGAGGTTGATTTTTTAAGGCTATGATATAAAATACGATATAATATAAAATACGATATAATGATATAAAATACGCCGAATTAGCAATACTTTAATACGGCATTAATTAATTCTAAAGTATGATCAATTATCTCTTCATGTGACCACATTTTACAAGATTTTTGTCTCCTTATAAAAAAAATGCTTAGATTTAAGAGGGATTGATCTGGATTTTCCATTTGTAGTAGTATTCATTAAGAGTTAAAAAACCAACTTCGAGAGGATTTAAAATTTCACAAACTGTTCTTTTAAAGCTCTTAAGACAATTTTTTGAAGAGCTACTGCTTCTTTTGCTCTTTTGCTCGAAGTTGAAATAGTCTTGTGAGTGTTTCAAACCCTTTACATTAAGACAGTAGTTTTCGGTATTTATTTCAGTCAATATTATTATTTTCCCATTCGTATCAGCCTTCGAAATGCCCCAGCATGGGAATTTAGCCTTGGTATCACTTTTCTCGTTTCCTTTGTGCCCCTCAAGGATATGGACCCATATAAGCGCGAAGCCGTTCTGTAACTCTATCTCATTTAAGGCCTCTCTCACCTCTAAGAGTATATCTTCATTACAATTGATAGCCTTGAGGAAAATATCTTTATTATAAACGTGAACTTACGTATAGCAGATAGCTCTACTTGATCGGTAGTGGCCTCCTTGAGAAGGGTGAAGTGCATTTTGTACCTGAGTACTACGATCCCTGCTCCCACTCCACAGGCTATTATCGAGCCATTTGTGCCTCTTTCATTCTCCGATTCATTTATTTCTTAATAGTGTTGGGAACCTGATTTATTTCTCCAAAGTTGGCCTAGTCTTTGTTTGACCGCTGAAATTTAGCATTTCCATTATGGGTTTGATGCAGTGAGGTAGTAGAAATGGAGTGGACATGCCCATATGATATACATTGAAGGGGATGGTAGTAATTTTTTCCGTTCATTGTCAAATCTGGTCAAAACCAAGTAATTCCCCTCCAATTTGACAATGAACGGAATTACTACTTTAACATGCTCTGTGCGCGGGAGAATCGAGGGGGCTAATGGTGGAAAGTTATACCGTCGATGTCATCTCCACTTCTACTACCTCACTGGTTTGATGTCCATCAGCATGGTGAGATGGCCTTTAAGGTTTCCAGATCTGCAGGCAATTTGTAAGCATATCATCTGTTTTGCCGCTTCCTCTTGGTTTTTGAGGTGTAATGGTTCAAGGTTTAGAAGAGCCTCCATCTCTGCCGTCGTGGTGGAAGCCTGTTGAGCCAGTTTACACTAGTTTTCTTCTTAATTTTCTTCCACCACACCGTAGATCCATAAAGAAGTATATGTCTCATCATTTGTTGGTATGCCCAGAGTGTCTGCATTGGAGTTAGTCCCCAATTGCTTCCAAGCATTTGTTTTATCGCCCAAAATGCCTTAGTGCCCTTCAATACTGTTTTGTTTAGATGACTGTTCCAGGTGAGTTTTCTATCCAGGTACATTCCTAGATAGTTTACCTCCTCGTGTAGACGCACAACTTTGGCCCTAATTTTTAGAGCGGTTATCTCGATTTTTCTTATAATTGTAAATGAAACTACGTTGGCATTTTGAGGATTTATGGATACATTTATGCTGTTTCATTTGAAGCCTTTTAGAATCTGGATCTCAACGTATCGGAATGTGAGTCTCTTATTATTATCGTGATATCATCCGCGTATCCGAGAGCTGTTAATTTGTTACTGCTGAGAGTCCCAAAAAGGTTGTCAACCAGTAGGGGCCATAGCAGACGGAATAATATCCCTCTCTGTGAACATCCCCTCCTAGTGTTATCCCTTCGGTTTGCTTCTCCCGGCTCTGCGAATACACTTCGGTGCCTCAGTACACCATGAGAGGCTTCTCTCTTCTGGAATACATGTGAAGCAAGTTGTGTCTTACATTGTTAAATGCTCCTTCTACGTCCATGAAGGCACATAGTGCGATTACCTTACCATCCAATACTTTCTTACTTACTTTTTGGAAGGCGGGGGTGAAGAGAATGTGGTTGAGTACTTTAATCCATGTGGACTCGAACCAAAAAAGAAACTTTTCACTACAAGCGGCAAGCGAATGTACGGGCCGTCAAGCAGAATGATGCCGTCACAGTAAGTGGTCAAAGTGTCGCGAAAAACACACGTAGTCTTATGGGACGTCCGCGGAAAAACCTAAATTGTACAGGTTTCGTCAAAGTGAGTGAAGTGAAAATAAAGTGAAGTTATAGTGAGATCAGTGAAACAGTGCTAGTGAGCTGTGAAAAGCAAAATTAATGCGGAACGTGCAGGAGAGCGAAAAGTTCGCTACGGAATGTGCATCAGTTGTTATTAAGTTATGTCATATTTCGTTTCGATTTAAGACGGAACTATAATATACTTAAATAGACTTAAGTGATCACTGAAAATGAACGAAAAGTTAACTCAATTCCTGTCGATTGGTTGATTTGCCCAAAATGGGCTTGCCTGAACGAATGTGAAAGTATGTACTACTAAAGTCGAATTTCGTAATCTGATATTCACATATTTAAAATTTCATTAAATAATTGCCTGCTCACACAAGGCCCATAGCCATCTACATGTTTGAATTTTTCGGCGGTTCGCACTGCAAACGATTTTTGCAGGCGATGTTTTGACGATGTCAAATTTGACTTAAGTGGTGTACGACCCTATTCGTAGTTGATTTAATTGGCTTGAATTGGATGACACTTGACGAAACCGACCAAGAAGTATATTATAGTTAAGCCAATTGATTTCTGTATATTCTAACATCTACTTAAGTCAATTTAAGCTCACTTAATTCCATTATAGTTCAGCCTTTACTGTCGTATTAAATTGATTGAGAATTTGCCGCATATGTTCAGTTGACATTAATGCGGCTATTTCCTGGTCTCGATCTATTTAACGTTATCCCGAGCTAAAACGTACGAAGAATTAAAGGAAAAAAATTATTTTCAGTGCTGGATTTGAAAAGTGGTTTCCATCAAGTGCGTGTCGCTGAAACTTCTAGAAAGTACACCTCGTTTGTAACACCCATAGGTCAATATGAATACACATGAATGCCCTTTGGATTGAAGAACGCTCCTGATGTCTTTCAGCGATTCATAAATGAGGTGTTCCTAGGTCTGATAGGGAACGGAGAAATTGTTATATATATGGACGATATTATGTTGGCCCCCAAAACCATGGAAGAACATCGTCAGCTGTTGAGTAAAGTCCTTGTAAGAATTTAATATAGAGGTCTGTAGTTAAATATAGCCAAGTGTCAGATCGACCATTCAAGATTAGACTTTTTAAGATACAAGGTAACGGAGAAAGGTATCGTCTCCAGCACGGCACACTTAGACGCCATAAGAAATGCCAACAAATATACGAGAAGTTAAATCCGCCTTAGGCTTGTTTTCATATTTCAGACGCTTTGTACCAAACTTTTCCCGTATAGCGAAGCCCCTCCAAAATCTATTACGCAAGGAAGCCCGATTTGACTTTTCTGAAGTCTGCTGCACTGCTTTTTTGAAATTAAAGGAATTACAAGTTGAATCACCTTTATTGGCCATTTACAACCCGTAATATGAAACAGAATTGCATACCGATGCCAGCTCTATTGGGTTTGGAGCTATATTAGTGGAGAGACAACCTGATAAACGCTTTCACCCTGTAGCACATTATTCCAGAATAGCGACTGCAGCCGAATCACGATACCATAGCTTTGAGCTTGAAACTCTTGCTATTATATACGCATTGCATCCTTTCCGTGTCTACTTGAAGGGAATACGGTTTCATATAGTAACAGATTGCAACTCCTTGAATCAGACATTGATGAGGAAACAAGTGAACCCGAGGATTGCACGTTGGGCATTGGAATTGGAAAATTATCATTACTCCATCCAACATCGGGGTCTAGTATGCCGCATGTGGACGCTTTAGGCCGAGCGCCAATTATTGCTGCTGTCACTGATGAAACTATAGATTATCGCTTACGAATAGCTCAGGCTCAAGATGCTGCTGTCAAATCAGTTAAAGACAAACTTCAGACTTCAGTAGACATTTATGAACTAATAGATGGTCTAGTCTTTCGAAAGAAAGCTGGCGAATATCCTTTGTTATATGTACCCATAGCCATGGAAGGCAATGCTATCAGGCAAGCTTATGAACTGGTCGGTCACCAAAGTGTGGAAAAGACGTGGCAAAGAATCAAACTTAGGTACTGGTTCCCAGGAGGTCCACAGAAAACTGAAGAATTTATCCGAAATTGTATCCCTTGTATCATGTATGCTCCTGCTGCAAGTACTTCTGAACGGAACTTACATAATATCTCTAAGAAGCCACTGCCCTTTGATACGATACATATCGACCATTTTGGTCCATTACCGTCTTTGCAGTCCAAAAGCAAGCACATATTGGTAATTGTTGACGCGTTCACCAAATATGTTAAACTGTATCCTACGAATAGTACCAGCTCTAGAGAAATTACGGCGGCCTTAGGAAAATACTTTATTTATTACAGTCGACCGAGACGCATTATTTTACGCCGTGGTACCTGTTTCACTTCGCTAGAATTTGCTGCATTTGTGCAGAAGCATAATGTAGAGCACATCAAAGTTGCCACTGCAGCCCCTCAAGCAAATGGCCAAGTCGGACGTTTTAATCGGACTTTGAAAAGCATGCTCGGAAAAATAATTGAGGAAATAAATCATGCAAATTGGGTTGCCCGTTTAGTAGAAGTCGAATTTGCTATGAACAATTCTGTTAGTGCTACTACTGGGTTTACCCCAAGTCAACTGCTGTTTGGTGTAATTCAAAGAGGTGACATTATAAGTAAACTAGAGGAATATTTAGAAGACAAAGTTGGATTCGAAGAAAAATCTCTACAGCAAATTAGAAACATTGCAGCTGAAAACCAATCTAAATCCCAACAGTACAATTAAGAATAATTCCTAAAACATAGTAAGCCTGCAAAAACTTATGATGCCGAAGATTTCATTGTGCTTAGAAACGTTGACTCTACAACGGGAGTCAGCAAAAAGTTGATCCTAAAGTTTCATGGTCCCTTCATGATATAATGATAGATACATAATAAGGGATGTTGAAAACTGTCAAAAATCGCAGTTGCCCTATGATGGAATAGTTGAGGCAGGCAAGTTGAGGAGATGGCAAGCAAATTCCCCAATAGATCATAGTTTTCAGATAGCGTCAGACACTGAAGAATACCAGGATGAGGAGGAATGGGATCCAGAATATCTGGATGCAGAGGATAATGATTATGTGGCCAATATTTCTGAAGCAGTCGTCGAGCCTAATACTCTCTCGATCGAGGACGATCGGCTGCCAGGTTGGCCGAGCTGTAAGGTAGAATCGGCCTCCATCAGGAGCACCGCTGTAAAGGTATCATACCTCGATGGAACTACGGCACGAGTCAAGTGTCGCATGAAGTGGGCAACGCCACTGCATGTTAGGATAGGATAAGTCAGCCTAATTCGAGACGCAGAAATAGCAGTGAGCACGTTGTGAAATTATTACAACTTTGAATAAAGCAATATAGTATTATCTCAAGTGTTTTAAAAGTGTCCCTTATAATACTTAGTTTTGAGAGCTGGAAAAAAATTGAAACAGATTAAATTAATTGTATTTAAAAAATTAATGGAATTCCTAGCATATTTAACATTTGTATGATACAATACCCCGCCATTGAATTTTGACCGATTGCATTTCTGAAGAATTTTGATAGTTTTATGAGCACTGAGTGTCATTTTTGTTACTTTTTTCTCGGTAAAAGGGTAGTTATGTATCTGTTGGGTATTCCCTATACCTGTAAGTTATATAATGGGTAATCCGAAATTCCCAGATGTTCAAACAAAACAGCAATTATAAATAAGTGCAAAAGTGCATTCCTTATCATTTTAAGTTTGAAGCGTGTTCGAGACAGTTATCAAAGTTATAAATATTCAAAGTGAAAAAAAAAACAAGTAGAAATCTGTGAGTGAGTGAAATTCAAGTAAATGACATTGCAAGTTTAGGAAAATTCAGAAGTGAAGTGGTATAATTTAGACAATATGGATGAAAAGGCTGATATTTCGTTAGAAAAAAAAGCGCAAGTTGTTGCTTTATTGAATGAAAAGAAGTCAAGCTATGCCGAAATTGCCGAAATTGTAGGGATTTCGAAATCCTAAATTACCAAAACTGTGCGTAGCTCAACCGATTCCACAACGGTCCCTGGGAACAAACGAGGAAATTGCCGCGGACAAAGAAGAACAACACCGAGAACGGATAGAAGAATCATGCAGAATGCTCTGCTGGAGCGCAACGCACCAGCTAGGGCTATTTTGAGGGATCTGAACGAAGCTGGCGTCAGAATATCACTGAGAACTGAGAACGGCGATTCAAGGAAAACAACCTTTCATGTAGGCGGCTCGCAGAAAAACCAAAATTAACCAAAGTTATGCGCAAACGAAGACTATATTGGGCGAAAATACACAGCAGCTACGGGAGTGAATTCTGGAATAAGGTAAATTCCTTTGTTTAGCATATCTCATTTCATATGTCATAAGAAGAGACAGCCTTACGAATCATTTAACTTTTCTAAAACTAATTTTCTCCTAGGTTATCTTTAGTGACGAATGCAGGTTGGAAGCGGTTACGGAGAGTAAAAAATTCGTTCGAAGGAGGCCTCAAGAAATGTATTCAGAAGATTGTGTGGTTCGGACAGTTAAACATCCGCCCTCAGTTATGATTTGGAGCTGCATTACAGCTGCAGGTCCGGGCCCAATCTATTACGTTGAGGGAACAATGCGCTCTAATTAGTATATAGACGTGCTGAGAGATGTTCTTCTGCCATATTTGGATACCTTAGAACATCCCAAAGAGGAATACATCTTCATGCAAGACGGTGCTCCATGCCATACATCGAGAGCTAACATGGATTGTTTAAGTTTCCTAGAATTGGAGGTTCTACCTTGGCCTGGCAATTCACCTGATTTCACTCCCATTGAGAACTGCTGAGCGTATTTAAATCAAAGGTGTATAACCGGAGAAACAACACAATCGCTGCATTGAAGAAAAATATCGAAGAAGTGTAGAAAAACGACGATGGAATGCGACAAATGATCAACTAATGTGTAGAAAGCATTCCTAGTAGAATACAAGCAGCAATACAGGCCAAAGGAGGAAGCACAAAATATTAAAATTCAATCGAAATTTATTTTTTTATTATTAAAACAACCATGTACCAATAAATATATGTTATTGCAAAATAAAAACAATTGAATTTCTTCTGCTTTATTTAAGGAAAAGCTAAACTTTCTCAAATTTGCTGATTGGTCATAATTCAATGGCGGGAAGACTCTTCTTTATCAGCCCTTTAAAATCAAACCACCTGTAAAATGGGACATTTTTTGGCGATTTCGAACTAGTCCGATTCCAAGGTTTCGCTGCACCGCTTTTCTTTAATTTATAAGGTTGATTTAATCTGTAAACGACTCATTCAACGTGTAAAAATTGTGTGACTTCATAGGATTGACTTTTATAATGACTCTTGACTCTATAGTGTTCCGGGCAAATAAAGAGCTAATATTAACCTGGAAAGAAAAGCTTTCAACTCAAAATGACTAGATACCTGCCAATAACTTTTAACAAATAA
This sequence comes from Nemotelus pantherinus, assembly GCA_963978885.1. Taxonomy (NCBI): domain Eukaryota; kingdom Metazoa; phylum Arthropoda; class Insecta; order Diptera; family Stratiomyidae; genus Nemotelus; species Nemotelus pantherinus. The sequence continues at coordinate 214,326,115 of OZ022264.1, forward strand.
CAGCGAAGGCTCAGCAAGTTCGATCTCGATTAATTGAAACAATTAGTGAAAAATCGATACAGAGTACAGCTAATAAATAATTTAGAAAACTGTAAAATATACGTTAAAACATATTGCATAGCTTATTAATTGTGATCAAAAACAATGTTCTTAACATGCTGGCTGATAATCAAAATGATAATCAATTACTCGCCTTAAGCCAGCGCATTGAAGAAAATAACTGTAGGTCATGCAGAATGCTGCTCGTGCTAGCATATGAAAATAAAATTTTGCGAACCATTCGTGTTTGTGATTTTGCTGCCTTTACCTACTAAGCATTTCACATTTTTTCTTAATTTCCCCGTTCAATGCATTGAATTAGAACATAATACACAAAGTGAAATAAACTTTCACATGTTCATTTGGAACGACTGTAAAATAATTTATTGCTTGATAAATATCAATCATTAGTACGAAATCAGAACAAAAAAGACCCAAACCATTGACAGCCAGGTACACGAAAAGCCTTTGTGCATCTTCAATTGCATGGAACTGTCGGTGAATCTCTTCGCAATAATGACTTTCACAAATGCTACATAGAATTCAGGGAAGTGTGCATGCGGCCACTGAAAGCAACGAATCTTTGAAACTGCATAAGAAAAAAAATCAGCTAAAAATTGTGCTATGCTGATCAAATCAGTTGAAAGTGTATCGAAAGTTTTGAAGTTTTTTTTAAAAAAAATCATTTTTCGATGCAATGTGAAATATAGTCTTGGGAAATTTAATCAACTGATACGAAGAATAAAGTGTTTTAAACTGAAACCAATAGATGATCTATAAACCTACGAGAAACTTTTTTGTAGAAAATGTTTGCAACTGTATTTTTTGCTTAGTGAATTCAGGACTAAGTTATACCATATTTGGTACGAGAATCGTAGGTTGTATTTCGATGAAGCAAAAGCACGAAAAGCTAAAATTCAACATACCCAGTTAAAAATGCTTTTCACGTACATAAGTACACTCTAACAATTTACTAGGTTGATGATCTGTTATTTTTACTTCCATGTTTATATGAAACAAACACCATGAGTAAATATGTAAATTCAACTTTTTTCAAATCACGATTCGCTATCTAAATTTATGCACAATCAATGCAAGCCTAATTGCCGAAAAAAACGTTTGCATATCATTACTAAAGTAATTTTCTTTTGTTTATCTGCCCGAGATCAGTTTTACTTTCACCTTTCGCTTGGTTGCTTATCGAAGGTACTGTATCATCGCACCCACATTGCATTCAAAGAGAAATAAATTGTTCTGCGAATAGCACTTTCTCTTCAATTGTTTACTTTGCACCGAATCATCGTTGTACGTGAACAGATCACTCATTGTTGTAGAGCTAAGAAAGCTTTTGTTGAAGAATAACATAACACTTACCTGGCCCTCCTAGGTCCACCAACGAAATATTGAAGTCCAAACAGCAAATACACGATTGACCGTTGCAAACACAATTTCGGAGATTCTCGTTTTCCTCACGACCTTTGGTGCCAGTAATGAAATCTGCAATTTTATCAATGAAAATAAAACATGTAGCATCCGTTTCAATGGGAAGAAATTATTTAGTGTCTGATACTTGTTAAATTAAAGAATCAATATTGGATATAGAGCTTATCCGCTAGCCATAATGAAAAACTATAAAACTATTCAAGAAGTTGGTCGTAGCCGTAATGAAAAAACATAAAACTATTCACGAACTCCGTTAAGATTCGCAGTTTACTGTTCATAATGATAAAAAAAAACTATCACAAGAAACTAGCACTTCTCTTTTAATTCACATCAGCAGCTTCAGAGTCTACATAAAATACATATCACACATTCCTAGCATATTTAACTGTAATTCGTTTTGTTGTCGTCTAGGCTCTGATATAAGACAATTGTTGCAATAGTAATCAATGCAATTGGACTTACCTAGAATGCTAGCTGCATAAGTGCTGACCAGCAAACACGGAATGAGATAGATCCACAACTTAGCCATTACGATAAATACAAGACAAATCGGTTTTCTTAATCACAAATCAACACTTCGGACTGCTAGTCAAACCGAACCGGATACCTTGAACTTGTCTGCTGCACTGAGTCTCGATTCGATCCAACATACCTCTTATCTGGGGTCTTTCATACGCTCAGCGCAGATCGTTTCATCTTCAGCCACACCACAAGAAACTTTTACCAACTTGTTGTCCCCATACACTCTTGATTTCTTCGTTACAAGCGATCTATATTTAACGTTGAATCTTCACCCGTTTACAAAAAGAAACACAAATTCCAACTATACATCTAGTATTGGATGAGAATCAGAAAAAAATATTAACCTGTATAGTTGAATTTCTTAACAATGTTGCTTCAGTTTGAATCTTTTGGAATATTATTTATTCTTTTACTGCTAAGGCATAGCTGAAATTTTTTCATTTTGAATCTAATCGTCTTAGATTCAAATAAAAAATGAGTTACAAAAATTCACGTTGAAATACGTAGGCTGTTTGTAGCGATTTAACAATGAGGGGAATACTTGCAGGCGCCTCAACTGAATCGAAATCCAGAAGAGGGCCTACAAGTCAAGGTAAGGTGATGGCAAACCATCAATAGGGGCAAATCAATAAAAAAAAGTGCCCCGAGAGCAGGGTGCCCTCCGGATGACTTGGAGTAGGAATGGCGGTATACCACCAAATCTAGTAGTCCAAAGTCAACCTCCAGGTTGCACCCTGAGCCAAAAAGCTCAAAAGGACAACGGAAGCTACCCAATGGTATACTAAAAGGAATTGCAGCTAAAGGGATAGGAGGGGATAGGGTTTCGGCTAGTGGGAGATAGAGCTTATAGCCCAGGGAAATTTGACATGGTGGCTCTTCAAATCAATCTCAGTTTGTGTTAGCGAAATCAATCTCATCTTGAATAATCCCTTGTTTATAGGAAGTTGTTGTTTTTCGTTTTCGCTATGTTCTAAAGACTTTAATTGATGAATGACGATAGTGGAAATGTGATTTTTTTTTTTTGAATTTAGTCCTAAGATGAATGAATAGAATATTAAGAATATTTTTTAGTACTTAAAGGTACATTTTAGATCAATTAAGTTGTTTCAAAATGACCGATATCTGCTTAAAGATATGTACATGTATCGGGTGAAATGTGTGCAGAGCTGCAAATTATTGTAAACTACTTTTCTTTTTCGTTTAAAATGAAAGTCATTCATGGCTATTAAACAATAATTACAGATTTGAGAGCAGTAATCGAGACTTTTTGATCTAACTAACCCTTGATGAATTCTAAAAGAATTTCTGTGGTAAATTTATAATTAATTGTTGTGGTGAATAAGCTCTTTTGTTTAGTTAATTTTCATTTGTTTGAAATGGTTGTGACTGAAACGTATCTAATCGAAATTATGAATATTACTTAAAAATAATAATGAATTGCTAAACTCGAACTACGTGGCTTTCTTATTCAGCGAACGCCTGTGAAGACCTTCCATCCCTTTTCAGGGTTTTGCAATGGCCTGGCTGGCCGATTAGTAATTAGTTTTGTTTATTCAAAGTTTTCTTCTAGTTTTGTTGGTTTTTGATTTATTTGCATTGTAGTCAAGGTCAGTGGGCGGTGAGACCCTCTAACATCTGGGGTCTTGGCCCCAGCAACATCAATTCCAGTTTAGATTTTCGCGTGTTTTTTTATCCTTTCCCCTTTCCCCCTTTCTCAGGATTCCGACGTGCTTCATCACGTCTCGGCTGGGTCTGGCTTATAGCCCATGCCTGAGAGCTGCTTCTGGTCCTTTACAGACAAAATCCTCTTTCCCTTTGTTTTATTTGCGGCTAGTATATGTTCATTTTGGCGGATGAAATATACGTAGTGTCCCCTTTTGTTTTCTGGGAGCAAGTCCGCCGCATTTTTCATGACCCACCCCAGCCGCGTAAAGCTAGCAAAGCGGTATACCTGCATCCGTCGGGGTCGAACTACAGGGTGCTCTGCTTATGCGGACGAGGGGCCTTCACGGCCATTTTTAGGATACCCTGCTCCCGGGGCACTTCTTTTTTTTTGAGTTGCCTCTGTTGATGGTCTGCCATCACTTTACCTTACCTTGTAGGCCCTCTTCTGGACTTCGGTTCAGTTGAGGCGCCGGCAAGCATTCCTCTCATTCGTTAAATCGCTACATGTTCTATAAGTACTGCAAACGACACAGAAGAGAGATTTATCAAACTAAAAGTTTATGATTCTTTTCATATTTGATTCTTAATAGCAGGTACTATACATAAAATTTCAGATAATTCGATTGAGTAGTTTAGTTATGATATGACGCAGTCAAGCGGAAATGTCAGAGAACTTTTCGAAAATACAGCAAATTGCAAAAGAAAATGTCAAAACCGACCGGTTTCTGAGCAAAAATACATCTGGAAACAGCGCATAATGCCCATACAACGCATAAGCGAACGTATATCAAGTCGTATCTCATCACCACTTTACATACAGACAGCTCATAGCAACAATTAAGCAAAAAGTTGCTTAATGTGCATTCCACTTTTCTGGTTGTTCGGAAAGTTATTGTTGCATGCACGGCGCCATGAAAGAGCCACAAACGTCGAGAAGTATCTGTCTTATACATGTATTTAAAAAACGAAACCAATCTATAGATAGTCAATAGCCTTCTAGAAACCAGATTGAGAATCTTCGAGAACCCAAGCCACAGTCCCATCTCATATGGTAACATACATTCACAACGGCCTTTTCGAAGCCTGATCAAGAGCTTTCGAGAATCCAGAACAACCTAGAAATTCACCTCACGAGTATAAATATCGCCGCGAAAAGGCCTTCGAAGTTAGTTAGTAGTGAGAGTTTTGTACAATGCGTTAGTTAGTACACTGATACAGTGGAATACGAATTAAGTGTTTCCGGGCGCGGATATTTTTGAAAAGCGATAAAGTTTGAAATCGCAACGCGAAATTGTAATAGTGCGATTAATTGGTGCGATCAGTAAAGTGTACACGATTAAGTGTTTAACATTAATTGTGTAAATAAAAGAATAATTAGTGGTGTAAAAGAAAACTGCTTTATTTCACGAATGTAGAGAATATCGAATCCACGAAAGGTGTTTTAAGGCTAAAACACAACATTATGTTTGGGTGCAACCCTGGCCGTCATATAGAATGCATATGACGGCCATTTTGCCTTAAGGCTGGTACTGAGTTAATCGTGAAGCTAAATTTTGACATGTCCCCATTATCTGGTCATTCTTTCGAGCGAAAATTTTGGCAATGGAGGAAAGCAGAGACACTGCTCATTTCTGACGGATAAAATGTCAAGAATTTCACTTTTCGATCGATTTTCTTATTGGAAAGGCATTTGCACTGCTCCATTTTCAAATTGAAACACCAAATGTCACTTTTTAGCTCGAAAGAATGAACTGCACAAACTAAATTGTCGTGAAATGACTGGAGACATGTTTCAGTGCCATCTACGTTTTCAACGCGAAAGCAACTTCGAAGCAACTTTTCATGCTAAGAACAGAGTACCACTCTTGCTTATTTTCAAGCTAAATTTTCGCCGAAACATATTTCACGTGAAATTTTGTATGAAAATTTCACGTGAAATCGAACTCAGTACTATGCTTTAGCTGCTTTCTTGCTATACTCTAGACTGCGAGCAGCAAATAGCTGCTACCTTAGCAGCTATTTCGGAATCTTGGACAGCCCGACTGCCAAATAGCAAGCATCAGAAAGTAGCTATTTCGTGACATTGGACAGCCAGAGCTGCTAAAATAGCAGCTAATAGCTGCTATAGCATGTACATTGAACACACCCCTGGAATATTAGAATCAGGCTGATTTCGTTTTAAAACATGATCGTAGAATATTTCGACTCATAGGATGGGAAATTTGCTGAAAGCATTGCTTTTCAAATCATTTTCATCCGATTTAATTTTTCCTCGCTGCTAGGTTGACAGCGAAATTGCGGGGAATTGATCACTCCAGCGAACTGTTTCAGTTGATATGACATATCCAAATATGTACGTTCCACAAAACATAAGAGTATGAAATCCACTGATTTTACAAGAATTTGTACCCTGGATGTTGTTGTTTCGTATGCATCACAACTATCCTGCACTACTACTAAAAAACGCAGCTTATATTGAAAAAAAAGTCCAGCGCATCAGAACCGCTACAAAACTAATTTTCGAAGAAATTGTCTTTGAATGACATAAAAATGTGGAAAGACGTAATACACTTTTTTGTAGAATCATATCAACCATTCCTTATCCAAAGCAACAAAATTCAACTATAACTCAACTATAACACTCAGAAATAAGTTTACCATAACAAGCTCATACTTAAATCAACTTATCCTTTGAATTTCGTTCTCATCGGAGGATTTCATCGAAAGTTTCAGCGGTTAAACGTTGTTTGAGGCTGCCATCCGAAAAATGTTCAAAAATCGGAAAATTGGTTTCTTATGGAAATTTCGCCCGGAACTACTCAGAAAGGTCCCCGAATTCATGTTAGACAAAAAAAAATTGGGAAAATTGGACGGTTTTGCCCAATATCCCCTATCAAAAATTTTTGTCGTCCTTAAAATATCACTATTGTACTCGCCGAACACTTTCAATCATCGATAAAGGCAGTTTTTGCCAAACTATGGCCAAAAAACTTGTTACTCCCCTACGAAACCGAAATGTTTTTATCACGGCAATAGGTCTTGGCCCGTTGTGTCCGAAACCACTCTGACCCAAAATTGGCCGATTTCAGCTACTTTTGCCCTAAAAACTCTTTTAATATTTGAATATTTAAAAACATATCACTACTTAGCATAAACCTTCTATCTGCAGCAGATCATTTTACCGCTATCATTTTGTCGTTGCATGTTACGACAAAACCCTTATATCTGCTCAAAACCTATAACCTCAAAATTAAATCTTGCACCCAGAAAATATACGAATAACAAATCTTATCTGCCTTTTTTCGTTCCCTAATTATCTCATTCAATAGCTAATGCTTTGGATACTGCAAAATGTGTACACATTCTGCAATGCAAACAGCGGCTTGTTACCGAAACACATCATATTAATGGGCAAAATCAACGCCACTCGTACAGCATTCGTTCCCAAGCACATCAGTGTGGAGTGTGCCTGCCAGTACAAGTGTGCCGGCAGTGTCAGTGTGTCGGCAATGTCAGTGTGTCGGCACTGTGTCAGTGTGTCAGTGTGCTGCCAACACACTTATAAAGTATCGCACTCGCACAACACATCGAAGTGCACTGTGCTTAGCACGCACAGGTGCTGCCCACCACTACTACCGATCCAACTAGGGCTAACGTAACCATGCTTAGCTAACACATTCGCATCAATGCCCTTATGACCGGGAATCCAAAAGATTTTGACTCTTCTGGTGATACTTAACCAGCTCAGGGCCTGAACACAATCGAAAATGCACTTTGATTTATATGTATGAGACATCAGTGCTTTCTACTATCTGTAAAAATGTTGATCATAGTCTCTATAGTATCATTAAGATATATTAGTTCCGCGACTTTTCACCAAAGACCAAAGACCACCGCCTGAAAAATACTACGGTAATTAGGAAGCCTGAAGGTTGCTTCCTCATTGCAGTCTGCATAGTAAGATGCAGCACCCACTCCTGCAGCCGTTTTGCGTTCGTGGGTGCAGATGCTCCGGGCTGCTGTGCCTCTTTCGTGGTCAAAGGATCTTGACTCGTAGTGTCCCAATTCCCTAATCGTGATAGCAACTTTTGCAGCTGTGCCTTTAACAAAGAGGTCAAGCAAAGAAATATGAAGCAGGACATTTAACGCAATCGAAAAAGTTGTGGTTAAAGCACCTGTTGTGTAGATAGCCGCCAACTGCTGAGTTCTGTTTGTCATGTCAGAAAAGGCGATTTTATCCATTTACAGGCACTAGAACAGGTAGCTGTAAGTAAGAATTGACCTTGCTATTGCCGTGTAGATCAGGTACGATAGAGTAGGGCTGCAACCCCATGTTTTATCTAGCATCTTCTTGCTGGTATAAATCGCGTTGCTTGCCCGCTTTGTTCTCTCTTTGCTCCTTCTTTTAGATTTAATTTCCAGGTAAGTTTATTTATTCTGAACAATAAACTTACCTGGAAATTGAATCTAAAAGAAGGAGCAAAGAGAGAACAAAGCGGGCAAGCAACGCGATTTATGCCAGACCAAAGTACTTAGAGAGACTTCAGACTTAATCTAGCGCCGTTCCAACTCATACGGTCTATTTCAGGAATCTTGTAGTTATTCCTAGTCAAAAGTATAGGATCCGTTATAGGTCCTATTTCCTAGTGAAAAGTTTAAGATCCGTTTTATTGGAGGTGATGTCAAAGACAATTGTTTTTGCCCACTCTGAAACCCCAGACCATATTCGGTGAGCTGCCAAAGGGTATGCATGAACCTATCCCAGACTAATATCGTAATGTTATCGACATAGGCCACAACTGTGAGCTGCTTGCTCTCCAGTCTCTTTAAAGGTTGTATTTTCACTAGGTTTCTCAAGAAAGGAGATAAAACTTCTCCCTTGTGGTGTGTCTATATGAACCTTCCCTGTGATTGCGCTCTCACACATTTGACTGATATGAGCCTTTGTTTAAGCAATCTGCTTATCCAGCTATATATAGCAGAGTGTAAGAGAGTCTAAAAGACTTTCGAATACTTTGTGGAGGAAAAGTATTCGAAAAAGTGAGGCTAATTGGCCTTTAGTTCTTTGGATACGCACGGTTGCGTTTGCCTCTTTTTAGTCGCAAATACAAACTAAACGTTTCTCTAGGCTACACATACATGACTTAACACTAAGCAACCCTTACGAATTAGCATAAACCAAGACAAGGTGAGCATTCCTGTTTTCCGAACCGTGGTAGGCAAAATTCCATCTGGACCTAGGAACTTGAAGTGTTTGAAGGCGTCGATTGGCCCAGAAAAGTTTCTGCTTGCTCTTAACTTTGCTTATTCTTGCCTGCCCACCAGTTGGTATGGAGTCATTCAAATAGCCCGAAAAGTGGGTATCTACGAAAATCTTCAACGTTTCCGAACTGTTGCTTGTTCATTCCCCATCCGACTTGCATACTAGTCTTGGCGTGACAAGGTATGTAGCAAGCAGTTCCTTAAGCCTCACAGTTTTTGAGGTGGCTTTAATTCTGCCGCACACCTGCTTTCAGGACCTCCACCTGGCTTTCTATATTTCTGATTCGTAGAGTATTTGTTCCAGTATTCTCTGCAATCAGATACTTTGGCTGATTTGAAGACTTTCCGTACTTCCGTTCTGCAACATTTCAGATACCTGTTCTAACAGGGTGACTTAGGGCAGTCTCAGGGACCGGAGCGTACAAAAACTTCCATGAGTTTTCCCATGAGTGTATTTAATGCTAACTCTAGGTCTGCTACATAATCAATCCTAGGGGGAGAGCTTAAACCATTAACTTTAGAACCTAAACCGCTTGAAGGTCTCCTGGTCTGTTTTCGTGCGATTGCGATTCAGGCGAGAACTGTAAATTAAGCTAATATTCAAACTGAAATAAATGTATCCATGATCAGAGAATGATGGCCCTTGAAGGACCCCCAGTCGTCTATCAATTGACTGTTGGATGTATTGTGCGGAATTATGTCTAGCATGTTTTTGCTGAGAGGTCCCCTGCACGTAGGGATATTTCGTGATTTACTGAGACTAAGTTTTGATTGATAATGAAACTAGGTACACTCAGAAAAAAATATGTAAAATTGGGAAAAAAACGTAGTTATTTAATCTATTTTTCACTATGAATTGGCGCCATAAAGGTTTCGCTATGAATTAACTACTATATAGTAATACGTACTTTAGTTGTATTATCAACAATTTTCTCCATTGAATCAACATGGTAAGCTTGTCATCTTAAAATCGCGAATAGGAAATCCAACAGCTAACTTGTATCATTATAACATGCCATCTTAAAGAACAATGTAGCTGCATAGTGAAAATATTAACAACAACGTCATAAATGTACAATGTAGGTTCTTGAAACAACAAAAGCACTCTCAAAATTACGCAGGAATTAGTTAAATTCAAAACCCATGTTTTATTTGTTCAACGTACCTGCACTTCGGCTCCCTTCATTAAATAATCATGCTAATTAAAATAAAAATGATTAAGGTAAGATGCACTTACCACTTTATTTCATATTCATACTTAAAGCTAATTACAAAAACATTGTTCACATTCGTTTCGCTTAATAAATATCAGGTCCAAAAGCTATGGAAAGCAATAAATAGTATTTTTTTAAACTGATTCAGGATTAATTCAGGATAAATTAATGTTAATTTTTAGTGTTTACATGGAAAAAAATGCTTATCAAAACTAGTGTCATACCAACATGAACCTATTATTCATTATAATAATACATTTTCAAAATGCATTTCATAGATTCTTATGCGTATTTCTAATGATTTTCATGTCTTTTACTATCACTACACTTTCCGTTACTATTTCAGGATCAATGTGATCACGTATTACCACCACTTATTATTTGATAATTATAGTTAATAAACGATTTATGACGTACCGGTAATAACCAATTTAAATGAATAAAATCGAAGTGAACCAGTAAAAACGAAGCCAAACTATTGTATTCATCACTCCGAATGATTTGCTTTCACTGCACGCACCAGATCTTTTATGCGCATTTGATGAATCTCGGAATGAATGCTGAAGGGATCTTGTAAACAATAAAACAAAAGATAAGAAATTACAGCGCATCTTGTTAAATCAACAAATCGATTAGTTGGTTTGTATATGTACCTCAAATAGCCGCATAGGAACATGTTATATTTACTACATTCGTGTTGAATTTACATTAGTCGTTTTAGTTCTGAAAAATTGTTTGTATTTATGAAAGAAAATTCAATGAATATACAAAGAGAATGAATGCTTATTATGAGCATTGTTTTAACATTGGTAATTCTTGATTTTACTATGCGTCTTTTTTCTGAGTGTAGACATCGGGGCGACTGGTTTGTTAGTTAATGCAAACTAGCGACTGAATTATGCAGAATCCAAGCAGACGAGGAGAAATTTAAAAATCTGAGAAAAGGCTTCAGATAGAAAAACAGTCTTGGTAAATAGAACAATTTAGATTGCGAAGTCCGCACCAGGCGCCAAACCTCTACTGAATAGTTCGAAACATGACGCAGTGCACACCACGATGCACGTACTATAAAAGACAAAAAAAAACAATGAATAGCTAAACGGTCAGCTCACTGAAGAATTGGAGGTTCAACCAAACTTAGAAGATGACCATATGCTGCCGCCACGAAGCATAGAAGAGGTACAAAGATCCATAAATCGGCTGAAATTTATAGTCCCTGGACCTGGCGTAATATGGAGGTCCCCTTTCCAGAAACAATTCGTGAAACTATATTGCACGTATGGAAGCATGAACATATGCCAGAAAACTGGCGGAAAGGTGTAATAAGCCCCTTACTACCTCATCGTCGGACAATATCAATGTGCCTTTATCACAGGCAAATTAACAATTGATGAGATTTTAAGCTACGAGGGTTGATCCAAAAGTAATGACAATCAATATAAACCAAGGTGGTTACACTTAAAAGAATATTTAGTTTTCAACATAGTCTCCTAATAAGTTAATACATTACGTTCATATTTTTTCCAAACCCAGGATACCCTTAGAAAATTTGTTTGATTTACTCTCCCAAAACGTCCCAACAGCGGCCATCACTTCGCTATCATCTTCAAATTTCTTACCTCGAAGGTGTTCCTTGAGCCGAGGAAATAGGTAGAAGTCACTGGGAGCTGGATCTGGCGAATAGGGTCGATGATCAAGCAGCTAGAATCCTGTTTCTTGAATTGCAGCCATCGCAACTGCAGCCTTGTGAACCGGTGGGTTGTCTTGATGAAACAACACTCCGGCTCGTAGTTTGCCGCGTCTTTTTTCCTCAATAGCCCCCCGCAATCTTCTTATTGGGTCTGCGTAGTAAGAGCCTGATATAGTGGCTTCCTTTTCCAAATATTCCACCATAATAATTTGTTCAGCGTCCCAAAAAAATGATGCATAAACTTCCCTGCCGAACTCGACACCTTGAATTTCTTCGGCATCGGTGAAGAGTGTTGCTTCCAGGTCATCGATTGCTGTTTGGTTGCTGGACCAAAATGGTGGATCTAAGTCTCGTCCATGGCTATGAAACGTGACAAAAATTTATCCAGATCTGTCTGGAATTTTTCCAGATTCACCTTCGAAATTTCGACTCGTTTCTTCTTATGCTCGTCAGCTAACATTCTCGGTACCCAACGCGCAGATATCTTCTTCAGATGGAATTCGTTGGCAACGATTCTTTGAACACTGCCATATGATATCCCTGTGACCTCAGCTACATGCCTGATGGTCACTTTTCGATCAGCCAACACGACATCTTCGACTTTTTTTCACGTTATCTTCAGTGAGGGACGTGGATGGACGTCCTTCGCGGTATTCGTCTTCATTGGATGTTCTTCACAGCTTAAACTCCTTGGCCCAGCGTGCAAAGGTCTAATGAAGGAACAGAGTCTCCTAGTGTTTCCACCAAGTCGCTGTCCCTGGCTTTTTTATATATTTTTTTTCAAACACAGGTACTTATTGACACCTTTTATTTCGTTTTTCTCCATTTTGATGTTCTCTCTTCGACTGTTTGTACTCAAATGAATGTACCTCCCTGGAATCGTGGCCTATTTATATGTGTTTAATGCTTACTTAGGGGGTATGGGAGTTATTAAATTTTTTTGTTTTGATTTTATGCGAACTGGAAATAACCGATTATCACTACTTTTGGATCATGGATGTGAATGGATATCCATACACCTCTCCTAAAATGTTATGCAGTGTGTACTATAAATTCAGATGTGAATTACTAAAGTAGCAATTTTAAGAGATACAAGTAAATTAAAAAATATATGGATTGTTATAAAATAATTTTTTGCCCAAATCAATTTCTCCCTTTATTTGTCTCAAAAGTTGGTGATTGAGATCAATTGTTGCAGATTGTACGTCTACTTAGTGTAATCTTCTTACCACCGCTAACTGTTCATGCGAGATAAATCACATATTCGTTCATAATAGCACGTAAAAGAAGAAGTGAAATAAATCGAGATCGTAGCTACTTCATATAATGCCATTGAAATACTTACGCTTATTGACTTCTTGTATCTGCTGCATATGAGAGATGAACGCGACGCTTGAATGTATTCACTTATTATAAGTTGTTGAATAATAAATGGTCCATGAAAATATTCATTCGAATTGGAGACATTTTGAACTGCACCTTAATTACTCGTATAATTAGGCTGTAGATATAGGCTACTTTTTCACTTAGCGTCAACATGTGAACTAGCGTACGTACGAAAGTAGAAAGACATTTCCTGCCTGACATGTGTATAATGTTCTTGTGTGCATAACGCAATAAGAAAAATGTAAAAAGACATAAATCCAGTTCAGAAAAATAATATTATTGTCTTACTGACACACTTTGCACGAAGATTGCGATACCGGTGGACAGTGGCCAATGTGTATGTTTGGTATCTTCGTAGGTCACCCATCTTTCCAGAGGTAAATGTGCCGACACAGCGGACAGAAATCTAAAGCATTTTCACATAACAGTTTTCAGTTTAATATACGGCTGAAATTTTTGCATAAAACATTCATCCGGTAACACTTCACTTTTATATTGTTTGATTTTTTGATATTAATCTGTAGCATTAAATAGGATTTGGATCTTTTAATACAGTTTGGCTATTGAAGGTTTTATTGACTTATAATTTTTCCTATACGATTTTACTTTCCAACACGATGCTACTTTGCCTTAGATTTTCAGAATTACCAATAAGAAAACAAATATATTACGAAAGCTGCATATTTTCAATATATATCGAGCCGTATGCAGTATTTATGCAAATATTCATAAGTGCATACGAGTGCAAACGATAATGTGGATTCTTGATAGCAAGCGAAACTCTCGAATTCACAGTTTTATCGAGCATAGATTGATTTATTTTGAAAAGTATGTATTTGGAAGAAGTGTGAGCTAACTCATGTTCTTGTGATGTGTATATTTTGATTCAATGCTCGTGCGTACTTATCATACTCTCAGAGATTAGGCAATAATCATGCCCTAAATCAAATAATTTGTTTCTTCATGAAAGTCAGCCCACAGCGCGATATTTCTAGTGTAGCTGCAATCAAAATCTGTATTATTGCATGTACACCAACATTCTCGTAAATCCCTATCAGTGCCAAATGTAATGAAAAACATCGAGAAATGCCTTCTCGAACTATCTGCATTCAAAATATCTAATGTATATCATAGAACGGAAAAATCCAATGGAAGATTCCACAATAAACGCTAATAAGAAACTCCTAGAAGCCAAGAACAGGCACAAGCAGATTCCCATAAGATGAGACAAATCGAGAATAGCCTAGATGCCTGCGATTATAAACTATCATTCTGGAGACGTCTTACAATGCCTTTTAGAAGTACGGGCCGTCATGCAGAATGGCGACGTCACAGTAGTAGGTCAAAATGTCGCGAAAACACACGCAGTCTTATGGGATGTCCGCGGGAAAATATTAATTGTACAGGTTGTGTTGAAGTGAGTGAAGTGAAAACAAAGTGAGACTTAACGAACAAAAGTCAGTTGGTCTTGTGACTCTGGATGTATAAAAAGCGTTTGATACTGTTTGGCATCGCAGTCTCATCTATAGACTCCAATTATTTTCATTCCCCTACTATCTCATTAAACTTATCGACTCTTTTCTTACAAGGCGTATATTCAAGGTGAAAATTAAGAATAGTTTTCCTGATTTTCTCATCTTCGCGGGTGTTCCGCAAGGAGCAGTTTTAAGTCCTACGCATTCTAGTAGATTCTATGTGCGAAATAGCAACTTTCGCAGATGATACTTGCTTATTTGCTGGTGAATATTAAGAGTATTCTCGAAAATAAACTTGAAAGACTTTATCAGTACTGCTTTAGGTGGATAAAAATTAACTCTGCGAAGACAAAAGCCATCTGCTTTACTAGTAAAAGGAATAATAGTAATCCCCCCAGCAGACCATCAAGTATCTCGACGTGACCCTTGATAGCAAGCTCATTTAAAAATCGTGTTAACGAAGTCTGCAACAAAATTTCCATGTCCGTCAAAACCTTATACCCGCTAATAAAGCGAAACTCTTTTCTCTCAAAGACCAATAAATTGCTCATCTATAGAGCTGGAATACAACCACTCATTTCATATGGGTCTCCTGTCTGGAGCTGTTGCACCGCGTCCCATATCAAGAAGCTTCAGATAATGCCTGAAAATTATACTGAACAAGCCCTGGCACTTTTCAACATACTCACTACACCGTATCGCCAACGTGCTTACAGCTGTTGAACTGGTAAAAAGAAGATCCATTAATTTTGACAGCAAAATTTTCTAAATAAACACAAGCCTCTTCTTGCATTTGTCTCATCAAACACTCTTGCTTGATGGAAATTTAGGTCCTAGGATCAGTAGCGCTTTAGTAGATTTAAGCATATTCATATACAAAGTTTTTGTTTTCCTTGAATGTTTTCTTTGTGAATTTACTCTACGAATTGGTACAAATTAAACACAGCATGAGGTAGATTTTGATCAATGTAGTTTGTAAAGACACTAGTCTGTATCACTTGAATTTTCAAATTGTATTAACAAAAATAATTATAATAAGAAAATATTTAAATACTTTATTTTAAGCCCACCTTCACCTTTAAACCGAGAAGAGTCAAAAAAGCTAGCGATTTAGCCACGGCTAGCCTTCTTGACCCTTCTCGGTTTAGAAGTGGAAGGCTGTTGGACCACCAGGCGGCTATTGTCATTTTTCGGCCTCTCAATCGGTGGTTTTTCACACTCAATTCATTTCTGTCCTTTTACTGCTGGCTTCTTGGCCTAGTTCTGCTCTTCTTTATTGTAAAAACCAGAGTCCTAGCTTACGTTTGTCAGCAAAGTACTTACGACTTTTGCCACTGTTGCCCGAGCTGAGCCAGGTTACCTGTTCCTTTTCCTTCCCGTTAGTCGCCAAGCCAGTCGGCAATGCACAGCATATCAGTCAGGAAATTGGAGAAACTCTTTGTCTGCCTCCATCGAAATCATGCTCTCCGAATCCGAGTCTCCGTGTATTTTGGCACCCGTAAGCATTCACTTCGCGTGGCTTGAATGCTTGAATGGCTGTCGGCGGGTTTGTCTGCTTCCGTCACTGTTCCTTTTAAGAGTGGGTACCGTTGTAGCTTAGAGCTCCTCTTGAAAGGGTCCGGCACCCGCTCCAATACCTCCTTTTTTTAGTTGAACGCCTTGTAGCAATATCTGCTATAGTTGCCAAGTGGTCAACCCAAGCAGTGTTCATTCGTTGAACGTTGATTCTGGCGAAGTGGATATTAGATTCTGGTGTTTGTTTCAGGTCTAATGTAGATGCATCAATCGATATTTAACTTCTTAACTCGTCTTTTCGTATGGCTTTTTGCTTGCAATAAATTTATCGTTGAATCTACTGATTGGTGCTTCTGACCTTTCAGTTTTTTCTGTAAGATACTGGAACTTTCTATAGCTTGATGGAAATTTCTCGATTCGTCATTTTGATGAACATTAAGATGTACTGTCAACCGACCATCAAAGACTATTCATGAGCCTCTAAGAGCAATCCTTACAGTGCCTTTATTGGTCATATCGATCGTCATCAGAAAATTTTTTTTCGGATATAAAACATTCTGGATGATTTCGATGTATATGCATCAATGACTAGCCGTATATTGATTTAAAAATCACTTAAGGAACTTGAATGATACTTAAATATTTAGCTTGTATTTAGATTGAACCTTCAAGAATAAGTGATTAAAATTTCAAAGCGATATCTCTTTTCGTTTTCTTTCTACAAACATATTTCGGAACGTGTGGGCCGGGCCGGGCCGTCCCCTCCTAATTCAAGCGCTATTGCTGCGCGACCGGTTTTGAACATCTGCTTCGCTAGACTAACGGTATATACGTGTAAATATGACTTTCTAAAAGTAAATCCCGCCTTTTCACACATATTTCCCCAATATACTAATAATTTTAGGACTGACGACATCGTTCTAAAAGTTTTATCCATCCTTTCTTCTCGCACAGAAAAAAAAATTATCGTAAACGAAAACGTACTTTTACAAGTAATCAGTTTGATTCTTTAGAGTGCAGAAGATATAAGTACTTTTTCTAAAAAATTAGAAAATGCAAGTGATTTTGAAAATAATGTGGACCCACCGCTCTCTTATTGCATAATAAACTTCGCACTCGTTTTCGGTACTTTACAAAACATTTTGAAGTCTAAGTACTGTGGAGGTGATGTTACTTTTAAATAAAGTATCCAGTATGGACTTGGCTATAAACTTATCGTTTTGTGCAAATGCAGTGAACATTCTGTAACTTCTTGTGCTATGAGTGCAGATCGCAATAATGCGTGCGAAATAAATCGACGTATCATTTTTGTATTTCGAATTTTAGGCCTTGGATCAACTGCTTTGAACTGCTTTCGTGGCTTGATGGACTTAGACTCGAAATTCCATATAAAAATGTATTATAATATTATTGATATTGTATACGAAGCAGTCAAGTCAGTCTTTAAAATTGTTATTAAAAAAAGCCGGTGAAGATGAAAAAAAAATTGAATGAAAAAAAAGGCAACACCGCAAACAAATTATTAGTTTCCGGCGACGGGTCATGGGCTAAATGTGGCTTTAGCTCTCTCATCGGTGTTATTTCAATGGTAAATATTCGAATAAATTTTTGGATATAGTAGTGAAGAGTCCCATCTGTAAGGCGTTTGGTACATGGGCAGCGAAAAAGGGTACCGTAGAGTATACTGCATGGATTGAAGAGCATCAAGATAATTGTAGTATCTATCATACAGATAGTGCCGGTAACATGGAAGTTTCTGGTGTTATTGAGATGTTTAAACGTTCTCAAACTCTCCACGATGCTAAATATGCATATTACATCGGTGACGGCGATTCGAAAACGTTCACGAATATCTTGGACAGCAACCCGTGTGTAGATTTGATAGTGACAAAATTTGAGTGCGTCAGTCATGTTCCTAAACGAATGTTTCATCAACTTACCGAAGCCAAGAAGATAAAAACACAAAGTGATAAGGCAATAAAGCAGCACGAACAAAAAAAAAGTGAAAGTTGCTGCACGTAAAAAACTCACTTCTAAAGAACCAGTTCCCCCAAAAAAACTCACGCTACCCTAATTCCGTTGAAGAAATGAAAAGAGAAGCACTGGCTGGCCTTTATCATTATAGCTGGACGGATCAAAATCCTCAACATTCGTATTGTCCAAAAGGTGCAGAATCTTGGTGCAAGTGGCAGCAAGCAAAATCAAAAAATGAGCAGTACGTCCATCCTCCGGCTTTGTGGTTGGCGAAAAAAAGTGCTGCATAAACGAAAGTGGCCGCCATTTTGCTTTTTAATTTTTTATATCATCAAAAACGCCAAGTTTTCACATTAATAAATAAGCATGTTTAATTTTAAATTGATTGCTTTTGTTGTTTTTTCTTGACAACTATTTCAATTTTGATCCTCGTTTTTAGTCTCTTAAGTAAAATCATCAGATTTTTGTGATAGAATACCATTTATTAAATAAGACAAAAAGCAACGTAAATTTGTTTTTGGAAAAAAAATGTAAAGCTATATATGACTTCAGAGACATATTGCGAAATGGTAATCATAAATTACAACATTAAAACACGAATAATATTTTTATCATTTTAACGATATAATATAGGAATCTGTAACACTTAAGCAATTTCGATATTTTCTTATACATTGAACCTAGTTTCAGAGCCATCGGCTAACATTAACGTTACCGTTCTGTTATTGATCCATATCAGTTTAGCAAGCCGCATTGGATTTAAACGAGAAACGTCTGGAATCGGTGCTGTCGAATACCCTTTTATACAGCGTGTTTGTGACTGGCCGAGACCAAACATCCCTGTAAATAAAATTTGAACATTAAAGCTAGAAGAATTGTTTTACCATAAGTAATTAAGTATAGTAAATTATCAATGAACATTGAACAGTCATGTGTTACTACAAAGGGAGCTCTAACCGAAATAATATAAGTTGTATTACAAATTGATCGATGCCGAACATTAAAAAAACAATTGTTTCATGTACTCCCTTCTTCTTGAGATCAATACATTATGTATTGATTTGTATTATAAATTTTTGTATTTTAGGAAAAACTGTGAGGAGCTTATTGTACAAAAATGTACTGAAATTTTTTTTTGATGGCAGATACAACATTGATAAATGATTTCAAAATGTTAGCGCTTATTATTTCAATGGCAATTCTACTGAAAACTCATTCTATACTTTTCAGTGGTAAATATCGATGATCAATTCACTTTTATTTCGCTCTATTTTCAATCGCGAGTATTTTCTTAACTCAATCTGATAATTTAAATATTACCTACCGGTACTTGTTTGCCAAAATGACAAACGATTTTCAGCACACGCATAGCTCACAAGATATTTTCCATCAGGGCTAAATGCTAACGCGGTTATTGAATGAGTATGTGCGGGTATCATTTGACATTTATTTTGTCGCAATTCATAGATTGCTAAGTGTCCGTTGCTAGCGCCAACTAAAATATTCATGGTTACAAATTAATCTTAGTTTCAAAGTAATTTTTATAAATATGTACCGGCAATTCGTCTCGTCGCCGAACAGTGTGAAATTTGATTGAATTTACAAATCGCTGGAGACACTTCGCCCAGTGGTTTGTTTTTCAGCTCGCCGGAGTCTATGCAATGCAAAGTTATATCCATTACCTAGAAATAATGGAAAATATTGATGTTAAATATTTATAAAGTCGTTTATCAAGTTACCTCAACCAGCAAACTTGCCATTTCACCTTGCATTTTATCGATGAGCATTTCGACAACTTGTACAATTTCCCTCTTAGCTTTATATAATACTGCCTGAGTCAGAGGAACGTTTATTGCTTGCGCATTTTGTTGTAAAGTATTGTAGCGAGCAACTTCACGAGCCATTGTCGTGATAAAGGCAGCAGGTCTAAAATAAATTAAGAATTACACGCTTGATTAGATATTCGATCACTTCTACTCGTAAAATCAACGAAAACGAACCTTGCTGTCGCAATCAATCTGAGAGCGTGTCGAGCTGTACGACAAGCATCTGCCTGTGGAGTTAATGGTAGCTTATAATTTAAACTGGGAACAAATTTGCCAGAATCACAGCAAATTTCGAGTAGGCCAAGAAGCACTTTGCTGACATCTAAATACGGCTCCCAAACTTTGAAACCTCTACCAATTAAGTCAATCGCAGCTCGTCTGAGTTGCGTATGAGCTGGTAGTTTTACGGTGGGCGGAGCCAGTAACAAATGTGTTAGGGCCATTGATGTTAAACGAGCCAGATTGTTGTTTGCAATACCGAAACCTAAATAAATAATCAATGGAATATTTTTCGTATGATGTTACTAACTAACGAATGTACCTTCCACAACAGAACTCTTCCTCCGTTGCTCGATCGTGGTTTTTTGATTATTAGGACCTTAATGGAAATGTTAATAATCTAAGAGCATAGAATAAAGGCAACAGTTTACTTTCTAGAGATATATCCTGCCCAAATTCAGCACCAATAACGCCAAGAAGAATAACTGCAGTGGATTGTTTACGCTTAAGTTCAGCCAAGCTTGATGGTTTGCGAATGATTTCCTCCTCTTCTTCTTCGCAGTCTTCATCCTGTAATACGACAATGTTGCGTTATTTTAAATGTGTAAAGTAACCCCACAACAAGTCTTGTCGGGTCTAGGGGTTCAAGCTGGTAGAGAGCTTCATTCTCACATTTACAATCAACGTGGAACACTAGTGTGGATTGATTAGTTCTACGACTCATTTTACCCTTAATTTAACGCAGGTACTTATTTAGAGTTAGGTGAACTCAAAGCTCGATGCGCGATCTATCGTCCCAACCTGGATTCGAACCAGAGACCCGACACATGAGAAACCAGTTTCCTACCCACTACACTACACGTGCTTATTTTTGTATCTAATTATTTTAAATATGTAACTAAGCTAAATAAAAGGTGATTTCTTGATTTCCATTTTTACGGGTTACACCCCAATTACAAAACAGAATGAGTTAGAAAAGTAAGAGAAAGGCCAAAGAAACAATTTATATAATTTAAAAGTTAAATTATTCAAAATCATAAAAGATGAATTTAGTTAGCAGAAAAAATAATATAACAATAATAAAGCATAATATAACTAAAATTAAACAAAAAAACTCTAGCGCACCTGAACCGCTAGAAACACTAATGTTCGAAGAACAGTAGAAGAATCGTGCAGGTTTTGAGTGCATATTCCACCACATGTGCTGCTTATTACGGCCAAACTGTTTCAAATGCCACGTTTTACTTTCGTCTTAAGAATGCATTATAACTCATATGGTGCAAGGTTTCAGATATTACCACTGGCATGAATTTCAACGTTTATGAGAGCAAAACACGGGTTAATTATATTCGTTATCAGTTGCTTATTTCACATAATTTTGAAAGCAGCATCTCATATAACATCAATGAAGAAAATGCTCAGTGCCTGCAGCACTGTAACTGAAGTTGGTGTTTGGGGCTGCGATCCGAAAAATTTGCAGAACTTTGCGAATTGTAACATCGGTTATTTATTTTCATTGTAAATGTTTCCGGTATGTATACTAACTGTAAGCATTTATTGATACAAAAGTAGCACAACCGACTCGTGCTGGCAACCTTTCGCCAGTATCAAATCCAAGAATATATCAAATCTGCTTCACGTTGTTTAATTACATTCGAAGTTATAGGAGTATAAAGAAATTTAGGGTTACCTGCAGCGAGTTTTTTCAAATGATCGAAAGCTTAATATTTGCTGTTTATTGTCACTACAATATCATTACCATTTGAAAATTCTACGATAAAACCGCTTAATAAAGATATTGCAATTAAACACAAAACCAACAATAGCTGGCAACCCTATCGTGTCTTTTCAACCAAATTTGGCCTGAATAATGTTTATGACAGGTTTCATTAATTGTATGAAATTCGTATTGATTTCATGACTGCACTGGAAGTTATAGTACAAAAAGTTTTATTTTCCTGAGCGAATTTTCAAAACCAAAGACACAAAAATTACCATAGCAGGTAGCACCAATCAAATTTTTCAACCAAATTTCCACCAAACAGAGATTAGAGTTAGGTTTAGCTTCTGTGTCAATTTCATGAAAATCTGGTAACTTATTCACATTTCATAGGGCAAAAAGCAGTTTTTTTTCTTTGTAATTTTTCAAGATGGCACCACTGGCACAGAGTTGCCCACAATTCAAAATCGCTTCTATCAAATCTGGTCTTACTTAAGTCCAATGCATTCTATAAATTTTAGCTGTATCTGATTATTGGTTCGTGAGTTTCCGTGAACAGAAGTTTTTGATGCTAAAAATATAGGTTAACTGGGAGAGGGTTACCGTTCTTGTCCGACATGAAATTTCCAAAGTTTTATTTTGAACGTGTAGATAAAACATAAGATTTATATACAGATTGGTTTTATTGTACGAAACGGACATTTTTTTGAATATTCGATGGTTTGAATGTTTTTACTTCCAAATTTTTTTTTTCAAAATGAAGACACCAAAATTATCATAGCTGGCAGCTCCAATCGAATTTTTCGACCAAATTTCTACCAAACGTGGCTTAAAGTAAGGTCCAGCAATTGTGTAAGTTTCGTCAAAATCGAACGATTCAATCAGAATTTATAGGGCTAAAAACAGTTATCTTTTTTAGTGGTTTTTCAAGATGGCACCACTGGCACAGAATTGCCCGCATTTCAAAATCACTTCTATCAGACCTGGTCCTATTTAAGGTCAATACATGCTGTGAATTTCAAATAATTCTGCCCATCGGATCGTGAGTTTCCGTGAACAGAAGTTTTTGATGCTAAAAATATAGGTAAATTGGGCAAGGGTTGCCAGGCGTGCCCGTTATACCATATCTTTTTTTTTTTTTGGTTATGTAAACAAAGCACAAGATTTACATATGAAAGGCTTATTTTTGAAGAAACTGCATTTTTTCAAGAGAGACGATGATTTGGAGGTTTTCACTTTCAGTGCCTGCCCTAGCTACAGGGTTGCCAGCACGCTCATTAAAAGCCACATAAATCTACAACTAAATAATATCAATATGTCCTGAAAATTTGGTAATGATTGAATAGCTCTGTCAAAAGTTATCGAAATTTAAAAATTTTCAAATTTTCCCGTCCTCTTTTTAGGCACCCAGCGCACACATAGGGTTAAAATATTCCAAAGCATTATCCGATTCATATGTAAAACACGTTAGAAATTTATTTTATTAACTTTATTTTTGCGAAAATCATTTGTGCACGAAATAATAGGTATATTAAAAATATCACTTAAATGCCCGCCGGCGCGAAAAGGTTTACAATAACTGACATTTAAAGAGACCTGGACCTATTCTGCATATACACCAATGTATCCTGAAAGTTTCAGCTCAATCGAATGGCGCGTTCCCGAGATTATCTCACTGAAATTTTTTGTACATATATATATATATATATAAAGAAATATGAATTTATGGCCGAATCGATTTTAATACTAATGTTCTTCGAACATTAGTAAAAAACAATTATGAATCAGTAGAAAGCTGCAGTTACAATCAATGCAACACAACTTTGTTGCACAACAAAATGAGTTTGGACCCATGAGAACGTATGAGGGCAGTTACAATGATGCAACACAACTTTGTTGCGCAGCAAAGTTTGCTCATACCTCAAACTTGGCATGGCAACAACATTTTTGAAAATACCCAATTCCACCTGTTCCTATGAGAGTCCGGGAAATGGGAAATGTCATATGTAAATGACAATCAGAATTTGTTTTTCTTTTGCTCATTTTTGCTCTGCAATATACGCTGCAGCTTTTAAAGGATCAAATACTCACTGATATCACTTCCCGAGACTGTAAAGGATCCATATTATCAAACAACAATTTGTTGCATTAGGTCTGTTCCCGTACCTGAATCTATTATAATATATTAAAATGGATTCGCAGCAAGTCGTTTTCGTACTTTTGCTGCAAGCCAAATGCAAGCCAAATTTTGCAGCAAAAAGAAGCCAGCTGCCAAATTCTGTTACTGCTGCAGTTTGCTGAAGTACGGGAACAGACCTATTGATTGTAACTCGTTCCACCAACACTTGGCAGCAAATGTTGGTTGCATTGATTGTAACTCAAGCATAAGTGACAAAAAATAAAATACATTCGCTTAATAAAAAATAAAAAATGTTGTGGAACGTTGAGAATTAAGGCTTTGATTTGATGTTTAAATTGAAAGAAAGTTACTATTAAAATTCCAAGCTGTAATTCATGTGCCTCATTGTGTCTATAAGCAATAGGGCGAGTGAAAATAAATATCGGTTCGCGCAAAAGGTATCAATAAAACTAAAGAAGATATCTGATAGACAGACTAACCTCTTTAATAATAGCTTGGAACCAAAGTCAGATATCATAGGACTGGGACTGAACAGCAAGCACTCGTCGTGGAACACTCGTCGGTACATTAAGGAGGGGATTTGGAATAAAGACAAACGATCTCTATACTCACAATAAGGGCTATGAAATTTTAATAATAATCAGCGTGTAAATCTACGCTGAACGCACCCTCCAGCATCATTTAAATAATTAAGATGGGAAGATCGTACGTATGTTGCAGAAAGTGAAAAGAACAGATGAAGGAAAGTGGAGTTGTAGGTAAAATCAGTGGAAGATATGACAACAAAAACGGTCAAGCGAGAAGCTTTGGTAGTTATGTACAAACTAAATAAAAAAATTTTATTTTGGTCAAATTTAAGTTTAGCCTAGTTAAGACGACCTGGATAAGGAATAGGAAAATACTAGACGGGATATTTTAGTAGTATGAGCATAGTAAAGCAGTCATTTTGTAACTGAAGACAATCATCAAGCCATTCAATTATTCGGAACATCTCAAAGTCATCAGCAAACAGAAGGTAAGGAGAATGAAAAAAGGAAATGATGACATTGATAACTACCAGGAATAAGATCGGACCTAGTACCAAACCTTGAGAATGTCCAGAAAGGGGCAAAATTGAGAAGAGGTACAAGAATCCACAGACACAAATATGAGAAGCAAAACAAGAAAAGGTAATTTATTTCATAAACTTCGAGCTTTCGAAGATGTACTGTTTTCCTTCTGTTTGTCTAAGACGGAAGCGACCAAGCTAGTGAAGGTTAATAGGTTATAGATAGAAGATTTGCTTTTTATAAGCCCATGTTGCTCAAGAGCAAGAAAGGGAAGAAGGATAGCCAGTAGTCTATTGTAAACAATTCTTTCGAGTACTTCACGAAAGCAAAGAAGAAGGGAAATAGGACGATAATAGGAAATAAAACCTAAGCCACGGGATTTTCGAATAGGAAAAAGATGAACAGACTTTCAGAAGGATGGAAAGGAGCCAGAAGAGAAGATGATGTTGAAAATAATAGACAAAAAAAACACACAGAGACAATGATACTGATTTGACCAACTGGTTCGGGATGCCGTCAGGACCATAACGGTTTTTAACATCAAGACACTTAAGTAAAAGAGCTCATATGAATGAAAGATAATAATGGGGGAGAAAGAAAGAATCCATTAAACTTGTTCGATTATGCTGTGAAAAGAAAGATAAAAAGTATTTTGGAAAAGGATCACAATCCTATTGTGGATTAGAAGCTATTAGAATCCAGGAACATAGAAGTGGAGAAGAGGTGGAATTTTTTCAGGGAGCGGCCGTAAGACCAAAAGTGCTTGAGACGATTGATGAATGCGAAGTAATCACGCATAGCATGTTTGACGGTAATTTTGACAGCAGCTAATTCGATGAAGTCAATATGATAGCCCGAAGCGCGATACTTCGCACGAGCTGGTCTTTTGCGTTGAGGGCGGGCGCTACATCATGCCGAGAGCAAATAGCACCCATTGATTTGAACTAGAAGGAGTGCATGGAGATATGAAGTTAGAGAGAAAATTATATTGTGAGTTCTTCAACAGGTAATACGTAACAAAAAGAGCACCAGTTAGTTGAATTGAATTCATTCGCCATCTTGGATAAGTCCGCTCTGGTGGTTAAAGCGCAAAAGGCGAGACGCAATTTTACTCCATAAAGAGACAACAGAAATTACTAAGGAAAGAGGAGAATGGTGCAAGTCAGGTGGGACGTAGGGCATATTATTATCAGTTTAGGCAGTAATATTTTGAATGAAAATCTTTGAAAGGACAAAGTCAAGAACTGTATTGTTGATGTTAGGACCAGTTTTCAATTGAAATAGTGGACACAATTAGAGGAGGGAATTGGTAATCTAGGAAATATTAGTAGAGGAAAGTATGAAAAATAAGCTATCATTCCACACTAGTTTCGGAAAATTAAAGTTGCCCTATATTAAAAACGAAACAATAGGGAAACGATTGCTAAATAAACTTTAGACTTAGAAAGAATTGATTGTAAATAAGAACAGAAGAAGAACAAGAAGCACAAACCGAAGAAACAATCAGAACTTGAGAAGAAACTAGGGTAACACTTACAACAATATATTCAACAGGAGGGGAAGCATTCAAGTCATTACAGATTGATCCCTTGAGGGACTTATGAATATCGACAAAAACACCATCACCGTCATCACCGTCGACAAAATACAGCGAGAAGAGGGAAGATTTCGTTATTGTAAATATCCCCAGTTAATCACCTTTCAGTAAGGCAAATAAATTGGTCAAAAATTAAAAAAAGAAGAGAAATTAAACATGCTTAGCTTAGTCCTCAAACTATGAACATTGATGACATTTGGGGGAAGTTCTTCCGAGATCTCGGAATAAACTGCATGACTGAGGTACTGAACGACCGAAAATTGGTTTGCGCAGCATTGTACAAGCCAGTAGAAAGTATGATTCGAAACTAGATGATGATTTGGTGACCAGGTTGTCCATTTTTGTTACACATAAGAAGAGAGAGGACGTGGCCCAGAGTAACCGAAAGGATTTAATTTGCACGAAACAGAGATTGATAGACTATGATGATTAGGCGCAGTCAGTTGCTGAGGTGTAGACTATAGAGGTGGCTCTAGGATTTGATTGAACTACTAGGATTTGATTGAATTAAAAGCTTAAATGAAAATTTGACACCTTCAAATTATGCTTAGTGCACTATTTGCGCCATGAAACTATAGTAAAAACCTAAAAACCATGATCACAAATCAATAACCTTTATGAGTAAATTATTTCGATGGATATAAGTCGGAGATGTCACAACTAGCATAAATAAAAATTAATGATTTCCAACTGCAAGTGGTCTGCACTGTGTGCTGGTGTCTGATGAGAATCAGTGCATACTTTCGAAACCACTTTGTCAAATAAAATTTTCTATGTAAATAAAATTTTT
Source organism: Nemotelus pantherinus (assembly GCA_963978885.1). Taxonomy (NCBI): domain Eukaryota; kingdom Metazoa; phylum Arthropoda; class Insecta; order Diptera; family Stratiomyidae; genus Nemotelus; species Nemotelus pantherinus. Next base: position 214,353,641 of record OZ022264.1, read on the forward strand.
TTCAATTTTAATCATCCCGCAAAAACAATTCCAATTTGATTCGGCTTCGGAGGCTTATTCCGCAAAACGATCGAGTTTCCCGTATCAATATTATCAGCTGTGATAAGCTTTAGAGACGATATACGTTGCCTATGCTGATTTATAGACAAGAAGGGAACCATGATCACAAATCAATAACCTTTATCATTAAATCCCTTTAATTTATAACCGATCTTTTCCTTTTTTAAGCTAGATATATTTTATTTTCTTGACAGATATCGATATTTGTCCGATAGACACTGAAGAAGAGGGCAGGTTACCCTCGAAATATCGATAGACACTGAAGAAGAGGCCAGATTACCCTCGAAATATCGATATCTGTCAAGAAAATAAAATATATCTTCCTTAAAAATGGAAAAGATCGGTTTTAAATTAAAATATTTTTTTTACAAGCTGGAAAAAAAATTGGTTCACTTTAAAAACCATTAAATCCCTCCTAATCGAAAGGATGAATTATGCATTGACATTTTTTACATTTAGTTATCTTTAAAATACCTGATGATCGATTGAAGTATTGCTGGATCCTGAACTCGGTCCCTGTTGGCCCTGTGGATTAGCTTGTACAATCGGTTCAGTGTGCGTATACAACGGTAGATATTCTGACCAGTGCTCGACAAGCTGTTTTCGTCCATTTTTACCCATGCGTGTCAGTTCTCCTAGTAGAATTTGCTGAGCAGACTCACGAATTTCAATGCAGTGATGTTGCCATCGTTTGGCCATCATTTCAACTTGTGGTCTTTTAAAATTGTTGGATTCTAAAAGTAAAAAATAATAGCGTATAAAACTTATTGGCTATAGTTTCAAACCTGATGCATCAATTTTCTCTGGTAGTAAAAGACAATGATGTGTAGATAAAAGGCTCCAGCCTTGCTTTATTTGTGCCTGCTGTTGCGAAATAATTTCTTCGTGTTCTTCATCATTTGTCCAAGCTGAGCCAATTCGAGTTAATTGCCTGTAATTGTCGCATATTAATTTAATATATAGCTTTATTTTAATTTCACTTTTTACCGATGCCGCTTAGTTCTTTCTACCTCTGGAATGAATGACGCGAAATTCATTGACATCAGCGTATTTGACATGGCAACTAACGCAAGCATATGATTTGATGTTAAAGTTGTGCTCAATTCCCAATGAAGCTTGCATGTGAACAGTTGAGTAAGCTTCTGCAAACGTATTAATTCGGGAGGTGGGGCCGATTTGGAACTAACGTCGGCTGTTATTGGACCCAATGATTCTACATTGAAATCATTTTGCCAAGTTGGTAGTAAGAGCGACATATACCCTGCTTTGGATAAGACTCCAAATGACACTGGAACCTATATGTATTGTTAGCTAAGGTGATTTTAGATAGCTTGAAGATATCTCACCATTGGTTTCAATAGACCTAATTGTGATTCGCAGACTTTGTCCAAATGCGGATCCAATCCCCAGGAATGTAAAAGCGACAGCAGTAGTTGTGCTACTTCCATTACATGCGTTGCTTCCATTTTAGCCACGAGATTTTTCTTACTAGCTGCCAGATCGTTTGCATCTATAAATCCAAATAGTACAGGTCAATCTAAGGGCTGGAAGCCATTGTGAAGATTACCTTTGTTGCTATCGACAACAGTTTTAAAACTATCAACTTTTGCCTGAACCCTTTTCTCAATATTTTCTGCACCCTCTTTCATTTTTTGCAGTATTCCTTTGAAAACAGAAAAGATCGGAATATTCTCTCAGGTTATTTGACTTGCAAATTCGTGGTAATTCTATTTTCCGAAAATCTACAACAGTGATTTGATAAAATGCGAATTTTTGAAGTGCAAATTCAGCAAAATTATAAGAAAACGAACGAAATACGAATTTCTAATTTTTCCCAGTGCAATAATGAAAACTAAAGGTGCAGCAAATGAAATAATGCGAAAAGGTGAAATAAATTTCTATATTCATTTACAATAGCAAAATTTAAAACAAATGTTTAGCTTTCGTCAAGTGTCAATAAACACAACGACGATAGCTGAAAATAAGCACGGCTTTGCTTCATAAAGTTCTTTTTTCGAAATATTAATATTTTAAAAAAGTATTCGTTTTTTAGAGCTTTGATGTCTAAGAGGGAAGCTGCGAACACTAGTTTTTCTTCCCTTGCAGCATATCTGATGAAAAGATGACGATGAAATCTGAGAAGCTTATTAAAAATTTAGAGAACGTTTATGAACTTCGTTTGATACTTTCATAAAATTTGTGAAGTAGGTTTTCATTCAGCTTTCAATCCCTCATTCAATTTAAAACTGAGATCACATAAGCAAATTCCACAAGATATGCCGAAAATTGCATAAAATATTGAAAACACATTTTTTGATTATCTTAACACAAAAGTGAGATATGTTAGTAAATATAGTTAACTGTAATGCATATAATTTAGGTTAGGCTAGGTTCCGGAGCTCAGAGAGAGCAGACAGAGTCCGGAGAAGGCACACAAGAACCCAATCTAATATCCCATTACGTAGTGCACGACCTTTATTAAGTGGAGAGCCCCCGTGAGTCAGTGATGATCTGCGCAATCTCCTTCAGGTCTACCGAAGCCAGTTCGGTAGACCTGAAGCAATACGGTAAGCAAATAAGTTTAAGCCAATGAACTTCATCCTTCTTCCAGCGAGGGTTGGGCATTCACACTGGTGGTGCAGAGCTGTTTCTTCTTCCTCCTCGCATCTACACGTCCGGCAGAAATTGTAGTAAGGTTCATTAGCCATACTACATGCCTACCAAACAGACAATATCTAGTTAAGGTAGCCACTGGATAGCCACTGTTGATTTCCATAACTGTCTAACGATCGCACAGGAAGGTTTTTTCACTTGCCCGACTGAAGCCATCGCAATAACTGAAGCCATCGCAATGGCTCGGGAAACTCCACAGTACTTTCGGTAAAAGCATACCATCCTTTGCAAGTTGGTCCAGTTCACAGTTCCCCTTAATGTCCCTAAGTCTTGGCTTCAAAAACAGCTGCATCATTGAATCCCTCGACATCTCATTAAGAGACGTGCAGCATTCAAGGACTAGATTCGAGGAGCAACTTGAGCAACCGAGCAAATTAAGCAAATTGTTCTTTTGCGACCATCAGCTAGAAGGACACCCAATGAGAATTTCTCTTTCGCGTTTCAATGGACTCCCGTCAAGGGCAAAGGTTGAGAAGTTCATCGCTGCTGCCAACGTCTTTAAGCAAGTGGATTACATCAGCGACGCCAGCGCTATCATGGAATCGCCTGTACTTCGGCGAGATATCGCACGGATTAAAGGAAGATGACAGCTTGTGCTGCGTTTACTTCGACAAAAGCTGCTTTCTATATATATGTATTTGAAGATTTTCGAAACAAGTCAAGATACAGTTACATCAACGGACCTCTTCATCTGTCAGAAGCGATCACTTTTGGTGGAACTACCGGCCAATTATCATACCCCGAGTCAACAATTGGACCAGATTTTTGGACTTTTTAGTTTAAATATCACATAATTAGCACATCTCGAGAAACCAAATTAAAATGCTCGCAAAGCTATTAGTGAAGGGCCAAGCAATGGAAGCAAATCGTAGCGAAGACAAGCGCCGTAGGAGGACTGAAGATGACAATCGTCGTCAAGTTCGCATCAAGTATGAATTTTGCAACAATTTCGGACATTCCATTACTGACTGCAATAAGAAGAAGCAGACTCAACAGCAGCACCAAGTTAAGACGGAAGACAAGTAAAATCGATCCACTAGTATTAATTGCTACGGATGTGGGCGACCAGGTGTTATCGGTAGCCAGTATCCATCTTGTAGCAAAATAAAAGGGCCAGCAGCAGTAAGCTTCCGCTCTATGGTGCTTACAATAGATATGTCGTTAAGGTTAAAGTCAAAAACATATAAGCTACATTTTCATTGAAACAGCGACAAGAATAAGCGTTGCTGGTACACAGCTATAAAATCAGTAGAAATAAAGTGGCTGCGCCTTACCAAACCAAAATACCTGCGTCTCTAGGCAGATTATTAGAAGTCGAAGAAACACGTACTTTTAACAAGTGTAGGAGTTACGGTCAATGGAAATCATTCACCTAACTTTTATGATTCTTCTAGATCCAAGGGACATCCGTTCACTTTTAGTGAACTTCCGGAGAATTCAAAGGAGAAATTTGACTAAATGCAGATTTAACTCCAAGGACAAGGTTCCTCGATCAGGAACGCTGGACAAACTGCACGGAGCTTGTTTTTTGCATGGAGACGGAACTGATAAGAGATCTGTCGAATATGCGAATCGTCTTTAAGGTATGTCACCAAGTTCAGAGGACAGAGTGATCATGGCTGCCGATCATCTGCCTCTGCGATGGTGAATGTCGATAAAATCGTCAATTGTGGCCTCGCTGTCTTGGTTGGTCAACGGTTGGGGGCATCTCGTGATTGCCTTGATAAAGAAATAAAACTGTCAAGTACTACTTTCAAACAAACAGAGAAGACATCACTGTGGCCTCTATCTCTGCAGCCATACAATTTCGAAATACAACACTATCCAGATAAGATCAATGTCGTTGCAAATACACTTTCTTAGGCACGTGAAGACGTCGACTCTACGGAGTTGGCAAGCACTACTATCGCGACATGTCACACCGAACAACTAAAGATATTCGCGACGAACAATTAAGAGATCCTGAGGCGAAAAAAATAAATCATCGACAGCTTCGAGAATCGAATCACCAAACGAGGACTTTATCAGATGGACTCACAAAGGTTTCTTAATAAGCAACAGAGTACTGTACATGTAAGAGAAAGACGCAAAAGTAGTCCAGCTAGTGGCACCATCTTACGAGAGGTCGACGAACTTGGAAGCTTTTCAGAAAGCAACGGAGATGAGCGATCTCTCCGCCGTATTATCAGCAAGTACTATTGGTCCAAATTTTGTGCTTTAGTGAATACTTATATCAAAGATTGCACACCGTGCCAACGTTTCAAACCAGCAAACCTAAATCAACCCTGAATTCTGCAAACTCCTTCTGCCAGTCAGCGCATCGAAACTATATCTGATGTCCTTTTTGAGCCTCTATTCGGCACTTCAAACAAAAACAAATGGATCTGCATTGTTCTCACCAATGAATTCAATATTCACAAAAGAAAGATAGGAAATACTGAATCATTAGGAAAGTATCACACTTCAGCGTTAACGAAGAACGTTGCCAACTTATCTGTAATCATTCAGTCAATCCAACTGCTAAGGAAGAGAGGTCACTAAAATAATCTTGTACCGACTTCCACAGCAACCTAACTGCCTCCTCGTCGAGACACCTCAGACGTCATTCAGATGACATTCTAGGGACGTCACGTTTCCCAGGGAAGTGAGCCAAACCACTCATGCCCCCAGTCAAAAAAATATACAAATGAAGCAGCAGCATTTAAGCAAATAGCAGATAAGTCTAGCTTGCATAGAGATTTCTAGGATCCCTTAATAAATTATTTCAAACAAGACTTTTTTTATTGGTATATTCATAACGCTATACCTTGCATTTTATTGTAGCGAAATAGCTTTAATTCTTGTACAGCATTTTTACATGACCGAAGTATAAATGGACTATGAATTGTCGAATTGAATTGAAAATATTGCCAGAATCAAGATTAAATCTTTAAAAGCAGCTTTTTAGAAATTTAAATTTGGTGAAACGAAATTTTATTCTACGAATTTTTTATTCTTCCTTATACTATTTAGTTTGACTTTGCTACTTGAGCAAGGGGTTTGTAGTTGAGTTTTGATGATGGTGGTGATATTAATCATTATACTAGGCAAAATTCATAATGAAATGAAATCTCTGTAAATTTCAAGCCCTTCGAAGAGTGAGGAAAAATCATCCATAAAAACATCACTTGTGCCCATTCCAAAGGCTATTTATAAAGCATAAACCTTGGCGACAATGAAGGAAACTAATGAATTTAGAGCAAAATAAGAACATATATACAATCTGGAAATGAAAAAAAAACCCACGGAAATTATATTTTAAATTAAAATTATACCAAAACATTTTTTCTTATACTTCTCGGAATATGGTTGAGTTTAAGCTATGCATGGAATGCTATGTTTAAATTGAAATATACCTAAATTAAACGATTTTTGCTTAAATAAATCATCGAACTATACTGGAAAAATTGGAGCCAAATGAAGATTTAAAATCGAATCAGATTAAATCGTGCGTTAAATGGTAAAATGATTAGTTAATCAATGATATATTTACATTTTAACGCAAACTATTACTTAAATCAACTAAAAATGTGCAATAGTATCAAACTCTAACTCTAAGTCATCTAAATGTAAATGTTTAATAGAACAAACCATGTTTGTCTTTATCCTTTAGTATCTTTTCCATGTCACCAGCTTTCGTCTTAACTTTCCCAAAGAAATCTTTAAAATGATTACGTATGCAGTTAAATGTTAGTCGATTAATATATCTAAACATTCTTTGACTATCAATCATAGGCTAGCATATTTTCAATTGTATACAGTTATAGATATCATACGTAGTAAATAATGTTAGCATTTATATTCAAATATTATGTACCTGAAATCTTTTTGCCTGCATCGCCTGAAGTATGTTGTTCAGCTTGCGGAACTATAAGCCCTTGAGCCTTAAAAGAAAAAGGATCAAGGGGCTAATTAAAGTAATAGTCAGGTAGTAAAAAAATTTCGAGGAGATAAAACATGATCGGAGTGTTGAAAATTGAATCAAATCTAAAATAATGTTTTGTGCACTTCAAATTATAAATAACAGTAAACACAGAATTGAAATTAATTTTCTCAATTTGTAAAGCTTAGCAGAACGTAAGATTGTAAAAGCGTAATGAACTAAATTTCATAGAAGAGTATTATTACACTATTGTTCGTGTGCAGCGGCAATATTTTTTTGTTGTGAATCTACTTGCCAAATCGCTGTATATCTTTTTATGCTTCTTAATTCCTAAAGGGGCATTATAAAACCAAGTAAAACGACCCAAACTAACCTCCAAAGTTGTTGGGCTCATCGCAGCGTACTCCTCGCTATGAAGCTCAAATATTAAACCTTCAATATCGAAAAAAAGGATATGGCTCTCAGCATCTATAAATATTTGACATATTTTATCAAATTATATTCCAAATTTCACTAATAAACACCTTTTGGATTCGTGCGCAGTCCTTGTATTTGTAAAGGACTATTTCTGTTTTTCATCAAAAAACCATGTTCGCTGTTGTTGTGGTGATGTAATTGTTGTAGTTGGTGTATACCACGCTGGGTTGCATGTCGAATGGCAGATAAATTTCTATGTTTCAGGCCTCTGTAATTAATAAGCTTAATTTTGATTTAAATAAAAATAAATTAAAATCGGACTTACCGGAAAAGGTGAACTGCAGGATTGGCCAAACCTATGTCTGACGTCGAGCTTGCACCTACTTCCTCGCCAATATGCTCATCGCAAGCTGATAATACTTCTTCGGCAAGCATACCTAATAATAAAGTGAGATTTAGTTATGAATTAATAAGGATGGTAGAATGCATTACCATGAAGTACTCGATCTAAGTGTCCTGTCTCCATCTGCCATACGTACACAGTTCCATCGGAGCATGCTACTACTAGAAAATCATCTAATGGGCGCCATTTAATACTAACAACAGGAAACAAATGACGACTTGCTAAAGTCACGCACTTCCGCTCTTGTAAACTCAATAACGTTACCGAGTGATCCGATGCAACTGAACAAATACATTTCTGGATTCTCAACTAAAAAATGGACAGTCATAATTTTGGGTCAAAATATTTTTCAATATCGCATACACTGCACGTGCTTGGTGGAACCATAAGTTGAGTGATTTCACCAGCATGAACACAAAATCGATGCAACAAATTTCCACTATACAAATCCCATAAGCACACAGCAAAATCTACGCCTCCAGACAATAAATGTGATTTGTCGTACCTAGGATGTGCGAGGGATGGACACAGTAGGCAATTTACTCTTCCTCTGTGCCCTGGCAGCACTTGATGCCGTGGCCAATCTGCAAAATATCATATTTTTAGCAAGCATTAAAATACTAAGCTGCTTTTTACCTGGAAACTGGTGATGATTCCCGTGCAGTAACTGAAGCATCACAGTTTGTGTTGCAGGAACAATAACAATAGTTCCATCTTCCCGCCCCACTACAAGGCGACTTTGTTGTGGCAAATATATGCTTGCTGTTAACTTGATAGGTACATCACTTAACTGTCTAAGTTGATCTAAGATACCCACTGGTGGTGGATTCATAATGGCCCAAGCTTCTACTAAGCTTGTGCATATAGTTGATTTCATAACTGTAATAAATTTCGATAATTTCGGCGTACTATAATTTTACCTCAATCCCCCATACCTTGCGGAGTACTTTGAAGTGTCTGTAATCTGTTTATTTCAGACGTGGATATATCAGGAACTGTCCACAATGTTATGTAGCCCTCTGAATCACCTCGCAGAAGATGACATTCATTCTTGCCAGATATAAGAGTTGAAACCAGTTTCATAGCAGGTGGACACGACAAGGGCTGAAATTTTAACCATTCTTGCCACCATCAAACAGTAATTGAACTATAAAATACCTTTTCTCCCGGCTGAGAGAGTATACAATACAAATACGGTAGATCTCTTACTACTGAAGGCGAATGAAATTCTTTATTGTCTGGAATGCAGCTGCAAAATAAAACAGGTAAAGATCAAATAGCATGGCAGCAATCAGATACCCACTTTGCAGGAAGTTTATACAAGTAACCTTTTCCTTCATCTGACCATAAGATTACTCGATCGTTCGAGAGAAAGTCACCGCCCAGCCATCTTTCGCGTGCAGGCGATATTACGCTGCACAGTACGGTGAAGTCCCCAGCATCATAGATTTGCCAATACTTTGTACAAACTATCAACACTGTTCTTTGATTGAACAGACAGCAGTTTAACGTGATCGCATTCAAACATCGAATCTAATTAATGTAAAACCTTAATATTTCCTATTTCATTCATGTGCAGTTGGAATTCACCTGTTTGGATTCGGTTTCGTAGATCGGCTCCAAACTTTTGTTTTCGTTACCGATAAGTGTCCATACTTTCACAGCTCCTGTTGTTGTAATAGCCAGAACAACGTCATGCTTGCTTTTCGACGGTCTAAGAACCTATACCATTGACTCAATTATTGATGCACGAGCTTTTTCGGTGACAAAACTTACATGTAATGCTGAGATCCAGTCAGGCTTTTCTTTCGAACTCAAACAAAATAGCACTTGCAAACTAAATGGATCCATAACCATTATTTCAGCATAGTATCCGTTGCAAACAAGCCGAATATCATTTGACGTAGCCATATGGTACGATTGAATGTTTGTATGAACTTGAGGTAATTTCACACTTTCCATACATTTACCATCGACAAGATCCCATGTACACATTTCCCCATTTTCCGATGAGCTTACAAGGAAATTGTTCTCTTGAATGATCGACGCCCGTGAGAGGCATAAGACTGGGGCTGTGTGTCCGACTAGAAGACATCTGGGTGTCATTTGCAACGTTTCAGGATTTACTCGCCTGGAAAGAGATAAGATAAATGCTAACTAAGTCATTTTTGAAGGTCCATAAATAAAGGTCCATACATTTTAATTTTAAGCATTACAATTTCAGCATAAAGTATATGAATAAGCCGCTCATTTTTTTAGCAGCTTTTACTTATGCTTACACCAGAAAAATTCCGAAAATTTTTCAAATTAATCTGATTTAATTCGTTTTTAGTTTTCAAATCCCAATATTTTTAGAAGCAATTTTTTTAGAATAATTCAAGTGATGTTGATTTTGCTATAGCTTCGAGTAAGACAGTTTTGTGACTATGTTATTCGTTTGCCATAGAAAGCATTTTTTTCGGTGTCTACAGTTGAAATCGAGTAAATTTTGGTTAAGGAAGATGAATCGCTGGTGTCTTGCGAACCGGCCGAATTCAATTGGCCTTGGGACACTGTGAGGCCGAAAAACAATGTTTGGGTCATGAAAGTTCTGATTCTGGCGGGTATTCCGTTCAAATATTTAAATATGCAGCTGCTGAACATTTCAACGAGGATGTAAATGAACTGAATTATCAAAACTTAAGGTATGTTTGACACTTTAACAACGAAGAGCATATCTAATTTTTTTTTAATTCTAGAAATCCTAATTTCAGAGAATCCATTTTCGAGGAAAGCAGCCAGATTCTCCTACGCTTTGCAGAAACAAATGGTAATAATAGTGCCCATAGCACTAGATATATTTTAATTTCCCGACAGCCATTGATATTCGGAATTTGGAAAAGAAGAAGGAAGATTACCTTCAAAACATCGATATCTGGGAATAAATTGAGATATATCAACTTTGAAAAAAATATTAAATTTTATACTTGGTTATTTAAGTGTTTGAAACGAATCAAGTCTCAAAATTTAATTCATTTTTTCACGCTGAACACGGACTTAAATAGATGATACAATGCGACATATCGAAGCAAATGTTTATATGTAATTCATTGCTTTGATATAACCTATTAAGGAGAAGGAACGGCTAAGTATACTTTGGATAAGCTGGCGCTGAAGGACTCTGCCTTCTATAATAAGGTAGAGCAGAAATTGGCCAAAAATCTAGGAGCAAAAAAGCAGAGGTCCATTGAGGGTGGAAAACCAGTGACCAAGAGATCGAAGGATGATAGTAGTCGAATGGATGGACATCCAACAACCCTCCTATTCTAAACCGAGTAGGGTTTAGCGATGTGGCGAAGCAGCACCTAATCGTGAGACTGATTGACCATAGCAGCCCCTTGGGTCAATTATCGCTTGAGAAATGCAAGATCGTAGAGTCAAGCCTGCTCAATACGATAATTGACCGGATGGAGAAGCATCCTGAATTTACCGTGTCTCGTTCGAGCTATAAAAATATTTAGCGTCTTTTCTTGAGATCAAAATTCACTTTATGCTTCATGAACACAGCCCAGCTGTGGTGAGCTAGTAAAGCGGTACACCAGCATCCGTCGGGTGTGAACTTAAGACCGCTTCGCTGAGGCGGACGAAGATTTCTTCACGGGCATTTTTAGGACACCCTATTCCAGGGGCAACCAATTTCCTTTTTGCTTCGTTGGAGTTGTCCATCAGACTTTTCGAAAGGTCTCTTTTTGACTAGTTGAGATCACCTCCACACAAGCTGCTATATTTTACATTTTTATCTTTAAATATAATTTTCAGTTTTTTGTTTATTCTTTTATTTTTATTTTCAGTTTTTTTGTTTATAGGCAATGAAAGGACGAATAAATCATATGCGTGCCGTGGCCTAAAATTTGGCAGGGGCTAGTGGCCGAAAGAATCAAAGCATGCGATGATTTTGTCCTCGCACACATGCTGTTCGTATTATTTATAGAATTCATATCATTTTTTTATTAATACGTGTGAGCTACTACCAAATGTATATAATGTGGATTGTAGGTACGAATTATACATGACCGCTTGCATGAGTGACACGTGAATAGAACGAAAGTAATTAGAAATACAAGACTATTTCTTCGTTTAGAAGCTAAATATATTTCAATTTCCCAGCAAATGTCGATATTGATTAACCAGGTAGGGACTGAAGAAGAGCATAGATTACTCCCAGAATATCGATATATGTGCTGAAATTCGAATATATTTAGCTTTCGCTTAACATTTTTGTTCATCCATTCAGTGGCGATTGGCAAAAATTGTAGAAACGCATAATGGGGTCGATGGTCTACTCCAAGTTGTCACACTCAAGATGAACGGGAAACTTACAAAACGAATAATGACGCCGAAGATAATAAACGAAAGAAGAGGATGTTACTATCAACAACAGAGAACTCGCTAGGAACCGTGTTATTCACCATTTTAATGGTTTTTAGGTCAGCAATATCAACATCGCATAGCAGCAGCTAACATTACTCAGTTAAATGGCGGAATATACACAGAACATCATGGATCAGTAAACTTATTACGAGGAAGTTTACAAATAAAAATACAAATTCCATTCGGAGACTTATCAAAATACGAGCTTAACATGCAAACCGTAAATGAATGCATCCATCTATGTGTTCACTTGCAAAAAGCATAACAAATGAATTGGGATTTAGTCAGCCATTTAGCAGAGTTAAACCAAAAAGCAATTCAAAAAATTAATACATTACGTTTTATATGAGCCCACACTAAACGAGGCATCCTTGAGCGAATGCTTACGGCTGTGTTTGGAGCAAATGAAGAGGTAATCACTGACATTAATGACTTAAAAGAAAATCAAGATAAATTGAAATAATTGATTCACCAACAAGGAACATTTATGCTTCAGGCAACGAAAACTTTAAACACAACATCCAGTAGGATCAATAAGCAGCAAAAATGGAATAAATCAATTTAATGAATTCAGAAAGTGGTATAGTATGATAGTAGACCATAAAAAAATTAACATCCAGTTTTTGGCGACATATTAACGAACGATAAATTTTGTTCAGGAGGTCCATAATAAATATAATAGCATTTTAACAGCCTTTTATACACAGAAGGGAGTCTGGGACTGCATAAAACTGGCAGAATTTGAACCTACTATAAAGAACACGCAAGATTTATTGACAGCACAATTGGAAATTCTGCACATAACAGTAACAAAATTAAAGAAACACTGGCAAGACAATATAAATATCCGGATTCTTACCCATCATTTTTTTAAGAGTTAGTGAAGGGAACGGCAATTCCACAGTAGCAAAATTTGAATACTTTTGCTGCTTTAAGTATCAATTCTGATGTCTTTGAAATCAATTATAATGAAGAACTATACTTTGGAATTTCTGAAACCTCTGTTCTTACAGCTACAGAAATTGAAACCAAAAAATTTCTGCTGTTCCTCAAGACATTAATCGACATGAAAACCAGACCAAATTGTGAAATTAAGAAAATGTATACTGCTTACGCAATGAGCAATTGTTTTTCGCACAGATTTCGCATTCACACACTTTTTGGAAGCAGATGTTCAATGCAAATTCCTGGCTTTTCGCACAGGTATACTAAGGTTATCGAAAGACTGCACGCTTTACACCAAGGATTTTACACTAAAGGCGCAGCAAAAATATAAGGAATCCGCGATTCTAATGTATATCACACGAAAAATAGTATCATTTGACAACGTTTCAATGATATCACAAGAAATAAAAATTCTTAAAATTACACCCGTCATAAAAACAACGAATCCATTTGCTTCTTTAGTCGCCGCTCAAGAAATGACGCCTAGAGACATCGACGAGATACCATGGAAATCCTTGCGACATCAAGTAATGACAGCTATCGTATCTATTATGACACCATGTCTAATTTGTGCGACGGCAGTTATAGCGTTTTTACTTTATATATAGCAGAACAAATATTGCAGTGAACCTGGTGGCGCAACAAATACCTCAGCCTAGTATGAGGGACATGAAGTATAATAGCCAAGAGACTCTTACTGGGCGGCACATTTATTCATATCATCATGTTGTATATTCATGTACAATGCAAATGTATTCAAAATCAATGTACACACAAAGCATTTGCTCTAATTAATCATGTAAGGAGAAATATGCACAAAGTGCAACGATACGGAAATCATGTACGAAGAATAAACTAGAGCAATGTACGCAGTGTGTAATTGTGCTTACTTTACTCATCAATATAAAATATGGGTCGCACATTGAAATTAAACAAGTAAAAAATCAGGTTAGCAATGTGCGATTTTTCGATATACAAAAAAAAACAAGCATTTTATGGGTATATGTCACAAAAATTTTGTATATAAACATAGGTGATTCAATAAAAAATTCATTCAGTCTATCAGCAATAGTCAGTTTCTTTTAGAAATTTTACACCGGAACAAGCTGAAAAAAGCATACATAATTTACTGAGATGAAGGCAAATTATGTATGCTTTTATGAATGTAGTGCAAGGCACTCTTTATTCTAGCCGCGACTAATTGGATCTTGTTTACAATCTGCTGAAAAAATGTTAACTTTGAAGTTATGCTTGGTCTCCTCTAATGTTAAAAAATAGCGATGTCGTTTATTTGACAATTTCATTATCATGTTTGTTTTACTAACAATGTTAACTTGGTTTTGGTTAAAACTAATAATTTAAACAGTTCAAATATTTTTTCAGATAGTATTATGCAATAACTTCGTTTAAAATTTGAACGAAGATTGCTCCCAAAACTACATCTAATGCTAACATACATTCATACACTCCGCTAATAAACCACTGAAACCGATAAAAAATCAATTAAGACGACCTAATGAGGAGCCATGTTTGCCCGTAAGTGAAAACTTCCCATTTTTGCGTTTTCATTGAAAATAAATTTTTTGGCATTCTTACCATAAGCATATTTGTCCATCGTAGCATCCTGTGGCTAGAGTTTTTTGATCTGATGAAAGGAAAACACTGGAGACACAGTGTGTTGGAGCTGTAGGCCCCCAAAGAACCACAGGAACCACTAAATTTGTTGTCACCATGCTGATGTCTGATCGGAGTGGTTTGTGCAATTCTAATAAGTAAATTTACGTTGCACGCACAATTAAAAATAAATATTCATACTATCGAGCGATAGATAATATAGCGAAAAGCTATAACGCAGGTAATATAATTCACTGAAAACGATATTCCTTATCGATCTTCACCAAATTCTCACTGACTCTGCCAGATGTCAAAGCAATCATATGATTTTGGCAAGTACTTTATACGCAGTGTTTCGTATTTTCAGTGAGATATGGAGTGGACATGCCCATAAGATTTACATTGAAGGGGATGGTAGTAATTTTTTCGCAACTCATTGTCAAATCCAAGCATTTCCCCTCAATTTTCCGCCATTTCGACCTCATTGTCAATCTGACAAGTCCGGTGAAACACGTGAGTTGTGCAGTAATTTTGTGCGCGCCAAAATAAAAGTGACCTTTGTGAATTTCCGAATTAAGGATTCAAGGTAAAAATGTTTGAGATATGTGAAGATGTGAATAGTGATCGTATATTTGTGTATTTTTTTGCAGTGACAGACAGAGAAAAAGGCAGAAAGTGAAAATGAAGTGCGTTGTGCCAAGTTGCGAAAATCGAAGGCAGTGCAAGCCTTCCGGGATTTCTTTTCACAAGTAAGTGATCAATATAAGGTTTAAGCTTAAAATCAATCGTTGGTATCGTCTTCTCCTGTTAAAAGTAATAATTTTTCAATATTTCTAAATTTGTCAACAATTTGGTGGTCGCCATGACACTTTGTGGTCTTTCGTATCAAAGGCGGTGCAAATGTTGAGAAGTTTGGGGCAAGATGATGTAAAACTAACTTTGCCGTCAATATCTTTTAGATTTCCGAAAAACGAGCTCGAACAATGTATGTGGAAAAGCGCCTTGGGTTTACCGGAACTGCATCTAAATAAAACAGCTATGATTTGTTCGTAGCATTTTAAAACCGAGTGCTTCATTCGAATAGGTAACCGGACAGTTCTCACTGCTAATGCAGTTCCTATCGCGGTTGAAGGGAAATCATGCGTAAGTAATTATAACGTTTACCTTGAGCTTAAATTTGATTTATAAAATTGCCACTTTCAGAACATTGAAACAAGAAGAAACTCAGCTGCTGAGCTATCGGGTGCTCGTATGGAGAGCTCGGTAAGTTTTTGTTTGGATATATATTTATTATTTTTGTTTGGATATATATTCAGATTCTTTTATCGGCGCGCTAAGAACTTACTTATCTTTGCCTACAAACATTGTACTTTCACGTAAAATACTTTGTTTTAAAAGGTAGAACAATCCAAGCAAGTTAATCTAATCATTAATCCAATAAGTGCAAACTTACACAAGCTATTGAAATTGAGTTTTTCAAGCTAAACTCAACCATTTGCAAAGTATGCTCGAATTCACTTTGTCCGCCAATAACAGTGTATTGGTTTAATTTCAACAGGCTTCTCCAATCAACGACCCTACGCGAGGTGCAGCAGACATTAGTTTTGAGTTTTCTTCAGTAAGTAAAATTTAAATCATTTCAATTCGTATATATATTTATATGTGTATATATATATATGTATATATATATATATATATATATATATATATATATATATATATATATATATATATATATATATATATATATATATATATACATATATATATATATATATATATATATATATATATATATATATATATATATATATATGTATATATATATATATATATATATATATATATATATATATATATTTATATATATAAATATATATATGTATATATATATATATATATATATATATATATTTAGCATTTGCAAAGTATGGTTGAATTCATATTGTCCGCAAATAACAGTGGTTTATTTCATTTTCACAGGCTTATCCTATCAACGACCCTGTGTCAGGATGCGTGTGTCGCTAGCTCGTGCATTGTACATGGAACCCACTTTGCTCATGCTGGATGAACCTACTAATCACTTGGATTTGAACGCTGTAATTTGGCTTGATAAGTATGTTTTTGCAGAAGAAGAAAATCATTAAACTAATTGTTTATACCAATTTAGCTACTTGCAAGGCTGGAAAAAAACTTTACTCATCGTTTCTCACGATCAAAGTTTCTTGGATAATGTTTGTAACGAAATCATTCATTTAGATACCAAGAAATTATACTACTACAAAGGAAACTACTCCATGTTTAAAAAAATGTATGTTCAAAAACGGAAAGAAATGATTAAGGAGTATGAAAAACAAGAGAAGAGACTGACAGAATTGAAGGCTCATGGGCAATCGAAAAAAGCGGCGGTAAGTGGACGCTTCCAAGTAACAGTGTTTTTCGTCCCGAATATATGAAATCTACTTTAAAGGGATGTTTATATGATAACTTGCAATCACTTACTCCTATTTTAGGAAAAGAAACAAAAGGAAGCTATTATGCGAAAACAGGAGAAAAACAAGGGTAAGGCAACGAAGAATGAAGAGAATGAAGGTCCAACAGAGCTACTGGCTCGACCAAAGGAATACATCGTGAAATTCCGGTTTCCAGAACCATCGCAATTGCAACCTCCGATCTTGGGCTTACACGGTAAGGCATCTACAGCAGACACAAAATTAAACCCTCCCACAAACACTACTTTACAGGTGTTTACTTCAATTTTCCGGGTCAACCGTCTCTATTCATCAATTGCGAATTTGGTATCGACTTGAGCAGTCGCGTGGCTATTGTTGGTCCCAACGGTGTTGGGAAATCAACGTTTTTGAAGCTACTTGTTGGAGATTTGGAGCCGGTTAAAGGTGAAGTTAGGAAAAATCATCGTTTGAGAATTGGACGTTTCGACCAGCATTCCGGTGAGCATTTGACTGCGGAAGAGACTCCTGCCGAGTACCTGCAGCGGCTATTCGATTTGCAGCACGAGAAGGCACGGAAGGCTCTTGGATCGTTCAGTCTGGCCAGTCATGCTCATATAATGAAAATGAAGGATTTGTCTGGTGGACAAAAAGCAAGAGTAGCGCTGGCCGAGCTGTGTCTGAGTGGACCAGATGTGTTAATTCTGGTAAGCAATCCGGCATCTTGAAAAAACTTTTCTTGTGACATTATGTTCCTTCCTAGGACGAACCTACAAATAATTTAGATATTGAATCAATTGACGCCTTAGAAGAAGCTATAAACGAATACGAAGGCGGTGTAGTGATCGTTTCTCACGATGAACGATTAATTCGCGAAACAAACTGTTCGCTATACGTAATCGAAGACCAAACTATTAACGAGGTAAGGAAAACCGCCATCAACACTTTAAGTGAAACTGACGAAATTTATTTTGATATTCAGATCGATGGCCATTTCGACGATTATCGCAAGGAAGTTTTAGATAGCCTGGGTGAGGTAGTGAACAATCCAAGTGTTGTTGCCAATGCTGCGGTTCTGCAATAATTTCGACTTTCAATTGATTTAGTAGAACAATAAATAAAAATTTCCATAAAATCGGGATAGCTGTACAGAAGCAAGATATAATTAAAATATGTTAAAGTTTTTGTATTTTTGATCCATTGTTTCCAAATTGAAAAATAAATTATTAATTTATTTTATGTCTGTGATTGGGGCACATAGGAGTGTTCGGTCAGAGCTTTTTTTTTGGAATGTCCGTGTTCTGCCGCCAAAGCGCAGTTTCGCCGAAGTATCCTTCGAGTCGACATAGCTACCACCTCGGCACTTACCTGAAATCAAGTTATATCGATACAAGCGTCCCTAATGTTTCCGATTTCGCGATCGAGCACCACGAGGATTCACCACAGAGTATTACTTGCATTTTATCAACAGCATACGTGGCTGGTGACGATCGTTTAAATTCCATGAAAGCGTACTGAAGGGATGTTTAATATGCCTGACATTTGGTCCGAATTACAATACATAAGACACTATGATCTATAGCATGAAAAGTGAAGATGAGCTTAGGGAGTGACAGTACATTACTCATGTCAGGATGGCATTCCAATTCGTTCTGAGAAAATGCTGGATTTGGAGATATCATGGAGATATCCCTGAGAAGAGTGAGATATAAGAAAATGAAAACAGCCGCAAAAAATAGTGTAAAAATGGAGTCGCTCAGGAAACAATTCATAAAAATTTTGTGGATTTTTTAAAATTCTTTTTGATATATTTTTTTATGTTTCACATTCCCTAAGGACTACTTAAACTATTATTTCGTATTTCCTATTCGTTCCGACATTACATTGCGCTTGTCCCTGCCTTTGGGCCATGGACATTATTCGGTCAATCAACATTGTGCTCCAATTACAAGAGGAAGACTCAAGCAGAAACAATTGTTGAGTTAAGAATCATTTAATACTAGGTCGCTGACGAAATAAATTAAAGTAAAAATCTCTATAGTAAAATTACTGGACTAATTCTAAACCGTTAATATATTTTATGCTTTTCGTTTGAACGAATGTTTCTACTCGTCAGATCTAGGAGTTTTTGAAATGATCGGGCTGTGCCGCCAAAACGTAGTTGGCCAGATTCTTTTTTCTCGCCAAAACCACCCCCGAGTCTACGTGGTTTCCAACCTTTCATCAACCTGAAAGCAAACTAATATTAGCAACGCCAACACTTGTTTTGTTTTCGAACCTTTCTCGTTCAGACTCCACGATAATTCGAGATTCATCAAAGAACATTTCCTGCATTTCTTCTACAGTGTACTTATATATATATATATATATATATATATATATATATATATATTTATATATATATATGTATATATATATATATATATATATATATGTATATATATATATATATATATATATATATATATATATATTTATATACATATATATGTATATATGTATATAAACAGGACGAGAGCCGTAATTTCGCCAAAGCCGTGTCCCAAGTCCGGTTGTAAAAGAAAGAGGGAGGCTCTTGTTCGGTACAGTGTTTTAATTCGTTTATAAGAGAAAATATGATTTGCGGTACTGATCGCTTCACCCTGATAACTACAAAGTAAATATCCATTAAACTCAGACCATAAAAAATTACTTGCGCTCTCAGTTATATTTGCTATATCAGTTTGCTTAAGGAAATTCTCCAACTATAATACATTTGCTTTATTTAATATACTTCAGTGAAATACCTAACTATTTATGTGATAATCACTTTTTTTTAAAAAATTTCCATGTATGGTACAATTGAGTGTTTTGCAGATATGAATATTATTGTTTTGCATATATGTAAGTATTCGCATATATGTATACAATGACTCCACTTTCCTGCGATACACCATTACCTGCACTATATTTTCTTTGCCATATAATATTTGAAGCAACGATTGTATTTCTTTATGGAAATCTAAGCTAAAATAAGTTGCTGCAATTAATATATACCAATCGAATTTTTCAATAGACAGTAAATATTTCGAAATGCCGCGCCTTTTCCTATGCCCCCACAAGAAAATGAAAAATAGAAATCTCATACGTCTTTGGTTTGCCCATTCGCAATCGGTCGCGCGGGCTATTGGTGGAAAGTTATACCGTCCGTGTCCAGGGGCGCGTATTTTATCAACACTCAACAATTGTCTGTCATTCGCTGAAATGAAGAGAAAAGAGAATGCGATGACACAACACAACCAACGGAATATAGTACACTATCGTTGAAAAGTAGATTTCAGATAGTACGCTGGGTCTACGATAATAAGCTTTCAATGTGGATGCCAAAGCTCAGAAAACAGAGCAAGAAATAAATCTTGCAACGTTAATATTTTTATCACCGCAATAAGGATTCAATTTATGTATGATTCCTTTCTGGGTGGATTTTTGTTGTAAAAAGTTCCTTTTTTGTTGGCTGAATCAAATAAATTTCACGCTAAAAGCTCAGTTTCTACAATGGTTTTCATCACAGACAACAAGAAGCTGTTTCTGAACAGAGATGTCACTAAACGTCCTTCGTGAGCTTTAGCGCAACTAGCCCCATTCTGCCCACTTGTCATACTTGTCATTGTATATGCAGCCGTGCAACCAAGGCGATTTGCAATCAGAGAACTCTACGATCTAGGTTATGACGGTTCATCATTTGACATTTATAGTTTTGATAAAAAAATAACTCTAAATTCCTATTAGTTCTGCGTTAGCCATGTTTTCCGCTAATTCCCATAATCAGGTAGGTGGTCTAAAGTGTTTTCGAGTACGGAAGTGCAAATATAATTTAATGAATTTCGTAACCCACAGTTCATATTTCATCTGAGCTTCCTTAGTCCGAAGCGTAACAATTATGCATTGAAAAAAGCCAAATGTCACCGCAGTCAACAGAATCAGCTGCATACAAGACAAACGACACATTTCGCATCAGATTTCTGCTTGCACACGAAGAGGCTCACCGATGAGATATTTTCGAGCCTAAAGGTGTTGTCTGCAAGGAGTCTGTCCACTGTCCTGACACACAATGCACTAAGTAAAGATTTCGTAGTGACAGGACGTCTAGCCAAAAGTGCTCCAACTATTTCACAATCTGAAACTTACACAAAAACTCCTTACTATACTAGCTACGTGTCGGGAAAGTCATTCAACGATAACAAGGCCGAGTTAATGCAGCCGCCCACGTCTACAAGGCATCAAAGGTCACATGCTGCATTCTTGAAAAACACCTTGCAAAGCTTCTACGTGTCATACCCTGCCTTCTGGTAAATGTATTATTTATGAAAGTGTATATGGAACTGACGCTGAGTTTCTTGCAGCTCCCAGCAAATTCGTTCCTTCAAAACTGAAAGATCACGAGATGCGGAACTTAAAAGGAACCCTACATTGGCCGTAAGGATTAAGGATATGTTCGGTAAGCTCATTAAATGTTTTGTTTTCTTCCCCTTGTCATATGATTCAAGTTACATAAACATGTGGCACTTTGCCAAGGCCGGTGAGAGCGGTCTTTGTTTCCTTACGAAGTAGTAAATATTTTACATTAGCTGCAGAAGTATGATCTTATTCGTTTATCGTAGACATAATTTTTTAGGATACAGTTGATTATATTTGACTTGTGGAGGTATTCTTGTATGCGTAGAATCCAAACGGATTCGACAGTGATATCGACATGATATTCGACAGTTTTGCGAATCGTTCTTGGAATTTTACTAAGTATTTCTAACCTCTTCACTCTCTTTTTTAAAGAGTGATATGAAGATAAAATTTAAATAGATTACTTAAAACAGATTTGTATCCAATCTCAGTTTGAAAAAAGATTTTTGGATATGCGTAAATGATTTTTGGATATGCGTAAATGAGTAGCTCATGAGGTTATAAGCCATTCATGAACTCAGTTGTGGTTGTTAGGGCCTAGAACTTGGATATGAGGATTGAACTATGGGGTTGGGATGTTCTATTCCAAACATAACTTTCACTCTCTGGTTAAGGTCATTATTTCGATAATATTGGAAATTGATCCTGTAGAGAAGGTGATTCGAAGGATGAAACGTGTAATTATCGCCAGTTTCTCAAGGTTACCCAGATGTTGCCCAACGATATAGGGGGATCGTATTTATCTATTTATTTAAAACCCATTAAACAGAACAATCCCAATAACAAATACAATATAGAAGTTACGTTAAATTAACAAAATCGAGTTTTTCAAATGGGTCAAATGGTATTATTTTCATTCTCCTGTGCCCATAATGCTTGGCAGTATTATGGGCACAGGAGAATGAAAATAATCGAGAGTACGAGTAAAGGGAACATGAAAAAGTACATGACTTCTTACCGAACGATCAGGCACACGCAAGAAGTGTGACAAGCAAATTTTAGAAGAAAGTAAACCTTGATACAATTTGTAAAGAAGACAATCATCAAGGAATGCTCTGCGAGCAGCGCAGAACGCAACTAGCTACCTCCGATACTTTAGATGTGATAGTAGAAACATGCAAATCAAATGTTAAAAATTGGATAAAAAATGATGCCAATCTCCTTAAATTGGTCTGCAGGGTGCAAAAGACTACTAGTTAAAAAGTAGTAAAAAACTTGTTAGGAAAAGATATCAAGAAACACTAGGAAACATTAAGTGCAAGGGATTTCGCAGAGTACCAGTCATTTAAAACTAAAAGTTCAAATTGTAAATAACTAATCATTATGTGAAGCTCAGCATAAAATATCTTAAGATCATCAGCATATAATAGAAAATTAAAATGAAGTTGTAAGGAAGAACACTGATAAAGTGAAAAGAAAATAGCCGAAAATGAAGCGTTGAGAAACGCCAAAAGTAGGAGAGAAAAGGGAGAAAGGAGAGCCTTTAAAAACAACACGACTGATGCGATCATTGATCTAGGAAGAAAACCAGAAGCTAATTGTACTGGGAACACTGAGACTACATACCCTTTCTAACGACACAGCAGTTTACGCTGTCAAATGTTTTCACGAAGTCAGTTTCAGTCATCTTAATCCAAGAACTATGGGCTACTAATAAGCGGGTTTACGGGTTACGCACCAATGGCTTACAGAAACCTCGTGTCTGTATTCTTGTTAAGAAAATCATTAACGTCCTTATCCTTTGCAATTTCTGTGGCAAGGACAACATGGCTGTTGCAGCGCAAACCGATCAAAGATCTCGCTATGATTCTTGCTACATGGCACACGATCATCCCACTTGCCCAGCCTGCACCTTTAAGGGTGTTGTGGCTGAGGCGACAAGCGTTCGCCAGTCTCTTATTCTGAGAACTGACTCTAATGCTTATAATGAAGTGTGGGGCAGGTCCAAGGAGAGGCACTTTTTAATTTTCATTTTAATTTAATGTCTTCCTGACCAACAACCTATTCATCGTCAATACTGACAGCGAACTGACCTTACGCACCTCAAATCGTAGAGAGGTTCTAGGCATTACCCTAGCCAGTGGACGCCACTCGTATCTTCTCCGCGGCTGCAGGGTTTTACAGGATTGTCCATTCTCTGATCATAGGTACATATCGTTCAACGTGGCTGGCCGCAGCTCTGCTGAGCATGTAGCCTTTATTAACAGAAAGAGGACGGTCTGATCCTCACTGGAAACTGCTCCAAGGAGTATCGACTGCTCCCATGAACTGGATCAGGCGGTTGACATCCTTAATAGTGCTCGCAAATCCGCATCTAGGGCAGAGTGTAACCCACCCACAGCCAGAAGTACCCTAAGTCCCTATGGTGGAATATGAAGCTCACCACCCTGCCAAGAGAATGCAGAAAGGAGTTCAACAGAATGAATGGTTGCTGTGTATATCGAAGCTGAAAGCTTTTAAGTAGTACGCAACGCAAAAAGATCCTCGTGGAGAGTCTCAGTGAGACAAACCGGCTTCGTAAACTTTTAAGCTCAACCCGGGCGCCTGTAGGGTGCATCATGGACGCTGATGCCATTTAAACTAGTTCGAGCGCAGACAATATAAACGTACTCGTATTGATAGTTTGCGAGAAATTATTGTCCTGATCTAGAAGCGGCACCTCAAACGAAGCAGGCCATCAGCTTAATACCGTAACCAAGGGTTTCCAACTCTCATTAACTCGTTCAAATCGTTTAAATATCCGTTTGAGCCGATTTCCGATATCCGTATCACGGGAGACATATATCAGATCTGCTATTTCTGCGATTTGTTTTTTGGTCTTGGTCGAAATTTCTTTCGTCAAAAAATACCAACATATTCTGACCTTCAGAGAACTTAAGCTTGTTCAATAGACGTTCTACTCGGATTTTTATTCAGGACTCGATTTTAATTTACAGTTGGCGGTAGTAACCAAAAAACGGATTCTCCTATCCTATCCGGAAACCCTTCACAACACGAGTCACTAAACCGAATACTACAGCAAATGGACGACAATAGTATAAATCAGGATAATGTAACTAAAAAATCAATTAAATTTTCAATCGTTCACTAAATTTTCGTAATTTTTAGAAAAACCGAATTAAAATTGCTTTTGCCGAAGGCTATTTGGCGGCATCGAATCCAGAAAATGCACAAAAGTCAGGAAAGGCGATGAAGTATCTCAAGGTAAAAATACAGATGTAATTAGTGTATGTTTTTGAGCAAATCTTTAAATGCAGGTTTTCCATCAGTTATTAGTCATTGTTGTGTTTCTGGGTATTTTCGTGAGCCTCTTTGCATCTTCAAGTGGATCGGTTTTCAGGTAAGTTTACTATTTGTTGTTTATGATCCGAATAGCAGTAAACAAAATAATTCACTTGAGATCATGTTTTAGGATTCAACTGGGTAACCAAGTCGAAGTAGATCCGGAAGAAATTAGTGTGACATTTGAGGATGTCAAAGGCTGCGACGAAGCCAAACAAGAATTGAAAGAAGTAGTTGAGTTTCTGAAAAATCCAGACAAGTTTTCAAATCTTGGTGGCAAACTGCCGAAAGGTGTTCTTCTCGTTGGACCTCCTGGAACAGGCAAAACTCTACTGGCTCGCGCTGTGGCTGGAGAAGCCGCTGTTCCCTTTTTCCATGCAGCTGGGCCAGAATTCGATGAAGTTCTAGTCGGGCAAGGTGCCCGAAGGGTTCGGGATCTTTTCAGTGCGTTGCTAGGCTTTTTAATTTATGGCTTTACAATTATTCATCTTTTAACCGTATTGCAGAAGCGGCCAAGGAAAAAGCACCATGCGTGATCTTCATTGATGAAATCGATTCAGTGGGGGCGAAACGAACTAATTCTGTGCTGCATCCATATGCAAACCAAACCATCAATCAGCTACTATCCGAAATGGATGGTTTCCATCAGAACGAAGGAGTTATTGTTTTAGGAGCAACAAACCGACGAGATGATTTAGACCAAGCCCTGTTAAGACCCGGTCGCTTCGACGTTGAGGTAAATCGTAAAAATCGGTTTTCAGTGCGGTTTGCCACGGATGTTTTTTTTTCTAGGTGGTTGTCCCGACACCAGACTTTTCCGGACGTAAGGAAATATTACATTTATATTTAGCAAAAGTCTTACACGATGACATTGACATTGATATGTTGGCGAGGGGAACTACTGGCTTCACAGGAGCTGACTTGGAAAACATGGTTAATCAGGCCGCTCTTAGGTAATGTATTACATTTTTTTCTTTGCTGGTGCTTCCTATAACATAACAAGTAACAAACATTAAATATATGTAAAGGGCTGCAATCGATGGAGCGGACAATGTCACAATGAAGCATTTAGAAGCAGCAAGAGACAAAGTACTGATGGGACCTGAAAGAAAGTCTCGTTTACCGGACGAAGAAGCAAACAAAATCACCGCGTATCATGAAGGTGGACATGCTATCGTGGCATATTTTACGAAAGAAGCACATCCACTGCACAAAGTGACAATCATGCCAAGAGGCCCGTCTCTCGGTCATACTGCATATATTCCTGAAAAGGAAAGATATCATGTGACAAAGGCACAGCTTCTGGCTATGATGGATACAATGATGGGTGGACGTGCAGCAGAAGAACTTATTTTCGGAACTGAAAAAATTACATCGGGTATGTTAATTTATTTATGACGTAAAATAATTATTACGTTTATCTTTGATTTGATTGCCAGGTGCAAGCAGTGACTTAAAACAAGCAACATCAATCGCTTCACATATGGTTAAAGACTGGGGCATGTCGGAACGTGTGGGCTTGCGAACTATCGAAGGAGCAAAAGGCCTGATGCCAAGCGAAAGTTTAGGACCAAATACGATTGAAGTTGTCGATGCAGAAATCAAGAAAATTCTTAGTGATAGTTACGAACGAGCCAAGGCGATTTTAAAAACCCACGCAAAAGAACACAAAGCTTTAGCAGAGGCATTACTTAAGTACGAAACATTAGACGCTGAAGATATTAAAGCAATAATGTCAGGGGAGAGAAAATCTAGTGATGCATATGCTTCATAGAAGATAAGTTTTAGCGATTAGAAATAATATTGTAAACAGCTTGTAAAAGTTTCGGGATAACTTTGTGCAAAACAAGGTATCCGAAATCGTATAAATTGAAAGTAAAATAAAATTGAAAATAACTAATGCCTACATCTGCTAAATGAAAAACTGACTTTTGTCTCTTTAGACGTTTTTTTTGGTAACTTTTTGGATGTACTTTGCCGAATAAGATTAGGTAGAGTAACGGCGTCTAGCGTGTGCGGCGTCTAGCGTGTGCGGCTCGAATCCAACTATGGTCATACACCGCGCTTCGAGTTCCTGCCCCCTCTAGCTTTCATCCATTGGCTCGACAGTATTCTTCAAAGGAGCTAGGATGAAGGATACATCGGAGCCAGTTCAATACTCTATTTATGGGTCCTCTATTTATCTTTCATGTACTTATTTTCTGATATCACAAATATAAGCTATTTAAGCTAATAGGTAGCAAGGATTCATTCTACGATAGTATTCAGCTTGTTTAGGCTCAAATCGCAATTGAAGCCAACTCTTTATATACCTATTGAAAAATTGCTGTTAGCTTGCTAATCGGATTAGATCAGTTAAAAGTTCATAGATGAGTACCATTTGTAAATGGTGCATCGATATTTATGATCTTGCTTCCAGTGCGACCTTAAGAACGTTTATAGGATTTTCGTGATTGCTGTTTTAAGTTTAAAAATAATTTTCATTCACGTGCAAACAGTTTGCTTAGTTTTCTTTGAAATGAGTTTAACATTCTCTTGTGAAGTCAAACTGATCACCTGCCTCTGCTCGACAATCAAATTCAAAGTGTGGCGATGATCTCTGCTCATAGATTAACTCAACTTGGCCTATGGGTGGGAAATAGCGATATGGAGCACTGTTCTGTTAGAGAATCGATACGTGAGATCTTTCCGATTCTCACGATATCTTCGAACGTTCGAGTGCCGTAACTCGATTTCGGGAATAGATACGAAGAAATGTTTTGAGCAGTAGCTGGTATCTATCTACGTTCACCGAATGACAATTGGGCTTCTTCCCTCGGAGAGCATGTTTGTTTTTCAATAATAAATATTCGCAATCTTGAGAGCTGCCTGCTGGGTTATTAAAGACAAGTGGAAGGAATCGTATGTCTATTCGCAGTGACAGTGAAACTGCTCTGCTGGCGCAACGTAGAAAATTGGCCAAGAGTGCAGGGTACGATTCAACTATGTCGCCGGCTTCAATAAGATGATCTGCTCTAGGTATCGGGTCACTGTGGTGTTGAAGGACAGGAAATTGCTGAAGCCATTAAGAAGCATTGTTCGGCGCTTACACTACAGATCCCTGAACTCGCGTTGGCGTGACGGCCGAATGTGCATTTCCTTTTTTCCGAACCTGGATAATTAATGCCTACAAAGAGCTGTGGATGTCTTCTGATGTGGCCATGTACACTAAGGTTTTCCTAACCGAGCAAATGCGAAATTCTTACTGAACAGGAGCAGGAAGGTTTTCAGAGCCATGACAAGCATACTACCTGGACACAACTGCCTAGGAGGACACATGTACCGAATAGGTGTTACATGGAATGGTCTTTGTCCATCCTGGCGAGAAGAGACCGACTCTTTGGAGCATTTCCTCTGTAAATGCTAATGGTCGCGCGTCTCAGATATCAATATTTCGACTGAGATGTGGCGCTTATGTAGAAGATAGCCCCTGTTTCACCTATCATTGATCCTGTGGTATGAGTCCAATGGGTCTTTTGGCCGGAGTGCTTAGAGAACCCAGGCGCCTCTCCCCGAAAACACACATATATAAATTATAGAATTATATGACTAGACAATTATTTTGTTGTATTTCTGTATCTTTCAGCAAAGCATATCCTGTTTGTAGCAGTATGATATGTTTAAGGACCTAATGTATCTCACTGAACGTCCGTTTTTGAATGGATTTGATCTTTTAAAGAAAAGTAGAGTAAAGCTGGTAGAGAGCTTCATTCACAAATTTACAATATATGTATGCGAGTGCAGAGTGATTAGTTCCATGACTCATTTTACCCCTGATTAACTCAGGTACCCATTCAGAGCTAGGTGAACTCAATGCTCGGAGCGCGGTCCCTCGTCCTACAAACCCGGGATCCCACCTATAGTCGGCTACTTAAGCTGCTCTGATGAAACCTGACGTTATAGTGAACAAAGTTGGGGCAGTCTTTCATAACATGTTACTAAGAACGGAAGAAGAAGATTAATAAGATCACACGTTAATCAAATGCGAATAAATTATATTTCAGCAGTTAATAACTTGTCGAATTTGTGGGATATGTTCATTGTAATAAGCAAACCAGACATAGGAATAATCCTGTTGATATGAATCTGAATAGCAATTTGCAGCGGGAACAAAGTGATAAAACATTCTCCGACCTAAAGCCAAAGTGTGAAGTTATTGACTCATCATCAACGAGCAGTGAAGTAAATTATAGCGTTTATTCAAATTAAAGTATCATTAGTTATATTCACACATACATTTAAAGTATCATTAGTTATTTGTAGAAAAAAGTTTAGATGATACATCGAAAAGTCATTTATGAATATTTTAAATTAAACTAATCACTTGAGTTTTACTTTATCAACAGCAATTTCCGTTCATAATAAACACATTTTTGTTTAGCGCCAGTAACCAGAACCACCACCACCTCCGCCGCCACGATTGTAGTTTGATCGACCTCGGCCGCTACCTTGTCCGCCTTGACGATTATCATTTTGGCCATCTCCATAATTCCCCCCGTGATTATTATTATATTGATTTCCCCGTTGGTTATCGCCTTGTCCACCTTTAAATATTGAGCATTGAATGTATGGGTTTTATTAACATGAAAGATATTATACCTCTTTGCGACCAGCCGCCTTGGACGCGATTTCCACCTCCGCCGTAACCTCCTTGATTATTCCCACCTCCACCGTAACCGCCTTGACTATTCCCACCTCCGCCGTAACCTCCTTGACTATTTCCACCGCCACCGTAACCACCACCTTGATTACTGTATTGCTGCCTTTGATCGTACTGTTGGCCTTGGTCAAACTGCGAGCGTTGATCGTATTGTTGTCTCTGGTTGTTACCAAACTGCTGGTTCTGATTGTACTGATCTTGTCGCTGATTAAAATTGTTACCTTGACTTCTTTGCTGCTGTGGTTGGTTCCAGCTTCCGCCACCCTGTTGAGTGAGAAAATCTTAGTTTTGCGAATGAATAAAGTGCTAAAGGTTGTTAAATTCACCTTTTTTCACAAAACAATTTAACATGTTTGCCAATGTATTTAACACTTATGAAATTATAATTTTGAATAACTCCAATTGTAGCCGATGAACATAGCAAACATTAAGAAACGATGAACATGTAATGTTTATGTAAAACAACAGTATGGACTTACACTATACCAAATCCGTATTTGTACACCCCATTAAATTTCAGAAAAAAAATAGCACTGGAACAGTTAGCTATGGCATGGTAAAATGTATATTTGATTCGGGCGAAACCAAAACACTTTATTTTTAACATAAATATGCACAAAATAATCCATATTTTCCATGAAAGTAAATTTTCATTTGTTTTACGACACCAAATTCGTATTCGTATATTGCTAAGGAGATAACTCAACAAATGAGGAGTTTACCGTTTGTTTTTGTTTTTCTGTAAATGCCGAAAATGGTGTATAAAATACTGAACCAGTTGTGATCAAAAATTCGGCACCAAAACAAATAATATTGCAGTTTCAAAATGAATCGGAAATCATCTGAGTTTTCAAATGAGGAAAAAAGAATTATTATATATTTGAGGCAACAAGGATATTCCGTAAGTAAAACAGGAGGTATTCTTAAAAGGACATACTATATGGTGGTTGAAAAGTATAAAAATTAGCTTCGAATAGAAAAACAGCCGAGGAACAAAAATCGATCTTTGATAACCAGACCGCACAGTTCATTTATCTTGCGGCAGGCAGACAGACAGGATCCAATTCTAAGTGGAAAAAAGCTTTCTCAACTGCTGCAAATACATTTCAAAATCAATGTTGCACCAAAAATATGACTACTACTATTTAAAAATATATCAAAATGAACACGAATTAAACGACAATATTTACACAAAACAAAATACAATAAAAATGAAGAAAACATTCACATTTTCCTGAACGTCGTGCTACCGTTGTTCGAAATCTTTCTATTAATTACTGCATTCTATATAAAACACTATTCGAACAGGGTAGTTACTATGATGATTAAATTTAACACTTAAAATATTCAAACAAATATTATTTTTCATGCATTCAAATATTCCGAATTCGTTTTTAATGAGTTTTATTTCTGTCTCAATATTGACCAGTAAATTTACTTTCATTTCTATTGTCTGAAGCCGTACACAATGATGTGTAACTTTTCAGGTAACGATTCCACAATTGAAAATGATTTTTTTTGTACGAAAGGGCTCTATCCTGACTCTGCTCACAACTCGCTATTTCATTCAACAAACAATTTCGCTTATTCTCTATTCTGCCCTACTAAGCGCAAAAGCGGTATCTAAAAAAAATCGAAAATCTGATTTTTATAGCATTAGAAAGCTTAAAACAATACGCATCTAATGAACTAAGCCTTTTAATGGTATCTTATTTTAAACATATGGAAAACACCTTAAGAAAATTTTCTAAATCTAAGTACCCGATGTATCCATGATTCATATACTGTTCACCGAGAAAAGTGGAGTAAGGAGAATCCTCCACCAGCTCCAAACGAACCCAGTTCTTCGTCGCTTATTTCAGTTTTACCTTCAATTACTAAGGAAATTAGAGGTATATCAATATTACTACTTTTACAAAACTTCAATCATCTCGAAACTCGCTTTCATTGAGATACCGCTTTTGCGCTTAGTAGGGCAGTATTGATATTGCCTACCAACTTTAGCACTGTATTCTGATCAGCCTATTCAAACCTTCGTCAAAGCGGTTAATCGCAGAAAGAGGATCCAGTTCGCGAAAAACTATTTGAAACAGTAAGATATGGGCTTCTGAGAAAAGTTAATCTTGTCCAACGAGTCATTATATATTATAACTGTTGCGTTTGGATTCGGCAGGAACGAAATAGGAGCGTTCACCGAAAAACCGACTGGCCTACATTTAAGCACGGCGCGGGTTCTATAATGGTTTGGGATAGTAATGCGTAATTGCGGAATATTTGATTCGATTGTTTCGATTGTTAAAATATCTCGATCGTTTGAAGTTGGACTCGATTATTGAATCATTGGTGATGTGCAATCGAGGGAATCGAAAAAGACATCTAACCATCGTAGCAATCAAACTAAACATCTCTCAATCGACCATTCGGTCGGTGAAGTAATCGACAATCGGTTATCGGCCATCGAGTCTAAGCCATAAAGCACGTTCCGTTGGTTTAGTCAATGGCGAAATATTTAAATATTTCGAAAACAGTATGATGAATTTCGGCAGTCGTTGTGATTTTCAAAGAAAATTAGTAAATAAATTGCTCAAAAATAATATATATTGAAATTTAAAATTTTGTAATTATAATACATCAGCAAAAAAATCGGAGTGCGAGTGATATCGCTCGAGCAGAAATTTTTCAGTTGGATTGCTGCGTATACGGAATAAATCCATGTTAAGTTCAAATCAAGGTACCTTGATTTGAACTTTGCGGCAGTGGCCATTCCGGATAATTTTCAGGTACCCCTTTGTTTCTATGGAAAAAAATATTTTGACACAAGCAAGTATGTAGAATGAAAACTGATAATGATTTATGCTTAGTTATGATAAGGCTTTGAAAATTCCTAATCCTATGTGGACGCAGAGTGCCTAAAACTGAACCAATATCTTTGATTTGCGATAACTTCTGACAATGGTCTGATGATTAAGAAATTTACAGAACACATTGACTTTTATCAGAATCAAGCGCCCTATTTTTGATGAATACGCAGACAACTACAGCAAGAACCTGACAAAAATTCTTTAAATAGTCTTGTCTCCTGAAAATTCGTAGCTTTTCAGAAAATAAGGCGAATGATTTATAAATTTAATGCGTTGTCTATTCTTTTAGTCCGAAATTCTTAAAATTCGAAGTCACATAAAAAGGGTTACCCTGTGCCAAATTACCCATTTTTCAGCACTAGAAATTTTCAATCATCAGATCAAACTGAAGTTCACAAGATGTATTTATTTTACTTAGGAGCTGGGCTGATAGAAGTTATTTGAAAATGTGGGCAACCTTGTGGCTGTAGTGCCATCTTAAAATATGCTCAATAAAAAGATAGCTAGAGCTTTGGTTGCAAAATGAGGGCAGGACTGTCAACTGCAATGATTTTGGACATTTTCGCAGCTATACCAATAACTGAGCATACGTAAAATATCTTTAAATTTTGTAAAAAGTGTAGGAGCCCTAAAAATTAAATGGAAGTTGAATTTCGAGAATGAGCTGATCTAAATGTGAAGCAAGTTTACGGCAACCACTGGTAAGTGTACTGTAAGTAAGCAAGTTTACTGGCAGAAAGGGGCATTTTTTATTATTTTTGCACCATGAGATGTTCCCAACACCTTATAATTTAAGCATGCATTTTATTCGAAAGATTAATTTCTTCTTTACAAGCTAGATACGTTTCAATTTCCTGACAGATATCGAAATTTTGAGGGTTATTTGCCCTCTTTGCCAAGGTCTATTGGTCAAACTAATAGTTTGATAAGTCGAATCTGATATATCCTGATTTTCACATTGAATCAGTCAGCCAATAAAAAAAAATCCTTTACATTTTGTGTATTTGGCACTTTAGACAACAAAACATTTATTGACCATCAAGGTTTGGCTGCGAGCTACAGCATTGTTTTGATCTTAACTACACTACTGGACATGGCAATAGCTTTAGCTACCCCCAAAGCTACACATTCTCTTTCCGATATAAATCAATCTTCATTAATCGAGTCAAGCAATCAAACCCAGCAATCGAAATGAACAAAAGACCATATCAATTGGCCTCTCGATTGATTTGTGGCACCGATTGCGATTATCTCGATTGTTAACGCAATTGCCCAACACTAGTTTGGGAGTATTTTACCGCCGTAGAAGGCGGGAATTTGAACTTCGTCGATTGACTCATGGATTCTTCTAGATACATTAATATTTTGGGAAGAAATTTGCCAATGAGTGCAATAGGATAACGAATCCAAGCATACCGCTCTTAATGCCAGCTAGAAGATACTGTATAACTGCCCAGAATACTTGAAAACTACTCCCCAAAGCTCAGATTTCAATCATATTGAGAATCAGGGATTGTTTTCTTTTAATTTTTTTTTTTTTAAACTAGAATATCCGAAATCTCAAGGGTCTCAAGCGGGTCTCAAGTTCACAGTATGAATAGAAAAAGATTCCAAAGAATCTCACTTGGAAGCTTGTGGCATCAACGCCACATCGACTGGAGACCATTATTAAGCACCCTACTATATATTGAAGTCTATTTTTTGCTCCTTTTGTACTGCATTATAAGAGTACGAATACAAATTTTGCGTCCAAATTAAAGGTGAAAATTGTGTTTAACGGATAACATGATTATTTCGTGGTCCTTTTGATACGAATAAAAAGTGTTTTAGTTCTATGGACATTGGTTTTACATTTTACCATTCCATATCTGACAGCTGCACCGTTTAATCGTTTTTCTGAAATTTTATGTGAGCACGAATACGGATTTAGCATATTGTTAGTATAAATTATATTTTTACTAATCTTTCGTAGTGAAAGGGATAAATTAATTTTTCCTATATATATTTTGGACCTGAGCGAGTGCTCTTCGCTTAATTTGTTTTGGAGATTAAAATTCAGAATATCCCAAATATAAAACATCGGATGTACAGTTAATAAATTGAAGAATTTTTCAAGCAAATAAATATTAATGAATGTTCGAGATTAAAATATCAAATTTAATAGAAAAGTTATAAGCTTACTCCTCGACCACCACCACCTCCTCGGCCTCCACCGCCTCGACCTCCGCCACCTCGGCCTCCACCACCTCGACCACCTCCTTGCGGTCCACTAGCTCGATTTTGTTGCCATGAAGGCATTTCAGGTGGCGGAGGAGCATGTTCATATGCTCTACCTCCCCTATCTGGTACCTGTACAATAAATTATGGATATATTTACTTGAGTATATATGCATATTGCTTCAAAATTATACCCTGCCAATAACGTGTTTTTCTATCTTTGACGCTGTATTTTTCCTCACATTTGCATTGCTTGTCTTTTCAATAATAGCCAAATCTTCTCTAGCTGCAAGCAATGCACCGATGTCAGTCCCTATATCCCCCAGCTGCAATTGGTCCAATTCCAGTTTTTTCTTCTGGTACCGTTTAACAATACTATCCTCTTTGCCCTTCATTTTCTCAGACCACTGAAACATTTTTAAACTTTTCGCATAACTTCTTTTGATTTAACCTACAAACAAATACCTGAAATGATTGAACAGTGACGTCCAAGCGGGTCAGCAACATTTGTCGCCGTAAATTATATTCCTTGTCCAACTCCTTTTGCAGCTCTCCAAGTTTCTGCCATTGCGCAGGACTCAAGTCGGCATTTGGGTTAAACATTGGCTGCGATAATTTCTTAGGATTTGTTTTCTTCAGGTTCTCATCAAGTCGGTTGGCAATTTTCTCGAAAAGCATTTTTGGCGATATGTTGTCTGGTGGTTTTCCTAGACTCAGTTCCTTCGTAATGCTGACTAACGCACGAGCTGTCGAGGTCTCAAACTGAAATTAAATAAATTAGATACAGGTCTGCCAATTCATTATTTATATTAAAACTCACTTACCACAGGGATGATATATGAATTTTCTTCCGGTTTGAGGATGGCACACATTTTCATTGACATCAGTTCTGTCAAGAGAAAATCAAAAAGAAGCAAACGCGACTGGCGTGTTTGCAGACGACTTGTTAACGGCCCCGCAATAAATTCTGCATAAGGACACCCCAATTCTTTGAGCAAGCCAGACATCTCAAGCATGAACTCATTAAAGTCGGAATCTTTAGCAATCTTTTCTTCGGTCTTTCCAACTACATGAATTTCATCTGACAGCCACGTTATAAACTGACGAAATAACGCATTTTTTGGCCCACCATTAATCGTTTCTTGTAGAACTTTTTCTTCTGTGAGCTTTCCACTGTAGCTGTAATAAATATGAAAGGATTTATTATAAAATAAATTAAAATTAAAATATTCAATATCTCCTATGTCGCCGGAAGAATATAAGAAGGTGCTAAGTAATTTTTCTTCAAGTCTCGCGGTACTTATTTATTTATTTATTTATTCATTTACGGACATTGTCCTTTTACAATCCATGAAATTATAATAAACTTAAATTATAAGAATGAATGTAGCTAGCATTGCAAATTAAATCTAATGGCGATTTCTAAATAAAAAAGAAAGAATAATAGTAAAGTTAAGACTATACCTAAAAACTGGAATAGTTAAAAAAATAAGGAAAACATTGAGAATCGAATTAGTTGACTGAATATAAGTTGACTTCAACACTTTGAAAGTAGTCGTAGGCAATTCTTTTAAAAATTTGTAACTCAACATTAAATATATCCATGTGATCCCACAGCATGTTACCAACTCTTTTAAGCCTTTCTATTGGCGAATTCTGACTGTAATTCGTTTTACTTTTACTTAAGGAAAATATAACGTTACTTCGAGTTGTTCTCATAGGAACTCTTAAAGGTAAAGCATTTAAAATATCGGGTGCATCTAAGTTATTATTTAACACATTAAATAAAATAAAAAATAAAAGTTATGCCAATTACATTAAGAAAAACGGCGAAAATTGGCCACTCGAAAAAAATGCTTTGATTTGGTAAATATGAAGCGAAAAACAACCGGTTATCCATCGTCAATGTTTCATAACAATAACACCTCTTCTTCTCCTAAGGAGATTTGTGATTTATTCGCAGACAATTGTCAGAAAGTTTTTAATGCACCAGACCCATCTAGCACACATCTTTCTGTTTAAACAATGACTTAAAAAAATTTTTAAATGGATTTATGAAAAACCTCCAGTTCTCGGGCAATGTATTATGGTTGGACTAAGTTCCCATATTTTCCAACCAACAAATTGAAAATTGCTGTTTCAGTTTTTAGTTTTTCGATATCATATTGTAAATCCGTTGATTCTTTTTTATTTTTTCGAATCTGTAGTCATGTTCATTTTACTTTTCGTATCGTTTGTACGATTGATTAGTTCGAGCCGTATTAATTTGAATAGTTGGAATTATATTGGCTCCGTTTATTAATTGATAAAAAATTTGATATTGAATTAAAAATTTTCTAAAATTTTGCGTTTTATGTGTTTTAATACAAAACATAGTATTAGATAAAACAAACTATTTCGAATCATTTCGATTGAAAAGTGCGAAGAGACCTGGAAGCTGTGCAATGGCCTGGAAAAGAGCGAATCAGCTAAGCCGGATTATCTAAAACTTCCATATAGCGAGTTTACCAAGTCCAAAAATAAGTTTGTACAGACTTTATTTGAGAATCACTTTCAAAGCGCGCCGATGATTGAAATGCAGAAGGCTACTGTGCTTCTGACCAAAGCTTCTGCAATTTGTGTAATTAGGAAATTATGGTACACAGCTAGATCTGTGGTTACAAGCGAAAAGAGATTCATGACCTTTGAGAGTTTCAAATCGCCGGGCCTGGATGGCATCTATCCATCTGGAGGAAGACCTAAAAGAAATCTTTTGGAGATGCCTAGCCTTGGGATATGTTCCTTCATACCAAAGAACTTTAGGCCGATCAGCTTAACATCGTTCCTGCTGATTGTCAATAGAGACTTGCTGAAAGATAAGTTTAATGTCTTAAATTATGAGCAACAGGCGTCAGCGAAGAAAATCATGCGAGTCGACCCTACATTCTTTGGTTTCAAGTGGTGGGGGGAGCAATTTTTAATGGTGAATATGCAATTGGACTTTGAAGGACCTTATACTCTTTAATATCATCATCATATTTAACTGAACTAAACATATTTTTTACTATTTATTTAAAAATAATTGTTTAGTAACACTAGTAATACTTACATACAAAAGATGCAAACATAAAAAATAAAGTTATTTTTGTTAAGCTACTTTTAAAAGACTATAAAGATTTTCAAATCGGATTGATCGTAAGAGGAATACAATGAAAATTATGACCTTTTCATTCCGTGACTACTGGTATTGAGCTTATCGGCAAAGCTTTCGAATTTCTCGTCTTTTTTCAAGCGTATTCAGGGTTCGTAAAATACGACGATCTTCTGGACAGTAGCCGATTGAGGGAATCAACGTAAGTGGGGCTAGCCATCAAAAGCAATTATCTACTTATATTGAAAATTCTGAGCGGGTTTCCACTCCATCCAACCAATATATTAGTAACTATTAGTAAGGTATTCAAAATAAGATTTGGTATTAGTGAATATATCGTATTAGTGATGTCAACAAATATATTCGTTAAGGTTAAGGTAT
This sequence comes from Nemotelus pantherinus, assembly GCA_963978885.1. NCBI lineage: Eukaryota > Metazoa > Arthropoda > Insecta > Diptera > Stratiomyidae > Nemotelus > Nemotelus pantherinus. The sequence goes on from OZ022264.1 coordinate 214,391,542, forward strand.
TCAACTATTTGGCATTAGCTTACAGCTTAGCTCATAATGACGGGATATTTGTTACGACTTTGCACATCTACTCAGTGTCGTATGTGTAAGATAATGTATGATCGCTCATATAATATATATGAGCGCGTATGCAAATCAGGCAAGTTTAATGAGTTGATTTGGAGGTAAGTTTTGCCGATATATGTATGTTCACACATATGTAGAAATAATTAAATGGATGCTGTTGATTGATGAATTTCGTGTACGTACGTACTTTTAAATCAAAACATGCGTGGCTAGGAATTGGCTTTATGAATGCATACGGTTCGTAAGGGACAGTAGTTTTTGCACTTGCGATTTTTCTAGCATCCAAAATGTAAATATGTTTAATTAAATGTTCGTCGATTCTTAGTTAATAAAGGTATATTGAGGTGATAATAAATAGGCATTTCTACAGCGGGATGCACTTATTTGCAATTTAATATTAGAGAAGAAAATTGATCATAGTTCTCATATATTAACACAATTAGGAGTGGAATATTTGCAGAATAAAATAGTTTACGGACTATATATTTTGATATTCGATTTGTTTAGCTACACAGCAGGTGAAGAGAAAATTCAAATGTGTAGAACATATTGAAAACTACATGAGCGTGTGTTTCTAGTGGAGAAGAGACGAAAATGTGGAAGTAGCAGAACAAAAAATGCTGTTCAAATTGTTAGGTACATATGATCTTTTTGGTGCCGACGCCACTTAAACTCATTGAAAACCTCGTTCGTTGAGGTTGTGGCCATGAAACCAAAATACGCACATCGTCAAATTAGTAATACCTAATATTAGTGACGCATTAATATTAGTTAAGATATTAACTAATATATTCGTATTAGGTAATATTACGAAATATTAGTATAAAGCCATCTCTACTTCTAACATTTTTTCCTATCCCTGCATTAAAGAATGAAATATTATTTACTAGTGTTTCTCAATTATTAGCACAAACTAGATACAATCCATTGGAAAGTGTGCAATAATAATAAGATTAAGCCATAACAATCGTGCACTTTCACTGTAACCAACTCCAAGCTAAAAAGTATTCATGAAGTTGACTTCGAGCAACCCATTTATTCAAAGTTTGTTGAAAAATCGTTACCCCAAACTTATAATAACAGCTACACTGCACAGTCGTTGAAATAAAAAGTGAGCTTACAGTCTATGCAGTATATCTAACCAACTAAAATGAATAATATATATTTGCCTTTATGTCTTTTTACTGAAAACTCTTCCAAAGCTTAAACAAGCAAAGAAATTTGAATACATACATGAAATCATTCCAACCTATTTTGCATGCCCTTACGGCATGACATCAATGATTGCGAGAAGTACTCACCCAAGTGCCTTTAGCGTTTCAATAATATCTGCCTCGCTTTTCATGGCAAATGATAGAACCACTATTGATATTGCAATAGCCAAATACTGATTAGAAATTTCCGGCAAACACAAATCTGTAATTGACGATAGCCGGCCAGCAAAGATACAATCAGGATGCAATGCGAAGATATGTCCGATCTCTATGGTCTGACTTGTCAAATCAGCGGTAATACAGCGGCTGCAGAGTCGGGATTTACACGAGTCACTTCAACACGTGTTGTCAGAGCTTCAAGTGAAGCGGAAGGGGCGGGGTATGTTGATTGGTGTGGCATCAATTATTGACGTTTTCTTTTCACTCATCCACATTCGTGTCAAAGTCCAGGATGTGTGAATTTTTTGATTATTTGGGACAATTTTGCGCTGTGCTTCCCATTCTCGTGTGTGTTTATTTATGGGTTTTTTTTAATTCGTCTATCTTCAGTGTTTTGTCTTTTTGTGTAAGCTATTCTTCAAATTTTGAACCATGCTATTACCTGTTCGCCCTCTTGTGAAATTTCATGGCTGAAGACCTTCAAGTCAAGTTTTACCAAGATTTTTCATTGAATCTGCGATTTTGCTCGTTGGTTAGTTGGGGGTAGGTAGGTTTTTCGGTAGATTCCAAGAATAAGACGAACCACTTGTTTTAGTATACTTTGGCCAAAAAGTTTGAAAATTTGAAAGCGTTAGAGTATGCGATACCTCGCGGAAAATTTGTTAACTAAATCAACGGGCTGAATGTGAATCTCTACTCAGAATTTTTATGATGCATGCAAGAAGAAGAAGAAAAAAGTGAAATTGAAGAAAAGTCGGAAAGAATATTTGGTACGTAGAAATTGTGTTTACCTGTCAAAGCAAAATGGCGAGCGTGGACCAGAGAACTTATTTGAAGAAGTATATGGACGACGACGATAGTAAACATCGCAAAAAGAAAAAGCGGGAGCATACAAGCAGATTCTCAGATAGGTAATTGGGAAAAACTTTCAACGCCAACGTATGTCAGGCCGGGGGAGTGTGGCTGTAAATTGCTACGATGGCGGCATCGAGTGTACTTCCGTCAAACATAAAACTCTAATCCTACCAATCGAAATTCTCATTTTAGGGTAAAAATTGTGGACGATGATGGCGAATATGTACGCAAAAAGAAATATGTTGACGATAATGACTTCATTTTGACCGGCGAAGATGCTCCGCAAATTGTAGGTGTTGTAGATGAACGTCCACCAGAATTGAAGGCAGAAGAGGATTTTCGCAACAGCAGCAAGTGGCGAAGTCTGGTTAATATGAGTGATCGAACCTCAAAAACCGAGAGCCGTCCGCAAGGAAACGGTCAGAAGCACAGCGACCGCAAACGAAGTCGCAGTCCCGCGAAACGAGACTACAGTCCACCTAGGCGCTCAGACCGGAGAGATATCGAGTCGACTTCGCGAAAACGAAGCGAAGACTATTCGCCGCCGAGGAGAAGGCGTGATGCAGATTCCAGGCCAAAGGAAACTGAATCAAAGCGTCGTGATTCGGAGTCGAAGTTACGCGGTGAGGACCACAGACGAGATGATAGTCAAAGGCCGCGTGAGGAACTCCATAGGCAACGAGAGAATTCACATAGGCAACGGGAGGATTCTCATAGACAACGTGATGATCATAATAGGCAACGTGATGATCCTCCTAGGCAACGTGAAGATCCTCCTAGGCAACGTGAGGAACCTCCTAGGCAGCGTGAGGATCCGCCTAGACAACGTGAAGACCCTTATAGACAACGCGAAGATGCTTATAGACAACGTGAAGACCCTCATAGACAACGTGAAGATCCTCCTAGGCAACGTGAAGACCCGTACAGGCAACGTGAAGATCCCCATAGGCAACGTGAGGACCCCCAGAGGCAGCGAGAGGACTTCCATAGGCAACGAGAAGGTAAGACACATTAACGTAGCAAATTACATATTCTTAATGTTAAGCGCGCAAAATTGCAGCAAATCACTATAAAAATGAAAAAAGCACAACACATACAGATGGAGATTATGCCCGTAGACGAGATGAATATAGTCGGCCTACAATGGGGAATTCTTCGGGTCAATATAAAGAGCCACAATATAGCAGTCGAGATGACCATAAAAACTTGCGATCTGTTAGCTATGTCAAACACATTTCGCCACAGCCACACGCGCAAAGAAACCAGCATGAAATTAGAAGACAAGATTACCCATCGAATCAAAACGGACGTTCAACAGATTATTATCCCAGAGAAAGCCACAACAAAGAGGAGTATACTCGAAGTTCGCGCAGTGACTCGTCGAGGATTAACCCATTCCGAGCAAATGCTTCACCGACACGTTCAGCGCATTCTTCAATGCCACATCGTAACGATTATAACAGGAAAAAGTCACCTTCAAAATCAAGTAATAATCCATTTCGAACAAACCCCAGACCTATCTCACTCAGTCCTTTGCCTGATAAGCGCGGAAGGCCAACTGTGGTTGAAGCAAGGCCGAGTGTGCGAATGCAAAAGCACGTAGAAAATCGGAACTATAATGACGACTATAGTGCCAGATCTCTCATGAAGCGAAGTAGCCAACCACAGTATGAAAGTGCTGCTGGAAAAGGCAGCAACCCATTTCGCGAGGAAAAGTCGCGTGATCAGCCGCCGGCACAGCTTTCTCGCAGTAGTATGGCTGCCAGTGTAAAAACTTCACGCTTCGACACATTACCGTCGTCATATCGACCCGCTGCAGAACGTGCCGTGCCTCCAAGAAGTATTTATCGTCCTGAATACGAAAAAAGGGCGGAGGGCATATCACAGGGCGCTAGATCATACCGTAAATCCAGAAGCCCCATAAAGTCTGGCATTCAAGTCGTTAATGCTCAGCCTCCAAGGTCGGACGCCTATGGAAGATACCACCAAGAAAAAAGCGAGCAAGCGAATCGATACGCTAGTACTGCGTATCCTGCAGAGCGACCTTACTTTGCAAGGAAGTAGAGCTTTGTAGCTTTCGAACAATCAATACAAGTAGCACATACTGATGTTCCAAACATTATATTGTTTTGAATTAAACACTCTGAGAGCTTCTCAATGCATTTCGAGATATTATTTATTACCTAAAGCTCCCTTAATAGAAATATTTTTTCTATGTTTCTACTGGAGTACGTAGTAATTATAAAAGCTTCGACCGGCGAAGATGTGTTTCTGGTAAATTTGAATAGGACGTACTGTAATTTTATTGTAAAATATAAATTGGCTATACGTTCTATAAGCGTGAATGTTGGAGCAATACGATGTTAAGTTAGTAGAATCCATATGAACTATTGAATCATGATTTTTCGTTCATATTAATGTCAATTTATTTTCGCATATGTCTCCGTCGCCTTAAAAGCGAATAGCCAGAAAGAAAAAAACGGGTCAGTTGTGGCCCGTTTTAGACTAAGTAAATCTTGAATTCATTTCTTCAAATAGTTTCGAAAATCGTGAGAAAGCTAGTCCGTGGTGGCAAGCTCAAGAATATAGTTTTGTTTCATATTTTCCAATATTGCAATATCTATCAACTTACTGGATAATGTCTCGATTTCTATGCAAACAGAAGAATGTTTACACTTTTTTAAAGTACGGAATTAGTGATAGTTCTTAAAATTTACAGTTTACTTTATGTATTTTAATTAAAAGTAAATACTTTAAAAGTATAAACGAGTTTGTTCATTTCAATCTATTTATTCATGAGATCATATGCACATAGTACTACTCTTTTTATAATGAGCTGAAAATTTTGAATCAGATTTAATTTTCCCAATAACAGGCTTCTACGCGAAGATTAAGTTTGTATTTTACAGAATAGTGAACCTGTTGAAAGTATAGCATCTCATGATACCATTACTCATTTATTTAATTTGGATGAATATGAACACAAATAAAAACGTTCAGTAGTTTGGTAATTTTTAGTGTAAAATTATTTGAAGATTCTGGAGATGTTATCTAAAGTGTTGGGTTTGAATTTTGGTGAGTGTTGTTAGAAAATCTACTGATCTTCAAGATAACACTAATAGTACATATCCGATTTATGAATAACCACGGATTAGTGGAAATATTTTAAAGCAGATTTTGCAACATGAAACAAAACAGTGAAGGGATTATACTAATATTCGTTTTTTAATGCAATTATGTTGCAACAATTAATATTATGTTTCTTTGGTGTAACGCAAAACTTTAGCGAGAAATTGTACGTGTATATATCAATTTTCGATACCCCTCAGTGTTTGCTCGGAAATTAGGAAAACGATGGAAAGGATCTCGTGAAGACTAGAAATATATATGTGCGGTAATGAATTTGGACTATATGGCAAATGAAGTGACAGAGTGAAGATATAATTCATATGATGAAAACATATCATATTTGAAAAAGTGCATACATATGCTGAATTTGTCCTCGCATATAAATAAATTCACTAAAATTATGGGAGAATGCAAAGATTCGATGGCGAACTTCTAACAATTAAATGCTGGCATCGTTGATATAGTGGCAAGGAAGACCCGCTGGCTTTAAAACGTTCTGAACAAAGTTTCATAAAACTATGAATGGTGAGAACCCTTGCTTTCTAAACGGGTTTAATATGCGTAACGTGCTTATATAATTGAGAGTAAAAGCTTGGAATTCAGAATGGGCATAAGTAGTGTTTCAATTTGGAAAATGTGGAGTTTGCATGTATTTCATCGCAGCTTTTAGATTTTGGTGCCCCGATAGACATCCAAATTCAGGTTCTGTGACGAGCAATCTTCGTCGACAGACACAATCTTCTGGGTTTTCCTATTTGTTGCGCTTCCGCCTTAACTAAACCCCCTGCGTACACTATTTTACTTGTCATATTCCACTGCAATATTTCCGTCCGCATAGAAACTGGCACACATTCAGCCTATATCTGAAAACAGGGGAGCATGTCATCCCTCTAAGGACAAATTGTAACTGTTTTGGTTCCGTTTAATGTATTTGAATCACTTGTGGATTCAAAATTAGTGAAATATTTTAAGTCGAGCCATCTTATCAACGATCGCCAGTATGCTTTCTCTTCTGGGCTTACATTTCTCACTGAGAGATGGAACCGTTCTCTCCATAACTTTGGTGAACCAAGGTTGTTTCTGTTTATATTTCGAATGCCTTTGACAGAGTTTGTATTAGCTAAGCTTCGTGGATTTGGTCTGCACCCCGATCTTGTCATGGATTGAAAGTTTCCTCGTAGATCGTTCCTTCCAAGTTGTTTTAGATGGATTCAAACGTAGTATGCACACTACCGAGGCCGAGGTATCGGAAGGTACTGTTCTCTCACCAACTCTTCATTTTATTTACTTTCATCCACTTTCAATCCGATTCATAGTTTTGCCATATATCATAATTTTATCTTTGACTTTGCCTACTTTTTTGGCAGATTACCCGATTCTCGCGTGAACGCTGCTTTTGTTAGTAGAGATAGCATGCTTAGCTCGTTAAATGGGAAAATATTTTCCATTATCGCTTGGAATTCAGCGTTGTATCTTTCGCTCAAGCTCCTTAAGCGAACAATCTGCTTAAGCGAGTAATGTAGAAAATATAATATATATATACATAAATCAAAGTCGACTTAGTTACACCATTTATAACTCAAGAACGGCTGGACCGATTTTTATAATTTTGATTTGTTGGAATTGTCTCTGCTCCGAATAGCAGAATAGCTATTAAAACATTGGAAAAATTCATTAAAAAAAATTTGTGAAGAAAGTTCATTTTCTCATACATTTTGTATGAGATTTGTATGAGAAGAAAAATTTAAACTCGTATAAAACGCCGTTGAGCAAGCTGTGCAGACTTGTGCCGCGATTTTCCAGAGTTATTTACAATTCCGCGAGCCAGAAAATCTACTCTTTCACCACGAAGCCGTAATGCAATTAGACTTCGGAATGTTTTATTATTTATCTATTTATTAGCCAATACATATATATGCATATAAATATGAAATATCAAACTATTTAAAAAAAAACTACAAATGAATACAACACTAATAATAAAAAAAAAGTGTAAGGTACAAATAAATAACGCATAAATAAATAACTAATTCAGTAAACAAATAACTTTGAAATAGACAATAAGTAAAATAACAATGAAAAAAAAGCTTAAAAATTCTGGTGTACAAATGGCTTGGATAAGGGAAAATTTGAAGGACAGTTTGGAAATCGTTGGGGGAATAAAGGTTGCTAAAGCCATTGAAGACCCTGCAGCATTTATTCACCGGCTCATTTGCTGCATATATAGTGGAATGTGGATATTCCTTTAGTAAACGATTGGAACTGGTGTTCCCTAAGGGGATATTTATCACCAATTTACTATTAAGGAATTCAACTCTAATAACGACTCTAAGAGTGCCAAATGTGAAACAGACCGATATCATCATTCTTCTGGATGCAAGTGAAGTTAAGTTTAAATGACTCAGTCTAAACTCATATGGGGGTAAATTTTCGAAGTCGTAAGGGTTGTACAGATCTCTTAGGGCGAAAAGTAAAAATTGTTTTTGAATAGACTTGAGTCTGTTATTGTGGATTTCAAAGGCTGGGTTCCAAATAATACAGGCGTATTCAAGAAGAGGGCGAACAAGTGCAGTGTATAATGATCTAGTGGCCCACAAGTTTTTGAACTCGGCACGTCGTTTAATAAAGCCGAACTGCTTATTCGCACGGGAAAGAATTTTGTCGTAGTGTAAGGTGGAACGAAGTTTCACATTCATGACAAAACCGAGATCGACAACGCTAGCAACGCGAGTTAATAAGTTGTTGCCGAGAAAGTAGGTTAAAACTTATAATATGGCACATCAATATTCAGCGAGAACTTGTTTATATTGCACCACTGAACAAGAGAATCAAGCTTGCATTAAAGGAAAAGTGCATCAGATTTAGATTCAATGGTGTGGTACAGTTTGAGGTCGTCTGCATAAAGTAGGTGAGGTATGTTTGACAGGACGTCAGATAGATCGGAGATGAATATGTTAAAGAGAAGAGAGCCAAGGTGGCTACCTTGTGGAACACCAGAGGTAGCATATATATTTTTTCTAAAGCCATGCTGTTGCTCATTCAGACGGGAGTCAACTAGTGGGGAAAGTTTATTGTATGCAACCGTTTCAAAAAGTTTTGGAATGGAAGATAAAATGGCAATGCCCCTGTAATTTTCGACACAGCGTCTATCGCCCTTTTTGAAAATTGGTGTCACATATGAAAGTTTCCAACAGGATGGGAAAACACCGGATGAAAGTGAGCTGTCAAAGAATATATGCAGGGGGTGTTATTAGCTGCTCTACAAACTTACGCAGAAAGGTCGGTGGAAGATCAGGACCAGGGCCTTTGTTGCAATCGAGCTCTAAGATAGCTTTACGTATTTCTTCGCGTGATATTTTAATTTGGCTGACAAAAGTGGTTGGAGCTGAATTAGAAGGAGAAACACTTAAGTTAAATGGGCCTGATACATTGGAAATTATCTGCGAATAAATCGCAAATATCTTTAGGAGAAGCAGAGGTGATATTATTATGGGACATTGGCAATGGAGAACCAGTGACCTTCCGCTTCATATTTACAAAATCAAAGAATTTTTTTGGGTCGTGGATTATACACATAAAGGTTATTGATTTGTGATCATGGTTCCCTTCTTGTCTATAAATCAGCATAGACAACGTATATCGTCTCTAAAGCTTATCAAAGCAGAGAATATTGATACGGGAAACTCGATGGTTTTTGCGGAATAAGCATCCGAAGCCGAATCAAATTGGAATTGTTTTTCGGGATGATTAAAATTGTAAAAAAAAATTTATTTACATTGAAAATTTTATTTTGACTTTATTTGATTTTATTTTGGCCTAAAGTGGTGCCTTTATGTAAATAAAATATAGCCGTGGAAAGGAAAGATGTCATTGTGGTCAATTGTGATAAAAACATGAATTGTGTATTTATAGGTAAAATAAACGTACAATTACATCTTTGTGAGGCACCCCTAAATTCCGAGCGTCCTGGTCAACGCCATCTCTCCAGTACAAGCAAGGTCTCCCACGCTATCGTCTGCCGTAAAATCAGCCGCAAAGGGTTTTCGAAGCAGGATCCTCTTCGCTCATTCGTGCTAGGTGTCCTGCCCATCAGAGTCTACCGAGCTTTATCTTAGTAATTATAGCTGCATCTAGGTAGATGGCGTAAAACTCATGGTTGCAGCGTCTCCCGAATCGCCTTCCATCTTCCATCTTCTTTTGATGAGCACCCAAGTCTCGGATCTATACATGCGTACTGTTAGGGCCATGGTCTTGTACAGCAGGAGCTTTGATGTTCGGGTGAGATTTCGAGATTTGAAGAGCCTTGACAGGCGGCAGTAGGCTTTGTTGGATTTGAGCAGCCGCCCGCGTATTTCTTCCTCTATGTTGTTATCGGCTGCTACGATTGTCCCAAGGTAGTTGAAAAATGGCACAACTTCAAATTCATGCTCAACTACCCTGAAGGTTTGACCAACTCTAGGTGTTCTTCCTGCAGATGCTGCCACCATGTACTTAGTTTTTTCTTCATTTATATGCAGCCCCAGTTTTTGTGCCGCGCGCTCGGGTCTGGATGAAGGATTCTCGTACAGCTAGTTCTGATCTTCCAATTATGTCTATATTATCTGCATAAGCCAGTATCTGGCAGGACTTTGTGACGATAGTCCCTCTCGTTGACGTGCCCGTGTCCCGGATTGCTTTCTCCAAGGCCAGATCATCTCCTTTTCGGAGCCCATTGAAGATGTTGAATGGTCTGAATAGCAATCCAGCTTTTTAACTTGACTTGTTACATTGGTCATGGTCAACCTACACAATCGTGTCAGTTTGGGATGCTGAATCCGAATGACATCATCGCAAAATTAGATGGAGGAAGTGGATTATTAATAATGAAGACACCATTTTCCTGGCCAGAAATGTGAAATTAGCTATGTAAGTATGTGGCTTTGACAAGCGAAAATAATAAATATTAAAATATATTAATGTTGAAAAATTTACATGAAATTCGATTCGTTTTTTAGAATTTAACCAATATGTAAGGTATATTATTGACATGACCTAATTATTGAGCTAGACCCGATCAGAACTTCCCAACAGGTCCGCTGGCTGGCTGGCTGATTAATAATACAAATGAATTAAATTACATTAAAATTGAAGTGAATAATATATAACATTTTTTTAAATTGGGTCGCTACCAGAAAGGAAACGCCCATATGGAGGTCTGTCTGCCGATTCAAACCTACTAAAGAGGCAAGGAAGCAAAAGCAAAGTCGTTGGGTGTTCTGGACCCAACAATCTCCCTAAAAATCTGGTGCAGCTGAAAGGACGTGGTGGTAGCACCACGTATATGCTCTTCTCAGCTGAACTAGGAACACTCATTTTTATAAATCTATATCTATTCTAGTTTCTCAGCCCTGTCACAAATTCTAAGAACTTTCTGGGGAAGATATAAGCAAACTGTACCTATTAAAATTGAAATAAAAAGTAATAAAAAAAATCCAGCCAAACCCGGGAAAATTGTCTGGCCCTGAACACCAACAGTCAATCAATGGTTTAGCTTCCACACAAAGAGGAGCAGGGGCCCTTCAGATGACTTGGACTAGGAATGGCGGTAAACCACCAAACCCAGTAATCCAGAGTCATCTTATGGGTTGCACCCAGGGCCAAAAAAGCTTAAAAAAGACAACACAACGGAAGCTACCCAGTGGTAAACTAAAAACAATGATTCTAAAAGGATACGAGGGAATAGGGTTGCGGCTAGAGGGAGATAGAGCTTTATCGAACATGTTCAAAAGAGATTAACTGTTCCATTGAACAGCAAAAGAAAGAACGCATGGGAGGCGATTCAGGGACATGTCAGTAGTAATGGAATGAAGGATTCAGACGTTAAGTTGTATGAGTCATGAGCTAATGTTCATAAATTATTTTTCCCACTTGGGCGGGGTCACCAAAAACAAGTTTTCGGGTCCCACGTTGGGCGCAATTCGTAGCGATTTACAAGATGAAATATGCTTGCAGGTGCCAATACATACTTAAGTCCAACTCCTATATATGGCCTGAAGCAGGACGTACTGCGTTAGTGGAACTAGACAAAGTCCAACGCAAAGCTTATTGGCGATGAAACCATTACTTCACGTATTAAATCCTTGATCATCGACGTTTTGTAGATTGCCTTTCTCTTTTTTTGTTGCGATTACTATGGACATTGTTCTAACAAAATATCAAGTCTGATTCTTTGTAGAGCACCTCATACGCGCAACACTCGAGCCTCTCAACGCTCTTTCGGTCACTGCCAGTCGCAATGTTAAATTTCACGATTCTTTCGTATCTAGATCAATACGACTATGGAACAGCGTATCATCTACTGTTTTCCCCGCCCACTATAAGCCAATTTTTTAAGCGAAACGTCCACAGCTATCTCCTGCAAATCAATCCTGCAACTTCCCGAAGCGGCCGCAGGAGATTGATACAAGCTAACCTTTTTCCACTGATGAAATTGATAACCACCCGCGTTGTTTTCAGCACTATTTTTTTTACTTTGACTACTATTTTGTAGTTGTCGTTTGTTGAATCGCTCCGAAGAATATTTTCTCGAAGAGGTGTAGGAGTCGAACAGGCAAATAAGAGCCGAACGTCTTGCCGTATGCTTCTCACTTTAGCCTTTATTTGAGGAATTCCTAAATCATCCAATTGGAGTGAAAACAACGAGGACAATTATGTGAGTTGGCCCTTCAAGCTCTGGTTTCAAGAGTTGAAGAAGCAATCTCAAATGGTGAGTACTTGATGGAGGATTTGGTGATCATTGAAGGGACCTTTGAGTGCGTACCTTTTAGGAATCTATGAGAAGCTGCGAAAGCTCATCGCATGAGGGATGTCCTAATCAAATGGATACATGCCATGCTGAAGCATAGATTGTTGCTATTGGAAGCTGGAGCCGACTACTACGCGATAAATAGATGTTCTCAAGGGAGTGTCCTATCACCGCTCCAAGAATATGCTAGTTAGCTCCGTGCTAAAAGAACTGCAACAAAAACGACTTCACGCGCAAGCTTATGCTGCTGACATTACCTCACTAGCAGTCAAAAAGGATCTAAATTTGGTATGTACGAGAGTTGATCCAAAATTAATGATAATCAATATAAACCAAGGTGATTAGACTTAAAATATTTATTTTTCCACATGGTTTCTTAACAAGCTTATACATTTAGTCCATCTTTTTTCCAAACCCGGAATACCCTTACAATTTTTTTTTGTCTTTATTTTCCCAAAACGCCCGAACAGTGGCCATCACTTCGTTATCATCTTCAAATTTCCAGGGCATCGATTGCACTTAGATTTTTGGATGAAAATGGTGAATCCAGGTCTCATCCACGGTTACGAAAAGTGACAAAAACTTCTTCAGATCTGCCTGGAACTTTTTGAGATTCACCCTTGAAATGTCGACTCGTTTCTCCTTTTGCTCGTCGGTTAACATTCTCGGCACCCAACGCGCAGAGACCTTCTTCAGATGGAATTCGTTGGCAACGATTCATTGGAACCTGCTATACGAGATCCTTTTGACTTCAGCTATATGCCTGATGGCCATTCTTTGATGTGCCAACTCGACATCTTCGACTTTTTTCACGTTGTCTTCAGTAAGGGACGTAGATAGACGTTCATCGCGTTATTCATCTTCAGTAAATGCTCTTCCCAGCTTAAATTCCTTGGCCTAGCATGCAACGGTGGAATATGGAGCAGCAGAGTCCCCTTGTGTTTCCACCAAGTACGGTCTATGTCTTTGGTAGATATTTTTTTCAAACACAGATACTCAATGACCACTCTATTTTGGTTTTTCTCCATTTTTATGTTCTCTCTTCGACTATTCGTAGTCCCCTCTTCGACTATTCGTAGTCCCAGTTCCCTGGACGTGGCCTATTCATATTTTTTTTTATGCTGACTTAGTGGGTATATGTAATGAAATGGTTAATGATTTGATTTACCCAGACACAAAGTGCCTGAGTAAAATGGAGTGAAGGTCTACAATGACCATCAAAGGATATCGAGTCATTAGTCCGTGCAGGACTGAGCTACGCCGGGTAGCTACAACTCTCACATGACAGGACGGCGGCACATGCTGGTTGCCATCTAGCGATTCGGGAGATGTGGGGGGGTTCTTTTCCTGTCATGCGTCCTAACCATCATCACATTTTTATTCATGTGCCTGACAAGAAACAAACGCGACATTGAAAGTGATCTTCTTCAAGATCCACTTTATGAGCCGTGAAGGCTAACCCTGACCACGGGTATGTTTTTGTTTGTGACTGGGATCCAAAGATCACCAGCACAAAACAAAAAAATAAGGCCACCAATTTGAGTCAATGCTTCCTACGAAGCAACTCGACGCGAAGACGAATCGAAGTACGCGCGAGGGATCGCGAATTGGTGGCTGAATTCGGGGACGACAGAGATACGCACGCAATACAACAAGAAACCGCGAAATTACAAACACTCCAAAAATAAGGTATACGCGGATACCAACACGAAATTCTCTACTTTACACTTTACACTGAACAAATACGCGCACGACTGACGAAATTCATCGACCTGAAAAAAAAATCCTGTGCTACCTTATAGCGGTGCCAGAAGTCTGGTCTCTACCAAAAAAATTGTATATAGGTCAGACTTCCGACGGGTCCGCCCATAGCCCCTACCATCCACCCTGAAAAAAATGAAAGAAAGAAAGAAAGAAAAGGTAGAGAAGGAAATAGGAAGAAATCCTCACCCCATCTTCAGAAAAGAAAGACAAATTTTTCTTCCTTATTCAAACATTTTTGTGTTTATTTTCAAACTTCATAATTATCATGTTAACTCCAAAAAAAAAAAATAAGTTTGCACTTTTTTTTTCTTTTTAATTAATTAATTTCTCCACATTTGTTTTTAAATATTTTTTTCGTTGACTACGAAGTAATTATGAATATTATTCAATATTATTAATTTTATTGTAAGATAGATCATACAACCACTGCGGATACAGGCACCACCAATCAGCTGTTTCGTGCCGAAACCGCTGTAAACTTACATAGGACAAGTAAGAAGTCTGGCAACCGGGTAAAGTGGAGGACGCCGTTGTGTGAATTCGAGAAAGACAATAGCAGAGAAGACGCCATTGCAACCGCGAGTGACATGTCATTAGATTGTGTCGTAATATAATTAATAAATCATTTATCATTGTATTTGGTGTTGTGATTGTTTGAAGCTTCGTGTGAAGGACTCTTAAAGCTCAGGTGTGGGGTTATTACCCAAAAAAGTAATTGGAAAATGTCTACACGGAAAAAGAGCAGTGCGCCCATAACCCCGAGAAGGCACGAGGAGGCCGCATCAGTTGTGAGAAGTCGCGGAAACGCGACAACGCCGGGGAAAAGTACGGGCGCGATTAAGAAAAACATTACGACACAAAAAATAAAAATTGATAAAGTTCATGAACTAGAAAAACAGTTAGAAGAAAAAGTGCCGCCGGTCTCAGTGCCGAAACAGGGTAAAAATGCCGAAATTTTTTTCGAGGAAAAAAGTGCCGATTCCGATTCAGAAAAATTAATAAAAACTTCAGCAATAACGGAAGATATAGAAAATATTACTCCCTCAATACGGTCAAAATCGCCAGATGAAGCAATTCAGTCATTATCAAGTGTAGCCAAACAACTACGAGAAGAAGAAGACATACTTATTCAGCAATTAAGAATAGCAGCACGAAGAAAAGAACTGTTAGAAATACAACAAGATATCCAAAATCTTGAAATAAATTTGGAAAAAAACAAAACGAAGATACAAATTGCTGCAGAAGACACTGAAGAAAAAGAAGAAACTGAAGAAAATGAAGAAACTGAAGAAAATGAAGAAATTGAAGATAATATTCTGCCGCCTACAATTGCTGCCGCTCTAACACCCACATATGAATTAAATAAATACTTCAGCCAGATGGAACATCCTGTCAACTTTGCTGATCTCCAAACGGCATTGCCTGAATATTCTGGAGATAATAGCCAAAGTATTCGAAAATTCATTAGAAACCTCGAAGAAATACTAAATCTTGCGGGAGTTCAACAAGACAAAAAGTTAATATACCTAAAAAGATCACTAAAAGGCACGGCTAAAGCATTTTTAGAGGTATCGGAAACTTCAAATTATGAAGACCTTAAATTTGAACTCTTAGAAGAATTTGATGATATGCCGCAAACAGAAGAAAACTTAAGAAATCTTAGAGCTAAAAGGTGGAAACCTGAAAATGAACCACTGCACCGATTCATTATTAATATCCAGGCCAATGCAAAGCAAGCTGGATTAGAGGAATTAGAAGCCATCGACATCGCAGTAAGCAATGTAAAAAAAAGTGGCTATGATACAGCCACATTAGTAGCCTGCAGCACAATGGGTGAACTAAAAAAAAGAGCGCGCCGATTTGCATATGAAGTTGAAACCAGCAGAATAGATGAACATCAAAAGCCACAATTTACTACGGCACCTACAACCAATTATAACCTTCAGACAAATCGCCCATTATATATAAATGAAAAATACAAAAGAAATATGTCCCCACCACCAAACCGGCCGATGCCACGTACGTCATTCCGCTTGCCGCTACCTCCGTCAAACCGTATGCTGCCACCTCCGTCAAACCGTATGCTGCCACCTCCGTCAAACCGTATGCTGCCACCTCCGTCAAACCGTATGCCGCTACAGCCGTCTAACCGCCTACTTTCAACACAAGAAGCAACTGAAGAAATAAGATGTTTCAATTGTTCAAGGACCGGGCATTACAGCAGCCAATGCCCTTATGAAAAACGACTACAAGGAAGTTGTTTCAAATGCTGGAAACCTGGACACATCCATAGCGAATGCGTTTTTCCGAGGAAACAACTACTGCCCATAACTGGAAGTATTAGCTACACAAGGCCATCATCACCAACAACATCAATGGCAAGAACGTCGGATGAAGAGCAGGAAAATTGCCAAAACCGAGTGGCAATATCAAATTGGGTAAGTGTCATATTTTCAACAAGTCTTGAGCACGGACGAACAGAGGAATTAACAAATATTTTTTCTCTATTTGACACTGGCAGCCCAATCAGCTTAATAAGTTTTGTTAAAATGCCACTATCAGCAAACATCATCGAGAATAACCCAAAATATAAAGGGTTAGGCGGAAGTACGATAAACATAATAGGATACACTGAAGTTATGATTACATATAAAGAAAAAAAATTTCCAATAAAATTACATGTTATTAAAGAAAAAAAACCATTGTTTCCTCTAATCTTGGGAAGAGATTTCTTGGAGATAGCAAACATACATCTAACTAACTGTCAAAAAATTAAGTACGAAAAAGAAGAACTACTAAAATTAAGAGAAAATATTGGTTGCGAAAAATCTTCCTTCCGTGCTCAAAATATTATAAAAAATAGGTTAAAAAAATTTGACTTATTAAACAAAATGAAAATTATAGAAGATACATTGCCACTTCAGCCTGTTAAGACTTTCCCAACTAAAATACCTAAGCCAAATTCTCATACACTGCTGCCAAAATCTAAATTACATAAATTAGATTCAATTTCATTAGAACCAAAAACGGCACAATTAGATTCGGAATCAGTATTACCAGACATATTTAACATCGAAATAGAAAAGGAAGCTATATTACCGCAAATAAACCAACATCTATCAACCCTTAAACAAAAGGACTTGATGAATATTGTCAATACAACGTATATCCAAACATTTGACTCACTAATAGAACCGTTAAAATATGAGATGAATATTCATCTAACAACAGATGTCCCATTCCATTGTGCACCGAGAAGACTATCCGTTTTTGAAAAACAAGAAGTCAAAAACATTACGGACTCCTTAATAAAAGATGGCATTATTAGACCTAGTAACTCTCCGTACGCTTCAGCCATTGTTTTAGTCCGCAAAAAGAATAAGAAAACCCGATTATGTATAGATTACAGAGGATTAAATAAACTCACGGTCAGGGACAACTACCCATTACCCCTAATAGAAGACTGCCTTGAGTACCTGGAAGGAAAAAATTATTTTTCAGTTTTGGATCTTAAAAGCGGATTCCATCAAGTCCAAATGGCGAAAGGTTCAATTAAATATACTGCCTTCGTAACACCCAATGGACAATACGAATATTTAAAAATGCCTTTTGGCTTAAAAAATGCTCCTGCAGTATTTCAGAGGTTTATAAATGCAATCTTTCAGGATCTGATTGAGAGTAACAATATCGTAATTTATATGGATGATATCATGCTAGCAACAAAAACTTACGAAGAACACTGCAGCCTATTATCCGAAGTCCTGAAGAGAATCAAACACCGCGGTCTTGAGCTAAACCTAGAAAAATGTAAAATAGGATATGCTGAAGTAGATTTCCTAGGCTACCAAGTAACACCAAAAGGAATAGCTCCAAGTAAATCTCATTTGGAAGCAATTAATAAACTCCGTATGCCTTCAAATACCAAAGAATTGCAATCTACATTAGGACTATTCTCATATTTCCGAAAATTTGTACCAAACTTTTCAAGAATCGCTAAACCTCTACAAAACTTATTAAGAAAAGACGCTAAGTTCAATTTCACGGAAATCTGCTGCGATGCATTTAAGACACTAAAATCACTACTGATGCAATCACCAGTTTTAGCCATCTATAATCCGTCAGCCGAAACAGAAATACACACAGACGCTAGTGCGATCGGTTTTGGTGCAGTACTCCTACAGAAACAAAATGACAAAAAATGGCATCCGATCGCTTACTATTCAAGAACTGCTTCTGAAGCTGAATCAAGATATCACAGTTTTGAATTAGAAACTTTAGCCATCATTTACGCCCTACGCCGATTTAAACCATACCTCGAAGGTATACCTTTCCGAATAATCACAGATTGCAATTCCCTTATGCAAACCCTAAGCCGAAAACAAATAAACCCCCGAATAGCCAGATGGGCATTAGAGTTAGAAAACTTTAATTACATAATCCACCATAGAAAAGGTACAAGCATGCCTCATGCTGACGCTTTAAGTAGAGCACCAATAATTGCAGCCACAACAGAAGAAGATGCTGATCATCGCTTACAAATAGCCCAATCAGAAGATACTACTATAAAACTTTTAAAAAGAAAACTTCAAAACGAAAATATGGATCATTATGAATTAATTAATGGATTAGTCTTCAGAAAAGAAAATTCAAACCTCTTACTATACATACCTGCAGATATGGAAAATAATATAATTAGAAATGCTCATGAACTCGTTGGCCACCAAAGTATTGAAAAAACAATTCAAAAAATTAAAACAAGGTATTGGTTCCCAGAAAGACGATCTAAAATTGAAAAATTCATCCGAAATTGCATTCCTTGCATTATGTATGCTCAGCCAGCTAGTACAACTGAACGAAACCTTTACAATATTCCAAAAAAACCTATACCATTTGATACAATACATATTGACCATTTCGGACCATTACCTTCACTGCAATCAAAACGAAAACACATACTTGTTATAGTAGACTCATTTACAAAATATGTAAAACTATATCCGACCAACAGCACAAGCACAAAAGAAGTAATTGCAGCCCTTAAGAAATATTTTGAATACTACAGCCGTCCTCGACGAATTATCTCAGACAGAGGAACTTGTTTCACTTCACTTGAATTTGCCAACTTTTTAGAAAACAATAATGTCAAACATATTCAAGTAGCTACTGCATCACCTCAGGCAAATGGTCAAGTAGAACGAATTAACCGTGTTTTAAAAAACATGTTAGGAAAGTTAACGGACGAAATAGACCATGCAGATTGGGTATCAAAATTAACTGACGTTGAATATGCAATTAATAATTCTGTCAGTAAATCAACAAGTCAAACTCCAAGTAAGCTATTATTTGGCATCACTCAAAGAGGTAATATTGTAAACGAACTAGATGAATACCTGGACGATAACTATATAAATGAAGAAAGAAGTTTACCACTCATTCGTAAAACTGCAACTGAAACAATTCTTAAATCACAGGCCTATAATGAGGAATATTACAACAGACACAGTAAACCAGCGAAAGAGTATCGCGAAGGCGACTATGTTGTATTGCGAAATGTAGACACCACAGCAGGCATAAACAAAAAACTAATTCCTAAATTCCGAGGCCCTTATGTAATATATAAGAAATTAGACCATGACAGATATGTAATAAGAGACATTGAAGACTGCCAAAATTCACAACTACCTTATGATGGTATAGTGGAAGCTGGCAGGCTGAAGAGATGGCAATTAAAACCTAATATAAGTCAAAAACCTATAATTACAAAACTTGTTGAAAATTCAGACACAATTTTAATACCCCATAGAAATTTAGACACTGCTGAAACTTTAAATAGAGAATCTACTAACAACTTAAGAAATGTTCCGACTTCCGCTAAACATACAAATCCAAACCAAGAATCCAATTACGACAAAGATTACTTAACCCAAGACAACCAAAAGGAAGAATATTTAAATGAAGATATAAGGAACACAGAATATCTAGACAAGAACAACTGGAATGCAGAATACTTAAATGAAGACGATTGGAACGCAGAATACTTAGACGAAGACAACTGGGATGCAGAATACCTGGATGAAGACAACTGGGATGCAGAATACCTGGATGAAGACAACTGGGATGCAGAATACCTGGATGAAGACAACTGGGATGCAGAATATCTAACTGAAGATGATGAAACCATACAAAACCCTTATACCACTGATGACACCAATGACAATCAACCTCCTGTTTCCACAACCCCTTCGATCGAGGTCGATCGACAGTCAGGTTGGCCGAGTTGTAAGATAGATCATACAACCACTGCGGATACAGGCACCACCAATCAGCTGTTTCGTGCCGAAACCGCTGTAAACTTACATAGGACAAGTAAGAAGTCTGGCAACCGGGTAAAGTGGAGGACGCCGTTGTGTGAATTCGAGAAAGACAATAGCAGAGAAGACGCCATTGCAACCGCGAGTGACATGTCATTAGATTGTGTCGTAATATAATTAATAAATCATTTATCATTGTATTTGGTGTTGTGATTGTTTGAAGCTTCGTGTGAAGGACTCTTAAATTATATTTATTCTAGTTTGTCGCTTTCATCACTTATTCCTTGTAGTCATGCTAAAGATGATTTCTGTTATCTCCTAATGTACATGATGAATATTTTAAAGTATTTATATTTCTTCTTACTTTCATCAAATAGACGAACAGGCTATGGAATCTGTTCTACTTTACAACACATGATTACATTATAATACTACGATTCTACTTAACGGTGTTTTTCAATGCTAATTAAATTGGAGATGGAAAATTTTTGCAGAAATCCAATTGATATTTTTCCGTTTTTGTGTCAATTTATTTCTTGAATAATTCACAAGTAGATAAAAATCGATGTGTTCTCGAAATGAAATGTTTTAGAACGCAAAGAATTGCCAGTTAAATAAAGAACAAAGCTAGAGAGATACATAATGCATTGCATTGTTTCTTGTAAATACGATATTGACATTACTATTATTTTCACTAAGCCATGATAAAGAGACAGGGGGCATATATTTAGTACATTCTTAAAATCAATGCTTAAAAATCTTCGGGTCTCTACTATGATCTTAGTTTTTTTTTCTTTTCTTTTCTTTTTCAATTTTACTCGTCTTAAAGTAATAGAAAAATATAATATAACACAAGCATGAATCAGAAAAAAATTGCAAACTTATCTCAGATTGTCGTCCAATTACGTTCCATTAAGTTACCACCACTCAGCTATACAACAGAAGAATACTATCTTGACAATATGCCTTTTGGTAAGTCCATTTAGGCAGGATAGTTGATCAGTTCAATATCATTGGCCGGGAAGAGACCGTAAGCTCCATCTGGACCCAGTCCTTGCCACCAGCTTTCATCGATTTGATCAATATGAGTTATCATATCTCTCGGGTCGAATGTAATTTCTAGTTTATCGGAGCCTGAAGTCATAGAGCGCTCGTGATTTTAATCCGCCATTATTTTCTTGCAAAAGCTGTTGTTGTTGCTGCTGAACTATTGAAGTTATGACAGGATCTTCAGGATCCATAAAGAACCTTGAATCTTGATGGGCAATTCAACCTGCAAAGTTCAGTGAACTAGGTGTCCTAGTCACCAACTTACGCACGAGCAATTCAACCAGAAGATAATCACAGTAATTCATAACAGCAAGGAGTAAGCCTTTTATTCGAAATAAAAGGGCAAGAAACCACAATATCTGTGTATTCACATGCAAATAAAGATCTTAAGGATGAAATATTATGCTTCACTTAGAGCACTCTTATTTATTCCACGCACTTAATTCCTTTGGAATCCCATCTAAGTCTTCAGACAGACGCATGTCAGCTTATAGAACACTTTCGAGAAAGGTTTGGCTAATCGAGAAGTTAATTTCAGGGTGGACGCACAAAACTGCATTTTTGACACGAACTATCACTGGAGGGAAGAGTCTCGGAATTTATATGCTTTCTCCAATTTTAACTTGGCATTGTACGAACAAAACAAACTTGACAGATTTTCCTCATTTCTGACCACAAGGCACGATAGTAATCCTTCTTCGATTCTGGCTGAACACAAATTCTGGGTTTTCGCTTTCAAACCCAATAACAAAACTTCATCGAGAAAACACGAATATTCAGTCCATGGACTTTCGCACAATCTCACATTTCGATCTCCCTATACTCGGACAACTCGTTTCATGAATTTCCGACACGAAAATTTCAATCTCTCTTCCCGAGTTTTTTCGCTTGCACGTCGCGAAATCTAATCGAATAAGTTAACTCATCTTCACCGTCCAACAACAGAATCGGAAACCAAACTCAATTCCAACTCATGCCGTGTTCTTAATTCGCACTCGTCGATGCGCACCGAGCTCTGAAACGCGACTCCCCTCAATCAATTCACAACATTCACTCTCGCATGTGTGAATTAGCAATCCCAGGCTCATTAGCGAGTTCCAAGAATGTCACATTCAACACTCCCAGGCTCACGAGCGAGTTCTGAGAATGTTAAATGCAACATTCTCAGGCCCGTCGATGTTTCGGGGAATTCCTCGACTCGCAGCGCTGGTTTTTCCCCGAAATGCTTACTTTCGTATTGCATGCTCAATTTACATGGAAATTCGCTCTGATGGTTAGGCGAATTTGTATTTCCATGCAAATTGAGCACGCATGAAAACAAATATTTTCAGGAAATGTGCATTTAATACAAACCCGATCTTTCCGCAAATTCCAATGCGTGGAAAGAGCCGAAGATCCCAATTGTCAATTTTTCAGAATCAAAGTGGTTTATAAGAAGATTCTGGATAGGAAAAAACTCACTTGAAAGCGAAGCAAGGTAATGAAGAAAACTCCGTCACGCAATATTTGAAAAGAGTGTTTCAATTATAGGTGCGTGAGCTTTGTACAGTGTGTCAATCCTCATCAAAGGAGCTATTAGGAACAGGAAAAAAAATTCAAAGGCAGCATTAATGCCGAATGTCCTTACCATGATAAACACCCATGGCCTTGCCATCTGGGTGCTGCAATAGGTACCTGGACGTACCCAGTCGAGCTACTACTTTTGCCTTTTTAAACTTGTTGTCAAGTTTGCTGTTATAATGCTCCATGGCTTTGCTCTGAGCGAAGTTCCGAACAAAAACTGTGTCGCCAGCTTGAAACTGAGAGTCTCGAGTGCGCAAGTTGTAATATTTGGCCTGAGTCTGATATGCCAAATCTATTTGTTTCTGAGCTTGCTCCCTAATCAACTCCTGGCGTTGATGGGGTAGCAGCTCAGCTGTGGGTTCCTGTAACAACCCTAGTTGTCGGAGTAGTTTATACGAACTACCATGTTTAGGCATGTTTTGCCCGAATACCATAAAGTAAGGGCTAAATCCGGTTGAGGTATGATGAGAAGTGCATAAAGCAGAATTAATTTCGGACAATCTTCTATCCCAATCCAACTGAGTGGGCGCAACATAGGTTCGAATGGCTGCTACCAAGGATCTGTTGACTCTCTCCGACGCGTTTGCTTGAGGAGAATATACTGCTGTGTATTGATGTTGTATGCCATAGTTATCGAGTAAAGAATTGAACAAATGTGAGCGAAATTGTACACCATTATCAGTCATGATAACTTCAGGCACACCGAAAACATGAAAGATACGCTTCTCCACGTATTCACACACCTTAGAAGCGGTGCTTTTTCTCAAAGGCTCCACAAACGTGAATTTAGACAAATGATCTAATACGACTAATATGCCTGTATTACCATCCTTAGATCGGGGATAAGGGCCCAATAGATCTATATACAGACGCTGAAAAACGCGATCGCTAACAACTGATTGGCCCATAGGCGGTCTCAACAGCTGATTCGGAGCCTTGTTCATCCTACACAAGTCGCAAGCCAGCACATATTCTTTAACTTGTAAAGCCATTTTTGGCCAGAAAAAATATGTCTGCAAACGCTTGAAGGTTTTGCCTATTCCACCATGCGAGCTTGTGGGATGATCATGGGCCCGAATGGTCAGCTGAGATGTAAGCTCTTTGGGAATCCACAACTTCCAGCTGTCACGTTCCTGTATTAAATCACCTGTGGCATATTGACAACGTCTGTATACATATCCATCAGTTACCCTAAGATCAGGAAGCGTTGTTGCATTCGCCGATACTTTCTCAATCAAATCTAAATAGGCCTCTGATTTAAAATGAGGCGAATCTAAGTCGATTTCAATCATTTCTGATAGTTCCTGAATAGCTTCGCAATCTTCCGGTGTGTGAACACGGGAAAGCGCATCTGGAACCACATTCTGGCTACCTTTTCGATGATTAATAGTGAATTTGAAGCCTTGTAACTTCAAAGCCCATCGAGCGAGTCTTCCATGCAAATCCTTAAGACTCATTAGCCACTGCAGAGATGCATGATCGGTTACCACCTCAAATTCTTGCCCTTCAATGTAAGCCCTAAATTTTTTTATAGCTAATACAGCCGCTAAACATTCCTGTTCAGTCACCGTATAGTTTCGTTGGGCCGAATTTAGCTTCTGCGACATGTATGCTATAGGGGCTTCAGCTCCGTCCTCCAGTTTCTGCATTAATACAGCACCAACACCGTATTGACTAGCATCACAGTGAATGGCAAATGCTTTACTAAAGTCGGGGCTGTGCAATACAGGCGAAGAACTAAGGCATCTTTTCAGCTCCTCAAAAGCGGCTAGGCTTTCCTCACTCCATTCAAATTTTCGTTTACTCGACAACATATTAGTTAATGGCGTAGACACAGTCGAAAAATCGGGAACGAATCTCCGATACCAACCACAAACCCCCAAGAAACGACGCAACTGTCTGACTGTCCGAGGAATAGGGAACTCCTTTATGGCTTGAATCTTTTCAGGATCTGTTTGAACTGTCCCGTGACCGATTATATGGCCGAGATATTTGACTTCCTTCATCAAAAACTTGCTTTTTTTACATTTATCGTCAATCCTGCAGAACGCAAATGCTGTGCAACTTCTTTAAGCAGCAGTATATGATCGTTAAAAGTTTCAGTGATTAAGAGCAAGTCATCTAAATAGATGAAGACTTGATGTTTAAGATGCGCTGGAATGGCTCGGTCCATCAGTCGCTGCATGGTTTGTGGGGCATTACATAACCCAAAAGGCATGGTAACGAACTGATAGAGTGGTCTGCCAGGAACAGTGAAGGCTGTCTTATCCTGCGATTCCTGATCAAGCGGTATTTGCCAGAAAGCGTCTTTTAAGTCAAGGCTGCTTATATACTTTGCTTGTGGCAGCCGACTTAAGATACCGTCGATCAGGGGAAGAGGATAAGCATCCTTCACCGTTACCTGGTTTACCTTCCGCGCATCCAGACACATTCTAACTTTTCCAGGTTTGACAACAAAAGTTACTGGAGAAGACCAACTGCTCTGTGATTCCTCAATAACTCCCAGACTCAGCATTCGGTCAATTTCCGCGTAGAGCTGTTTTTCAACTGCTGGTGATATTGAAAAATGTCGTTGCTTAATGGGTTTATTAACGCCCACATCAATCACGTGTGAAGTGAGTGTAGTGCGCCCCAATCCTTCCTTTGCAAACGACGGAAACCTTGCAATGACCGCCTCCAGTTCCTCCTGCTGTGCTGGTAAAAGATAATGACGATTAGTAGAGGAGATAGCAGATAGTGATAAATTCTCCACTGAAGGGTTTTGATCAAACAGATCCGTAGCCAAATTAAAAAGACGTACGAAGTCTATTCCCAAATAAAGGTTCTGACTCAGCGAAGGAATCACTAGAAACGACATAGTTTTGATACGTCCTCGAAATTGTATGGAGCCAGCAATCCTACCAACAGCAGCATGTCTGGTGCCATCAGCAGTACTGAGACTTACATGTAATTTCTCGAGACGGTATCTATTGTCATTTAGTAATTTCCTCGCTAAGTCAGACGCCAGACAGCTGACACTCGCTCCCGTGTCAATCAATCCACTAACCTTCTTGTTTCCGAAAAGAGTGACATTTGCATATGGTCGCAAATCACCTGTGGGTTGATCCACTACGGTAGATGAACAGTACTGTCGCCTAAGTTTCTTAATACGTAACCAAAAGTTACGTAGACGAAGAGTTGATCTTCTAGTTCTTCGTACTTTGGAAAACTCCTCACATTCAAAAATGCGACGGCGTGCCTGCTCATATTCCCTTAGTCGGATATGATAAGGTTTAAGATATTGTGGGGTCGGGTTGGTACCGAACACTCGCTCCGATCCCTCCAAAACGACGTCAGATTGAGCAACAGATGAACCCGAAGAAGATAGAGTTTTGTTAGTGAAGATAGGGGTAAACGCAAGAGCGGTATTGGCAACACCAGAATCAGAAGCAGACGAGAACAGATTCTGATCTTCCGAAGAAGAAGGATCTAAGGTCTGGGAATCTGCCGAGGCCCGTGATTGTTTGCGGAGGGCTTCTGGTGGTGGTGAGCTCCTCCGGTCTGACGGTTTTTTTGCTGACACGATTCACAGTGAGGCTTGTAAACATTCTCTGCTCCACAGCCATAACAAAATATCCGTCGTTCCTCCAAACAATCCATATAGAGATGTCCTGGCTTGCGGCAGTTCCAACAGATGGAAATTCGAGTAACCTCCGCAACTTCCTGACCCAGATCTCCTTCTTCTCCCGACGCATACGGATCCGACAGTGCCGCCAGATGACGGCGAGTCCCAAAAACTCTTTCAGGCTGTCCAAGAGCCTGAGCCAACCTTTCTCGTCTTTTGACCTGTTCACGTAGCTGTTGTGTGTTGGAAAAGTGCCGATCTACTAACTGCCACTGCAGCTCGGGCAACATATTTCCCTGAACAATATCCAGCAGCTCGTGATCCGACAATGGGAACGGTAGAGCACTGGACATTCGACGTAAGTCCCTATAGAAATCGTCAAAGGACTCACCAGCCTTCTGGCGGCGCCGACGGATTCGATTGGTGATTTCACGGTTAGACGCAAAATCTCGAAATTCTCGTCTTATAGCCTCACAAAAGACATTCCATTCGATTCGTCCTACCTCCTGATGGTATTGCCAATACCACTCCTCCGCCTCTCCGATCAGCAATCCATCAATATGTCGGCACAGGGCATAGAAGTCTCCTTGAAGCTTCTGGTGGGTTAGAGCAGTTACTCTGTATAGAAATTTCTCTACAGGTATGCTTCCTGATTCTCCACTAAACCTCAAGTTCCATCCTGCCATTATAGTGGTGACCCTGTCCGAAGATATCCTACTATCTCTAGGTGGTTGACCATTCCGCCTAGGTAACACATTCTCATCATAACCTCTCCTCACTTGTCCCTGCCTAATTCCAGACAAGTGGGCTGAGGATCGTCGAGGTATTGTTTCTGCCATGGGCGCCTCAAACCCATGGACAGGCCTGTTGGCAGCCGATTGTGCTGAAGACCGAGCGTTCCGGTAATTTGACTGGTGGTCTCTCCCAGTCAACTCCGGAGTAGATATGTCCCTCCCGGGGCGTCTCAACGAGCCATTTGGGCGGGGACCAGCTCCAGAATCCCGAGACGAAGCATTAGGGCTAGATATCGATAATGTAGTCAATTGATGCTGAATGTTGTTTACGGATTGCATCAGTTGACCCATCTGCTTCTTAATGTCTCCTATCTCAGGATCCGGAGTTGCTCTTCTGGAATCTGTGAGACTTGGAGATAGCTCAGGAAGAGCGCCTGTAGCATCAACTATTCGTTCCTCACAGTTCCAGCTTCGTTGTACCGAATTTCTCAAGTCCCCGCCCAACGGCTCGTTGGTACGTGACCGAGTTATGGGTCGGTGGCCCTTTGGAACAGCACCTTGCTTAGGTTGCCGCCCAGAATCGGTTTTAACTGATAATGCCCGCAAGTCCTCCGGTTTTAATTCCCTCCGGCATAATGGGCATGCACGAGATTGTAGAAAGCATCTTTCCAGACACTTCTCGTGATATTTATGGTCACATTTTGTGATTAACAAATTTTCTTCTATTGTGAAAACCTGTTGACAGATGGGACAGCTCTCACTACTGCCCTCCTCTGTTTCCCTCATAAGAGGTGGCGGCGTTCTTGCCATTGCCATTTCGATACTAGATATTTAGAGATAATTATTTGTTTAGAGATAATAATTAGTTTAGAGATAATAAGTTTAGAGATAATTAATAGTTGAGAGATAATTAATTAGTGTAGAGATAATTATTAGTTTAGAAATAATTACTCAAAAGATAAGTATATATATGAAAAGATATATATACGAAAAATATATCTATTGCACAAGATATATTTTAATTAGTGTGTGGTTTATTATTAGTTTGTTTTTCCTTTCCAAAGAGTGGTGAAGATCTCTTTCAAGAAAAGAAAAGAGAGAAGTAGAGAGAATTTAGATAAAGATATTTTAAGACAAATAGACATTAGATAAAGACTGAAATGTTACACAGTTCGCGAATTATTGGAAACTAGAAGATAAACTACGTTACGTTACAGAGATGAAAAATAGAGAGATCAAAGACACTATGTGTGAAATTGCAATAACAAACTAAGGTTTCCAATAAAAAGGAATTGCACACGATAATTCTTTCAGGTGATGAACCTCGTCAGTACCCGAACCGATATTAATTTATGATATTTTCTCCACGATAAAAGACTTTAAAGACAAAGAAGGCAGAGATATCCGATACCAGGATTCTGAGCAACAAGGACCAATACCACTGGACATACTATTTGGCTGGATGCCGAAATCGCAGATTTCACAGTTGGTTTGCCCCTTGCTGATCAAAATCGCAGCACGGAACCTCTGTCCTCACGGTAAAAATGAAAAAAAAGGATCACTCGTTCAACAGAAAGGAAGACGACATCTGTTTCCGAAGACTGGACTTACTAAGTGGCTGGTTGCCAACATAGCAGATATCACAGATCTCCGAAAACAGACTGCCTTCAAGCGTGAAGCCTAGAATAAACACGAGAACCAGTGCCTTATATTGGATTTTTAATAGAAATATACTACGGATGGCAGTTTTTTATAGGGGCTGCAGACAGGTAATAGAAATTGCTGGCGGAGTGATACCACCGAAGTTAAGTCTGCAGGAGTGAAAGTCGATGGGAAAATGTTAAGTACGTAAAGCACTTAGTTATGTTCTACTGAACATAAATCGATCTCACTACTTAAATGTGGGACTCCTTTAAGGATTTGTAGACCGAAGTCTGTAGTTCTAAACTCAAAACATCTTTGAGCGAACTTTATGGACTCTAACGAGCAAGTTTCGGGCCCCACGTTGGGCGCCATTTGTAATGAAATGGTTAATGATTTGATTTACCCAGACACAAAGTGCCTGAGTAAAATGGAGTGAAGGTCTACAATGACCATCAAAGGATATCGAGTCATTAGTCCGTGCAGGACTGAGCTACGCCGGGTAGCTACAACTCTCACATGACAGGACGGCGGCACATGCTGGTTGCCATCTAGCGATTCGGGAGATGTGGGGGGGGGGGGGTTCTTTTCCTGTCATGCGTCCTAACCATCATCACATTTTTATTCATGTGCCTGACAAGAAACAAACGCGACATTGAAAGTGATCTTCTTCAAGATCCACTTTATGAGCCGTGAAGGCTAACCCTGACCACGGGTATGTTTTTGTTTGTGACTGGGATCCAAAGATCACCAGCACAAAACAAAAAAATAAGGCCACCAATTTGAGTCAATGCTTCCTACGAAGCAACTCGACGCGAAGACGAATCGAAGTACGCGCGAGGGATCGCGAATTGGTGGCTGAATTCGGGGACGACAGAGATACGCACGCAATACAACAAGAAACCGCGAAATTACAAACACTCCAAAAATAAGGTATACGCGGATACCAACACGAAATTCTCTACTTTACACTTTACACTGAACAAATACGCGCACGACTGACGAAATTCATCGACCTGAAAAAAAAATCCTGTGCTACCTTATAGCGGTGCCAGAAGTCTGGTCTCTACCAAAAAAATTGTATATAGGTCAGACTTCCGACGGGTCCGCCCATAGCCCCTACCATCCACCCTGAAAAAAATGAAAGAAAGAAAGAAAGAAAAGGTAGAGAAGGAAATAGGAAGAAATCCTCACCCCATCTTCAGAAAAGAAAGACAAATTTTTCTTCCTTATTCAAACATTTTTGTGTTTATTTTCAAACTTCATAATTATCATGTTAACTCCAAAAAAAAAAAATAAGTTTGCACTTTTTTTTTCTTTTTAATTAATTAATTTCTCCACATTTGTTTTTAAATATTTTTTTCGTTGACTACGAAGTAATTATGAATATTATTCAATATTATTAATTTTATATTTATTCTAGTTTGTCGCTTTCATCACTTATTCCTTGTAGTCATGCTAAAGATGATTTCTGTTATCTCCTAATGTACATGATGAATATTTTAAAGTATTTATATTTCTTCTTACTTTCATCAAATAGACGAACAGGCTATGGAATCTGTTCTACTTTACAACACATGATTACATTATAATACTACGATTCTACTTAACGGTGTTTTTCAATGCTAATTAAATTGGAGATGGAAAATTTTTGCAGAAATCCAATTGATATTTTTCCGTTTTTGTGTCAATTTATTTCTTGAATAATTCACAAGTAGATAAAAATCGATGTGTTCTCGAAATGAAATGTTTTAGAACGCAAAGAATTGCCAGTTAAATAAAGAACAAAGCTAGAGAGATACATAATGCATTGCATTGTTTCTTGTAAATACGATATTGACATTACTATTATTTTCACTAAGCCATGATAAAGAGACAGGGGGCATATATTTAGTACATTCTTAAAATCAATGCTTAAAAATCTTCGGGTCTCTACTATGATCTTAGTTTTTTTTTTCTTTTCTTTTCTTTTTCAATTTTACTCGTCTTAAAGTAATAGAAAAATATAATATAACACAAGCATGAATCAGAAAAAAATTGCAAACTTATCTCAGATTGTCGTCCAATTACGTTCCATTAAGTTACCACCACTCAGCTATACAACAGAAGAATACTATCTTGACAATATGCCTTTTGGTAAGTCCATTTAGGCAGGATAGTTGATCAGTTCAATATCATTGGCCGGGAAGAGACCGTAAGCTCCATCTGGACCCAGTCCTTGCCACCAGCTTTCATCGATTTGATCAATATGAGTTATCATATCTCTCGGGTCGAATGTAATTTCTAGTTTATCGGAGCCTGAAGTCATAGAGCGCTCGTGATTTTAATCCGCCATTATTTTCTTGCAAAAGCTGTTGTTGTTGCTGCTGAACTATTGAAGTTATGACAGGATCTTCAGGATCCATAAAGAACCTTGAATCTTGATGGGCAATTCAACCTGCAAAGTTCAGTGAACTAGGTGTCCTAGTCACCAACTTACGCACGAGCAATTCAACCAGAAGATAATCACAGTAATTCATAACAGCAAGGAGTAAGCCTTTTATTCGAAATAAAAGGGCAAGAAACCACAATATCTGTGTATTCACATGCAAATAAAGATCTTAAGGATGAAATATTATGCTTCACTTAGAGCACTCTTATTTATTCCACGCACTTAATTCCTTTGGAATCCCATCTAAGTCTTCAGACAGACGCATGTCAGCTTATAGAACACTTTCGAGAAAGGTTTGGCTAATCGAGAGGTTAATTTCAGGGTGGACGCACAAAACTGCATTTTTGACACGAACTATCACTGGAGGGAAGAGTCTCGGAATTTATATGCTTTCTCCAATTTTAACTTGGCATTGTACGAACAAAACAAACTTGACAGATTTTCCTCATTTCTGACCACAAGGCACGATAGTAATCCTTCTTCGATTCTGGCTGAACACAAATTCTGGGTTTTCGCTTTCAAACCCAATAACAAAACTTCATCGAGAAAACACGAATATTCAGTCCATGGACTTTCGCACAATCTCACATTTCGATCTCCCTATACTCGGACAACTCGTTTCATGAATTTCCGACACGAAAATTTCAATCTCTCTTCCCGAGTTTTTTCGCTTGCACGTCGCGAAATCTAATCGAATAAGTTAACTCATCTTCACCGTCCAACAACAGAATCGGAAACCAAACTCAATTCCAACTCATGCCGTGTTCTTAATTCGCACTCGTCGATGCGCACCGAGCTCTGAAACGCGACTCCCCTCAATCAATTCACAACATTCACTCTCGCATGTGTGAATTAGCAATCCCAGGCTCATTAGCGAGTTCCAAGAATGTCACATTCAACACTCCCAGGCTCACGAGCGAGTTCTGAGAATGTTAAATGCAACATTCTCAGGCCCGTCGATGTTTCGGGGAATTCCTCGACTCGCAGCGCTGGTTTTTCCCCGAAATGCTTACTTTCGTATTGCATGCTCAATTTACATGGAAATTCGCTCTGATGGTTAGGCGAATTTGTATTTCCATGCAAATTGAGCACGCATGAAAACAAATATTTTCAGGAAATGTGCATTTAATACATATACTAGGTAGTAAAAAGATTTTTTTTAAAATCTTATACGAACTGGAAATAGCCGATTATCACTACTTTTGGATCAACTCTCGTAGAAACACAGAATGCGCATAAGGTTTAATTGACAATTGGTGCTCGGGGTAGGGCCTTAAAGTGAATCTGGCAAAAAAACTAAGTAGGAGTAACCTCAGATAAAAAACTTCTGGAAGAAGCATGTAGAATTGAGGCTCATTCGTGATTTAAATGCTTTTGGGCAGTGCAACAGCGCAATTCTCTTGAGCTCGACCATCCTGTAGGTGATTAACACCTACAGGATGATCGCCCCACTTTACTGCCGTTTACAGGATATATTGCACGGTAATACGGTGTCCCCTAAAGCGAGGGCACTAAAAAATCACGTGTTTTACACCCGAACCATTATATGACAGCTTGGGCGGATTTGTTGTGTCGTCATGCCCAAATCTATGCAGATGTTGACAGAAGCAGCCATGGAAGTAAGAAACTAAGCCAGACAGTAATTTAGATGACCATGCTTCTTCTCGGCTCAAGGATTAGTTTCCGGTATCAAATGATACGTCGACCTTCCCTTATCTATTGTATTTTAGCGCAGCTGCCTCTTGGAGAAAGAAACTATTTACTGACAAACTGGTGTGTCCCCATGGGCCAGATAGTAATTTTGATGACCATGCTTCCTCTGGGCCCAAGGATTGATTTCCGGTATCAAACGATACGTCCGTCTTCCCTGCTCTATTGTATTCCAGCGCTGCTGCCTCTTGAAGAAAGCAACTATTTGCTATTTTTGTTTAGTTACGTCTCTGCGGCTTTGATCCATGACGATACGATCATGTACCTGTTTTGTTTCATCAACGAGGATATCGATGGGCATCATATCGACTATAAGAGAGGCAGCATCTGCTGATATCGTGCGAACATGCTGAGCCTGTGTACTGATGTCAGCCGCTACCTGACCATTAAACCACACTGGAGAATCGTAGATTATCACCGAGTTTACTACCCCAGCGAAAATTTTCCGTCGGATTGTCTTGAGCCCTCCAAAGTTTGGCAATATTTTGGCAAGCGATGCTTGTATTTTGGCTGCTTTTGCGCTTGCGTAGCCTATGTTCTCCGCAAAGCTTAGTCTGTGATCCAAGGCATTTGAATCATGCCTTTGAATTCATGAATTGAGAGCCAAATCGCACCTCCATAACTTGGACGCTCTTTCTGCTAGATATCATCAACGCAGCAAAATTCCAAAATTTATATATTATATCCTGCAAATATTACGTATCCAAATAGCATTAAACTAATCTTATCAAATTTATTTCATTATGTGAAGATGATGATGTAAGCCCTGTTCGCAGACGAAACAAAACTGACGACGAAGATTTGTCACCAATACGAAAATCTAAACGGAATGGTAAATTCATTTAGAATTGATCTTTGAATTTTAATAAGAATGTCTTATTTTAGTTCGCGAGGATGAAGACTTCAGTCCCGTTCGAAAGATGGATGAAAATGACACAGATTTATCGCCAGTTAGAAAAGGCAAACGAAACGGTAAGATCTGCGCTATCACATAGATTCCTTTTCTTCATTTAATGTTTTTTTTCGATAAACAAGACGTTGACATCAGTCCTGTTCGAAGAGGGAACAAAAGAAGTGATGATGATTTGTCGCCAATTAGATCGAGGGTTCGTTCTAGTAAGTAAAACTTGACGCGAAATTTAATGTATGCATTGATTACTCTAGCGCAGTGGGTTAAATTACATAGAAATAATCCCTTCTCGCTAGATAGAGAGCGGCTAATTTTATGACCTCTCCCCTTTTTTGAAATATACACACACTAACTTTCAATTTACTTTCAGGGAGCCCTCGTCAATCGCAAAGAGAAATTAAACAGAGAAAAGTTTCTTCTGATCGCAGTAAAAGAATCGATCGCACATTAGACGGGAAACTAGCAGGATTGCAAGACGCCACCATGCTGAAAAAAGAAACAGAAGAGTTTCGTCGTCGTGAAAATGATCTTTTTAAAAAAATGTCTACCGAAGTATCCGGTCAGCATGCAGATGTTGTTGTGCGTGACAAAAAAAGTGGCCGTGTGCGCGACTTAGAAAGGGATCGTGAAAAAGACGAAGAGAAAAAGAAACGTGAGAAAGAACGTCAAGAAGTTTACAGTAGATGGGGCAAAGGATTGAAGCAGGTGGAAGATTATCAGAATAAAGTCGCTGACGATCAGTACGAAGGTAATAAACCGTTGGCTCGATATTCGAACGATGCCGACTTGGATAAAATGCTCAGAGATCAAGAACGCGCCGGAGATCCTATGCTGGCTTACATACGAAAAAAAAACAATCAAAACGCGACTGGACCAAAAGTTCCCACATATGCTGGTCCGTTCCCGGAAAATCGTTTTAATATACGACCAGGATATCGTTGGGATGGAGTTGATCGATCGAATGGATATGAGAAAAAGTGGCTTACCGTACAAAATCAAAAAGTTGCCATAAGGGACGAAGCTTACAAATATAGTACGGAGGACATGTAATCATGATTATCAAATTAAATATACGTTTCATTTTTCATTGAAGTTTAATATTTATTTACTTTGCTTTCAAACTGAGATGCCACTAGTTTCATTCCCCTTTGAAATAAACAGAAAATAACCGCTAGAAACAGTGGTCTTGCGAAGAAAAGTAGAGGAATCGTGTGGATTTCGAATGCACGCTCTACAAAACGTGTGCATTATTACAGCGAGCTTGTTTCAAAGATCATGCGATGATCCGACTGCATTGAAACTCAAAGGATATAAAAGTTTCCAGGGTCACCATTTCCATGAATTTCAAAATTCAGGAACGTAAAACAATTGTTACTTATTTTCATCACAGGATGCTTATCATATAAAACTTTCCCCTATAACTTAAATAATGAAAATGCTCAGTGCTGGCAACAATTAACCAGGACTGCAGCCGAGAGTCCACCATAACAGCATCAAGTCACGATTAGACTGTGAATTTCCTTTTAATCCGATGATTGTTTTGAAAGTTACAGGAATGGAGAGATGATTGAGGTTTCCATCCGATAAAATTCCAAGCTTAGAAAATTTAAGCATTATTTACTTATTTTCATTGTAGGTGTTTGGCATATGAATATTTAATGGTAGTGTCTGTTGATATGGAAATGCCAGGTGCAGACAACCCGGCATAAACAAATAATCAAACAAATAGTCATAATTTTACTCCCTTTGCTTCAATGAACTTTTTTGCTTCTGTATGAGCAAGGCAAACCTACAGTAATGTACCGAATGAAGCTTATCTAAAATTATAGAGCACACAATTTTTTTTAAACTTTAGTTTCTACGCTCTACTATACTAATCGCATTGAAGGAGCAAATTTGAAACAGCTCATTTGACGTTGTTTGATCAATA
Organism: Nemotelus pantherinus; assembly: GCA_963978885.1. Lineage (NCBI taxonomy): Eukaryota > Metazoa > Arthropoda > Insecta > Diptera > Stratiomyidae > Nemotelus > Nemotelus pantherinus. Next base: position 214,427,397 of record OZ022264.1, read on the forward strand.
ATAATTGTTTACGAAAATGTCATCAGTACTGATTAAGAAACTCAATTCCAATACCAAAAATTGTGCGAAATCGAAGAATAAAGCGAAGAGTGCGACTCATTTGTACCTGAATGGCAAATACTTAGAGGAAATTGTACATTAAATGCCAGGGACATTTCGTGTAATTGAGTAATATGGACTTATTTTTCAGAAGTTTTCCAATCCACATTCAAACTTAGAAGTTCTCTATCTTCACAATAATCTAATTGAGGATATTAAAAATTTGGAAAAGTTTGAGAATTTAACTCATCTGTATCTTCAATGGAATAGAATCAGGAAAATCGAAGGACTTGATTGTTTACGCAATTTGAGAAAATTATATTTAGGATATAACCGAATTTCGCGTCTTGAAAATGTTGAAAGACTCCACAACTTAGAAGAATTGCATATCGAGAAGCAAACTTTAGATGGAGAGGCATTTACATTCGATTTCATTACGTTGAAATCAATTGCAGTAAGTACATGCAATATTTGACACAAGTGCACTTTAAATTGTCTTAATACTGCAGAGACGACTTACAGTACTTAATATAAGCAAATTAGGGCTGACGAGCTTAGAGCCAATAGTAATTTTATTGCGATTGAAACATTTGATTGCAAATGAAAATTGTTTTGAAGATGCCAAGGAACTAGGTAAGAATATTATTTAAAATATTTAATATCTCTTATTTTCATTAAAATTCCGCTTTTCTGTTTACAATTTCTATTTTATTCGAATAATAAACGTCTACTTGGAGGAGGCAGAAGTCTGTTATTGAAGAGAAAAGGTAGCGATTCGCTTGAGCTGGTACATAAAATATTGCAGCTAGTGAAACTTGGGAAAAGAGAGATAAATGTGAGATTTTTTCAAATATGTACTCTTATTTGGACGATATTATTGAGTTGTTTTTTGACATCTGATGGAAACTCGCTTGATACTTCTTTTCACTTCTTAAGTGATGCAAAGCATTCAAGTTTCATTAAAATATGTGAGCCATGGACTGGTTCACAGAAGCTTGACAACCGGTCAGCCAAAAAAATGTGCCGGAGAAATCGTAGAATTAAAACCCGGCCTGCAATCCACCAACAGGTCCAAGTACCGTTAGCAACAACGGCATTCTTAATCTCTTGATGTGATCCCATCTGCCAATAAGGTCGCGTCCTGAATGCCATGCTGACATGTACCTTCAGTGGCGAAAGTTCACATTTAAATGATGTTCATGGGAAAAAGGCACTTGAATTTGAACAATGAACTTTATGGGCAGCTAAATTAGCTGCTAATTGACTTCGCATACTAGACAAGATGTCAATCGTAAGTGTAGCGTGATGAGAATCGGCAGTATGGCGAAAATGCAGAGCTAAGAAATGGAGCTATGGAAGGGAGGTTGGAAACAACAAGTTCTAATATTTTAGCATTTGTATTATGGACTGTGTTGTGTTGAGCGAGCATAAAGGTAGAAATGATGAGGTGGCTAGGGAAATGCTGTTGTTTTATAAAATCGACGAAAAAAAGGATTCCATTCTGTGCTCTGGCATCTTGATATCCCCAGATAATAAAGGGGCAGTTAGAAAGTTACTGCTGTAATATTTTGAAAGTTCCGCAAAGAAGCATTCATACGATTACACAGAAAACAACCAGAAGATGTAAGCAGAGGCATAAATTAGGGTATTAAAGGGAGCCAAGGATATACGAACAAAACCGAAAATCACTGCAGAGGGTTCGGTTCAGCGACTTTTCTTCAATAATCTACTATATAGTGCATTCATAAAACAGTATGTCATAGTAAAAAAAAAACTGCTCATATCGACTGGTGTACAATGTTTTCCCAACCACTGACACTATAGTTGACGCTCTTATTTCTTAATGAGCTTAAAGCTAATTCATTGGTATATTCATTTCATATTGGTTCGAGAATTTTCAAGGTTTGGAGTATGTTTTCATTAAATCCTCTTCTCCGTGTGTCTTACTAATTTTTTGTTAATCTTCTTAACTGGGATCCCGGATCACTTTTTTCAATGCTGGGTTAACTGGTCCTTTTAAATTGTGCTTGATGTGAAATGGCCCCAATAAATAGTGGATCACCTTAATCTTCTTTACCGTCGCTCAGATAAAGCAGAATCTAAATAGTCTTATAGCCAATAGTCTTATAAAGTATATTATCTAGAATAAAATTAATGCTAAATTTCTCATGTGCACAAAGTATTTATGAATTAAACAGCATTGAACTAGTTCAATTATTTTGTGCTTGACCTAAATACCCACTTCATAGTCTATATTCCATTACTTGCAAGTTACTAAATATTTTAATGATATCACGATTCTGTTTAGGAACTATATTAGGCCGATTGATTTTTCTTGAAAGAGCTGACATTGGGGACTGCCCTGCTCAAAAGGATATACATTACAGAGAAAAGATCACTGCAGGCTCTTACAATCTACGTACGTAATGTTAAATTAAAGTTTACAATATTCTGCCGCAATAATAAACCAAGTGGTTCCTTATAGAATTCTTAAACGGCAAATTCATTACCCCGTACAATAGAGCCTTCATTAAGCGATTCGAGGCTGCAAAATGCAAACGAAGGACCAAAAGTGAGACTGACACTACAGGTAAGGAGAAAAACACTTCGAATAATAGCAAGAAGTCTGTACAATCGCTGCATTTGCAAAATACATCGGATGAGCTAAGTTATCGAACTTGGAATTCATGTAAGTAACATTACTTAAAAATCTTCAGTATTTTAGTTCATATTAGTATTCAAATCTAGTGAGCATTGGTCAGAAGCAGTTGCGTTGTATGACTAAAAACGATAGTGCCATCAGACTGAAGTCAGAATATTCTCTTGAAGGAAAACATATCAAAGAGCGAAACTGATTAAGACTTTTAGATAATATATATTTTTTCAAATTATTTACTCACAAATGTAAACTAACAAATATATGTATGGTTGTAAAATGGCTAGTGACTTAGATAGTAGATCAAATTTTCATTCGATATTAGCGAAGTGTAAGTATGTAGAAGACAATAGGTCTGTTCGCGTACTGCAGCAGCAACAGATTTTTGCAGCTGGCTTCTTTTTGTGGCAAAATTTGGCTTGCAGCAAGATTACAAAAACGACTTACTGCGAATTTATTTCAATATATTGTTGTATTTTATATTTAAAACACCTTTCGTGGATTCGATATTCTCTGCATTCGTGACATAAAACAATTTTCTTTTACACTACTAATTATACTTTTATTTACACAAATAATTCTAAACACTAAATCGTGTACTCTTGACTGATCGCACTATTATGTTACAAGTGTCTAGGCTATTCTGGATTTGTGTCTTGGAGGTTCCTGATCTGGCTTCGAGAAGGCTATTGTGAATTTCCATTGTAATATGAGATCTGATTGTAGTTTGGGTTCTGGGATGTTCCGATTTTGCTTCTAGAGGGCTCTATCCTGCGTTTTATCTATAGATTGTTTTCGTTCTTTGAAATACACGTATGAGATACATGTCGAGATGTTTCTCATTGTTTCTAGCTTTTTCTGGCGCTGATTTGTTTGGCGTGCATGCAACAATATATATAAAAAAGTTTAGAAGCTGCTGTCTTATATGCTTACCTGAATTATTAAAATGAGAATGGTTATATTAAGCAAACGAGCTGCTAATTAAATGAGCCAAAATTGATTCCTCATCACAACGCGCACCGTCTGATAATCAAATCTAGAAGTGTTTGGCGTTTTTTCGCACGCGATAAGACCACCGAAAACAAGCTCTCTCTCTCTCGGCGTTTTTGTAGTGCTTGCAAACTATTTGGACCGGATCTTCTTAGTTCTGCTTCTAGCCATCCGCCACTTTCGGGCCTGATTTCATTAGCGATCGCCCTGTTCCACTTTTAAAACGGGTCTAGATATCCACTTCAACGGTGCAATATGTCAAACATAAAGAAGTAGTTGAATGCACTTAATCAGAATGGTATCGTAAGGACGTGGCTAAGTTGGAGCGCAGAGAGCGTCAAGTCGCGAAATTGGTTTGCAGCGCGCTGCTTGACTCGACGCTGTAATTGTTCCGACTTAGACGTATACTAATGAAGATTTTACCATACCAAATCACTTCTTCCAACTCACTTCTTCCACTTCTAAGTCATTGGAGAGGTGGAACAGCCATAGGCCATATTTTAGAAAAACCGACTGCTGCAGCAAGAAAATTTGGTATCTTGCTATTTTCCGCCCTGATGCGGCTACGCCTTGAATCACTCGAGTTTCCAAATCAGTTTCGCAAAGGCTTTCTTTTCTATCCACTCTTTGGTGATTGCAATAAGGCTCTTCGTGTACCCGCATTCTAGGGGAAGGGTATAGCTTGGATTCATTATAAAATCAGTCTTTCTGATGCCCAAAGTGACTAGCATCTACTTCCATATCTCCATTTCACTCATTCTCACTCAACGTCAATTTAATCAAATGTGGGACTACTTGGCAGATCCAGGCTAAATCCCTTCGAGAAAACAAAGCTTATTCGAGTATACACCACTCCCGACTTCAATTTTTAGCTATGAGCCATCGTGATAAAATAAAGTGTGTACACATGGATAACTGAACTAGATGGTCAAATATTTGGGACTGATCTTCGACTCGAAGATACTATGAAGCGACAATGTAGCAGAAAAAGCGCGGAACGCTTTCGGCGCACTTTACTACTGCAAAAGAGCCATAATAGCGAATTGGGATTTGGAGTCTCGTGCTGTCGCCTGGCATTATACCCTAGTGGTAGAGCCAATTTTATTGTTTGGGATTGCGTTCTGGTTCATTATTCAGCTCGTCCAAGAATAAACCACTCGCGACTTCATTGCTTGGCTTTCAGTCATCGGTGTAAGTAGGGGTATGCCCAATCTCTAAGGTGACCCTTCGTCTACCTAGCCACTGTAGTATCTTACAGGTGGAAGTTGTTGCATTCGTCAGGTAATCGACTCGCTTTTGTGTAATAGAATATTCATAGTGAATGTTGGTATTTTCTCAGATAGCCAAGTGGCTATTAAATCTCTTACTGGTTCTTGTATAATGCTGCCGCCCACACCATGGCTGCAGCTGGCAGGCTTTAATTGTTCGTCGTCAGTTGCTTGTCACATGTCTGTTTTAAAATCAATAGGATTTCACCAACTTTGTGTTAATCCTTTATTATGTTTGCCATTCTGACATACACTGATTGAAAATACGTTATTCGACGCCATCTATAGCAGTCAAATGTAAACTGTGTCGTTGGTGGAGGACGTTCCATAGGCGGTAACATATTCCTTTGATCGGCGCCCAATAAATCGACTCAGGTTGAAAGTAAATACCAACGTCAGCCATCCGTGGCCACCTCACACCAATGGGGTGTGCTAATGTTGACCATAGTCCGTTTCGGTTTCAGTTGGGCCAACTTGAATTTCCTATATCAGTGAGGTAGTACATTTGACTTGGGTACCAGGACATAGGCGTATTCAAGGCAAATGTGAGGCCGATCAACTGGCGGGGCTTGATATGTTGGTACCGGAGGTTCTCATACTCCTTCCACATGGGAATATTGATGTTGTCGGTCAAATTAGCCGCAAGGTAAAAATACCTCGAGGACGCTAGGAAGTCCTGGCCTGAAGAATCATCTTGAGTGATAGGTTTCCAAACACCAGGCAGCTATTAGGTTTAATCTGTAGTGCTCTGCGTTTTCACAGGCCAGTACCTCATAGGACAACACGCACAATTGTGTAGGGGTTCAACAATTCGGAAGACGAACAGGAATCCGTCCTTCATTTCATTTACCAGCAACGAAGAGAAGAGTGGTGGTTCTCTGTACAACCTTCCTCTCTAATCTGACTCACTTATCTCTGGTTGACCTAAGAAGGAATAGTACGGTTTATCAAAGGAAGCAGACCGTTTCCCGACTTTAGTAACTAAGGGCAAAATACTTACTATGCTATTATAACGGGCCTCTTTTGTGCCTATGTGCATCCATCCGTCGATCGAAAACTAATTCAACTTACCTACCTACTCCTATGTAACCTAGCGTAGCGTTTATGGTCGCATCTTCTATGTAGATAGTTCCCTGAGTTATGGAATATAGCTACAAGTGCCAAATCATATACATTATGGACTTTTCTGCTATGCACATGGTTTCGACTTCCATTCTACGTAGTATCAAATCCTATGTAACATAATCGTAACTTCTATGAACATAATCTTGGCATATATCATTAAACTAGTCTAAATAAAAATAACATTCGAATAAGCTCGTATAGCCTAAAGGTATAGGTTAAAGTATAGGGTCATGGGCTTGAATCCGGATCTGAGCAGGAATTATTTACAATAGTTATGAATTAAGAAATTGTATTTCAAGAATGAAGAATAATAAATTATGAATAATCTCGAAATTGTCTAAATCGGAGAGAATTTGCATTCGCTTTACTTTACTTTTTTTTACATGGTGTTGAGAACTATAATACATCGCGCCTACTCCTATGATTTTTGTTTTGCTATGCATTATGGTGTCAAGTGTCACAATCTCGAAATGGACTATGAACATAGTGCCAGAAGGACAGCAATAATGGCTTGTGGCACTATACTTTTTCTAGGTGTATGCAGGAAGTTCTAGTTTCATGAGGGAATACGCAAATTGTTAGTCCTTTTCCGTGTTCATTCTTCGCTGCTTCTTAACTAGCTTAAAAAAATTTCGAAGGCAGAGGCTTTCGCACCAGTTGAATGTGAGCTCGGGCATTAGCGTGCCAAACCCTTGCACGCTACCTAGATTAGTTGTGTAAAATTCCATATCCAATGACTATGCTGAGAATGTTCTAGGATTAAACTTTGCCGGTAGAACTGATTGATGTTGAGCATTTTACCAATCTTCATTTCAAGTGGCTCAGACCTACTCTGAGATTGACATAAGATTTCGGTTTTTATATACTTACTCTGGTTTATTCTTCATTATTAAAAATACAATTATTAACGCATTGATAATTGTACAATGTACTCTACTCTCAATTACATCGCGGTTTTATGCTTATTATATTATTTATTCACAGTCCTTTACATTATTCAACCACAACAAACATGAAGACTACACAAACAATTCCAATTTAAATATTTTAGCCAAACCGAAAAATATATTATTTTCAACAGCTTCCGCTCCTTCACAAGATCAAATTCAGATCGTCATACAAAATGTTTATTAAAAATAAATAGTTTAATAACTTTTGGCAATAAATTATTTATGTATTTACGTCATTATTAATATTAATAACATTCTTGCCAGCTCATCACAGGACCAGATTTATGTTCTCCTTTAAAGCCGCGTCTGGAAAATCACAATTCATGTTTGAGTATATGGCGTGCTTGAATAAAAAGAAACACTAAACTTAATTCAAATTATTTAAATATAGCAAAACGTATGCGTAAAATTATTTAACAACCCAAACCATGACACCTTGATCTTAGAATCAAAATTACTTTGAAACCACACCACCTAATAGCTACAAGCGAATTTCGAATACATAAAAATGTTATAATTACTAAGAGTATTGAAACGAAGTATTTTCTTTTCTAACTATGAAAATTATTTGATATGAGTTTCGTGTTAGTAGCCTGTGTTGAAGCGTTTCTCTTTAGAAAATTGTCTTCAAATCAGAGCTATGCTATGCGGTAAACTCAAGGTTAAAATTTTTAGACGACTTTTTTTAAAACTTGCTTACAAAGATATGTATCTAATGTCATGATTGCACACAGATTTTCTTCTGATTTATGTATTTACTTTTTAATTAACATTAACATTTGAATTATTAGGCATCCACGACGAAAAAACAATTACTTTCACTCAATGTTTTATGACTGCAGGCTATAAGTTGTGATATACACCTAATTCTTAGCATAATTTTTGCAAGGTGATAAATACTAAGATATTACTTTCTTGTATGTTAAATCAATGCAAATATAATGAAAGGTGCTATTTTACAATCATCTAACCCTAAATGGGCCATCCTATTAAGACTTAGGATGAAATCTATCATTCAAATTGATTCGGAAATGAAGTCTCTATCTACCATTTTTCATATAACTTTATTTGTAGGTAACCTGTCATCGAAATATCAAAACTTATGCAATTTATTCAATTTGACCCATCTAAATGGTTAATTTAGTTCGATAAAAACAGAAACACGAATATTTCAAGCGATTTCTTCAGTACTAATATTCAATAGTATCTAGCTAATTTCATGCGTATTAATATCAAAACATAAATATGTTAATGATTTACTTACAAGTTTAAGTAGCATAATGCATGTGTTTAAAACAATTATGTATTTCATATACTAGTAACACACATCTACTTTACGAATATTGCAGCACAAAGTACTAAAGCGTTGTCCTAATTTCACCTATTTTGTACATACCTTTTTCTGGATTTCCTTAATGCAATAACAACAGGTACCTATTTAATAAAGGCGGTACCTCAAATGAGTAGGAGTAGATTATGAATAAATTATTTCAGGATGATGAAATCGTTACATTACGATACAAATTTGTTTCTTCGGCTTCTATAAAAAGTACAACAAATTGAACGGTTCATAACAAACCCGAGTACATGACGAACAATTGAAACACAAACATGACGATTATGCAGTTAATATTGTTTTTCATTCCTGTCGAATGAGAGGTTGAATCGTTAATTGGCGAATCGCACTTTGGGAAACCACAAATAAATCAACTTTCGCGTAGAAAAATTGCACTTCACTATGAACGAAAGTAGAAGATATTAATCTAAAACCGTTCGAAGCATTTTGGTATTGAAATCAACGTTAAGAGGAGTCCATCGCACACAAGTCAGCACAATAATTATTTCGAATAACCGACATAACAAACAATTAATGTTAGCAGTTCAACACACAAATATAATGCTTTTTATGAGGTCCGACACAATGAGAAATGCAGAAAAACAAATCACACGTATCCGTTGCGGAAAATGTTGCTTTTTTTGTTTTTGATAAACGAACAAGAATTGGCCAATAGCCTTAAGGCAGTAGCCACCGAAAACGTTTAACTAATGCTTAACATTAATAACCACAACTAATTATACATATATGAATTGGGAGATGTAATAGGAACGTAATAAGTAATGAAGACTAAGAGGAGTTATGTACACGGAGAAAATGAAAAACAGGAAGAACAAAGGATACAGAGTACGAGTAAAGACAAAGAACAAGACATAAGAAAATAAACTAAAGAGCTGAAAATCTCTAATTGATTCTTTATAATAAGCAAACTATGACTTTAATTAAAATGTACAAGAATTAGCCTAAAAGCGCGAGTATTTCAAAGAATATTAAATTTCAAATTTTGCCAAATTACTGAAATAACTGATAGGATGTTCGTATCGCACTCACATTTATAATTATGGTATCTGCTTTAAAAAGCAGGAAAATCCGTTCACATCGCATTTAGGTGCTTTTGTTTGACGGATGCCGTTCGTATCTAACTTCGGTTAATTTTCGGTTGAAATCAAAAATTAAATTGAACGGGACTATTGAACATGACTGGACCAACGGCATTGTTTTGCTAAAACTTAAGGTAAAAACGCATGAAGACAAGTTGGACTCATTTATTCTTGAGCGAATAAATTTTTTTAGATGTTGTTTGGAGAATACAAATAATTTTCAGGAAGAGGATGCATTTATTTTAGGTTGCTGTGACAACTAGTCTAAATGTAGTGCTGATTTGTCAGAAGTTACTCGGAGCCATGATAGCACAGGCACAAACCGATTACTCACATGCTTTAGTACATGCTTTTGCCAAAAGCATCTTGAATTCCTGATTTTGATTTGTATGGAAAAGCATGTGATTATGAAACTGATTATAACCAAAAGCAGGAATCGTCTCAAAACCATGCGATTTTGGGGAGACGTTAATAGGCTATAAATTCTCGGATCCTTTCAGTTTTATGATGATGCGTTGCAACGATTGAAAAGTCTGGAGTTAGATACGAGACTATTAAAATGGATGCAGAAAAACTTGCACTGAACGAGACAACTCCAGATAGTACAAACAAGATGCAAGTAGGAGTTACATAAAATAAGAGTGGAGGGTGCTCTGAACTCTGGAAACCTGTGAACCACCAGTCTCAAACAACGCAAGAAGCTGCTCTAAAGGTATAAGCTGGGACGAAAATGCTGTAAACACTGCAAGGGTTTCCCTGTTAACTGGATGTCAGGCAGTGGAACCTCAGATTTTACCTGCGAAAGCGAGGTAAAGGTTGGCTGGTGAAACCGATGCTGTCTTGAACGGATGGTTGGGAATAAAGCCACGCAAAGTGGACATTGAAAACCAGAGAAAGCTCTTATTATCTATGGATTCCTGCAACGGGGTCTAAATACATCATTCCTGGACAATTCTATGCCTGTAAAGTTTGTTCGGATCAACTTAAAGCATGCCAAGGCTTTAGAGCGAAAAATTGATAGAACTGAAAACTTTCTCCTAAATTGCACTTGCACAGGAGCCGCACGCAGGGTCTTGGCAGTGGGATCTGGGACTCAGTTTAATCAGAAAGCAAAGAACTTTTATGATGAAAAACCAACAAGGCCCAGGACTTGTCTTCTGGTTTCTAATCTGCTTGAGGTCACCACGCTGAGACCTTGAAACGCTCAATTCTCGCTACAGTTTACTTTTATATTGACCCCCTATTTTCCACGCCTATTTTCCTCTATCTTATACGAGCTATAAAGGACCAGGTGAGTTGCGATGCTAACTCCTAGCATACCTGATAGGACAGCGACGAATGCAACACCCGAGGAATTCTTTGATTTTATAACTTTGCGGGGCTAACGACTCTAAACATTGGGAATTCTCCTACCTTTGCCATATCCAAAAGAAATGAGGTCATTGATATATCAGTATGTTCACCTGGAATAGTTGAATCAATAGCTGAATGGCACGTATCGGATGACGTCTCACTCTGATCACCATTACATGGTGTTTTCTCTAGCTATGGATCCAGCACCTGTTATGAAAAGAAAGAACCCTGATTGGGTTTAGTTCAATCTACTTTTAGTAGACAGACCTTATATTAGCGATAGGATAAAGAGGTCGAAGTCAAAAGAATCTCGGTTGAGCCCTCTGACTAGGGTCATATTAGCAAGCCACGAAGAGGTCTGCCAGATCATCAAGAGCAGATGCAGTAGGACGGGTGTTGGGAGTTGCAAGAGTTAAAAAAAACAACACAGAAGACGCCTGGATCGCCTACAGAGGCTCACAGATGAGATATACGAATTTGTTGAGGTCCTCTAAGAGGGAATCTTTCAGATCGTTCTATGGGAGATTGGCAGGAGCACGAGAGACATCGAGGTTGTGTAAAGTCCAAAAGAATGACCAATCAGTCAAGCTGGACTTTCTCAAATGCTCGGATGGTGATTTTCCTGTATTCCAAAAGTAGTCTTTACTGACTTTACTTGGGAATAATATTGCGAGCGCTCTGGAAAGCAGAAATCTTCTGCGCTTTTGGTCAAACCTCCTACTCTTTGCAGCAGTAGGAAATGCTGATATACACCTAGATCGGTGGTCACCAGCGAAAAGGTGACCACTGACGCTAATGCCATTGACATGGGTAGCACATTGATATTTGCGTGAATTTAAATTAGCGCAGGATAGACCTGGAACTGGAAGTAGCCATTATTTAAACATTGTAGATCAAAATCAGACATTAGTCTTCTAAGAATATTGCCCTAGACATTGTTTCTGTTGTCTCCCCAGATAGAGTATCGTGCTTTAAAATCTTCCCATAGCAATACTTTATGATTAGTGGGTAGGTTTTTGAATGTGGATATCAATCCCAATTCAAATTGATGACTGTTGACATGGAGTCGACGATAAACAAAGATTAAAATTGTAGGGACTTGGAGATTAGAAATAGAGGCAGCAATCACTTTTAGATTAAAATGTAGGCGCACAGTGGTAAAGGAATGATAGTTACTTATAAATAGACCTTCACCACCACCAACACCACTCAAATGAAGTTCATTTTTAACTTTAACGCTGAGTACCCCTTCATAAGCCAGGAGTTATTAAAATTTTCATTTGTAAATGTTTCATCAATAAAAGCAACTTCAATGGGGATTTGCAATAACACCTATTCCAGCGTATTTTTATTTCTCAAAAGACCTTGAATATTAAGAAGTTTTATAAACATTATCTCTGCAGAGCACAGGATAATCTCATCTTTACCAAACTGAGCGAATTTATTAGAAATAATTTTCACAATTGAGTACACCTTTATCCAGCCAAGGAGTAGCTTACACGAATGACAACATATTTTCACGTTGTTTCACACTCCGTTCTGACTATACTCAAAGCCAGCTGCTTACAAAGAAAAATAAAATTCAAAATTTAGAAATCAATAACAAGTCCAATAATAAGTGATATATGAACTCTCACATCAGCATCTGCAAATATGTTGTAGCAAAAAGAGAGAGCGGTAAATGGCGAATTAGGTATAACCACGAGATGTACGAAATATTTGACGAGTTAGAGGTTGTCACAGTCATCAGACTGCGGAAGCTGCAATGAGCTTGTCGTGTGCAACTTATGAACGAGCATCGAGTACCTACAAAAGTATTGGAAGGAAAAACCGAAAGTCGAAGGCCAGTGACGAAACCCAAGAAACGCTGCTCTGACTCTATTGACGAAGACTGCGCATCGTTGCTCAAATTTCGTAACTGACGGATGTAGTCGTTTGACTGAGACAATTGGAGGCGTCATCTGATGGAAGCTAAGATTCACATCCATGGCACAACACAGGACTTATTATTGTACTTGGATATTATTCCCTCTCTTTCATCTAGATTTGATTATATTTACCTATTTGCAATGAAAATGGAAAAGTTTAAATATTTAAAGAACATGTTTTTCTGTAAAAACTACTAAAGACTTTCTCGGGGTGTTAGAATACCTATGGAAAGATTTTAGTGTAAGGAGATTCATTATAGTTAGATATCTGATTGACTGGTGATGGAGTTGAGACTGTTGCTGTTCTACCAAATTTAGGTTAGAATCAATGCTCGAGTCATTATTCTTTTTTTTTCTGAAAGCTAGAGGTAGAGAAATCGCAGTCAGCTCCTTGATTAAGAGCAATTTTTGCAAGTTTGTTCTTGAATCAGGAAATCGTCATCAATGCTTGGTACCTTATCAGGTGGTTTTACATCCAAAGCCATGATATCGGGCTTCCTATAATTATAAGGGCTTTTGATAAAAGGCTTAAGAAAAATGTAAGCGCTGATTTTTTTTTCTGAATGCTTAGCGATGGTGGTAGGGAGACACATATGGGAGAAGCCGATATCAATTATTCCATTATTTTTTTTAAGTGCCACATTTATTTCTTATTTTCTAAAGCGCTAGTGTTATGCCTAGTCGCTACTAAAGCTTTAATGTGACACTTAATTAATGGAGCGCTGGTATTATGCCCAGTCGCCGACTGTTAGGACAACACGAGACGAACAAATGCAGCCATGGGCACGGCGGGATTCAAACCCGCGGGCAGTAGATCGCTGCTTCGGACTGACGTGTTAGCGAGCCAAGTTACCGAATGAAGCTAGGTGAAAAACCGAATGAAGCTAGGTGAAAAACCGAATGAAGCTAGGTGAAAAACCGAATGAAGCTAGGTGAATAGATACAATTAAAAAAAAGTAAAATTTTAAAAACAAATACACAGAAAAAACTTGCACTATTAAAAACTTGTGCTAAAAAACAAAAGATATTGAAGACTAAACACGGTTTTCACAAAATAAATTTTTTCACAATATGAATTCTAACAATATTCGGGGTATGTGAGAATGTGCGTCACTCTATGTGTTCTAGATGAAATAGAAACAGATTGAGAGGACTTAGCGCCCGATTTAGTTCAACAAGGAATGATGCTTACATCTGTATAATGTTTCAATTGAATGCACCAAAAAACATAAAACCATAAGAATGTAGGGATTTTCCAAAAATTATTCATTTTAATAGTACTTTTATTAATATCTTCACTTTTTTGCATTTCACTTAAAGTAGCTCGAAAAATCGGAGAAAATGCCTGAACCATAATAACATGCATATTGTATCAAGGTTAATATAATATACACAATTCAGCTTATTATTTCATGTACATACGTATATCAGGAATATTGCGCAACTTTCAATACACCAAAGTTATATATAACGTTTATGTAGCCTGTTCAAATTTTTACATGTTAATGGAACCGTTTTAACAGCTTTATTGCAATATTTATAGATTATTATCCATAATTTATATTTTCTATACTTCTTTTTTTAGCTGACTGTGGACAATGAAACGTACTTCAAGCACAAACTGATTTTATGTTTTTTTGTTTGGTTTAAAGTAAGTAATTAATAAAAGTAAACTGTTTTCAATTTGTGCATGAAACACGTTTTATACTTGGTTGGGATATACTTGATATTAGGCGCTCAAGTCAAGTTTCGAATATATTAAAAGCGAAAAAAGTTAAATAATAGTTATCTTTAGAATTTCATTCACTTAAGCGTTTAGGCCCGAATGCTCTAAGTTCAATCACATTTGCGTGTATTTAAGTTAATTCATTGTATCACGTGAATTATGCAAACTGAGAATTTATCGGATACGTTATTTATACGTGATTAAGTTTTATTAAAAAGGCGGTGCCATTCTATGGATTTTACACTGATATATTGGCACCATCTCGTAGTAAATACTTGAAACTAGTGACCCCTGCATCACTGACGTGTCGGGCACTTGTAGAATCGTACAACTGAAATGAGGCATTTTTTTATTTCAATAAATCCATGCATAACATTTTTGGTAAGTTTCAAAGTAAAAAAAAGTCATAAATATAGATGTACATATGCATATGATGTACAGAAGGTATCTGAATGTTCTCGAGAATGTTACTATTTTCAACGAAATTCAATACAGAGAATCATAAAACTTTTCATAACTTGCCCTTACTTAATTAGATTTTACATAAGAAATTATATAATCTTTTTTAGACAAATTAGTAAGTAATTAAAATAGCTGTCAATAATTTACTGAGCAAATTTATTACTGCAGGAATGTACGAATTCGTTGTTATTTAAGGCGTTTGATTAAATTTCATACGGCATGTAAAATCAACAGAATCAACGAATTTTGAATTTATTTGTTTAGAGTTTGTAAGCTTGTGACACGGGGGGTCTACAGTTCCAAGTTCGCATGGTTAGCACAATGACCTAATGACCAAACGAAGCGTGGAATCAGTCCGAACTTTTCGAAGCTATAATGTAGAGAATTCTTGCCATGACAAATTATAAAATTATATAGTTTCAGTTAATTAAAATTTAAGGAAGTGGAGTAAACTATGAGAATTTTCAATCACTAAATATTTTATAGCTCACGAAGTCATAGCATTTTAACAATTATTTATATCTTCTTCCAGTTATTTATCCCCTGTGGAAGGTTGTTTTTTCAATTTGTTATTCCATTTTCTTAAGAAAGAATGTGTTTTTACAAGCCAATTTTCCTCCCCAGGAACCCGCTTGCATGCAGAGTAAAAAAACGAAGGTTTTCATCAACAAAAACATATTTCGAACTTATACCCCTCATTTATATTCCCCTAAAATATTTACTGAATCAGTAAAAAAAACCGAAGCTTGATCTTTCTATAACGAAAGAGTTGAACACGAGATATAAGTAATAAAATGTAGTACCGTATAAATAATAAATTTCTTAGCTAATATCCACATTTGGAGAAAAATCTTACATCTTCAGTATCTGGAAACCATAAAGATATTGCTGGTCCATATCAAACCCAAAACGCTCTGAAGAAGAAAGCATATTTTTCACGAAACACCGCCGTTATTCAAGTACACTCTCAACTTGGAACTTCTGTGACACATCTAGGACATCATCAGCCTCTTCTTGCTTCATCAGTAAATACTACACTGCAATGTTACCACTATAAATACTGGACCTATTACGATTGCCTCGTCTACTGCTTCTTTGCAATCGTATCATACCACGGCGACAGCTCAATCTGGACCTTCAAAAAGGCTACTCAACTTCGCCAACCTGCTCGTGCTCTTCTACCAGTAGTTTTTGCATCCCTACCATTACAGGTATTTGTCTCGCGTTTCGCATAAAGTACATCAGCGGAAACTATCAAAAAGAACATTGCAACCAAACTTGGCTACCCCGCCCTTGTTTTTTTGTAAAAAGAGAACACCAAATAACCCGCATAATCAAGATATTACATTGTTCAAAATAACGTTAACTGCTGGCACTGATCTACTATTTCATAGACATCTGGCCTTCAGGCCTTCACATCTAGCCTTGGAGATCTCGTAAGACACAAGAGTTTTCTAACATAAAAACTGGATTGAATGTTTACTACCAGAGCTTCCGCGATCTATGGACTC
The DNA here is from genome assembly GCA_963978885.1 of Nemotelus pantherinus. Lineage (NCBI taxonomy): Eukaryota > Metazoa > Arthropoda > Insecta > Diptera > Stratiomyidae > Nemotelus > Nemotelus pantherinus. The sequence goes on from OZ022264.1 coordinate 214,443,841, forward strand.
TGCCCTAGTCACTGGTGACATTGTTTGCTTCACAAAAACTGGGTTAACTGGAGATTTCCAGTCAAATAACATAGAACTACTTCCTTTACAAATAATTTCCGTAAAGACCGATCTGCCTGCGGCAAATCAGATGGCGGTGGTGTAACTTTCCTTCCCTTTCCTCTCCTGTTGAATGTGTTTTTATTCGCAGCTCCTTAGATCCAACCACAGCTTTAGTAGTTGTGTCCGATTACATTCCTTGTAACAGATCTGCTTTAGACCACGAACGCTTTTTTTGCGGAATTCTCTTCATACCTTATCAATTAGTTTCCTACCGCTTTCCGACTGCTCTATGATGATTTCAACCTCCAAACTGTAGAATGCGATGTTGCATTCTCGTCTATCATATCTACCAGCAGCATACCTCTAGATCTGTGCTCACGAAACTGCTCCTGCTTCATTGTGCTCCCAAAATCTAATAATAAAATCCTTGCTCTTGTATTCGAATGTCGGAAAGTCCTTCATCACACTAAGTACAGCCTTTTCCCCTTAAATACCTCCTGATCTCCATCATCCTCCACTTTCCTTTGAAATCTCCCTCAATAGCCTGACGCAAAGAAAAATTATAAGCGTCTCACTTTTCAATTATCCTAAATCGAACAACAAACTTCTCTACCATGGCTAACTACTGAGATAAATGAAATTAATTAGTCTCTTTCTCTCTTTCGTGGGCTTGGTGTTAATGGTGTTTTGCAAAAATGTAAATTATTCCTTTTTAATTTGAAGCAAAAGACGCCGCACATAGTAAATACAAAAGTAAAGGTTTCCAAAGCGATCTTCATGAGGATAAGAGACTATATTTCGAAGGGAAAAATGTGCAAAGCATGCAATCAATCATAAATCTCCTTATAAATCAATAAATCATAAACCTCTTCTGGAATCGCTAAAAATTCGATGAAGAGAGCAAGTGGACACCCCTGGCAAACCAGTGTACAGCGATGGGTCTAAAAAAAATGCACGACGGTGGAGAATAGTCATATTGAGTAATTGTAAATTAATTTTAGCCCATATCTGTGTACTTAATGAAGAATTCATTTGGTCTAAATTTGGTCTAAAAAAAAAATTTAAAAAGACAATCGAATTATGGCAGCAAGTGGACTGTACATCGTCTTTTGACAAAGTATCTCACTTCTTCTTTTTTAAATTGTGTAAAGGTAGAAGAAGTACACATTGTAAGTAAAACGCATTGTTAAAATTAAAAATAATACCACGACAGCTTTTGGTGGATCTAGGACCTCATTTACAAATTTTACAATCAATGTGTATACAAGTGTGGAGTGATTAATGCCGCAACTCACTTTTTCACTGATTGAACCCAGATACCTATTCAGAGATAGACTAAACTCAAAGCTCGGAGCGTGGTCTCCCGTTCGAACCTGGATTCGAATTAGAGACAAAACACACACTAGATCGTTAATTAATGTTTATTTTAAACGTATATGTGTGCAATCAGTAAAATTGAATATATTTTCTAGACAGCTCAACTAAAACTCTTTCGAAATTCATATTCAAAGAAATATTTGAATTAATTAAAATTTTGAAAAAATGTTTTCCAATTTTATTAATTTTCAAGTAATATGATGATTTATAGCTTTGTATTATGTTTCAATATAGTCATTTCTTCGATCTACTATCTGAATAAAAACACCGCAACTATTCTAGTTGAGGGTACATCACTGTTGCGTTAATTTGCCAAACATGACATATTCACAACAAAGTATATTTCTGATTGCAAACTAATATAAATATGACGTAGCCTATGATTAAAAGTTGAAGAAATTCATGTTGCAAGAATAAACGCAATATTTCAAGTAAAAAGAACAAATGATGTACACTTTACTAATATTTTAGAGCTGTTACTTGGATGCAAGCTTTCAAATGAAAAGAGCACCATCCAATAAATGTCCATGTTGAATAACGTTACTTCGAGAGAATCGTAGGGATGTATTTTAACATGTATGGTAGTTAGTAAATGCTCGGTCAAGAAACTAACAAGAATTTTAAAGAGAAAGTTATTTACGAGCAAAATTTCAGAATTATCCAAGCTAGAGGTTTTCATTTTTTTTTGTGTCGGGGTGATTAGCTTGAATTGCATGCTTAACCATCAGCATTTCAAGAAAAATAAATAAGAAGAGACATATTTTCTTCTTAAATTTAAACATAAAAGCATATGTATATGCCAAAACTATATCCGAAATTTCTAGTTTCCTGAATATATTAAATCAATCGTACGTAATAGATAACTGGCAGCATCTATCTAGTAAAAAAAAGCCACTCTTTTACTTTTACAATGTTTCGAAGGCAAATAATATACATATGTTCTATTCAAATCAACCTCATCGATGGTTTAGTTGCTTTATACAATCTTATTATCGTACACCTATTTATATAAGTATGCATGTATGTAGTAATTATATTCCCATTTGTGATAAACATATTTTCAAACTTGTATATGTATGTCAGCTTTAACATTTGAACACTTTGGCAAATTTACGAATACTTTCGATTAATGGTCGACTGGAATATTACGAGACGTTTTTATTACATCCTATTTACTCATTTGAATTCAATGGAATAACTGCTGAATATTTTGGATTGTTCGAATATTAACAACACATTGCGAATTCGAGGTCTTCTGTTAGTAACAACAACAACAACTAGAAACGTGATATTTATATAGTTACGATGGGTGAAATTTGAGTTTATTTGAGAATTACAAACGGATTTATATGAAATTCTGTTCAGTTTTGGCGAAAGGAAAAAATAGGGAAAATGAAAACAAACAAAAGATTGATGAATATCTTTTTTTTTTGAATAGTACACATTTCTTAAATCCTTTCCTTTGCCTAGCGATAAGAAGCAAATGGGTAATGTACATGATGTTATGAGCATATGAAGACGCGAGCGATAATTTATAACTTTGGAAGAATAATAAACAATGTGGGATGTATTAATCGTAGTCATAGTCTACTTGACTGCGCAGATTCTGCTGCTTACATTAATAACATATCATTTAAAAATGCACACAATTTCATACGAACCCATATCCATTTTTTTATAGAAACAGAGCGCAGCGTGAAAATCAAACAGAAAAGAAATCAAAAACACGAAGATGTCAGTTAGTCACAATATTTTATTTTATACTGTTTATGTAGTATGTTTATATTTTGAAAGTGTCTCAACAAAACGTATAATGTGAAAAATGATTATATTTTGATTAAAAATCACACTTTGACCAAACCAAGAGATGTGATGACACTCATGCTAGTCCGTATAAAACACAAATGAGTGAGAAAAAATATACTGTGAGTAAAACAAACAATAAACTGTCTTATCATCTATTGAGTGATTTTTAAAGCACCATTAACTTCAAACTTTCCATACACGACATACAGATAGTTAACAATAAATCTATCTTCGACAATTATATTCATTGCTGAGATTTTCCTACTCTTTTTTTTAAAATGATATATGATATATTTTATGTACAATTTTTCTAGACTTCTCCTAACAGATAATACTTAAATCCTAAACCGTATTCAAATATAAATAACTTTCGATAATCTAGGCAATAATTTAATGAACGATTACAAATTTTGACCGGATCAATGGTTTGATCGTGTTTTTGTGTTTTGTCTAGTCATTGCAAAAACAAACTTAAGTACTTCTAACAGTGTCGCTATCAATATTATCGGTAGTCTTCGTTTTATGTTTCATATCGACATTAAGGGTGCTTACCATTTCTGACGTTAATGAGTTGAGAGTATCCTCCACGGTCGGCTTGTGCCGATCCGAACTTGGTATATTCATGGGTGATGAGTTTTCCGAAACGGCTTCAATGTAAAAACATTCAAAATGCTTTAAATCGCTTGGGCCAGAAATATGAAGCATTTTACTTACCTAGTTCGCCACTCGAACTTGAGTCGGTGAAACTGGGCGTTCCTTCAGTCCATGTTGGAGTTGATCCCTCTACAGATGCTGGAGGTGTCCATGCCAGTGCGCCTCTTGATCCGTATTGACTATTCGAAGATGACGACTCAACTCCTAGATGTGTATCTAGTCGTATCTCAGAAATACTATGTAGAGATGGAGAAATTTAAGGTTTATTTGTTTGCAAAATTATTAAAAATGGTAAAATTTAGAGTCTACAGCATGCAAGTAAACTTTCTTATCTATTAATGTCATATATTCAATGATTATGCGGCAGTAAATGAGCTGTTTAAAGAACACTATGTAAGTACAGATAATTAAAAGACAATGATCCAACCAATAATAACCGGATATTGACTCTTCAATATATTATTGGACTATGGCTATAAATTGCATGTTGCCAAACTCATTATGACTCTCATGTGATATAACAAAATTGAATATATAGTAAAGATATTTCCAAAAGTAAAGATATTTCCATGGTGAGCCCACTGAGGCGGAAATGTATGATGGGCAGCACCAGAGAGATCACAAGAAAGCAGGAGTAAATACAATTTCCAATCGGTCCTCGTAAGCGAGTATTATATATGTTTTTAGACATAGACACAGAACAGACATAGAATGTAAGTTGATAAAATATTATGGTGAGAAATGTCGACATGTATAACAACACCCTATTCATTTGGTAATTGAAAGTCTTTCAATAAAAATAATATCAGTATATATTATTAAACTTATTACCTATCTAGTATGAAGCTTGAGTAGCCTAGTGAGCACTGGCTTCTTGTGTGTGGGGTCCCTGGTACATATCCCAGGTTCGGACGAGGGTCCGCACACCAAGCTTTGAGTTCACCTAGCCCTGAATAGGTATTGAATTAATCAAGGGTAAAGTGACTTGTGGAACTAATCACTCCACACTTGTATTCACATCGATCGGAAATTTGTGATGAAGTTCTCTACCAGCTTCAACCCATAGACTCGCACGAGTCTGAAATATTATCTGTTAAAAGCAAGGATATTCCCCATTTGTCAAATTTATTGAAATACTGCTGAATTAATTTACGAACATTTTTTTAAGTGCCGTTCAAAGATGGGAAGGTCAATTAAAATACCTCTTTTCGGGGAAAAAAATCATTTTAGATTTGCACACAAAAGAAGAATCCCTCAGTGATATTGGTGAAATAGTGAACAAGTGTGGTAAACAGATTCAAAGGCGAGAAATCATTAGAAAATTGTGGAAGGCGTGGGAGGAGTAAGAGTAGTAAAAAAAATCAGAAAACAACTTGTTCGGAAATAGTAACAAGCAGATTTCAACAAAGACGTAACGTACAAATTTGGAGTTCCCAGGAAAACTCCTTTTACAAAAAATTCAACAGACGCAAGTAAATCCAATTATGCAAAATAATATGTAAATAAAGACACGGAATTCTGGAATGCGGTAATAGATTTGAATGAAAGCAAGGTCAATATTTTCCGTTAAGCCCAACACCTAATTGAAAAATAAGAATATGTTACCTAATGATGTTCACTTTCAACATGAGAACGACTTGAAGCACACTGCGCATATAGTGCGAGCATGAATTTTATACAACACCTCTCTCTGTGACATGTGCGCCATACTGTTATGATGCGAAATTCATGAAAATCTTGTGTTTATCAAAAATATCAGTTATCACATCTATTACATATTATAACAACTTCACCGACGATATCTTTGTATAAATAGCGCATAGCTAAAAGTAAAAATGACAAGGTTGTTGCCATAAAAATATGATTTCAGAGAAAATTCGAAGCAATTAAGCAAAAACATATACATTTATGAGTATCAGACTGATATAACAGTGTTTGGCAAAAGAAAAATGTGTCTGCCATCCAAAAAATGAAGTCTACCATTATCGGCTTAACTGGCGTGCAGTGTAGTGGCCACAGTGCTGGCTCTTAATTTGTGGGTCTCCTGGTTCGAATCCACATTCGGACGGGAGTCGCACCTCGAGTCTTGAGCTAACTTAGCTAGGTGCCAGACCTACAACAGGGGTAAAGCGAGTTGTGAGACATCACTGCACACTCGTATACATTGAGTGTAAATTTGTGAATGAAGCTTTCTACCAACCTAAAAACCCAGACTCGATAAGAGCTTTCATGGGATTACTTCAAATTACCATAATCGGCTTTAACGTTTTTAATGAAAGGCTATGCAACAATGCAACATCAGCCTCACCTCTACGTTCACGGATTTACTGAGAAATCTGCTGGCGACGACGAAAAAGCAGCATATTACTAACAGGTCGACTAGATTCTCAATGCCTGTTCAAGGTATGATGGAATTCAGGCAATACACAGAATCCCATACATTTTATAAGAACACTAGTGACGATAAACTAGGAGTCATAGAACTAGCAGCATGGAAGAAATTGGTCCATAAGGCTACTGTGGTATCAACAGATGAAACCACTTGTAATCAGGTAGACAACGTGATGATAGGTCGCCGCCACTACTTGAGCCACCAAGCATAGGAGAGGTACAAAGTGCGATAAGTCAACTGAAATTTAACACAGCCCCTGGAGCCGACGGAATACCAGCTAAGCTGATTAAATATGGGGGCCTACGTTACACCAAGCAATGCGTGAAATTCTAGTGCACGTATGAGAGGATGAAGAAATACCAGAAGAATGACATCAAGGCATAATATGCCCCATACATAAGAAAGGAGACAGTCGGATTGCTATCTAGACCGTTCAACATCAATGGGCTCCGACAAGGGAATGGCGTGGCCTGCTTTTTCTTCAACCTGGTGTTTAAGAAAGCAATCCAAGACTCTAGCAAGTTAACGAGAGAGACTATCGTCACCAAGTTCAGCCAGCAGATGATATGACTCAGATCTAGCGTGAATTTGAAATGGTGCAGTCTTTGAATTATCTTGGGTCAATAATAGCAGCCGATAACAATATGAAAGTAAAAATACGCGGACGGTTACTCAAAACCAACATAGCCTACTACAGTCTGCGAATGCTCTTCAAATCTCGATATCTTGCTAGATCCCGATATCTTGCACCATACCATGTTGCACAAGACCACAAAAGTTAGTTTCGTGCAAGACCATGGTCTTTCCAGTACTTACGTATGGATCCAAGACTTGGGTGCTCAGAAAAACGCACTCCGACCTCTAAGCCACGTTCGACCGAAAAGTCTTGCGGAGAAATGAGACGCTACAGCCATGAGTTTTACGCTATCTACCTAAAGCAGATATAATCATAAAGATAGAGTCCGGTAGATTCTGTTGGGCTGGAAACTTAACTCGTATGCACAAAGAGAACCCTACTACGAAAATTTTATGACAAATGACAGCGGGGGGATCTGGTTTGAGATGGAGCGATGACATTAGCCAAAATGCTCATTTCTTAGGAGTACCTAACTGGATGACCTCGGCACATGATCTGCAAGTCTTCTTGAAGGACACAAGGATCGGACCCTGGTTGTTGTGCCGATGATGATGATGTTAAACATTTATTCCCTGAAAAGTACTGATTCTGTTAACATGAGTTTCTACACAAATATCGCTATTTGCACTGTCGTAGTTTACTTCTACATTGCCCGTGAACATTTAAAATATTACAAACTCTGTCGAAATGGTTTCAAAACATTTACCTACAAATGCAATACACATGTTTGTATTTGACTTACTAGGGTACTATACTTTGCACTTTTAGTAGACTTAAAGCTATATCAAGCAAGAGGTACTTGCTTTGTTAGACATTCTGCGAATACTCTGCGTCGCGGATATAAGAATGATATAAAAACATTCGTTTTCTATTATATGAGCCCATGGAATTTAGCACGTGAAGATATTTTTTATTGCGAACGGCTGAAAACTATAATTAAGCTTTTTAGCTGCGTAAAGACAAATGTATCATACAATTACTGTCTATTTCGAACATGCGTCTAAAATTAAAATATTTAGATCTCAGTTATTTAGTAACCAGTACAGCTAAAAATTTACTATTCACTTTAGTTGCCTGATTATTAGTAAAATTTTTCTTTTAGGGCTAAGGATTAGTAAAGGCAAGGAAAAAGCAGAGAGAAAGTAAATTGCCAACATAAAGCAGGAAATTATTTAATAGGCCTAACCTTATATATCCACCACAATAATCCGTACCGATTTGAATATTAACTAAACATTTCATTGTCATGTTGAATTTTCAATTAATTGCCTTTACACTAATAACTAAACTAAAACAAATCGTAATATCACAAAATTTCAAGACGTATTGCAATGGAGCATTAAATTGCGCAAGCACATTCACGGTTGCCATCATATTTTATGTATGCGAATGTTTCGCTGCGGCTGTTAAAACAACTAATCTAAATAAGTCAGTGAAAATGTAAAATAATAAGATAATCTAAAATTGTATACCTAACATAATACGTTGACCTTTCGACTCTGTCGCATCTATAATTTAATAAATATAAACAAAATCAGATTAAACAAACATATTTTTTACAAGTAAATACGAAAAAAAATTCTTTTTTGGGTACGTACACAAAAACAATTAGCTTACCTAATAGCATCATCCTTAAACGATGATCGTATAGCTGAGTTCAGTTGTGTTCGACGATCGCTTCCCCTCCGATCTTCAATGTTTTGTCGCTGCGAACTTCCCTCGGATATATCATCGAAAGCAGGAGGAGGTGTGGAGCAACATGAAGGTGCAGTGCCTAGCAATACATGAGGTATGTCTCAATTTGATGTGCATTTCGATTTGACAATGGATGCAACACGACACTAGGCTGCATTTTGATACGAAGCTTTAAGCTTAGCTTCAATTGATATTAAAATAGCAATAGTGAGCTTGAAAAGTCTTTTCGGTTTAAAACTGTTTTAGTTTCATTTTAAAATTATGTTATTTTGTTTTGAATGATTTTATTAAATTTCTAAGTTATTAAGAAACGAATTATTAGGTGTATTAAAATCTGATAAAAACGTGGCCCGAATCATCAATACATCGAAACAACTTTAAACCGAAAAACTATGATTTCAAAATCATGTAGCTTAATTTAAATGGCACATAAACATGTTTTCATATCAAGTGTAAGCGCAAAGCGTATGTAATTGGATAAAAGTCAATTTAAGCATGAGTTATATCACATATTTGCCGATATTCAAGTTAATTACAGAAATTAATATGGAAAAAGTAGCTTTGGTCACGAGTTTTTGTTAAAAATAAATAAAAGCCTGATAACAAAAAAGTTTATGTTTTAAAGACTCAGGAAGGAAACCAATGTACATTGTAGAAGACAGTAAGGACACAACTTAAGTGTTACTGTAACATTTTACTGGAAATAGCATCTACCAAACTTGAATGAACTGTGATTGTCTGAGAGCGAGAATTGGCCAAATAGACGTAGGTTAGCTTTAACTTGAAAACTCGATGATTTATTTTCTATATTTTACTTTTCGTTAAACCAGTTCGCCATCGCGACTGAAGTTCGTCAGCGTATCATCAAGACACCTAGATGGCTTACGACTAAGCTTACTATTCACATTCAGAATACTACCATCGAGTGATTGACTTAGGTTTTCGATGGATTGCGAATAATCAGAGTCCTCCAGTATTATAGAAGGGGCGACTTTTGTTTCATGTTTCGCATCTAATGTAGTTAACGAAGGATTTCTTCTTCTTTTAACTCTGATATACTTTCTACTTTGAACATCTTTCATATTTGAGACTTTTCGTTGTGGTCTGGCTTCAATTTCATTCCTAAATTCTAGAACAGAACTCAATGACGATACTAAATTATCTTGCTCATCGCCATGACCATCGCTAATAACCATGTCAACGTATTGCAAATAGTTCCGTCTAGCTTGCTTTTGACGCTCTTGTCGCGTAAATTTCTTATTTTCTCCTGTTATTGGTGGAAACTCCCAAGCTATTGACCCGAGAGAAGATCGACCGCTCTGCGAAAGGAAACTCGCCCGACGAATATTGTCATCTGTGTAAGATGCTATTTGTTGTATTGATGGTGATTCTAGTTCTTTTTCGACCGGACTTTTTGCTATGAAGCTGTCCGCAAAATTTATCTCAAGCCAATCTCTAACATTACTGGGTGATAGACGATCACCGAATTTCGGAACATACTCTTCTAACTGTAGTCTGTGAGTTTTTTCATAATTAGGAACAAGATTTTGTTTGCTACCTGTTGGCGAAGATCGACTTGCTACGCTCGGATTCGTATTCCCAGCAGCTCGAGACGTTACTGGTGCTTGGCCCTTTCTAGGTCTCGGTGAACCTCTAGGTGGCACAGGTGGTGGTACTTTTGCTTTTGTCACATTTGCTTTTTGTTTTAAAGGTGGTAGATTCGATGATTGAGCATTTGTCATGATTAGCTCTTTATCTGTGTTCGGCACAATAGCTCCTGAAGATTGCGTGTGTATTACTGCAGAAGGAGCTTTGCGTTAAACAATCAAGTGCGTGGAAATGGTTAGTAGAAAAGATATTCGGTCACAGTCCAGTTAGCGGCAGCATGTAAATAATTATACTGTTAGCATGATATCATATCAACAGAGCCATGCTTCTTATATTCCTAGGCCAATATTTGGTTTTTTGCAATTGTTTAAACAACAGCTTTATTCACTACGGTATTATTTCAAAATATTTCCATATAACAGATACGCACTCACCGGATTTTTGGGACGTATTACTTAAATGATGATGATGGTGGTGGTGATGTGAACTGCTTGCGATAGCTGCACATAGAAATTTTTAAATGTACATATCTTTTCGTTAGACTTCTTATAAATCAAGACAGAGGCAAATTATAAGACTGTTAAAGTGAATAATACGAGAGATAAATGTACAATAACATATAATACAACAATTACCATCGAACAATAGTTTATTAACAATTTTAAAACTATTGACATTCAACATTGGAAGTGAATTTGCTGAATTGAAATAGTTTTTAATATAAATCTAGAAACTTGTTAACACAGTGATGAAACTATTACGAACATAGTTGTTTTAGATTACGATCACATATTTAAAATCAACTATAAGTAGTATCTGAAGCATTGCTGCCAATTACGAACAGTTAAATATTCAACTGTATTTAGATAATTCAATTAAATGTGGTTTTCTTAATGGAACATTTAGATATATAGACACAGAACTATATATGACTAAAAAAATAATCGAAAGCTCAATTTCAATGTTGAATATTCCAATTCAATATCCAATAATAAATCGAAAAATATACTTACGGTGACTTTCAGTATCCCCTTCGGTTGACCTCTGAACGACGCGAGATAGACTCTTTCGTTTCGACGGAGAATGTTTTAGTGCTACAAATGATATTGAGACAGTAAGCATTATAACAACTTTTTAAGTAACAATATACACATTAGTCAAATTTATCTCATTCATTTCTTTTTCATAAATTTCACAAAACCAAAGCCTTAGGTAAGCAATACTTTAAGGAACTAACAAGAATAAACGGTTAAGCTGTATGGGTAAATTAATTGGATTTTCAAGAAATCAAACTAACATTATGAATGGAAATTATATTAATCATAAGCACCACACGAAATATCACAATTAATCAAAAATATCAAGAAAAAATTCATGATGATAGGAAAGCATCGATAAAAACATTACACGCATTGCATTTACAGGGATAATTTTTACCTATGTAGCTGGATACCAGGGTACGAAATTTTCTATGGTTTCCCTTAATTTCTGGGAGATCCACTTTGCAATCAAATATACAAATTTTTACTTATTAGCGTGATACATTACTAACTTTGCTATCAATTTGTTATTTCAAAGTCCTAAATCTACTTTCAATTTAAATACATTGTGTCATAGTAAAAGAGATGTGAAAATACTTACGTGATGGGATTTTCTTAAATACAGTTTTCGCCATAAAATTTTGAAATCTTTGCGCGTAGAATGATGGTCTGCATACCGAAACTGTATCCTGCAAGTAAAAATTAATTAAAAAGTCAAATCACTTCTCCACTTATTCAATTAAAAAGCTTACACCATCATGAATAATACTTTTGAAAGTGTGCTCTAACTTCTTTTTTAGCCGGTATGATTGCAGAATATCTATGATACCGATAAAGAGTAAAAGCCTTTCACCTTTTTCACTTCGCGCTGGAATCCCGCCAGGCCTAAAAAATTAAATGTCCAGGTTATTGCCACAATAAGTCATATTATTGTCGTATGATGCTTACGGTACATCCTCTTCTTCGTCGATCGGTTCACTTTCAGCTTGAATGCTTTCCATGGCTGTTGAATGAGCGACAAGTCTTTGTCGGTTTATAGATCTGTAACATGCACTAAATGGAAGCGATATGACTTTCTTAACAGATATTTTGCTATCATTTTACCTGCTCCTATTTAAAGCAGCAGCGGCAGCGGCGGCTCCTCTTTCCTTTTCACGCTGCTCTCGGTCACGTTCTTCCCGCTCACGCTCATTCGCTATAAACGAATCAGGATGCGGTGGAGTATGTTCAACGTCCGAATCTTCCGGCCTGGGATTTCTAGCTCGTTCATTAGCCAGTCTTCGTTCTTCTTGCTTTTCTTTTAACGCTAAATCTAAATTATGTACACCAACTAGTAATGAGTAATCCATTATTTTAAATGATTCGAGGACTGTACAATCTCTTTGGATCGTTTTGATTAAAGCGCTATATGTATCGGCTTCTAGAAATATTCCATTCGGATGATGCTCCATGAAATCTAGATCTTTATATGTTGGGGAGGGCTTGCTTCTTTCTGCCTTTGATGCTCTTCGCTTATATGTTGAGCCTTTCAAATCATATTTTAAATGCATTTTTACATAAGACGGTAGCAAATTGTTCATCACTACCAGTCGAATATTTTTGCTATTACATTGAAAGCAATACAAGCCGAAAAACTTGGGGAGTAATGTTCGCGGGTTTTGACTTAGATTCATATAATACCTGAAACAAAAGTTATATTTGAAATGTTCAACTGTTAACTTTCATCATATCAATATTAAATGGGTGAAAGTTCATTTAAAAGTACTATCATAAAAAGTCGCTTCTTTAGCTATCGCGGAAAGAAGTACAGTTAATCATAGCTATTATTATGTTGTAATTTGTGATATTTTAATCAGTCGAATCAATAAATGAATAAATAAATATTTGGATCAATAACTCGATGGCGCGTATTCGATGAGATCTTACTGCTTGGTGTTCTCTTCAGATACGGATCCAACACCTGTGATGAAAAGAAGAAACCCAACAAACATTAATTGGGCCCAATTCAACCGACTTCTTGTACATCAAGCGTGTCTAGTGGTAGGAGTCACCAAAGGCAATAGAACCTCGATTGAACAATCTGAATAGATCCATATTAGGCAAGAGCAGATGCAGCAAGACGGTTCTTTGGTGGAAACGGGAACTTCAGAAGCTCAGGAAAGAACGCAGAAAACCTGCTCAATCGAGTTTGTAAGAGCAGCATAAAGGATGACTAGTTCACCTACAGAACCACGTAAAGAATGTATAAACATTTGGTTAAGACACCAAGAGATAATATTTCAAATCGTTTTGTGTCGAACTGGGAAATGCAAGCGGGACTTCGAGGCTAAGCAAAATCCTGGAAAAGGACCAGTCAGCTAAGTTGACCTTTCTAAAACGCTCGGATAGTTAAATTACCAAGTCCAAAAAGGAATATCTGCAGACTTTATTTAAGAATCACTTTCCGGGCGCTCCGGCGATTGAAACGCCGAGAAGTTTGGTGCCTGTGACAAAACATCCTGTTATTCGCGCCAATAGGAGATCCTGGTAGATATATAGTTACAAGCGAAACGGTCAGGGACGCAATCGTGTTCATTGAGAATTTTAAATGGCCGGGCCAGATGAGGTCAAATATCTAACATTAATCTTTTATTCTCGGAGAGCATGTTTCTGGTTTTAAAGTAGAAATATTCGCTATCTTGCGAGTTACTTGCTGGTCAATTGATGAAAAGCTAAGGGAAAACTGTATTGCTATTTGCTACAACTGCTTTAAAAATTGTCCAGAAACACAGGGCAAAATTGAACTCTTTCGCTAAGTGTCGTATCAACTCGAGGTCCCAGCACAGCGCGGTGTTGAAAGAAACGAAGTTGCTGATGCTATTGCGAAGCGAGGCTCGATACTTCTACAACAGTGTGCCACGCTTCTACAACAGTGCGTGCTTACATAATTGGAGTTTACCGCTGGGCTAGCATAGACTAGGGCCACTATGTTGTTGGTTCCTTTGCGTAGACGTATTGCATATGCGAACCAGGTTTAAATAAACAAGGTTGCTTTACGCAATAACAGTACTAGTAACACCTTTGGTCTTGCGTTAGGACCCGCTCTCGAAGATCATTATAGAGGGAGAATAAGTCCTGGGGCCAACATGCCGAGCGTAAATAAGAGATGAAAACACCTTAAGAATACTGTCATAGTACGGCTGACGCCATCTCAGAGGGATCGAAGACTGGTTTGATAATTAATTCAAACTAGCGACTGAAAGTTAGAATGTTGCGTACCGAGCAATGAAGAAATCTTATACAACGCTGGCGCGCAGGGAGGAAAATAAAGAGATGACAATTTAGGTTCTGAAGCGATGGGATGTGCCCTTTGGTGAAAAAAAAAAACGGTTAGCTTAACGAAGAATTGGAGCGTCCACCAATGCAAGAAGAAGCGTAGAAAGCACAATGAGCCATAAGTCGGCTGATATTCAGCAAAGCACCTGAAGCCGAGTGTTTTTCAAATCATATGGGTAGTGGAGCATGAATTTGGAGAAGTGCAATCCTTGAACTACCTTGGGTCAGCAGGCGATAACAATATGGAGGAAGAAATACGCGGGCAGCTACTCAAATCCAACAAAGCCAATCACCATCCATCAAGGCTGCCAATCCTCACGTATGGACCGAAATCTTGGCTGCTTAGCAAAAGGCAGATTTCATAGCAGTTGATTACGGGGAAGACCTTGTTTGCTCTGGAATAATGGCGTGGACAATCGAAGGATTTTATGACATCGGTTGTGGTGACGTTGATGATGATAATATAATAAAAACGAATATTTCAAACTATTAGTTAGTATCAACAATAGCTAGGTCAACTATACTTGATGGTTTTTTTCCTCCTATCATGAAAAAAGTTTTGAGTTTTCTTCAAGCTGATGTGACCATGATTCGAAATTTTAATCTAGTAGCCTTGGAGTTTTAAATCTTTGAGATTATATGTTAAGTCAGCTTATTATTATAGCTATTATCATTACATTGAGTAGTAAGATATATTTATTTCATATTTTTACTTCAAAGATATACATCGAAACAAATATAAATATACAAGCAATTATTGTGCTTACCCAGGTAGTAACTTCTGCAGAAATTCACCTTCTTTATGTTGAACTGTTTTAATTATAAATTCATCATCATCCGTCAAATAAAATATTGAACCAGATGCTCCAGGATTAGACAGCTCTCGTAACGGTGACGAGCACATGGACATCTGCAATTCATACATAAAGTAACTAGAAATTTAGCTTTATGAACATGCAATAGAATCTATACCATGAAATCGTCTGGTTGTATCCCGAACAAATGTCTAAAATAACGGAATGCTATGGGTGCATATATCTTAAATCTAAATTCACTAAAATGATGCGCTGGAGTCAAACTAGAACCTTCTGGTGGGAATGATATTGTTTCGATTTCCCAAAAGTCCATCATTAATAAATCCCTTTTTGGCTTCGAGGCCAAGCTACCAACCTATAAGTAAACCGAATCTTTGTTAGTTTTATTATCACTTCTTAACTCAATTATATACCGTGTGTTGTATCCCCAATTGTATGGAGCCCATGATGGTACTGGTTTGAATCTTTTTGTACGTTATCTGACCGCCATCACCAACACGCCTATGGCCGATCTTCTTTTCCTTGTCCGTTTTCGCATGCCGCTGTGCACTACGCGGCTGCCCTGGCTCCCCATACACCTATATAAATATTTTGGTATAATTTTCTCAAGCCAAGTTGATAAATATTAAAATGTAAGAATAAAAAACATTTTGAGCTCTCTGCGTACAGCTCCCAACGTCAATTTTATGTGTAATTTTATGGCCACAAATAAATAGTTGTACGTTATGCCACTAATAATTTCTCCTATTTTACCTCTTGATTTGTGGATGTCCCGTCTGCCCCGGATGCATGATCCCTCTCTACAAAAAATAGAAAATTTTATGTTAGATTAAATTCACTTTTCTAGTACTGATTTGATAAAGTATAATCAATACCTAACAAACCCGAAAAGATCAAATAATCAATGTTTTGGTCGAAAAACATTCCTTATAATGTTCCTCCGGCAATCAAGATCAAATCAAAAGATGCAAATAGATATCACATTTTATATCTTCACAGATAACTACATTTCATACTTAGTTTTGGTGACTGCATATTTTCCAACTCTTATCTCTTCACTGACGAATATTTTATTTCTCTCGTCTCATAAAGTTTCCGTCTTGTGCTATTCATCTAATCTCAATATTTGCACACATCATTACAATATCAAAATTTACACAGTACCCCTGTACAGTTGCCAAAACAAGATGATAAAATCTTAGGTATGCAGCAAAGATAAAGTATAGTACACTTGATAGCAATCCAACAGAAGAAGAAAATTGCCTCTAAAATCGCAATGTTGAATAGCCGTTTTTTATCCATTTTAAATATTTTATAATCCAACGTAAATAAATACGCACTTGCTGTTTATAATTAACATGTTCAATGAAGTGAATCGGTTTATATGTGGGCGAAGTGCAATGAATAAGTTTGAGTGCAATGATAATTTAAATATCTACAAATTCTATACTAGTACATACCACGTTCTAAAGTCGATTAGCATTTAATGGAATGCCAATAAGTGTTGTTTACTTACGATCAAAGACTATGTGCTTGCTAAGATAATAGAACGACTTATCTGCAACATATTTTTTTTACAATTTTTCTGGGTTTTTTTCTTTTATTTTGCGGTGGGGAAAGTTTCGAAAGAATGAAAATGAATAGCATTTGCTAAATTAACTGGGATAGTGCAGTTAAATGATAATTGACCATAGTAAATCTAGACAAATATCCGTATTTTTGTATATATTGGGAATATTTCGACTACCTACATGACATTTAAATGATTACAGAAACATATCTGAAAGTATAAGCAGTCAAACAGTGAACCATAAAATTAAGAGTGTACTTCACTACACTACACTATAATAAAATATACGGTTTAACCACTGTGTGAACGATTCAGTCATTGACTTATCTTTCCACATTAATTTCAATACTTTGCTAAACTAAGGTTCATTAGCTGTCGATGCACTAAGTAAAATACATTGAAATGTAGGCGAAAGAGTGGAAGTGGAGATTATGCGGCCTTTACGCAATATAAGTGGCAAATATGGAGTTTTGTTAGGAATGAAGCTTTCAAAAAATTGTAAAATGGGAAGGATATAATAAACTAAAGGATATAATAAACCAAAGCAAAGCTGATAATGATTATTAACAATTAAAAGATAAAAAACAAGGCGATAAAATGATCTGAAAGAGATTTAGAATCGAATATAGTCCTCTGCAAATGGAAAGCCATCAAGATTATTTGCGATGATAAACGTATGAATAATAAATAATATAAAAAAAAATAATGGCAATGACAGAAGAGCCAAACTAATAAAGAATACTGAAGAAGTGACATTAAATTGAATTCTCCTATCTAAAAATAAGACAGGCTGAACAACCAAATTAACATATCATATCAAGGTGAAATTAACATATCATATCAAGGTTAAATCAAGCAATCGGTTGCTAGTAGAGATGATCGCTCTTTTTTTACAGTATTGCGCCGTACTCTCAGTACACTGTTCGCTGCGCATTTCATTAAGTATAGTCAAACGAAAACTTTCGCTCGCAAACTATGATGTGCTTTTTTCAGGACTGCACTGTAAAAAAGAGCGATCAGTAATGAGCCATGAGCTGTTTTGCCCATCTCTAGTTGCTAGTAAGAATATTATAAACTATCTTCCACTTTATCCGTTATGAGCCCATACTGATAGAATTCTAGAAACTCATCTTCGATTCGAATTATAAACATTCAAAATCTGCAAAGTGTAGCATAAATTAATCGCTGGTACAGCTTAAAGAAAAGATATCAAATCTTTAAATATGCTTGAAAGATATGTATCGATTTCGCATCATCAAGAACGGTTAAGCGCCAGATAGAATATATATATTTATTCATTACTGACTCATTTTGCAGAATAGTCTAATTACAAAATAGGAAAAAATAGTATCATAAAAAGCACGTTAATGTTTCAAAAATATATTTCGCAAAAGAAATAAAGAATCAAAAGACAAGGCCAGAGAACCAAACTGGTGTTCATTATTACTTCTTATCATCCTGGGTACAGGAGAATAAAAGTAGACGGGTGTACGAGCAAATGGCGGATTGAAAAGCGATTGAGTTCAAAGTAGACGTTCATCATAAGAACCAGAAGGGTCATTAAACTTGTGCAAAAGGCAACGAGTAAACTTACGTTTTTTTTCTATGATGATGCCAATGCTTAGGGGATGTCCTAGTATGCTATAGCACAGCCTTGGCGGAAGGAAAGTTAAAGAAAGGGATAGAAGAAGGGTTGCGCTTGCAGGAGAAAGCTATGTAGGCTCTTTTAAAGAACTGTGGCTTATAGTCGGGGCTAAACAGCAGATGGTAGGCTGTTCAACACTCGTGCTGGCCTCGATAAGGAAGAAACATGAAATTTAACGGTGCAACTAGCACTGACCAAAACGGTCTAGAACAATTTCCAGCAATCTCAATAGAGATTGAGAAGAGAAAGGCATATGTGGGAGATATACTGAAGCCTTGGTTTCATGAGAGTCTTGTAGTTGCGCGCTTTATCTAATGGGGTAAGATATCAAATTTTCGTTGCATCTTCGAAATAAACCCAGAAATTTCATGGCATCTTTCCTAATTTTGAAAATGTGGTCAATTCAGCAAAGTTTGCTGGGGAAGTTAAAACCTAATAGGTTTAGCGAGGGTGATTCAGAATTATCTGCACCACTACTTACATTACCTACTTGAGTGAAAAACGCAGAATGTACGCGTTAAACGCAATACGGTTCACTGAGCCCCAAGCAATAATACTTAATAGGTCCCTGTTTAATGAGATAAACATACAATCCTGCTAACAGAAGCAGCGTTTCCGCGTGAGACGGCAACTCTATCAAGTATGCAAAGTCAATGGTGCTGTTGTCAACAAAACTATGAATCGGATTATAAGTGAAGGAAACGAGGTCATTTATAAATAAAAGTAAGAGAATTGATTAGAGAACAGTACCTTGCGGCAACCCGGCATTAATAGCGTGGGAGCTGGATTTGATTTCATGCAGAACAACTTGGAAGGAACAATCTACGAGGAAACTTTCAATTCACTTGACAAGGGCAAAGTGAAGACCAAAAACACGAGGCTTTGCTAGTAGAGCTGAGTGCTAAATCCTGTCAAAGGCCTAAGAAATATCAAGAAAAACATCCGTGGCTCACCATAGTTCTAGAGACAACGATTTCATCTCTCAGTTAGAAATGTAAGTAAGTCCTCATTAGAGAACAGAACGGAAACTTATCAGTATGGACTCAAGATAGCTCATTAGCTTTGAATTTTTAAGTGATTCCCTTAGATATATAGTAAAATAGTTGGCGCAGAGGTTTAGCTAGGACAGAGGAGCAGAACTTTAGTACGACGGGTGAAATACCAATTTTGAAGTGATTACCTTAGGAATATAGTAAAACAGTTTGCGCAGAGGTTTAGCTAAGACAGAGGAGCAGGACTTTAGAACGACGGGCGAAATACCATCAACTCAAAGATTTAAAATGTTCAAGCTTAGCGCATATTTTCAACAGCTCTCTTGTGCGGAAAATAGAAGCCCTTATCTGAAAGCGCACATTGGAAGGCTAGGAGGATTCAGCGGAGATGGTGGCATGTAGGAGTTATTAGCAAAAATCTCAGCAAAGAGGTTAGCTGTATGCAAAGACGTGACCACCATGAAGAAAAGACGGCACGGAGCAAACAGAGAAGTCTAAGTCTATATGAGCAGAAAACCATCTCTTATGTTTTTATTCAAAAGCAACTGAATTAAAGTGGACAGAATTTGAATAATAATGTTTAAATATTTGTATGTGTGTAATCTTTCGATTTTGTCTAATTGTTTATTGTTCGATATCGGACGTGGTGACTAACTGAAAATATTAAAAAACAGAGTTTCTTCCTGAACATCGAACCACATACCGAAGAGGAATCAAGGTTATATTCAATATGCAACAATAGGGTTGGGACACTGAAATTTTTTATTGCATATTTGGAATTTACGCATACGACTTTGTTAATAAATTTTTTTTCCTAAGACTCTCAAATAATCTTGGACGAAACCACAGCATTTTGAAAACGCCGAGTTTCAAATTCGCTTTTATGAATAGGAGAGAACACGTGACGTGACGATACTGTTGGGTCTCGTGCCAACAGCTGCAGTAGGCAGCGAGCCCACGTTGCCGCCGGTGCTCTTATGACACAAGTGTTTATTATTCGCGTTTTATACTGCATTTTTCAAGACTGGCGACTGCAAAGTGCAGGCTAGTGAACGTGCCTCTCTGAGTCTCAACAGTATCGTGACGTGACGCGGGATTAATTCAATTTCGATCTTGGACGAAACCACAGCATTTTGAAAACGCCGAGTTTCAAATTCGCTTTTATGAATAGGAGAGAACACGTGACGTGACAAAACTGTTGGGTCTCGTGCCAACAGCTGCAGTAGGCAGCGAGCCCACGTTGCCGCCGGTGCTCTTATGACACAAGTGTTTATTATTCGCGTTTTATACTGCATTTTTCAAGACTGGCGACTGCAAAGTGCAGGCTAGTGAACGTGCCTCTCTGAGCCTCAACAGTATCGTGACGTGACGCGGGATTAATTCAATTTCGAGCGGTCTCGATTTTCGAAGTCATTTTTAACGAAAACTTGATGACGTAAACATTTTTTTTCGACGGTAAGATGGTTTTTAGTGACTCATCTGCGTTATAAAAGTAGTCTTACATCAATTTTCGATATAATGTCCCAACCCTATTATAGAAGTGCCTTCTGAACAATTATACACGAAATATATCCAGAGATTCTTCCACACCATTTAGAAACGATTCCAGCAGTTGGAATGATTCTATTAGTTGTGAATCAGCAATAATTGAAGCAGGTGATAGTAATCAGCATATCTTCGAAAAATCGGCGAAATTTAATGCTTAATGGCTTGAACGCATGTCATGAGAGTACAAATGCAACATTTACTGCATACTACTCTACAACAAAGGCTGACTCTTAGATAACAGATTTAGTGCCACTATCAGCTTCTAAAAAAAATTCTGAGAAGGGAAGCTAGCATCATGAATGTGTGGTGCACGAACCACCTGTCACATTGGCTCTAGTATGATCATGTTTATATCCAAGTTTAATCATTTTTTTTCTATGAAAATGCCAGCACTTAGGGGCTCTTTGTAGCGAATGATAAGCTATGGCGGTACGAAGACACTAATGGGAGAAGCTGATATAGATTATTCCATTATTTTTAGTTATTTTCTGAAGCGCTAATGTTATGCCCAGTCGCCGCTAAAGGTATGATGTGACAATTAATTAGTGGAGCGCAGGTATTATGCCCAGTTGCCTGCTCTTAAGACAACTCAAGACGAGCGGGCAGTAGACCGCTGCTTCGGACTGGTGTCTTAGCGAGCAGAGCTACCAACTTCTCAAAAATGCTCAGTAATGAGTAGAATTGTTTGTTCGGAAAGGTCTACATCGCTTTCTGAGCATATGAATGACATTATTGTCGTCACCAGAGCACTATAGACACTTTCGGGCCTTGGCTTCTATCAGATAACGCTGGCAATTGCGTCCTCCAGTTAAGAAATCCAAGCAGTAATGCGGAGTCTTGGTCGACAGTGTCGGACCAGCGTTTCCTGATTTTTCGCACTGGCCTTCGACAACCGGCTTTTCCTTTGAATACATTTTTAGGTACTTGATGCTCGTTCGATCGTTGCATGTGACGAGCTCATTACAGCTTCCGAAGTCTGATCATTGTGGCGACCTCTAATTCGTCAAATATTTCGTACAGCTCATGTTTGTACTTTATTCGCCATTGTCCGCTCTCATGTTTGCTCCAATAAATAGCCTCAGGATCCTTATAATGCGTTCAACCTATTTGCTTCTTGCATGACGGTCCATATATCACATTCATAGAACGATACAAATCTAATTATTGATTTATAGACTTGGAGCTTTGTTTTTCCGTGTAATCAGCTAACATTCTATGTAGTCAGAACGGAGCAGAAAGTTTTTTTAGGAAGCTGTATTTTTAGTTTTATTTCGTCAATATCATTGCATTTTGTTGCCAATTTTTTTTTCACATAAATATATAAATTCGATCATATTTTGTAAAATATATCATAATACAAGATATTATATATAATATATATATATATATATATATATATATATATATATATATATATATATATATATATATATATATATATATATATATATATTTATTTATATATATATATATATATATATATATATATATATATATATATATATATGTATATGTATATATATATATATATATATATATATATATATATATATATATATATATATATATATATACATATATATATATATATATATATATATATATATATATATATATATATATATATATATAGATAGATTATATATATATATATATATATATATATATATATATATATATATATATATATATATATATATATATATATATATATATATATATTGGACTACCATAGCGCAGTGATTGCAGCAGCCGAAAAAGTAGTGGGATATACAGCCGGGCAACGCAGAATTGAATGGTTCGACGAGGAATGTCAAGCCGCGTTGGACGAAAAGAATGCTGCCTACAAAATCTTCATTGAACGACCGACTAGAGCCAAGAAAGAAAAATATGACGATCTTCGGAGAGTAGCTAATAGAATAATTTGACGTAAGAAACGAAAGCATTTTGACAGCATGCTGAATAACATGAATGACAACGTTATGGCTAACAACCTTCGACAAGCGTACAAAGTAGTGAGCCACTTAAAACAAGGCTTTAAACCACGAACTAGCCTATGTAGGGCTGCCGATGGAAGCATCATAAGTGGCTTAGAACAGGTGAAGGAAAGATGGGCGTCCTATTTCCAGCAATTACTGAACGGAAATGTCCCCGCACCCGACGAATCGCCATCACTAATTGGTACATACCTTGACAGTGCCTCATCTCACCCTCCTACACTAGATGAAATCCGACAGGCCATGGACCGCTTGAATCTAGGGCAACAAGAAACGATGCCGGATGAGTGGTGAAAAAGTGTTATATGTCCCATTCACAAGAAAGGAGATAAATTACTATGCGAAAACTACAGGGGCATATAACTTCTTTGTACGTCGTACAAGCTCTTGACAAAGATTTTAGTTATAAGGATTTCCCATCACGCTGAGAAAATTCTTTGTGAATATCAAGGTGGTTTCAGACGTGGAAGATCGACAACTGAACAAATATTTACGGTCATTCAAAGTTTGGAAAAATAGAGGGAATTCAACATTGAGGTCCATCAAAATATTCGTCGATTTCAAACAAGCGTACGACCGCATCAACCGAACTGCATTATATAACATCATGATGCAGTTCGGAATCCCAGCAAAGTTGGTACGACTGGTGAAAATGACCATGACCGACTCCACGGCACAAGTGCTGATTCAGAATAATATGACCAACTCGTTTTCGACGAATACAGGGCTAAAACAAGGAGATGGATTAGCTCCGGTACTCTTTAACTTAGCGCTTGAGTATGTCATCAGAAAAATCCCCGTTGACACGAGAGGAACTCTTTTATTTAAGTCGACACAGCTAGTAGCTTACGCTGATGACATCAACATTATGTCACGTTCGTTCAACGAAGCCAAGGAAGTATTTGTAGCTCTAGACGAAACCCCCAATGAAGTTGGTCTTCAAATTAACGAACAAAAAATAAAAGGACGCCAATAAGACAAAACATAATGATAGGGGACTATAACCTTGAAAACGTAGACAACTTCGTGTACCTAGGGACGAACCTCTCGAAGGATGGGAATGAGTTTGACGAAATCAAACGACGGATTCAATTAGCCAATAAGACATTTTTTTCGGTGCTTCCCACTTTGAAATCTCGATGCGTACACAGGAATACGAAGCTTCGCATCTATAAAACAATTATCAGACCTGTGCTATGCTGTGGAAGCGAAACCTCGACAATGACCCAGGAGTCTGAAAAAGACTTGAATCCGTTCGAGAGAAGGGTATTGCGAAGGATCCTCGGTCCAATACGGGAAGAAGATGGATGGCGAATCCGATACAACAACGAGCTGTATACCATATATGACGAGCCGGAAGTCTCTACCGTCATACGACTACAAAAATTACAATGGGCTGGCCACGTAGAACGAATGAGCGACAATCGAGTCCCCAAACGGTCTCTCAAGGGGCGAGCGAGCGGAACCAGGCCAGTCGGTAAGTCACGCAAGCGCTGGGAGGATTCGATAGCTGCTGACAGCAGGTAACTTCTGGGAGCACCGAACTGGAGGATGCGGTCACTGAACCGAGACGAATGAAGGCGAAGAAATTAATAATGGAAGATATTAAAGACATAAATATATAAGATAATATTCCCTATTGGGGATCCTCTTTTTGGTTTGAGATTCATTTGATTGTCATTATTTCGTCAAGGTGATTTTTAGGTCTACTTTTTTACTTCTTGGTCGAGTTTCAGCAGGAGTTCTTTGACGGCTGTGAAGGAAGTGACAAGATGTTAACATAATTCACGTAGGTTACTACTTGGCTGGATCTATATAAAAGCGCACTCCTTGTGTCGACATTACGTATACGTATTCAAGAACTAAGTTCAACAGCAGCAGCATCAGTCCAACCGGACTAGATTTGCTGGGATGCCGAGTAGCAGCTTTATTTTATACAGTACGATTCGGTCAATACTGTCATATGCGTATTTGAATTCTACGAAAATCTGGTAGACATCGATAGGTGCGTTTTTTTGCAACCTACCAGAGCAGGTTAACGTAGGGTTGCAAAAAAACGATCCAGAGCAGAAAATCGCATTGTTCGAAAATGTTGTTGCATTCGCTGAGCTTTTGCTTAAATTGGTTGTTAAATTAGAATAATCCATAGAAAAAACCTGAATGAGATCTTATATAGATTTTAATCGAAATCAGACATGAAACTTGCATATGAAACAATCTACAATGTAATGTGCATCGAAACACTCAAAACCAGTCAGCCACTACAAGATTTGATGTAAAATAATTGAAAATGGCAGAGTGCTATGCAAATTCATTCAATTCAAACTGTCGATTTCAGCAGTGGTACGAACCGTTTAGAACACTCTTACTGTTATCAGCACACTCTACATGTAAACCCATAAACTACTACTGCTTAACATTTTTTGATTCAGTGACGCCACAAGTGCAGGATTTTTGATGTTATATTCAATATGCTTAACAAAATTTGATCTGCTCGGTTGTGCAAAAAAACGCACCTGATGTTATTTTGTAATTTTTCAATTTTATTCATCCCACAAAAACAATTCTACTTTTATTCTGCTTTCGGAAGCTTATTCCGCAAAACGATCGAGTTTTCCGTATCAATTATTCTCTGTTTTGATAAGCTTTAGAGACTATATACGTTGTCTATGCTGATTTATAGACAAGAAGGGAACCATGATCACAAATTAAAATAACCTTTATTAGTAAATGATATCGATGGATATAAGTCGCGGATGCTAAAATTTATCGAAACTAAAAATTTCAATTCCAACTGCAAGTAGTCACATCAGTCAAGTATGCACTGTGAGCTGGTGTCTGATGAGAATCAGTGCATACTTTCGAACACAAAAACAATTCTACTTCCATTTTTCGAGTACTTGTTTGACTGTCAGTTGATTAATTTTTGATAATCCATACAAGGGAGTAGAGAACTAATGAGGAGTGGAACATCAATAAACCCAACAAGACGAAAATCGCACACACAAAAAAATACGTAAAAATGACGTAATGGCGTAGAAAATTTAATTTTTCAAGAGTTGATCAGGAGAAAACGGTTGGCGCAAAGCTTTGAATACGTTAAATACCGCGTCTGCATGTTTCCTTTTATGGTCTTGCTTGAAACAAAACTTTCTCACTTAAACTTGTCTGCTGATTCTAAAATATATGGGTGTTTCAACAGAGACGAAAATTTGAACATTACACATTTTATTACTGTGAAGTCTTGAAATTCAGCAGAGTTTTCAAATATTGCCACAATGCCCATTTGTGTGCTTTCAGGTAGTATAAGAGCCAAACTATACGAGCGGAGCTATCGCCGCGGGTTTCCGCCGAGTTTTTGAATTTGAAAATAGAACACACGGGTTTGTATGAAGGAAAGTACTCGAGCGCGTTTTAAGCTACGTGTTTTTTTGCGTGTTTTGGCTTTAAATGTTTCCCGAAACGCACCTAAGCAGCATGTTTTTGAAACCAAGCACATATGTTTATCTTGTTTGGAAATATTCAACAGAAATATAACGTGCAGAAATTCTCAAATTTGTCGCTCTCCTATACCTTTTGCAATCGGCCTGTGGATCGGATGCTGTAGAATTAGGTAATTTTTGATTTCGACTTCGATGGTTTTAATTCTCACATGTCTATTAAATATCGAAACTTCCGAGTTGTAATCAAACATTTTATTTATTTTAGCAACTTACTTAATTTTCTCAAGCTTCATAAAAATATAATGAGCTACACCACTGACCGAAATCATAGTAACCATGGCGATGCAATAGTCAATTCCGACAATGTAAACAATTAATCAATGCACAAATTTTTCTTTCACTTAACATGAAACCTACAGAAGTCCTGCGGATTTTGTTTTGCTCGCTGAGATAAATTTAGACCGTGTTACGTACATATTGAAATTTTTTTTCTAAAAAGACAAGCCAAGCACACTAGAACCTTACTTATTTTAACAAGTGCTATCTGCACACTTTTATTTCGTTTTCTGGTTTATATTTTAACTACTTTGCTATTTACGCTCTATAACACAAAAAACGAATCTGATTGTCAATCGAAACAACTAATCAAGTTTAAAATCACTGCAATACAACACAATTACTCGCGTTTTAATTAGCTTCCACTGAAACCACAACCGGCGGCGCGTACATTTGACAACGACTTTTGTCAGCTAAGCCCAACCAGGCCCAAGCCAGAGAGAATAAAAGAGCAAGTTTTTGTCCTATTACATCACAGACAGGGATGTAGGGCCACAGGGATGTAGGGCCACAGGGATGTAGGGCCACAAGGATTTAGTAGACTGCTCCTCTTGGTTTCCTACTCTCATGTCCATACCCATACTTAAATTTTATTTTAGTCAATATTATACAGGATGTGCAGAGTAGCGATATGTCTCTATATCTACTTTCGCACAGTAGATCGTCTCCTTTTTTGTAGATAGAGTATATGATGGATTTGCATCACTCCTGTGGTATAAACTTTCAATCCCAGATATGCTGAATCACTTTGTGGATGGCTTTCGTGGCGCAGCACCCACCGCATTTCATTAATTCAACCGGAATTTCGTAAATATCCGGCGATCTAATATTTTTTCTGGCTTCTTGTGTCAAATTCGATTTCTTCCAGTCAATTGCAACTACTCGTCAGAGGTTTTCATAATGTTATCTTTTCATCCTGGTGTTCGTTTCGAAAACTGTCATACGCCTAATTTTTCTTTTTTAGCGCATCCTGGCCCTCATTGTCAAATTAGTCATTTCTTTTGCACCCAGCTTTATATCCAAACGCTTGTTTTGCAACGGTTTTATTTGTGATCCCCATCATCATCCATCGAACGATCTTATTGTATTATTTTATAGAATGGGGAGTCAACTTCGTCTAAAGGGTTCTTGAAAAAAGGTTCTACTAAAGGGTTCTGCTAATGGTACCATTTGGAGCTTTCCGATGCCGAACTTCTGAACGGGACTGATCATGTAAATGGTCTACTGAGAGTCCAGAATTTCCTTTAATTCGAGATAAGGATCAATTTGATGATTACATCAACCTTTTTGATAGGGCCTGCAGCATAACTTTTTACTTTTAGCTCTTTGGGGCATGGAATTTTAAGAAATAAAAAACTATGTGCACAGATTTGATAACGTTTTAGAAATGTTTAAGTCTAGGTGGGTATTTGGTGCCTAAAAGCATTCAATTTATTTATTTTTTGGTTTCGAGTTGTGATAACTTCTAACAGAATCATAAGTCATAAACAACATTTCTAGGAAATGTTAGCGCTAATAAAAAATCGGCCTGAGTGATTTTTGTTGAATGCACGGGAAACAATTTAGTTGCAGCTAGCACGTGAGCAAAAATCCTTCAAAACATTCGTTTTTTTTAAATTTCGCTTTTTACAATAGGAAAATTTAATGCTTTGTCTAACTTGCCCGTTTGAAAATTTCAAAAACCTTCATCCCACAAGTAACGCTCCATCAGTCTTAATTTTTTTAAAAATGGAAATTTTTATGCACTGGAGTCTTTCTCTTGCTAGATGTTATTTAAAATATAATTTTTTTCTAGCAAGCGATGACTTTTTGGAATATTTTTGATTTAGGTTTTTTTATGTGGAGCAATAGATATACATATTTGCAATAGCTGTTCATAATGCGATAGCTATACATATTTTTCAGTAAGAGTAATAAATAAAACATTCTAGTCATTCATATCTTCATTGCTAAGGATAAGTATTAGTTATCTTTGTTGAATAAAATGACACCCCTGATAAAACTTTGTACATACCCCACCTGAAGAATTTTTGGGAAAATCCCTGAGCATATCTATCTTCTCAGCTAATATTAATATCAAAATTTAATTTACAAGGTAATCAAAATATCAGCTAATAATCTTCAATTCGCGTAAAGCAATTAATTACTCGATGACATAATATCCAACGTCATACTATGACGCTACCGAACATCTGCTTTCAACAATCGTGATTCCTCGTAGTGAAAATTCAGCTTTGGATTCGAGAAGGTAATCAAAACACAACAGCAAAATGTCTTAAGTATTATTCTCATTGATTCGATGCTTCCGGTTTTATGCAATGCATTGGCCAACGTTTATCCGTTCGATAGCCTTACATGACGTACCGAATCGTGCAAAAATTTAAGTGCCTATAACTTCCAAAACTCCAGTACGAAACAATAAAAGCTATTCATGATTTTTTTTTAAAAAAACTAATAAAGCACAGTCAATGCTAAACTGCATTTCATACGCCAAATGCCTATATATTTTCAAAGTTGATGTCATTTTCATGTGAAAAATGAAAAAATGACAATTTATGCAAAATAGTTTCAGCAAACACCGCTCGACCACTTCTGGGGAGGAAAGAAGACTTATCAAGCTATGCACTGATTATATCGAGCGCGTACATAATCGACTTTAGCATGGATGCGATAAGAAAACGATTTGCCTTATCATAACTAAAATTCAATGTTTCATGACTGGATAAGTTTGCGAGAAACTAAATTAGTCATTCCAGAGAACATTTGTAGCTCAACTATCACAATGAGCTCCCTGAATTCATAAAGTAACCCATTCGATTGCATATAATCGACAGTGACCAAGAATGGTATGTGAAAGTTTTCACCTTTGCACCGTAACAGTAGGGATATTAATAATAAAACTACCAAAACTGTCGCATTGACAACGGACTAATGATACCACAGGGAACGGTCCACGGTCCATAATGCCCGTGCTAATAACATCACACCTTAAAAATTAGCATGCATAAGTATTTATAGTTACCATTTTCATCGGATGTGCGAGCGTTACTTGATAATTCAACATTCCTATTATTCGAGTTTGACACTGTTGATTCAAGTTCAATTGAATCAATTCCATCACCGGAAGCCATTTTCCTCTGTGGTTATTTTAACCATACCTTTCACCCGTAAACGCTCACATAGATATCTTCAGACACTTTAAATGCCTCGAACTATCTCCACTCGCCTATTTTAATTAAAACTATTCACAAAATTCTACTTTATCACAAATTCGACAGAGTGGGCGAAGGGAAGATCGACATGAAGAAATTTTTCCACTTTGACAATGACAGTGACACCCCCAAATTGTTTGTCAGATTGGCAGCAGTGTAGAATCGTAGTAGAATACACTAGACGCTCATATGTGTCATAATTTTTATGAATAAACTAATATGTTAAAAAGTATTACATCGGTTGCAAAAAGGTGGAAACTTTTAAGACACTTACAGGATACACATAGCGTATCTTCATCCGAATCTTTAAAATATTCCAAAAATTAAAATGAGTATGGTTTCAGGTTTCCATAGCTGCCCAATCATATAAGAAGTCTGAAGGTTTCGTAATTTTAGCACAACAAAGTACAACAGGCATTGGTACAACCCTAAAGGCTGAATTACATTGGACAGCAGTGCAGTGCAGTGCAGTACACTGAAATTTAGAACTCATGTAATTGCATGTGGCAATTCACATTAACTGCAGTGCAGTGCAGTGCAGCGGACAGCACTGCATCGTTTAGGCTAATTTCTAAAACGCTGCAGACTGCATCAGCTGACATTCGTTTCAGAGTAGTTGACCGGGCAAAAACTATTTAAATTGAGGCGGGAATTCCGTTCCAGGTATTAAATTGTAAATGGACGGAAAACAGATGCAGAAAACCTAAATATCAAACCTCCACAAATTGATTTGACATAATTTTTCAGAGCACTGCACTGCATTCAATGTGCTTTGCAATGCGTGCACTGCTGCGAAACTGCGCTGCGCTGCACTGCACTGCACTGCATTCCAATGTAATTCAAGCTTTACACTACATACATTTCCGACATCTCCAACAACCACAATAGTAAATAAAGATCCAAACAGCTGACTTCAAATGACATGACTCACAGTGTAAACGTCAACTTTGCCCACTTTGCCTTATCAATGCGAAATAGGGACGTTTGAGTCATGTTTAATAATTTTTTTGGGAAGAAACCTACGGAAAAAGGTACTATACATTATTTGCTTCAGCTTTAGACTGATGTTTTTAAACAATTGGCAGAGCTACAGCGTGAGAATGATAGGAACTTACGTAAAGCCGGCCGTGACATTGACCGCGAGAGACGGAAATTGGAAGAGGAAGAAAGGAAATTGGTAGAAAAGCTTAGTGTTGTGCTTGTGGTATTTAATCTAATTATGATTTGAACCTTAGGAGCTGGAAATCAAAAAGAATGCTCAGGCTGGAAATAAAGACGCTTGTAAAATCTTAGCAAAACAATTGGTCGAGTTGAGAAAACAAAAGAACCGTACCTATGCGGCGAATAGTAAGGTAATATATTTTAAAGTAGGTTTAATACTCACACGTTGCTGTGATTTTCCTTGAAGTTTGGTGGTCGTTTTTAAATGATACTTCTATCATTTAATAAATATATCATTGCCTTCTGCTGCATGTCAGCTACTGCCACATCATTGCCACTCGTGCCAAACATTGTAAACGGTAGATTCGATTGATTTTATCTTAATTATCTAGCTTAGTCGACGAATTTACAAGAACGGACAGATTGAAAATGTATCCAATACAGCAGTTCATTGCCGAAGTCATTCAAATCAGCGAAAAACATAATAGAGTTCAAGGTATACTTGAAATCTCACATCAAAAACACTAATCCTTAATGAAGAAGGTACCAGAGGTTTTTGTAGACTTTTCTCTGGACACATGTCAATGAGCACAAACATATAACTTAAGTTGGAATTGTTTTTTGCGAGATGATTAAAATTGAAATTTTTTTTTTTATTTACATTGAAAATTTTTATTTGAAAAGTGGTTTCGAAAGTATGCACTGATTCTCATCAGACACCAGCACACAGTGCATACTTGACTGATGTGACCATTTGCAGTTGGAAATCATTAACTTGTATTTACGGTAGTTGTGACAAATTTTAACATCTCCGACTTATATTCCCTTTTTGTCTATAAATCAGCATAGACAACGTATATCGACTCTAAAGCTTATCAAAGCAGAGAATATTCATATGGGAAACTCGATCGTTTTGCGGAATAAGCCTCTGAAGCCGAATCAAATTGGAATTGTTTTTTTTATTTACATTGAAAATTTTTATTTGAAAAAATGGTTTCGAAAGTATGCGTTGATTCAACAATTCCAATTTGATTCGGCTTCGGAGGCTTATTCCGCAAAACGATCGAGTTTCCCGTATGTTTACTTTCCTCATTTGTGTTACTGTTATCCAACAGTATCCAATATTTTAACACTGTCAAAGTGTATTTTTGAAAACTTTAATATTTGATACCAAAGCTCCAAAGCAACATGCTACTTTTGATTTCAAACCTCCGCAGCAATGGCATTGAAAACATTTCATGTTTTTTTGCTGTTTACACTTGATATACACTGCAGGCAAACATTTTAAGACCACATCGCAGGAATGAAGTACACTTAGATTTATAAAACTGCAAGTACCTTTTTTTATACAGTAATTGCCTGTTTTAAGGAGGGTTGCTATAAAGGAATTTAAAATGTACATGGGATTTCCAAATTCTCAGTCAGGGCAACAAAACACTTTGGGTTTTCCCCACTTTAAAGACTTTAGGTGTCTACAATTTTTTAAAGTAATTAAAATAAACCTTTGAAATTTCTGGGAATATGGATTTGAAATATTGTGAAATTCCTATAAATAGGTACCTTATCCTCAAAATATTTCATTTGTGAGTTTTTGTGCTGACAAGTAAGACGGATTGTTATTTTCAGCGAATTTTATTCCGTGCACTTGTGATATTTAGTTACTGGTACTTTTTAGCAAAGTTTTGGCAAAATTTCTGTTCGAAATGCGAAAAGCGCGCAGTATTAAGCCGGAAGTTAGAAGTGTGATTGTGGCGCTTCATAAACAAGGAAAATCAGAAAGAGAGATCAGTAATGAAGTAAAAATTTCAAACACTGCTGTACGTAATGTTATCGTTAATTTCATAATAAGGACAGTAAAAGGTATTGTGATGCTGTAAGGAGCGGACGCCCCAGAGAGACAACAGAAGCAGAGGATAAGACTCTAGTGCTTATGAGCCAAAGGGATCGAAAGTTAACTGCACCGGAAATTCGAGCAGAGTTCAACGCGGGACATTCAAAGTCCATAAGCTTGTCAACTATAAAAAATCGTCTAAGGGAAGCTGGACTCTTGGGGCGTGCAGCAGCCAGAAAACCTCAGCTTTGAAAAGGTAACAGAAAAAAGCGGTTAGAGTGGGCACGAACTCATAGCCAGTGGACAATTGAAGACTGGTCACAGGTGCTTTGGACAGATGAATCAAAGTTTGAAGTTTTTGGATCCAAACGGGGGGTTTATGTCTGGCGATCTGCTGGAGAAAGAATGGTCGCGAACTGTGTAGTACCAACAGTAAAGCATGAAGGTGGTTCTGCTATGGTTTGGGGGTGCTTTTCGCTTGCTGGAGTGGGTGAATTAGTTCGAATTGATGGCACGTTAACTAAAGAACGTTACACGGAAATCTTGCAGAACACGGCCATACCATCAGGTTTGCGGTTAATTGGGCGAAATTTCACCCTTCAATAGGATAATGACCTCAAACACAGTTCTAAATTATGCAGAGAATATTTAGCTGAAACGGAGAATGATGGAATACTATTGCATATGACCTGGCCCCCAAGATTACCTGATTGTAGCCCAATTGAATTGTTATGGGAGGAATTAGATAGAAGGGTACGTGAACGCTGTCCGACGTCAAAGCAACACTTGTGGGAGCTTCTTCAAGAAGGGTGAAACAATATCTCCCAAGATACTGTAAGAAAATTAGTTGAAAGAATGCCAAGGATTACTAAAGCAGTAAAAAATGCCAAAGGAGGATATTTTGATTAATGTAGAATTTAAAGTAGAAAAATATTCTTTTTGTTTATTATAAATTATGACTTGTAAACTAGAAAAACAATAAGCTGACATTTGACAATTACATAAAAAGTAATCAATTATATTTTATCTAGAAATAAATAAATTCTAATTACCATGAAAACTTTGTTTATTTTCTCGATTCCTAAGTGGTCTTAAACTTTTTGCCTGTAGTGTACATATAAACACTCTCATTTCTCTCATCTCTCTCACTCACTCTCATTTTCAAAATCATTCCAGATCACATCAATAGGCTTCCAAAACAAAGCCATGGGCGCTAATGTAGCACTCTCGAATGTAATGGCATCAACGACTAAAACAATGTCTGACATGAACAGGGTAATGAATGCTGAAGGAATTGCTAAAAATATGCGTGACTTCCAACAAGCCAATATGAAAATGGAGATGACAGACGAAATGAGTAAGAAAATATGAAAAAAAGATTCCATGGGTTCACGAAGTGAAAACAATTTTCTTATTTTATAGTAAACGATACCTTAGATGATATGTTAAACGAATCCGGAGATGAAGCAGAAAGTAATGACGTGATTAACAAAGTGCTGGATGAAATAGGAATCGAAATCTCAGGAAAGGTAGGTTCAATAATTTTACAAATACATTTCATTGTTTTTACACGCTTATCCCTAGATGTCAGAAGCACCATCTGCTGCAAGTACACGGCTGGGAGATACAGTATCAGCGGAAAAAGATATTGCTGCACAGCTTGCGAAACTGCGGTCGTCATGAATAATTTAATTCAAGTATTGGCATTTGGTTATTTTATATGAATCTGGGATTTGCTTATTATGAAAAAAAATATATTGTTGCAAATAATTTTTACATGCAAAAACATTAATATAATGGTTTTAAACTTATTGTTTCGTCCGCTATATAATTAGATTGATTTCTCAAAGTATCCTTTCTTCATCCTGATGGTAATTTTGATTATGCCAGATTGACTTCATTTCTAGAATAGATAAAGAAAGTGTGCATATTTCCATTCCAGCGGAAACCTTCAAAAGCAGCAAGATAAACGCTTTAAATAAAAATGCATTTTATATAAATCGACTACGAAAAAATGGAGTTTCCTAGCTAATAGAAACATAAATTAACTAATGAACAGTGGTGCACACCAGCGAAAACAAAAGCCAAAATATGAAGATGTGAAGTTTCAATCTTCATATGCAGAAATTTTTAATTTGAAATCCCAAAAATCCTCCTTTTTAACTTAATCGCAACTTTTGGCAACACTTCATGTAAAATCTAATGGCAATATAATTGGTTGAAATTTACTTCAAAGGTGGCATGACTTTGTGTTGAGAGTGATCGGTATATCTTGCTCTTATTTCCTATTCTATGGGCGGTCATGATAATTAATTTTTCATTTGCATTTCATGTCATGTTTGGAATTTAACTTGACTTCCCTAACTTTACAAATGAAATCAAGTTAAGAGTCACTGATACATCATTACCCAGGAGAGGAAGATGTCTAGAGTACAATCGTAAAATAAGCAATCTAAAACAAAAAGCATCATATAAATATAACAAAATATCTACCGATTTTTCTATTAATCAAATGTGGTTAGTTCTAAAAAAAATTAGACACCGTACAATATTGTCCTTTAACGACAGAAAAATCTAGAAATGAAGATTTTGCTTAACAAGAGGTAGAAGAA
This sequence comes from Nemotelus pantherinus, assembly GCA_963978885.1. Lineage (NCBI taxonomy): Eukaryota > Metazoa > Arthropoda > Insecta > Diptera > Stratiomyidae > Nemotelus > Nemotelus pantherinus. Next base: position 214,479,569 of record OZ022264.1, read on the forward strand.
CTTCAAATGATGGTATGCGATTGTTCTTCCGAACAATCTAATTACATTAGCAAATGGAAACAAAGGGAAAACAAATGTTCTTAGGTTGAGAATGAACTAGGTTCACCTAGAGCCAAGCTTAAGTTATTGAAACATTGGTATGATAATCGACCTAGTTAAGAAATACTATAAATAGGTTCATCTAGAACCAAGCTTAAGTTATTGACACATTGGCATGATAATCGACCTAGTCAAGAAATACATCGAAAGAATTATTTCAGGATATTTTTTTTATTATTATCTTTTCATGACCGAAATAAATTGTATGTGCTTTCTACAAAAATTAGCTTTTTTTCATGTATGTGTTTTCTAAAAATTAGCTTTGATTATTGTACACTTTGAAAAATCTGGTATATTTATACAAATTCTGGTAGAAGCAAGACAGAGTTCTGAGATGCAAACGAGACGACATATATACCTCATTTGTCGGGTTATTTTTCTTCCATAAATTTTTGGTATTCCAATTTATTAGTTTTAAAAGATTAATGTATTGCGATTGCAACGGAGAAAGAGGACTAAGCTGTAAAAAAAATTCCGAACTTTCATTAATTTTAATAGTGGCGAATGATTGCAAGATTTTTCAAATGAAATTGCAAAAGTTCCTAAGCAACAAGTGTCACGGGAAGGTATTCGAGAAAGACGTCATGATAGATTGGATGAAAAGGTAGGTCTTAGCAATGGTCTTAGCAAAGCTTATACAGAAAACTTTGATCGAGGAAAATACGAGTGGGCAATGATTGAAGTTTCGGTGGTCATATTCGGTCGGAAAGTTTAAACGAGGAAGGTTATTCTTAAATAACACGATAGGTGTAAATTTGTTGATGATTCGGTCATTAAAAAAACTCCGCACTTCTCCAAATCTATATGATAAAAGAAAAGTTAGCTGCCGGAAAAGCATCATCAATTTCAATTGGGGCTCTGGCTTTGATTCATTGTTTAAAAAATAAGTTCTTAGGATGCTTTGCAAAACGAGCAGCCGCTATTAATTTTGACAGGTCTTTAGCATATTTCTCTCTCACCGGTTTTCGGTCTATAGATTTTGATAATGATTCAGTAAAATCCTCATCTCAATTCATACTCAACAATTAAATGTTTCCGAAATCTACGAACAATTGAAGACAAAATAAATTAAAAGTTTCAAAATTCTGCTTTTAAATTTAGAATCCACACCCACACCGGCCCACACGTGTGGGAAGCAAGTCAACGAATGTCAAAAATGTGTCAAAAGTTGCTCTGCTCTTTTCCAGCTCTGCAAACGATTTGGTGCTTCTGTCAACGAGCTGTTTGAGAGCCGCAAGTGCTAAGAAAGGGTGCTGCCAACCTAAAAGATGGCTGACGGGAAGGAGAGTGACAGCCAAGATTTTCCTCTTCACGAATGTATTTTTCATGGTGATATTCGAAAACTTTCGCAACTTCTCAGGACAACAGACGTTTCCAAAAAGGATAAACATGGTTTGTATAAAATTTCAAGTGATTTTGTGAACTCAGTGTCCCCTGAGCTTGACAGTGTTGAGTGCCTACACATCAATGGTACGACTCGATTGCACTCATTCTTGCTGGCATCGATATTATTCATTTTCTGACAATTACAATACCTTTGCAGGGAACACAGCTCTTCATTTGGCTGTTATGCTCGGAAAGAAGGGTATGTTGGATTTGGTAGCGATAAATGCGATTCACCTTCGAGCGGATTATTTTCAGAATGTACACACCTGCTGCTTGCACACGGAGCACCTGTGAAAGTGAAGAATATGCAGGGCTGGTCACCTTTGGCAGAGGCAATCAGTTATGGGGACAGACAAATAAGTAAGTGGACTATATTTAGGTAGTAGAGTAGTGGACTATATTTTGGTAGAGTTGATCTAATATGCCTGTACAGTTTGCTCTCTTCTGCGAAAGCTGAAGCAGCAGGCTCGGGAACAAATGGAGACTAGACGTCCAAACTTAGTTAAGGCCTTGCAACAGATGGGTGATTTCTATATGGAATTGAAATGGGATTTTCAATCTTGGGGTAAGCTAGAACAATCATAGAATCCATAGACACATGAAACATTGTAAGGTTTCCAGTTCCCCTGGTATCCAGGATACTTCCGTCTGATGTTTGCAAAATTCATAAATCAGGGTGTTCAATTAGACTAGATACAACATTAGTTGATTTTTCCGATATGCGCTGGGAGCGAGGTGATATATCTTTTATATTTCGTGGCGATAAACCCCCACAGGTATTTGTTTAATGCGTTTTTATTTGCTCGCGTTCGCTGAAATGTAATCTTGGATTTCACTTTCAGGAATCCCTAACAGTTTTAGATAATGAATATCAATGTTATCAACGCGTTCGATACGAAGAGACAGATACGGAAATCGAAGACGAAGTTGATATACTAATGTCGAGCGATATCTTAGCCGCACAAATGTCGACAAAAGGTATAAACTTTTGCAGAGCGCAATCTGGATGGTTTTTTCGAGAAGATAGAAAGGTATGTACATAATATTAATCCAAAATAAAATATGAATACAGGCGAAGTATAGTGTGGTAGATTTGTAAAAGTAATGATTGACTTTTAATATAGTAGTAATGGCAAAAACTTGTTTTACGTAGGTGTTTTAGGTGTATAGTCTAGGTGTATAGTCTAGGTGTATAGTCAAGCTTCCTACACGAAGGTATTGATGACGCATACTTAGATTTTTGGCTATTGGTGCAAACAAGTTTGATTATGATGACTGTTTTCACTTATTGTTTGATCTTCTAGATAAATGTTATTAATGTATGGCGAGCTTAATTTCCTATGCCTGCTACTTTGGTTCATTGGAGGCGAGTGTTTTTAGACGCGGGATATCTCGACCCTTTAGAATCATTTTTCGCTCGTACTATCGAATGCTCATATCATTTGCCAAGCGTAAAATAGTTCGATTAATTATGCTAATTGAAGGAGATCTGCATATTGCTTTTCTAATTTTGATTTGCATACGATGAAATGTATAGTTCTGTACTGGAAATATTTCAAATAATTTAAAAGAATCGTGCTGATTCGTATCGGTTTTTGGTAATAACCAGGGTTTTAAAATCTAAATAGGTGATCGACTATGAAACTGCTTTTCTTGCAAAAAAATATGCTATAAGCAGCCCCAAAAGCTGAGTAAGATGGTCGAAAATGGTCTCACGCGAAACCAGTATCTGCTTAGTTGAGAGTAAATATCTGGTTCAGTGCGAGCTGTAAAAAACTTCACAAGCACCCTTCAGTCGTCGTACCCGTGGTTATAAAATATGAATGAAATTAGTTCATATTAACTTCAACTTCCCAATTCGCAACGAGCTGTTGCGGGACAAAAATACCCTCACTTTTTGCTTGTATATACGTATTTAATGTTTTAATCCACTTCATAAATAGTTGGTATATTCCTTTGTGTCATAGAGCGAGTGAAGATTATAGTAGATTTACAGATTTATTCTAGTCATTTGTGCGGCTATTTTTTTGGAATTCAAAGGTCAGATTTTATTTTTGTTAATCCCAAATGTTGCAAAACTTAATCCCACATTTAATTGAATGGATCTGAGACACTAAAAAGTATGTAGCATTTTAATCTTCGGATACATGAATCAATTTAGCTTGATGTTGTATACTTCAGTATTTAGTGTGTATTTATCTAATGAAATTGATAATTGTTTATTTAAGACTTAAGACTCAGTATAGGCCCTATCTTTATATGTAGATTGGTTGCACGTACCCTAAAATGTCAAAGTTCTGGAGAAAATTACAAGGGGTTTTCGCAGCATGTGTAAAAATGGCTTTATGATCTGCACGCAGATGATTTCTAAAGTTTACATTTGTGTGAAACTTACTTGGCATCGAATATGTTTTGCAATTCGAATAATCTGAATCTTGTCTTATCAAATTGGAGGTAGGGTAAATGTACTAGTCCCCGGACAGTTAGTGCATATTTCAACTTTAGTGCGGTGTTATTAATTAGAAGCTTAATATTTGGTTTACGTACAAGCTTTTTCATACATTGGGATTGGTTATGGGTCTTTTATACCAATTTTGAATTCAATAGAAGAAGTAAGTATGCTGATATTCTAAGTAATTGAACTCGAGTCAAATTGAGTCATGTTCGGGCAACTTTGAGCTAGCATGCGGGCAGTGCATATTTCATCTTCAGTTTAGTTTTATGAATTGGAAACATAAGCTTTTCTATAAATTTGATGTAATTTTGAACCTTTTTGTGAGTTTTTATTTCAATAAGATGAGTTCAAGTAAGTGAACAATTGTCACATGCTATCATATTTCGCATACCTAAAATCAGTGTTCGGACAACTTTGAACTAGTATTCGGACAAAGCTCTAATTGCTAACTAAAATAGCGGTTACTAAATTTTTCTGGAGTTTAGGAATGAAATCCCCATTAAGGTTGTTTCGTTGCGTATTTTCGCGCAAAATTCACCTTGTCTAAACACTAAAATCTGTAGTTTTAATGTTCGGATAGGTGGTATATTTTATTTTAAAGGGTTTGAATAGCTATCATACCAGCATAATTTTCTTTTAGAGTTTATTAGAGTTTATTTATCATGTAACCAACATTTCAACATCATATTTGACTGGTTTTTTTTAAATATTCGGACGCTCTTGTGCGAATACTGAAAAACTGGGACACTAAAATCCAATAATATTTCCATAAAATATGCTTTCGACGACAGAAGTTACCCTTTGTAGTGACTAGCGCAGTTACCCTTTGTAGTGTCGGCAAAACTAAGAAAAATTCACGATTTTCCCTTCAACTTTCTAGTCTAACATGAGATAAAATAATAGTGAAATCGACTCCTATCCACTAATCGATCTCATTGACCCTAATTCATCTCGGACCCAATATTAGCAGCGCGCCAGAGCCGGGGCCTCCTTAGCCGCAAGTGAAGCATAGGCGCTGGCGAACAGGGGCGGAATATTTATATCCTGCGCCAATAAAATTGAACCTTAAGTTACTATGAGGACAATCTTACCTAATAACTATTTAAAAATGCAAATTTATGTTCAGACATTCCACGAAAAATTCAACTCAATTCGATTTGTAAAGCGTTTTTCCTGTATGACATCAAAAGTAAACATACACAATTATCCGCTTTCAAAAAAAACCTCGTATTATATTGCATTTAAACACCATTCTAGGAGTGATGGCGGGTATGTTCCATTCTATTTCATTATTTTAAGTGAACATGGAAAATAAGTTTATGAAAATGTAAGCGATGCTAACTAAAACGCAAAATTACCTTAAGATTGGTACTAAGATAAGCGTGACGATAAATTTTGACAAGTGTCCATTATTTGGTCATTCTTTTGAGAATTCGAAAATTGCGAAATTGGATAATACTTTTACCACATAATACTTTTTAGGTTTCTACGTTGTTTAAAAGTCTAGAGAGATTAGGTTGACAGAAATAGTTTTAAATCAGAAAGATTTGATATACAGTCATGAACAAAAGTCTACGTACTCCCCGATATCTGAGCATTCCTCTCAGTTTCTATAATCCTTATTCTAAGCATTCACAGCAAAAACATGTATTCACCTAATTTAAGCATAAATATAAGTAAATATTTGAACTAGTTGCTAAGAGGGATATAACTGAAATCTTCACACCCAAAATGAAACAAAAGTCTACGTACAGCTTAACGTGTGTTTGAATAATTTTCATTGCGCATGTTTTCATAGAATGTATTGGATTATATTAGAATATTTGTATTAGATTCAAGAGCTGACGGCGCGTTGACAAGTAATTGTCAATTCGTTTAAAGTGATCATGGCTCCGATTAGGAAAGAAATCTCTGATGACGTTAGAAAATTAATTGTGAGTCTTAGAAAAGAAGGGCGATCTTATCGTGAAATTAGTGAAATTTAATTGGTGCGGTAAAGCATGGGTGTGGAAGTGTTCTTGTTTGGGGATGCATGTCGGCGGCGGGGATGGGGAATTTAGTTGTTATCGACGGTATTATGGATCGTGCTGAATATTTAGACATACTTAAAGCTAATTTAAAACAATCAGCGTAAAAATTGGGACTAGGGCTTCCAAAAAGACAATGACCCCAAACATACAGCGCAGATTGTGAAAGAGTGGTTGATTTTTAATATACCCAAACAACATTATTGCCCACCCCAATCTCCGAACTTAAACCCAATCGAGTATTTATGGGATCATTTGAAGCGCCAACTTCAAAACCATAAAGTTTCAAACAGATTCGACCTAATTTCCGTTCTTCATGAAGAATGGGACAAAGTTACAACAGAAATTACAAAAAATCTAGTCGATTCAATGCCAAGCCGAGGGAAAGCTGCAATTTTCTCCGAAGAAGGCCCCACTAAACACTAGTTTTTAAGACAACTAATGTTAACTGTACGTAGACTTTTGTTCTATTTTATTGTATGAAATTTTATTATTTTGGTTTTATGTTAATTTGCACTAAATGAATATATATATTTTGGACGTGATATGAAATAAGTTTATTGTTTTCATTATTCCTTATCATTTTTGTTGACATCTGGCGTTCAGTTCAATATTTTTCATGAAAATTGCAGGGGTACGTAGACTTAAGTTCATGACTGTATATGTTCATTTATTTGCAAAGACCAAGTTTGTGATAATGGCGGAAATATGAAAGAGAAGCAATATAAGTTCAAATTAAAGAGACTAAAACCCAGAGCATTTTTATCCTTTTTTCATCATTGCTCATTGATAACGATTTTGTTTTGTAAAACAATTTAATTTCTATACGTCTACTGTTCAAATTCAGCAAACAAAATTGAAGGTTTTCACAAATTTGTTAGATTCATCGACTCTTAAATGGTTTCTTTTTTTATTCGTTTCTCTTTTTATTTATAATTTTTTTTAAATTGTACATCGATTAGCTAACTAACGCGAAATATATATAACGCGAAAAATAAACAATCTTCCTTTATTTTATTTTAACTCAAAGCATCCCAAAATTTATTTCTAATCATTAATTTTAAATAGCACTGAGGAACAATTCGTTACATAATATCTGCTGAGTCTAATTTTTGAGCTTTTTTGTAGTTATAATAATTATAATTAGTTTGAGAATGTGACCACTCGCCGCGAAATCGAGCATGTATCATAGGAAGCACTGTTGCTCTCCTATTGACTGACACAAACCTTCTCCGATGGGCACCGGATAAATGACGCATAGGAGAACAGCGACAGGTTTATACTTACCTGGACTTGTTCAGTTACGCCTGAGATACTTTGTTGTGTGTTGCTCTGAAATAGTGCAGCACATTCCGGCGTAGAGTCTGAGTTCTTGTTTATATACAAGTCTAGCAGTTTTCCGTTTAGTATACCTATGATTTGGCGAGAGCCGGAAGATCATTCAAGTGATTGATACTTTTGTATTGTGAAAACGTCATGATGTAATATGAATAACAAATGTCAAATAGAGTATACCATATACCAAAAAATTTCTTGCCCGGCGAAAAATAAAAAAATTCTTGCCCGGCGAAAAATAATAAAATTCTTGCCCGGCGAAAAATAAAAAAATTCTTGCCCGGCGAAAAATAAAAAATTTCTTGCCTGGCGAAAAATAAAAAAAATTCTTGCCCGGCGAAAAATAAAAAAAATTCTTGCCCGGCAGAAAATAAAAAAAATCTTGCCCGGCGAAAAATAAAAAATTTCTTGCCCGGCGAAAAATGAAAAAATTCTTGCCCAGCGAAAAATAAAAAATTTCTTGCCCAGCGAAAAATAAATAATTTCTTGCCCGGCGAAAAATGAAAAAATTCTTGCCCGGCGAAAAATAAATAATTTCTTGCCCGGCGAAAAATAAATAATTTCTTGCCCGGCGAAAAATGAAAAAATTCTTGCCCGGCGAAAAATAAAAAATTTCTTGCCCGGCGAAAAATAATAAAATTCTTGCCCGGCGAAAAATAAAAAAATTCTTGCCCGGCGAAAAATAAAAAATTTCTTGCCCGGCGAAAAATAAAAAAAATTCTTGCCCGGCGAAAAATAAAAAAATTCTTGCCCGGCGGAAAATAAAAAAATTCTTGCCCGGCGAAAAATAAAAAATTTCTTGCCCGGCGAAAAATAAAAAATTTCTTGCCCGGCGAAAAATAAATTTCTTGCTCGGCGAAAAATGAAAAAATTCTTGCCCAGCGAAAAATAAAAAATTTCTTGCCCGGCGAAAAATAAATAATTTCTTGCCCGGCGAAAAATGAAAAAAATTCTTGCCCGGCGAAAAATAAATAATTTCTTGCCCGGCGAAAAATAAATAATTTCTTGCCCGGCGAAAAATGAAAAAATTCTTGCCCGGCGAAAAATAAATAATTTCTTGCCCGGCGAAAAATAAATAATTTCTTGCCCGGCGAAAAATAAAAAATTTCTTGCCCGGCGAAAAATAAATAATTTCTTGCCCGGCGAAAAATGAAAAAATTCTTGCCCGGCGAAAAATAAAAAATTTCTTGCCCGGCGAAAAATAAATAATTTCTTGCCCGGCGAAAAATAAAAAAATTCTTGCCCGGCGAAAAATAAATAATTTCTTGCCCGGCGAAAAATAAATAATTTCTTGCCCGGTGAAAAATAAAAAATTTCTTGCCCGGCGAAAAATGAAAAATTTCTTGCCCGGCGAAAAATAAATAATTTCTTGCCCGGCGAAAAATAAATAATTTCTTGCCCGGCGAAAAATAAAAAAATTCTTGCCCGGCGAAAAATAAAAAAATTCTTGCCCGGCGAAAAATAAATAATTTCTTGCCCGGCGAAAAATAAAAAATTCTTGCCCGGCGAAAAATAAAAAATTTCTTGCCCGGCGCAAAATAAAATATTCTTGCCCGGCGAAAAATAAATAATTTCTTGCCCGGCGAAAAATAAAAAAATTCTTGCCCGGCGAAAAATAAAAAATTTCTTGCCCGGCGAAAAATAAAAAAATTCTTGCCCGGCGAAAAATAAAAAATTTTTTGCCCGGCGAAAAATAAAAAATTCTTGCCCGGCGAAAAATAAAAAAATTCTTGCCCGACGAAAAATGAAAAAATTCTTGCCCGGTGAAAAATGAAAAAATTCTTGCCCGGCGAAAAATAAAAAATTTCTTGCCCGGCGAAAAATAAATAATTTCTTGCCCGGCGAAAAATAAAAAATTTCTTGCCCGGCGAAAAATGAAAAATTTCTTGCCCGACGAAAAATAAATAATTTCTTGCCCGGCGAAAAATAAATAATTTCTTGCCCGGCGAAAAATGAAAAATTTCTTGCCTGGCGAAAAATAAATAATTTCTTGCCCGGCGAAAAATAAAAAATTTCTTGCCCGGCGAAAAACAAATAATTTCTTGCCCGGCGAAAAATGAAAGATTTATTGCCCGGCGAAAAATAAAAAAATTCTTGCCCGGCGAAAAATAAAAAAATTCTTGCCCGACGAAAAATGAAAAAATTCTTGCCCGGTGAAAAATGAAAAAATTCTTGCCCGGCGAAAAATGAAAAATTTCTTGCCCGGCGAAAAATAAATAATTTCTTGCCCGGCGAAAAATAAATATAAGAAAAATAAATTCGTTTTAAAAAAACGAAAAACGATTCGTTTGAAAAAAACGAAAAACGATTCGTTTTATAAAAACGATTCGTTTTAGAAAAACGCTTAGTTATAGAAAAACTATTCGTTGTAGAAAAACGGTTTATTTTAGAAATGCTGTTCATTTTAGAAAAACTGTTTTTTTGATGGGCTCAAAAACTGCGTTTTTGAGCCCATCACTACTAAGTTCTAGTAAGTAGTACTAGTAAGTAAGTAATTTATTTTGAGAACATAAACTATGCACCCCGGGAAAAAGTGTGCCCAAGGTCTCCATCTAAGGCTGCTAGAAACTGAATTCTCCGGTTCTTTTGAGGCCTAATCGCTTACGACTTGATAAAAATTCTGGTCGAATTTTAGTCTGCGTCAATTTAAGCATGAAAATACTTGCGACCGCTTACGATTGTAAGCTCCAAGGAGTTATTTTGCATACCTGAATCCTGGATGTCCCTTTCATAGCATTTTTAGCAAACAATCTAAGATCCTCTGAATCTATCATTTTCGCTCTGTTTTGCTATCTAATGTTTCATTTGCTGCCCGAAACTTTTTCTGATATAATTATGAAAAGATAGAACTAAATATTTTCAGATGTGATTTATTTTTTTATTTTCTTGCTTTAAGTAAAATACAGTGCTCATAAAGTTTGCAACAAAAGACAACTCCGCGCACAAACTCTGTTTTGAATCCAGTATTCTTTTATTTATACTATATTATGTAAATTTACAAGTAAGTTTGAATTTAATCCAGACATCCGGATTTGCCTGAGAATTCGTTGCAAAAATCGTCGGCTTCTCCGACTTTGCTTAATCCGGGCAAGAATTGATCTTCAGTTTAAGAAGAAAAAATCTAGAATAATTTAGATCCCTCTTTATACTGGCATTCATTAATTCGTTTTTGAATGAATGATGTAAATTAATCATTAACCGCAAGACATTTGAAAAATAACAATTCAACATCGATGATCCATAAATAAACAACATTAATTTCAAGTTATTTCTTTGATTTTTCATCTCAAAAGGTGAATTTACATTGTTTGAATTAATGTCTCATGACGTTACTATTTACTATAGGAAATCGTTGCGGGACAATATGATTGCGATTTGTACTCTATAAACGGTTTAGTACTTGAATCACGAAAAAGACGAGAACATCTGTCCAGAGACGATTTACAAAAGAATAAGGCTCTAATGGAATCCTTTACCAGAGGACACTCTACTGGACTCGATCAAAACGGCGAAGTGAGTATACCATCTAAAAGCTCAACTAATTGGGTAGTTTACTGATCATGGTAATCATATATTGTATCAATTTAGATATTGCGAAGAAACTCGTTACTTCCGCCACCAGAGTGTGCCACCACGTGGCATGATTACATTTCTGCTGAGCCTGCACAGTATCCGAAACTAGGTCGCGAACTAGTCTACAAAGAGTCATCAAAATGTTTCCGAGCAACAGTGGCGATGGTAGTTTATTAAAAGAATTTACTGTCAGACCCGTTTATGCAAATGATTTGTTTTAGAGCAAGGAGTTTCCACTAAGCGTTGAAATGCTCCTAAATGTTTTGGAAGTCATAGCCCCATTCAAGCACTTTACGAAATTAAGAGAGTTTGTCACAATGAAATTACCTAGTGGGTTTCCAGTGAAAATAGATATACCCATATTGCGGACGGTGTCGGCGAAAATAACATTTCAAAAATTCGAGTTTCGAGATAATATAAAACCCGAACTGTTTGATATACCTGCATCGTATACCGAAGATAGTAGGAGGTAAGCGGCTGATATTCATATAATTTTCAAATATTTAGCACTGTTTTTTATCACATGCTTTTCCACATTTTCTCAGCATTTTTCCGGTTAGCACATTTCTGCTCTTTTCAATGCTCAATTTACCTGAAATCAAGGTGTCGAGTTGATTTATGGTTTTATTTGATATAAAATGTACATGTGATGTTCATAGATCGATTCGTAAATTGTAAATAAGTCCAGTAAAAGTGAAAATATTAATATATACTTAATTTATATATACACGATTTAACCGAAATAAGTGGATGACACTTTTATTAACGCATGTTTTGAATAAATACAGAACTTATATAAATGACTTTTCTTTCTACTGCCAGAAAAGACAGTCGCCGGCTGAGAGAGGCGTGAAAAGCATGATAACTTTGTTTTCCTGTTTTCTGTTCCGTTTTTGGGGTTGTGTGCTGTTGTTTTGTGAATTGTCGATATTGGTCAACTTTAAAAAGAAATTGATTTGAAAGTGTTTCCGTAAAATGAATGTAGCTTTCGAAAGAAATTGGGTTTGAGGCAAAAGGTTTCAGTTGGGAAAAGATAAGGTGTTGAGATCACATTTGAACAAGGTAGTATTATTTCCATAAGTTTTGACGGATAATAACAAAGAAAAGCAGATCGACATTCTAACTGATTTATTGCTGAGAGTGAGCATTTGCAAGATTAAAGCATTTTAATAACCGCTTTAAAAAACGGGAAATCAAGCATTTTCGACCAATTGATATTTGAAAAAACAGTTTGATAAAAGTTCCAATGACTATTATTTACTCTTCAATTCGTATTTAAAAAGCATCTGTCCATCTCTATAGTCTCTTTCATTGTACGCATGATACTAACCATTAATATATTGCTTTTGTTTCTACTAATTATAAATAAATTTTTTCTATTATTTGAACAGATTTCCTGACTTATGACGCATCAAATGCCACGAGATGCTAGGTAAAACGATGATAACATTAATTTGGATTACATTCTCAGGTCATCAAATCCTGTCTTTTATTTGCCTGGACATATTCCCGAGTGATTATCCCAGTAAGTTTTAGTTTTAATTAGTAGCTCTAGGAATTCGTTTTACAATGGAATCAATTATATTTTGATATTTTTTGTTTTGATACAATACCAAATTCCCATCATCGCCGAACTGATTTTTTTTTGTATGATCCTATAATGAAAAGGTTATATAAATGATATGATCTAAATATGACTAAATTTATCAGGCCGAACATATGTTTAAATAAACTAAATGTTATTTAAAACAATGATATTTTCCCATCAACGTGAAAATCAGTTACACTGAGAGCAATTTTTAGGAAAATACACGCTCTTTCAGAAAAATTTGGTATGCAGAAATTCTTATTCGGCCCAAAAATTTGGTGAATATTGTTTAAAGGAAGTGACAGGTAGTAAAATGTATCCGTTATAGCGTAGGTTTTTTTTTCAAATTTTACTCGTTTCGATGCGCGTTTCAAAACTTGCAGCAGAACAGCTGTGAATAGCCGCCACCGCCAATTTTTTAGGGGATTTAGCAACCTATCATCCTTTCTATAACTAAAATTCTCAAACAAGCAATTGAATGAAATAAAACGAGATGTTCAAATTTCAAGCAAAAAAGTAAATATAATGTCCGGTTCAGATAAAGCTAACAAATATTTATGAATACATACTCTATAGTAAAAAAACCTCTTTCGAGAAGCTTACTGAGGAAACTTACAGGACATATTGTCGTTGCTAAGTTGTAGACTTGTGTAGTTTTTTATGAACGTGCTGGCAACCCTGCAGCTACGGCAGGGATTGAAAGTGAAAACCTTCAAACCATCGACTCTCCTGAAAAATTTTCGTCTTATATAGTGAAAACCAACTCATATAAAAATCTTATGCTTTGTCTACACAACCATAGGAGAACTTTTGAAATTTCACATCGGACGAGAACGGTAACCCTCTTCCAATTTACCAATATTTTAAGTATCAAAAACTTCTGTTTGGGAATGCGGGCAACTCTGTGCCAGTGGTAGGAGGGATATGGAAGACGAATCTCCGGCTTTAAAGATGGGAAACATATTAGCGGTTTTCCAGGGAGAACGAAACGTACTGGATGAAATTCCCAGTTTCAAGATAACAGATAAAGGAACACACAAGGATGAGGGCAATGACTTTGGAAGGGTATTCGGTAAGCCATCGGGACCACAGCTGATGCTACTGTCGAGGTTAGCAAGTGAACCTTCAATTTCAAAGACGTTCGTCCAAAACAAGCAAAAACTATTAATATCAGAAGAGGAAATAAAAAAAATATGAATTAAGCTAAGAAGTAGCAAAAGAAAATAAATGTGCACACAGGTCACATATTTCTTGTGGATAGGAAGCAGATAGATCATTTAGAGAGAAAGTATACAGGGAGATTTTTGAAAAGAATGAATGTACGACCTTCAATGTGACTACAGTAAGCACTTATCTCGTTTTTAATCACCTTTTTAACACATCAGCGTTTATTTTTGGAACTTATAAGATCAACCTCTAAGCCGGAGCTTCGAACGCTAAGACGCACTGGGTCTTTAGTTTTAAGAGTGCGAATTACGCTAAAAGTCACCCAAAGAGAATCAATACCTCTTTTAATCCGAAAAATGCAAGTGTGGCAGGAAACAAGTTTAGATAAAAAAAGCACAGAACATATAAAGACCATCAACACTTAGAACTCTGAAAAAAGCAAACCAATTAATACCATTAATTTCATTGTTCATAACAGTAAAGTCTGTTTTAACAGAGTTATAACGCAGCACAGATGCATTTTTATTGTTGGCAAATGAACTAAAGGAAAGATATAAAACGAAAGGTTGGGTAGTGTGGATCAGGACTAGCATAAGGTGACAGATCAGTACGTAAACGAACAGACGACAAAAGAAGGTTAGAAAGAACAGAATCAAGTTTTCTGTTATTAACATTAGGAACTTTATTCAACTGAAAAAAGAGCAAAGCGCGAAAAAAAAGGATATTGAGAGAATTAAACGTGACAAGTAAGACTGGAATTTATTCTAAATTCCAAATACAGACATTGTTAACAGTACGTTAGCCTGATATGTATAAATTACGGCATACAAGCACAATTTCACGAAGTAGTTGTAGTTGAAGCAGTTTTTGACTTTATTTACATGCATACAATTCAAGGTAAATACTAACATGAATAATGTTTTATATTTCAGCTATTATGGTTAATGACAGAAAAGCCGAGCACGCTTATTACGGATCTTCTAAGTTATATTTTTAAATGCTTAAATCATAGACTTTTGTTAAGTATTATCATCATCATCATCATCATCTAAAAATCATTGATTTTCAAAAATTCCTCCATTCATAATATTATTTTTGTACTGTATTTGTAAAACAATCAGAAAGAGCGAAGAGTTTAATTGAAAAAAAAAACTTTTTCGAGCATTACAAACAAAAACAATAACTTCAAGCTTGGGATGAATAACTTATGCTTCTGCTAAAGAAGAAATTGTAATCGTTCAAAAATTTTATTTGAATACATAATGTCATTATTTGTAAATATTTATTTATAACTTTAGTTTTACTCGTGTTAGGAAATTAATGGTTTACAAATAAGCAAATTTTTTAGACGAACATATTTCCATTTTGGAAGTTGAAAGTTAATAAAACTGACGCAGCGCAGGAATTGCTTATTTTATTAGGTATATTCAATTATTTTTGAAATCAAAACATATAGAATGACCTCGTCACGGAGACTCGAGTAGATATCAATACGCGAGATTGGTATTACAATTTTGTTCAGTCAAAAGCGATTCATTGTTTCAAATGCTGATCCATACTATGTGCCGTTTTTGGTAATTATTTACTTTTTAGTCTGAAACTGTAAAAGCACTAATGCACTATTCCACTAATTTTATGTTGGCTATTGACTTTGGATTTATGTGAAAATGTGACTTAATTATATCCTAAGACTGTAAATACACTGCAAATGAAATGCACCTGAAGAAAATCATAAAGTTTTTTGTGGTTTTGTGATAAAATGTATTTTGTTCGGATGAATCTAGCCTTGACTTAATTAATCCCAAAAAATCAACTCTATTGCGTCCTTAACGAGCATTTACATTTTAAACGTAGCCAAATGCAGTAAGCTTGCCTCGACTATATCAATTTAACCGCGAAAATACGATAAAACATGCGATACGAAACACACTGACTAAAATGTATTGGTCGATTCATTTTCCAATTACACATTTAATTGGTTGAACATATACAAGTATGCAAAACGTACTTGAATAACAAGCGCATTATCGAGTGTAATCTTAGAGTGTGATTCAAGGAGCGCTTGCTTGTCACCAAGAAAATTATTAAAAGATTAAAATAGTAGGACCGCTATCGGCCAAATTTTACGAAGCACAGCGTGTGACCTTTCTACTTTTATACAAGCAGAATAAATTAGCTTATCATTCCATCATTCAAATCTAATATTTTTGGTTAGAATATTATCATTTAATGGTCCATTTCTTCTCCAAATTTAAAAATATATAACATTGGGCCGCAAAACTTCAGACAGTCCTACACATGAAAACTTTATGTAAGGTAATTTTATTGCGTGTATAGTATTCTGAATAGTTTTTTCAAGAGAAACAGGAAACAAAATATGTGAAATACTGTAGTTGTAACAGGTCAATGTAATGTCAAATATATGAGGTTTATAGAGAAAATGTAATGTTTGTACTATTGCTATTGTAATACTATAAAATATTTTAAAAAATTGACAAAAATCCGATAGATTTCCGTTCATTCCATTTTTGATAATACTATGACCAACTTTTGAGTAGTGGCCAGTTTATGGTACACCAGTCAGATCTAGATATCTCCTCTCCTACTTTTGTCGCGAGAATTTAAAAAATAGTACAAAATATTTAAAAAGTGAATATGAAGTGAACATTCAGAACCTAGAAAAAAATTGATTTTGTTTTATTTGAATAAGATATAAAAAAATATTTGAAAGATAATCAGAAATGAATGATGCTGTTTTCATTTATTAAGTAATGAAAGTGATTGTTTTGTTTTGATATTCGGTTGTTTTAACACATAGAAATATAGCCACAAGTAAACAATAAAGTCAATGTAGTTAGAAATATTGTATGTGTTCTCATTACAAAAATAAAGGAATAAAATGAATGCTTTAGCTTAGTGACCTGAAACATTTTTATGGGAATATCTTAGATTTAATATACGTTATTTTGACAATGTCAGTCTTCATTTCTTACAGTGTAGGTGCTCGAAAATTATCGTGTCTCCCTTTATGTACAAAGAATAAAAATCCACTTCTTTTGTGGATCTGTAATAATATGTATGTAGTAATTGAAAACACCGTGCGTAAGGCGAAAAGAGCTTCGTGGAAATTTATGTGTGAAAATATAGAAAGTACGAACGAAGCCTCTCGCGTCAGAAAAATTTTGAGGTTAAAACTCTGGAACAGTGGGCATGCAAAGGTTCGATGGAAGCTGAACTCAATATATATAGCTGCGAGTCGCCTAGGGTGCTGATAAACACTCTTTTCGCCAGTAGTGAGGAAATATCTTCAACATAAAAGGATACAACAATTATACAGGGATGAAAGGTCGATTCCGGTCATTTCAGGGACACACCTAAGGTGGGTCGTTTCGTGGGGCCATTCAAGTCACCAGGCCCGCATGGGACCATCGTGGCAGATATTCAGCGGTCATTAGAGGGCACTACGCCTTGATTCATGACCATAAAAAATGCCTGCTTAAAACTTTCTTATATTGCTTTCAGTTGGTCGTAACGAGAGTAGTATTCATCTCCAAGGCAGGAAAAGCATCGCACATTAGGCCAAAGGATTATAGACCGATTTGTTTAAGCTCCTTTCAACTGAAAGGAGGTTAAACTTAGGTAAAGAGAGGGAGATCTGTGGGGTATTGGATAACCATTGTCTTAGAATCTACTCTGATATCGATATCGCAGCATGCTTATACGAGGAACAAATCTATCGAAACAGCGCTAAATATCCTGCCCGATCTCTTGCTTGCAAGGAATTAACCCTAGCTGTAGGTATAGACACCGAGGGGGCGTTCAATATAGTGCACCCTCACGCGATTGTGAATGCTCTCCAAAGCCTAGAGGTCAATTCACAACTAGTCGCACATATAAATCAGCTACTAAGAAATCAAGTATTATACTCGTCTTAAGGTGTTCGGCCATCAAGCGGGTAGTCAATATTCGCACCCCCAGAACGGTTTTCTGCCTAACTCTGGAATTTAACAGTTGGCTGGCCACTGAGGAAACTTGATGCAACGCTATAGTCATATCAAGGAAATTCATCTCGACTCTTTAGGAAAGATTAAATCATTCCTTACGTATTCTCTCGCACTAGTATCAAGAGTGGGGTCTTAGCGTCAACTCTAAAAAAACGGAACTATTGCTCTTAACGAGGAGGTATAGGGTCCCATTCTTCGACTTATCGAAGCTCAGTTGAGCTTCTATAAGCCTCAGTATCTGGGTCTTATTTATCTTGAACTCTAAGCTTCTACGGAAGGAAAATACAGCGGAAAGGACTCGCAAGCCATTTTGTGGTCTTTATAGCTATAAGAGGACTATAGGAGCAACTTGGGGGCTGTAACATCGTAATGTCTTCTGGATTTCCACTAATATATTGGAGCCAATCCTATTTTACTGGGAAGTAGTTTGGTGGCCAGCCGTACTTAAAGCTATAAATCTGAAAATGAGAGAGAAAGTACGTAGGTTAGCAACCTTATTTATAACCGAGGCTCTCCGTACTACCCCCACGAAGGCACTCCTAGTGTTATTACAATGGGTTCCTATCGATCTACTTGTCTCGCAACATGCGAAGTGTGCAGTGGTAAGGCCTAATTTTGATGATCCTTGGAAAAGGACAGGCCGGGGCCATGCCAAAATCTTTGTGCAGTGCATGCCTGTTCTAGCGGGTAATGATTATACTGCTGCCCAACTAACTCTGTATCAGGTGTTTGAAACCCAAATCCCAAGCAGGGACAAGTGGTCGAGGGGGCTATCCTTAGGAACAAAAGCTGTGGAAATACATATCGATGACTCCAAATTAAATTGCAGAGTGGGGTTTGGTATATTTTGCACTGACCTTAATTTGAAATTTTAGGTCGAGGTGTTGGCGATTTTGTAACCGGCCAATCCGCTCTTGTGTAATCAGATATACGGAGTGAATATTTGCATTTTAACTGACAGCAAAGCGGCTATACAGTTTCTTGTCCGCAAAGTAAGTCCGTGAATACCGTACGTCTCTTAATGAGATGTCGAGATAATTAATGACTCATCGGTTTTGGGTGCCAAGCTTTTACGGGAAGTGCTCTGCAGTCCCAAATGGCATACCTATGACTTCAGCTAAACGAAACATCAAGTAAAATGCTTCAACGACGCTGTGAAGTCCTGGGTTGACGAAACTTCCTGTGCGATCGTTCTCTATTCTCGGTTTAATAAAGGGGTCGCTCCGCCCAACGGTGATTGTCTTAAGTGAACACTGTCTGTTTGACAGCCATGTGGAAGGGCTGGGTGCCCATTAAAGTGACTACTGCCAAAGCTGTCTATGCAAGAAGGAAAAGGAAACATTCACCTCCTTTGTTTATTCCAGGCCCTCGCTGAAAGAAAAATGTTTACAGCTAAAGAACGCTTATACTTCTTAATTTGCCTAAACTAAATGGCTTCGTTGGCCTTATCGGGATCCATTTCATCCTGGACTCAGGGTGGCTCTCCGCTTAAAAAAGGGACGTTCACTACGCAATGCGGTATCACAATGGGCCCTTGTATGCCTTTTCCGGAGTCTGTCTGAAGGAGGCAACCGCGGAACCAAACCTAATCTTGGTTACAGGTGACACTATTTTCTCAAGCGGTGCTTCTTTTCATAGTAGATTTTGCTCCATATTAGTTGGAAAATTTACATCACGCGATAACCATGATTCTATTCTTAGATTTTGAATATGTTAGAGAATTGAATTTAATTAATGTAATTTTTTAGCCGTGATTTAATAAAGGGGTCGCTCCGCCCAACGGTGATTGTCTTAAGTGAACACTGTCTGTTTGACAACCATGTGGAAGGGCTGGGTGCCCATTAAAGTGACTACTGCCAAAGCTGTCTATGCAAGAAGGAAAAGGAAACATTCACCTCCTTTGTTTATTCCAGGCCCTCGCTGGAAGAAAAATGTTTACAGCTAACGAACGCTTATACTTCTTAATTTGCCTAAACTAAATGGCTTCGTTGGCCTTATCGGGATCCATTTCATCCTGGACTCAGGGTGGCTCTCCGCTTAAAAAAGGGAGAAATAAAATATTTTCCTTCGTGAGCTAGATATATTTCAATTTTTTGATAGATAGATATTGAGAGTGTTCTGCCCTTGGGCTTATCTAATATGACCCTCCTATTAAACCCGGTATCCAAAGAGAAAATTTTCATCAACGGCGCAATAAACGATAGTCCTGTCTAGGCAGATAGTCCTGTCTAGGCAGAAAAGAGTTCCAGGCGTCCCGTTTTCACGTTACTGTCTTCCACTTCGATATCCTTAGCATTTGGCGTCTTGGTGCACGCCATCGTTCCACAGGAAAGGGCTTGCCTTGGTATCTTTCCATTAATCCTACACCCTTATAGACATTCCGAGGCGGATCTTCCTCGTTCATGCGAGCTAAAGTTCTAGCTTCCCGCAGCCTATTCAGCCGAATCTCACAAGTGACCGCATGGAATTGTCAATCCTCATGTAGGAAGCCAAATATCAATCGGAAGATCTTCCTCTCGAATGTGGATAAGAGGTCGCAATTTTTCTTGCTAAGAACCCATGTTTCCGATTAAGATATGAGGACTGGCAAGATCATGATGGTCTTCTTCAGCAGGAATTTAGACTATTTGAGTTAAACCTTTTTTAAGCGAAATCTGGCTATCGCGTAGCTGGCAGGAAGCCTGTATTATAAATACTAATATTGTCATTAATTTTAAAATTGGTGATATTGTGTTCTTAGAAGAATCGCCTTAACTATTGGCCTTATTAAATTTGAATGCTTCTTTTTTTGCTTCTTGCGGCTTACTATATTGAACTAGAGTTGATTCAGCTAATTCGAGTGAAGCTGTTAGCGGTTTACAATGGGGACTAAATTCCGATTTCGGATAAACTAAATTCCGATTTCGGATGATAATCCAAAATTTCAAGGGGGCCTATTATAATTCGAATTGCGGAATTGGCTTTCGTAAAATTTTCCGATTCGCCAATGGTTGGAATTTTTTATTATGGCCTATTCGGAAATCTGAATTTAATTCCCATTTTAAACTGCTTCACTCGAATGAGCTAAATCGATTCCAGATTTTCAATTTATTTCAAATCAAGTGTCAAAAGAAATATTTAAACGTTAAAACATTAAAATTGACTCTATGGTAACTTATTTTGCTTCGCTTAAGTATGGTCAGTCGAAAAAATAAACAACAAATAAGCATTAAAAAGTCGAAATAAGTCTAGTAGTTAAGGAGGATCTTATAAGAATGTAATATCATAAATAGCGGCAAAATTATGATTTATAACACACGGTGTCTACCAGCAACCCGAATTCCAGGTTTCACTTCATCATATTGATCGAATTGAAAAAACAAAGAAATTTTAAAATTAAAAATCCGTCAGAATCCGCCAAAAAATCCGACCACAAATGAGCTGTCGGTTTAGATTACTCGCCTTCGGAATTTACAATCCGTAGTTGGCGGATTCCCATGCAAATAGCGAATCATAATACGAAAATAATAGGCCCTCAAACGTGTCGTAAAATTTTACGAACTCCTATACTGCCCTACTAAGCGCAAAAGCGGTATCTCAATGAAAGCGAGTTTCGAGATATAATTGAAGTTTTGTAAAAGTAGTAATATTGATATACCTCTAATTGAAGGTAAAACTGAAATAAGCGACGAGGAACTGGGTTCGTTTGGAGCTGGTGGAGGATTCTCCTTACTCCACTTTTCTCGGTGAGCGGTCTTCCGCTCTTGGATACATCAGGTACTTAGATTTAAAAAAATTTCTTAAGGTATTTTCCATATGTTTTAAATAAGATACCATTAAAAGGCTTGGTTCATTAGATGCGTATTGTTTTAAGCTTTCTAATGTTATAAAATTCAATTTTTCGGTTTTTTTTAGATACCGCTTTTGCGCTTAGTAGGGCGGTATATCGGAATCCGAATCATAATAGGCCCCGGGTGAACACAAACATTCAAGCCTGTAATCTGCAAATAGCTGAATAAAATAGATGATAATGAAAAAATGGCACATTTATTTTTTCAGTATAGTACAATTTCCTTTTAAATGGTTTGATTTCTTTAATATACCTTTTCATTTTTTACATAGTTTTACGTTTTTAGCAATACTCTTTTACAATTATAACTATAATATTCTTCTCTCGTTTTTCTTAGTAACTAAACTCTATAAATTGTCATTTTCTTAAATTATGGATTTGCGAACTAAGTTACTATTACATTAAATAAGGATTTTAGTCTAATGTGTTAATGTTTTTCGAAATTTCATTTGTATTTTATTCAAAAACTTTAAAACACTTTCCTGATTTTCATTATCGATCATGAGGGAGACCTTTTGTGCATTTCCTCTATATTTTTTTTGTAGAGAGCCGTATGTTTGTGGAAATGAAATATTGTGCTTCGTTAGATACTCTCACTATGATTGACTCCTCAAGAATTCGCTCGTTAATTCAAAATAAAATCAAGATTTTGAAAACATTCAAATTTATTAGCTATCGGTGAATTCATAATAATGGCCATCAGTATTGTCTCCGCGGTTGTTCCTCTTTCTCAAATACTTTACATGTTACGCGACAACTACCATAATTAGAATAAAGAACTTAAAATTGCGCTTACAAACAAAATGTGCCATAAATGTATGTAAATATGTTTCTTTACTACTCTCTTTTGTTTATATATATATCTTACGCTTTACTAATTCATTGTCTCTGAATTGTTTTCTTACTTTATACGTAGCAAAAATACTAAATAGAATTTAATAATATAAATCATAATAAAAATGTATACAATCCAAGTTTTTTTGTTTTGCTTCGTTAATATAGTTCGATACATGTTTTAATCATTAAATAAGAAAAATAAAACAGCAAAATAAAACGTAAAATACTGTGTTTTTATACATATTTCTCCTATATTTTTTGCAAAAACAATATTTATCACTTTGAAAATTCGGCCTCTACTACATCGTCCAACAATAAAATTTTAAGCACGTACATTGTTAAGAAATACATCTTACACGAAATTAATAAAAAAAATCAAGTATGAAAAGGAAGTACATTGTCGGAAATCGTATTGCTTACTTGAAAAACTACGAGCTTCATGTTAAAATCACCTAAATCAGTTGTAGTATACCTATATGCGGAAATCATACATTCTACTGGTTTTAAAATCATATATGATAATATTTCAGTGAAAAATTCAACATATTTTTCAACGTAATACATTATCCAAGCCGCCATAGCAATTATTGAATCACATAAAATCGGGAGTTCCGAAATGATATTGGAGAGCGTTTTAAGATCCGTTAAAATTAAAGCTTTTTCACATCGTAGATTTATATAATCAACTAAAAGACACTGGCAAGATAAGTACAAAATTTTAAGTAGCGAGACTACACCATAGTTTTTCGAGTAAACAAACATTTTTCTTCGGGAATATCACAAAAAGGGAGAGTGAAACTGTGATTCAAGATTATCATATTCTAGTCTCGGTTTGAAATATACTCGTTTGCAAAACAAAGTTTGTTAGCTCAATTGGAAGCGTGCATCAGAAATGTGAGACATTATAAGGAAATTGAATCGTATTGAGGCTTTTTGGGACATTTCCACCTTACTCAAATGATTATTTCATTTTAATGTCCTGAAAAAGTGCCAAACCTTCCAAATTCCTGATGTCTTGTATAAAATCAATCTCTGGATTATGATGAATATAAGATTAATTGCGAAAATAATATCTGTTACGACCATTACTAATTGGACTCTTTAGTCATTGTAATTTTCAAGCTGTATTAAAAGACCATCTCATTGACTTTCACCCAACTTCTCAGTTAATACCTATTTTTAAGCAGCATCAGACATTGCATGAGGGAAATGTGGTTACATTAAATACCATCAACTTATAGCCCATGGCGAAAGGTTAATAAGAGTGAAAGCTTGCGCGAATAGTTTTAGTATATGAGGGTTTTGATCATGTTCAAACTACCCAAAAACCATTGCGGATGTTATAAGGTACACTTCTCTTAACCAGTAAGTGCAAACCGCCTTCGTTCGAAGAAAACGTTCTTATTCAATAGTTTTCTTTTGACGCGTCGTGCTGATCTTTCTTGTGATGATGGTTTTATTAAAGAAATAATTTCCCGCCCTCAGCACGGATATATTTTTGAAATTTTGTTATTTAAAAAAATGGTCTCACATTCATAATCATGTTAAATGTAAATACATGCTACATTTTCTGATATAATTTTTTCTTCTTATACATCTTCCTTAACATTTAACTGTTATTTACATATGGTATTTTCCGGAAAATATTGAACTGCTATTGTGGTTGTGCGGAGTTGTGAGGTAAATTTGTAGGTGGGCCCTGAAACAAATTAAATGCATTTGTTAGCATAAGGGACCTTATACTTGTATAAAAGCAATACTTACCGGCATTGCAGCGTATGGTGCTTGTGGCAGCATATGATGCTGTGGAATTTTCGGACCGTCCTCAGATTTCTCTTCCTCTCGCCTTTTCAAACAAGCAGATTTGGGATTCAGGTTTCTCTCTGCGATGATAAAAATCAAATCAGTGTTCAAATGTAGCTTTCGTTGAAAAGGTTATCTTACCTCGGACTTGTTGCTCCAGCGTCATGATAACTTCCACGGCCATATTCAGAATCCCCAGCTTCGTTTGCGGCTTGTCGGATTTCAGATGCGCCATGCACATTCTGCCCAGCTCTTTTAACGCCTCATTAATATCTCGAATCCGAATTCTTGCATTGATAAATTTTATGAGTGTGGGAGTTATGTTGACTATTTATTTTAAGATATGGCGATGGATAGTTATTTATATATATTTACCATATTTATGTTTTACATAAATAATTTGTCCTCATTAATTTTTCTGGCAAATTGTTTTTTTCTAAAAAGTTATTTTAGTCGCAGAACGTACCGTTGCAAGTTATGAAAGTTGGGTATTAAATCGTAGCTAACTCAAATTTGACTTTGTAGAATAATAAGAGACCGGCGACACCCAATCAGACGCATAGATAGCACAATCAGATACAAAGAACCCAATTACCAATGCCAACAAAAACTCTCTCTCCCATTTTCCATTCAGTCACTATAATTTAAAAATATTGAATTAATTTTCGAATTTCGTCATCTTTCTTCGACTTCCTTGGACACATTGATTCATGAAAGAAATAAATGTTGTCCTAATCAAAACCAATCCATGGCGCCAACGTACATGCGAAGTGTACATAACTGGTCGGCGTTGGCCCTACTTCCGACCAGAATCGGTTTTTTGACCACCGTTCAAATGATTTTGTTACCGCCTAACGAATGTCATCCATCACAGGCACAGCCAGCATTTGACAGCTGAAGGGCCAACATCTAACGATTGTCATTTTAGTCACTGTATGCTTGATATCGATGGCGGTTAGACTTGAATCCTGGCCGTCATATAGAAGGCCGATCGCAAAAGCAATTAACGTGCAAGATGGCGAACCTAATTTACCAGTATTTCGACCAGTCGCGGTACTTTTCTCAGCTAATAAGTACCTTAATACCTGTAAGATTGCAAGTCGCGACAGGCCTCCTATATGAAGGCCAGGATTCGAAGCATCCATATGTTAATGAACGATAAACATAATTTTAACATCGACAACATAGAAGTTTTTAATTTGCTACGTAGCAACAACTACGCCGTATTTAATACACGAGCTTGGAATTCGTACGGCTGAGCAAGTGCAAACCCCAATTATTTTTGCACAAATAATTAGGATGATAAGCAATAAGCAATGTCTGTTGTAGGTAGAAACATTATCTGTCTGACATAAAAAAATAATATTCAAAAACATGGTCCTGATTAGATATTTTTGGAAGTTATTATAGCACTGGAAAATTTAATTGGATTATTAATAACTCCGTTTCTGACTTACTGCTTTTAGGCATCTTTTGGTGTTAAATCATTCATCATATTAAAAGACGAATATTTCAAAAATACTAATTAGTTGAATCGAAAATACCTATACAAACTTCTTAAAATGACTGATCTGACGACGAATGTCAGGATGCGCTAGAAAAGAAAAATCAGGAGTAAAGGCAGTTACACGAACGGGAAATCAGGACGAAGAGAGAACAATATGAACACCTCCGAGGAGAAGCGAATAAGATCATTAGAGATTAGAAACGGATATATTATGACCAGCAATTGAAAAACACTGACCTAATCATAGAGGGTAGTAAAACTAGATAAGTTTATTAAGTAGTGAAAAGTTTAAGAAGTGGATATCAGATATCAGGCAATATTCTGTGAAAACAAAATCGACAATATCATCGCTGAAGATAGCCAGATTAAGGAGACGTGGGAGCGGTATTTTAAAGTATTTTAAATCCTGCACATGGCCGATAGACGTCTCTGATGAAGTCCCATTAGTCCCTGCAACACTAGAAGAAGTCGAGTCTGCGATAAGAAACCCGAAAATTAATAGAACGCCTGCCATTGATTTTTCACAATGAATCAAATGCGATGGGAGCTACACTACGAAAGTCAGCCACAAAGTGACAGTGTCATTGGGGAGTACCAAGAAGACTGATCAACTTTTCAAATTCAAACAGGAGCCCGAGAAATATTGCTGGTTTAATTAACATCGACATTCACCAGATTTTCGTGGACTTGATTACTAGACAAACATATGACAGTACTGACCGAAACGTACTGTATAAAATAATGCTACACTTGGGCAAACCAGGAAAATTACTCTGACTGAACAAAATGACGATGACATCGACAACATCGCAAATCAGAATCAACAACTATAACAAGGCGATGAGCTGACATCTCTGCTGGTCAACGTAGTACATGAGTTCGTGGTAAGAAAGCTGCCTGTCGATGAAAGAGGTAAACTTTTACGTAAATTCGCCAAGTAGGATGACATTAAGGGGGTTATATGCTTTATAAATTTCAAAAAATCAATTTTTTTGTTTTTACATATTTCGATAGAAAATATTCTCAAAAATATCATGTTTTAGAAAGGTCCAGGCATTAATATTATTATAGTTATGCTCGTTTGAACGCGTGCTCCATGTGTAACTTGTAGACACAATGCATTTTAATATCAGGTAGTTTCATACCAAATGTCGGATTTTGAAGGGTTAAGAAAAACTCGATTATTTTCAAATGAAATGGTTTTATTTTTCAAAATATTCTCCGTTGGAGTCTATAGTTTGTTGCCAACGTGTTGGCAAATCAAAAATTCCTTTTTTGAAAAACCCGAATATCTCTTACTGTAAACATGTCTATAAGAGCGAAAAGGACAGATACAGGAAACCACACGGATAATAAATTAGGCACTAAAAGAAAGGGATTTACCTCTATTTTCAAACACAAAACTTATTTTGAATTTTACCAAACAACTCTGTTCACCTTGGGATCACTTTTAAGACTGTCAGGAAATCCGACATTTGGTATGAAACTACCTGATACATCTTACTCAAACCCCTTTTTTTCATACCGTTACAATGATTTCTCCGAAACTACTGAACCGATCTTTCACAAATTTTTACCACTTTTTGTACACATGTATAGGTGTTGTGTAAAAACAAATGTATAGTTATCGTGAGTATAGTAGATCATTTCCCGCTTCAGGATCATTGTCACGGTTTTTTGTGATTTTTTTAGATGGCTATGAGAAAGCCGCCAGTTTGTAAAATATAATGATAATTATAGTGTATTTATTAAACCTAAAAAGAATTACACTAATATCTACTCCAGGGGCCTTGTGATTCATTCTTAAAAATATGTCAGTTTTTTGGATGCATAAATCATATAACCCCCTTAACATATCAAGTTGCTTCTTATCCGCCAAAGAACTCCTGATGAAACTTGACTTGGAAAATCATAGCGCACGCAAGAAAGAGAGCTTCCAATAGGCAACATAGTAATCTCCAATAGGCACTATAGCTCTTGAAGAATATGATAGAATGACGAATATAAACGAATTTACCCATAATCGCGAAATTGAAGGCACAAGCTATCTGTGAGTATATTTTAAAAAAAATGCAGATGTGTATGAATAATTTTAATTTTACGAACTATCATGCATACACCGAGTTTAAAAAAAGTTGCATTTATTTAAAAAATTATACTTTTCAGGGTAGAAGTATTTGTTGATTGACATAAAGTTGAAGGTATAATTGTCGGAAAGTAAAAATTTTTTTTTTTTCTGTGCAAGTTTGTCAATGATTCATTATTTTAAGAGGTGGATCGAAAATCAATAATGGGAAAGACAAGGGAGAAAACTACTATCGAAAGAAGGTAATTTATGTGTTTATCGAGGAGTTGGTAAAATAGTTGGCAGGCGTCAATTCGTAATATCGCAAAAAAATGAAAATGTGACGAAACTTTCGTGAATAAAGCTCGACGAGGGCGAAAGAAACTCATATCTGCAAAGAATGAGCAATACAAACGGCAGCAAGTTTAACGCAATCCCATAAGCCTATTGACAACTTGACAGCTGAGGTTAAAGAGATCATTGGAAAACCGATATCAAAGGAAAATATTAGAAGAATATTCAGGCAAGAAGGTTTCAACGGACGAATAGCAAAGAAAAATACCTTTATTTTCGAGACCAATCGATAGAAGATATTAAAATTCCCCAAAGCCATGGCTATCCAGAGTTTAAAAAACGTACTGTTCTGTCACTAAATGTATTTAATTTGACCGTTCTGACGATACTAGAGATGGGCAAAAGCGCTAATAACTCACCACTCTTTTACAGTGCAGCGCCTGGAAAAAGCGCAGCATAGTCTGCAAACGAAAGCTTTCGTCCGACTAGGCTTAATGAACTGTGCAGCGAACAGTGTACTGAAAGTACGGCGCAACCCTGTAAAAATGTGCGATGAGTGGTGAGCTCTGAGCGCTTTTGCCCATTTCTAACCATACTCAGGAAAACAACGCTCTCAGTCTACAAATCAATTATAATAGCCCGTCCAGACTACGGATACTTAAGTATCCGCATACATAAGTATCGTCTACACTTTTCATTGATTTTCATGGCAAGGGTAAAATGTATCTGCAGATGTCGCTGCAGTGAGGACAATACTTATGTATCCGGATACATAAGTATCCGTAGTCTGGACGGGCTATAATACCAGTGTTGTGCTATGGATGCGAAACATAGATCGGTACACAGGCATCCACAAACATGTTGAACGGCTTCGAAAGCGAATAATGGACAACCACGAGCTGTACGAAATATTTGACGAGCCAAAGGTCATCACAATCAGACTGCAGAAGCTTTAATGGGCGGGTCACGTGCGGTTTATGGGCGGGTCACGTGCGGTTTATGGACGAGCGTCGAGTTCTTTAAAAAGCCATTCAAAGGAAAAGCCGAGTATCAAAAGTCAGTGTCAATCCCAGGAAGCCGCTCAGGTTCTATCGACGAAGACTGCTCATCGTTGCTCGGATTTTATAATTGATGGACGCGGTCGTTTTGGTATCATTAAAGTGACGAATAAAAATGAAATGAATGTATGCTTCGCATGTAGAATGCATGTAGAATGAACAATTGAATAAGTGTTGCATGTTTCAAACTTTACTGATAACCACTTGAACGACGCAATTAATCAGTCATAAATTGCGATCAAAAGTACTATTAGGCCATTAGCGGGTGTATTTAATGTAGATCCATCAAATTCGGTGACTGTCAGGACAAAGGATCCAATTGGAGATTCGAGATATTATTAACTCTAGATACTACTTCAGATACTATTGTCCAGAAATTCGCGATATACATTCTTCACTTATAGAACAAATAGTAATTAAAACGAAAGATGGATCAAACAATGTTTTGAAAAAACAAATATTGTATTGGAAGTATGACAACTTGTATGGCATGAAAGATGATACATCACCTAATGTTGAATATACCTTAAGATTGATTGAAACTGATTGAAAGCAAATGATTATTTCCAATCAGTACATCATGTTCTACAATCTTCCAAAATCCCGATTTTTTTAAAACAACATGCGACCCTGTTCTGCAACATTTTGTGACTCTGAACAACTTTTGTTGGATTTGCCTTGTGTTGGGAGATCCGAACAACTTTTTCACGATTATAAAGTAAAATAATCCCAAGACAACCCTTGGTGGGTTTTCGGGTTGAAGGTTGTAGAGCATCACTCACTCTGCACGTGTGTGCAGTGATTAGTTCCAGGGCACACTTTACCACTACTGATTTAACTCAGCCCGTCTGAATCTGAACTCGAACCTAGGATCCCACACACTAGGAGCCAGTGCTCTATCACTGCGCTATACGAGTTCATTTATAAGTATATTTGCGATTAGTTATGTGATGATGTTGTACAAAGTTTTAGACACATTGCGACCGTATTATCCCAACATTCATTTGAATTAATCTATAGGAGTTGCTATTTCGACAGCAGAATCCAACGCGCACAAAGCTTCTTGATGCACTCTATATTATCGTATATACTCTAGGCGTACTAATGCCTACAGTTGCTTATCTCCCGATATGTGACACATTAATCTCCTTTTACAAGTTCCCACACAATATCAATGTTTTCTTGCACTAACGTTATTTTTGACGACTGTCTTTCGTTTCATGAGCCAGCAAAACAAAACTACAGTTGTAATCGTTGAGCAAACACAATAAAGTGGTTTGGACATATAGCAAGACTAGGGTCCTTGTGTTGCAATACATATCGAACAATAATCGTATGGTCAAATATACTCATTAATATTTTTCAAATATACTTTCGTCTCCAACAAATAACTAACCATGCCATAATATCATTAACACTACAATTCGATTATGAAAATTATTACTAACAAATGATATTTATATGAGAAAAGTTCTTATGAAACGAATGGATGGTTATGAAAATACAATCAATAACAGCTAAGAGTAAAGCTATAATGCGCACATATATTAATAGAATTAATATACCTTTCTCGAGCATTATTTGCTTGTCTCCTTTCTCTTTCTCTTTGAGCTTTTAATGCAGGCTCTTCCTCTTCTTCATCCGCACTTGAGCAACTGCGTGAGTTTTTACTAATTAAATAAATATAATTGCTTACGTTAAAACAAAAAAATCAATGAACAGAAACAAATTAAAATTATTAACAACATAGCATACGATTATGTATTATTTAAAATCATGTTGTGTTCTTATAACGCTATTCCGAAATTAGGTGCGCGGATAAAAATCAAATCAGATTGAAAATGAATTGAAGAAGTATTTAATGAGCACTTGCATTTTTATCACTTCAAACAAAAGAAATATATATTGAGTTTTTGCATTTGCCCCGATTGATTGTATTTTATCATTTCCACTGTATTCACATTTACTTTGCTACCTAAACAATATGATTACATACCTTAGCAAACAATCAAATGCAATGTTTTCAAAATTATGAATTGTTTTTCAAATTTTCGAAAGTTAGTAAATAGCTTTGTTGTGTTGTCTAGTAAGTTCAAACACTTTCTTGCCGATGGTTTATTCTTAGGTGAGATATAAGCTCAAAGTAGCGCAAAGATATCTCTAGATTTCTAAAATATCGTGAATATCAACCAAACCATTTGTTGTTTGAGCTATTGTTTGGTCAGCGCAATAATTTCGTCAAATAACTCTGCTTAAAAAGTTTCTAAAAAAAATTATAACATACACATATACGAAAATATGTTACCCCAAATATATTTAAGAAACATAATTTCACATTAATATTCGTATAAATGCCGCCCTCGGAACATTCATATTAAGCTGCATGATGTACATTTTAGTTATAATTTTAGTTTGCTAAATTATGTAACCTAAATCTACATTCATTTGTTGATAACAATTAACTAAATTCAAATTCTACATCATTTAATTTATTAAAACCGTGCTCATTACATACCTCTCTCTAATATTATTTGCTTGGCGTCGCTCTTTTTCTCTAATAAGTTTATTCGAAGGATCTATAGAATCATCACCGCTATCAGTTGTAGCATTGCTACTACCACTAATGAAGTGATTTTGAAAGAAATGGAATATATAATGAAGTTTTAAGATAAAAGATAGTTTAGCATTGGAATAACAAGTCAGATACATATAAAAATCTGAGAAATTTTTTCGATATGAAAGAAATATACTTACTACCGACGAGCCCTTTTTGCACCTTTTGTTTCAACTGAGCTGCTGGGTTTGGTATCCGCATCTGGTGGCTCTTTTCTCTTTTCTGATAGAATAATAAGCGGATTGAAGACATAGATTAAAGAAATAGATAAAATACAAAACCTATGTTAGATTTATAATCCTATTAATACTCTTCTTGAAATATATGCTTTTCGCGACAATAATGCCTCGCCGATTTTCAGAGGGATGAATGTACTAAATAGAGAAGGACTCTATCGAGTTATTACAAAAATCATTATTCTAGGAATGAACACACAACTTTGCAAGTTGCCTAAGCTAGTTTTTATCCCTTATGAAAATTGATGATATTTTTTTTTCAATTCACTATTTTGCATCTTTTTCACAATCAGAAATGTATAACGTCTGGGATTTCAATATAAATAAATAACTCGGAAGCTTACAAATTCATCGACTTTAATTCTTACTAAGCTTGTTATAAATTTCTGAGTGTTACAAAAGAAATGTTCAAGTTATCTTATGCATACTTATCTTCATGTGGCAAGAAGCAACTTCACTTACTTGAATTTATTGCCGTCACCGATGCAGGTGCCCTTTCCATCTTAATAGACGGCGAAGCATCATTTGCTATTGTATCCTGTGCTAGAGTTGCTGGCCCTATAGGTGAAGTAGGTACGAAAGTTGAGGGTCCATCAATATTCCCTAAAGGTAGGCCTAGTTGTGGTTCACAATGATTTCGTAAAACGTTTAAAGCATCGTCAAGACGCTCCTCCATACGCGTACCTTGGAAAGTCTGTAAATGATCATAACGAAACATTAGACCAATTCTTTTTAAACGGTGTATGACAAATACTTTAGAGCTTCAAATATACGAATAAACTTACCGTTGCATTTTCTATATGCCCTGTTAGGAACCCTATTGCGTCACTTAATGGTTGCAAATCAGGTTGATTGGCCTGTGTCACAAAAGAAGCAAAACGCATGCATAAAACAAACGGAACTAATGGTTAAAGAAAATAATATATTAAGTTGGCAAATAGTAAGAGTGTTGCAATTGTCTGCAGCACTTTTTCATAAACATATTAAATTATATGAATTCGAACTTATGTACATTGCACACAGGGAATCAAATTTGAAACTGCAATGTATTTATTCATATACTGATAAACAGGCAATATATCAGTATTTGGAAACATACATAACTGATCTCAAAACATACTTGGCTGTCATGCTTGAATATAGAAATTTTAAACATGTTATTTTTTAACAAACTGAAAAACTTATCAGTCTTCGCGCGTTTAAGAATTAATATAATTTTAAGTGATGAAACGCAAGATTAGCACAACATTAAGATGTATCAACCTACATCATAGACAAAATTTACAAAATCGATCATAAATCAAGTATATATTATTAGCTGTGATAGTATATCACCAACTATTTCAAGAATATAGCATCCGTTTCCAATCATGAGGTTCTAAAACATTTCCATTTATGAAGAGATTATCCTCAGAGTCGTGTAGAACCTGCGAAACTCGACAAGTACGATTCTTTCCAGTGTACTTCCAAATAAGTGACAGAAACAGCTTTTATTTATATATGTACTTACAATGGAAAGATATTTTAAATTTAACATTGCTTGAAATTTTCTAATTGTTTATCTTTAAATGATCTTTGTAGCGGCTTAAGCTGATTGAACAAAGAACGACGAATTGATGGAAAGCTAAAGACCCAGCTAACGGTTCATTATGATACATTTTCTGAGCAACGGATGTCAGGGGTTGGATAATCGAAATCAAAGAGCATTACTTCAAAGGTTAGGACACTTTAGCAGAGAAAATCGTGGTCGATAATCAACTAAATAGAACCTCCGTGCAACAGTCGAAAGTGACACGTTTTACGATAACAGCTTCTTAGTGGGGTCTCTGACATTGCGCAATTTATCACCAGCTGATCATTTCTGAGCTCTCAATCATCCCAGAGCCAGTTCCTTTACAATGTTCGAATTGAGACAAGTTGGATTAACTTTTGTTACTATAAGTGGTTACAATGCTGGATGCAAACGTATTTTAGTATGATTCGATTTTGCAACCGAAGTATATATAGTTGGTTGAAATATCGCTTCGGGAAACAATAGAATTCCAAATAGAAAAGACGAGCTAATGCAATTATATAACTTAAGAAAAGCTTGAACATAAATTAACATAGAGTGGTAATTAACATCGAACGTAAATAAGTATCGAGCAGTAATTAAGAGTAATTAAAAAATTGAATGAATTAAGTTAAAAGTGAAGTTGTGTGGGACTGTATGGGACTGTATGCCAGAACCACTATTGCGCGAAATTGATACTCCTAGGAAAAGTGATATGAATGCTATGTGAGCGAAATGTCTCATAAAGTATGCCATAGTGAAACATCTAAAAATGAACAAACAGGATAAATTGTACGAGGCACACTCACACTTTTGCCTCAAACATGGCAGCAGTAGGAACGATTTAATGTAAGGAAAATAAAGATTGCTTGAAGAAATAGCGTTCTTATTTATTGGTAGGCATGCCAAAAACAAAATCAACTTGGGAGAGCATTAAACTTGACCCGAAAAGGTATTTATAAACGTTTACAAACTATGGGAAAATTACAAAAGGGAAGGAAATGAATGCCGCCTGAATTAACTGAGAAATAAGTATATGGAAACTCGAAGATCCATTTTTTAAATTTTGCTTTTGCAACATGAAAGAAAAGGTTTTCATTCATCAAATCGTTACTGGCTATGAGAAATGGATATATTTCGAAAATTCTAAACGCAAAAAATAGTTCATGCTGAACTCAATATTGACGGGACGTCCAAATTACTTCGGAAACAAGACCATACTCTGCTTTTGATGGGGCGAGCAAGAAATTGCAAACACTGAGCTGCTGAAACCGGGTGAAACTGTCGGGCATTGCTACCGATAACTAATCAATTTTAACAAATCATTGCTCGAAAAATGGCCAGAGTGGGTACGAGCCACAAAGGAGAAACCGGAAATTTAGTTGCGCACTAAGTATAATTCATACCTAGAGATATATAGGTTATTAGAAAAGATACCGTGGCGAGCAAGAGAAGCAATACCCCAACCATGAATGAAAAGTTTTGATTAAAGTTAAGATGATTAAGCGATTCAGAGTTTACCTACTTTAAAATCCATTCCTAATTATAAAAATTCGTGCAACTGCATGTGCATCAAAATCCACGCAAGCCTACAGTTTTTCGTGGGTGATGGTAGTTACTTATCCCTAATACGATTTCATTAATCCTGAAGTGTTGGTTCTATAAGTCAATAATGTTTTAAAGAATATTCAAGGATGGAAAAGTTCTGAAACATGATCTTAAACCGAAATTGAAATAATTGACACAATTAAGGGAAGAAAAGAGCAAAGGTAAAATAATAGAAAACCATGCTATAAAAAAATTAGGGTGTACCGATGATACGAAGGACCAGATAAATGTTGTGAAACTTATTGCAATTCAATCATATATTCTGCGATCTTCTCATGTCAAGAAAGTACTAATGAGCGAGAAACTTTCCTGAATGGTCACAATTACATGTATTGACATACGGCCGAGGCCATCGTATTCTATTCTAAGTAGGTCACATGTATCAAAGTATTCTATACTTACTTCGCATAGGGGATTTCCGAAGTTAATATTGGAATTAAGAATTACTCAATGTGAAATTTGGGGAGTTGGTGGGGAGAATTGTCTAAATGTACATTCAATGTTCAATAATTTTAGAATTAAGAATTTCCCATCACGCCGAGAAAATCTTTGGCGACTATCAAGGTGATTTTTGACGCGCAAGATAGAAAACTCACCAAATATTTAAAGTTACGGTTATGGAGAATTCTGGGAATTCAGCACCGATATTCATCGACTTTAAACAAGCATATGATAGCATCGACCGAATTGCAATTGTACAACATTATGCTGCAGTTTGGAATTCTAGCAAAGTTGGTACGATTAGTGAAAATGACCATGACCGACACAACATCACAAGCGTTCATTCAGAATGACATATCTAACTCGTTTTCTACGAATACCGGACTAAAACAGAGGGATGTGTTAGCTCCTGTAGTCTTGAATATAACACCTGAGTATGTCATCAGAAAATCACCGTTGACACTAGTGGAACCCTATTAATCAAGTCGACGCTGATGGCATTAATATTATGTCACGTTCCTTCAATAATGCCAGGGAAATATTTATAGCTCTAGATGAAACCGACAAAGTATTTGCTCTTCAAATTACCGAGCACAAAACCAAAATTGAGTCATAATTTCAATGAAAAGTCAGTCAAAATATAACGATAGGAGACTATAAACTTGAACACGTACATCACTTTGTATCTCTTGAAGGTTGTACACGAGAAAAGCAAGCTCCGCATCTATAAAACAATCATTAGATCTATGTTATGCTACGGAAGAAAAACATGGACACTGACTCAGAGTTCTGAAAAGCCCTAAACACATTTGAAAGGAAGATATTGCGTAGAATTTTCATTTCAGTACGGGAAGAATATGGATGGCGAATCCGATACGAGTTGTTTCATCTATATAACTAGCCGGAAGTCTCCACCGTAGTAAATCGACCAAGTCGAACGAATGTGCAGAAGGTGAGTTCCCAAGCGTTTTTTCAAGGGACGAGTGAGCGTAGCGGGGCAATTTGGAAAGTCATACAAGCGTTGAGAAGTCGCAAGATGCTAATAGCAGATTACTTTTAGGAGAACCAAATTGAAGGACGCGGTCATTGAACCGAGACAACTGAGGGCGATGCATTAAGGATGTCAATGCCCCTTCACCACAGTTGAAAGCTGAGATCCTATGTATGTTTTTGATCCATCCTTGTAAACCATGCGCCACCGTCGCCGCTGGACAACCTTGTTCCTCCAGTTTGTGCTCGTGGATATCTTGACCTGGAAATTCCTGCCTAGACATAAACTCCGTAGGCTTAGCGACAAGAGCATACCTACTTCAGCATTCTGTAAGAATACCGGTGTGGCCCCTACTTTTGTGCCGTAGTCTCAAAATCATTTCCAGTCCGGCCGTTGGAGTAGTTATTAATGTACCCAAGATACTTATGCAAACTAATCTTTGCAATTTTGTCAGTTTCTTAATATTGGTCTTGTGCCCTGCTGCATTCCACCACACTATCTCTCCGTAAACCAAAATCGACTTCACGATACATTTGAATATATAGTAGGTCATCTAAGTAGGCAGATCACCAGGCAGAAACTACTGCGCGAGCATTAAAAAGTAAATACTTCAAATTAGCCACACAGTTCAGTTTTCTTTCTAGGCCTGGCTATTTAACACTTTCCACGAGTTTTATTGTTGTACCGTTAAGGGTAGGTGTGATGATAACCGGCGCCTTATGTATCTTTGTAAAGAGCACAAGTTATATTGTAAAAATTATTTTTCCTTCAACATCTAAGGTAGAATATAAGCTAGCTGAGTGTTAGCCCGGCCCCAGTGAATTGCAAATCATTCAACATTTTTCGAGCGATTGCCGGCTGGAGCTGCTCCTTTACTTCAAGCTGGGTGAAAGTAATTGTGTTACGTTGCCAACGTTTTTCTAGATATCATCTAGAATGACCGAGTGTCACTAGTTTCGATGAACGGATACAAAAGAAATGCTTCAAACTTATTTAGCTATTAATTCGGTGACTGTTAATGTCTATGCCTTTAAAAGAGGCAACAAAAAAGTTCATCGGATCCAACAAGACGATAAAAAATTTTCCGTCGGAAATCAGTATAGGTGCATGGAAGGAGAGCGAAAGTAGTGGTGACCGGAGTGGCAAAATTGTCTGATTTTATTCGCTTAAATGGGCCACCATAATTGCTAAATTTCATACTATGGATAACTGTATAAGGTGAGATGCAGTTTAAAAAATCTAAATTGCTAGTATAATGCATTGAGAAATAATAGATCGAAATCTAAATTGTTATTTCAAGGAGTACAATTACTCAACATAATGATCACTCTTCAAGACTAAACAATCATTGAGGATACCCATTCCCAATACTTGAGAAGATTGCTTCTAGCAAAACAGTCTTCTAAACTAAAAAGGAACTGCGAAGCAGTTCTAGGTGCTGCATTTGGACCAAAGTTTTTGGAATAATTTACTTTATTTTGTTTTGCTGTTTATACGTTTATTCAGCAGTGTTTGTGATATGCGGCTGATATTAACATATTAGATATTAAAAAGTATCAAAGAACAATAATTATATGATAAGTAACAACTCTGATTTCCCCTCAAATGAAACAGGTCATTTCCAAACCCGTCGAGGGGTACTGTCAAAACTAAGTATATATTTCCCAGAAGATATTTTCGCGAATACCACTAAACTCTTTCTTGTAAGATCTTAAAATGTATTTAGCCAAGTAGTGGCCGAAAACATTCGCTTGAAAATTGGGCAGAAGCTCAGGATCAATACCAGACTTTTGGTCATGCTTTCATTTAAATTATACGATAGAAACATACGATTAGATTTTAGTTCGTCACGCAACATTATATTTTTTTTTATATAAATGTTCAAACGCGCGGACAGGAAAATCACAATAGTATTCTTCTAATAGTTTTATATTTAATTTCTATTGCGTAATGATAATAAACGCAATTCTGAATCACAAATC
Source organism: Nemotelus pantherinus (assembly GCA_963978885.1). Taxonomy (NCBI): domain Eukaryota; kingdom Metazoa; phylum Arthropoda; class Insecta; order Diptera; family Stratiomyidae; genus Nemotelus; species Nemotelus pantherinus. The sequence continues at coordinate 214,518,020 of OZ022264.1, forward strand.
ATCATTAAAAATATTTACAACTTATAATGAAAAAATAAATTTGCCTTTCCAAGTAAATTAAATTATAAATAACAGGCGCATTTCAGTAGTAAGATATTCGTTGAAAACAGTGAAAAATGATCGAATAACAAACCTTTGAAACGTACTGCCAATATATATTTTTATGTGCCTTAAATTATAACTAGACTTACCATATGCAATCCGCGTGACACCAAATCGTTTGTGTAGCCGCCATTTGGTAGAGATAAACTGTTCGTAGCTGCTACCGTTGATCCATTGATTACTGGCGGCAATTGTTGCCATGATGCAGTAGTTGCATTTGTGTTCGGGAGAAGTGTATGTGATGGTTGTTGTTGGGGTTGTGTTGTTAATGGTGGCGGAGAGTTTACCGGAGTTGAGGGATTTGAACTGAAGCTACTAATACTTTGATCTGCAGTAGTATACATCTGAAAGGGCATCGGATTATATTAGATTTGATTCAACTAGCTAGTTTAACATCAAATCTATACTATTTCGTTACAAATTGTTGATACTTTAATTATAATGTATAATAATTTGATACAATGACATTCATTTTTATACATCTACTTACAGTCTGCAGCGCCTTTCCAACCATTGTATCATTTTGTACGGCCGGACTATGCTGAGTATGCGGATGTGTATGCGTTGGATGACCAAGTGTCGAACTATAAAGTGCAGGAGAGTTTTGGCTTTGCAAACCAGATGGGACGGGTTGTACATTACTTCCACGGAATGAACTCATTGGTGGTAAAGTTTGTGGTTGATTCTATAATAGGATTCATTTTCATATAAAACTTCTACTCAAACCATCGACTTTATACTTGTGGTGCTAAATGATTATCCATATGCACCATTCCTGGTGACATTGTGTATTCGTGACCGTGTGATGATCCTAAGTGATTTGAATGGCTCGCATTGTTATAAGACGTTGTTTGAGGAGGATACGATCCTGTGGGCGATGAGTACCAATTCCCACCAGTCGAATCAAAATATTGCTCTGCTTGATAAAGAGTGCCTCCGGCTTTTGGTGATGCATACCTGGCACTTCCGCCGGAGTTGTCTTGTGGAAATTCCTCGGCAGTATACTGCAAAAAATATTTGGGTAAAAGGAAGGAACACTTTGGGATTTAGTTTGGTTACCATTCCATTATCTAGACCAACATATGGCGACTGGTAGCCGTTTTTGTCCGCACCTATTGAGATAAAAAAAAAACTTTCTCGTAAGTATGCAAAGAAATAATTTAATTGAGCAAAAAATCTGTGCTTTTAAGTGCTGCAAGTTTTATTTTATGTAACAAGTAACTTTGTTACCATATACGTATACGGTGAGTGTCAGTTGAAATGCTGATCAATTTAATCAGCATACTTGGATGACGAGCAATATTTTGCGAGCTATTTAACACCAAACCAAGAGTGCTGGGTGTTTTATTATTCAATAATGTATCTCTTATATTTCATCCTTTTAGATCACATTTGCACGACACCGTAATCCTTACCGCATATCACACATATTGAGTATGTGGTCTAGGTTGGAATGTTTGTACTGCGTAAATGTTGGATAAAATTGTATTTTGGTGATGATCAAATACGTTCCTCCTGTGTGGCATTTACATGAGGATAGCAAACAAAATTTAAAAGAGCCTGCAATCCAATGAATTCAAAAGGTATTTCAATTTTATTTAAACATATTTCAAGAATTAGAATTATCTATATAAAACAGGACTGAATGCCTCCCTAAAAGCTACATCCCTGGCAGAATCAAAAAAAGTGAACTAGCCAATATTTTCGCTGAGTTCAATAATTAACAGAATTTAACATAAACAGCGATTTCAAAGATGTCTACAAACATACAACGTACATGTTTTGTTTGCAACATTGTTAAAATCTTATGAAATAATGGGGTTAAAACGGTCAAGTGCACAAACATGCAATTTTTTGAACAGGAAGAAACAAATGTATGACCAAGAAGAGCTAGACGAGAAAAAATGAGTTTCATCTTAATAGCTCCACATTGGAGAAGTGCTATTCTCTTTAAAAACAGTTTCGTAGTAAATATGACACAAAAAGTGTGCGTAAAAAAGTACCAGTGCGCGCAAAAGGTACGGCTTTACGAAAGGAAATGTAGCTACTGAGGTCAGATTCGACCCTCCAATAGAAAAATTTAAAGAGGATGCACTCATCTAGTAAATAACATGAATTAAAGACTATTATTGTAGCCGAAATTTAAAAAAAAACAGGGTACGAGTAAATCTGCGTTGAATAGGTCTCAGTGCAAGATTTAGATAGACGTAGATAAACTTGATAGAAATATTCATAGGCGCTTCAGCCAAAGGATGGAAAGAGGCAAAAATAGGTGAAAAGTTTAACAAAAGGAAAAGATGATTTCATGATGAAACCAAATAATTTAGAGGCTTTGGCGGTAATGTATAAAATATGCTTATCAAATTTATGCTTCGCGCCGAATATTACCCCAAGGTCTTTTAAATTGTGAACAACGTTAAGAGGGGGGCTGAAATAGAATAGGGGGAAATTAAAGGAGATGTCTTACATTCAAATGACATTTTGCAATGTTCAGAGTGAGTGCATTGGCAGTGCACCAATTATGTAGAGCACTAAGATTGTTTTATAACACCAAGCAAACTTCCTGTGACTCAGTCACTGAGAATTGAGAGAATTGAATGAGAAAAAAATACATGAGGCGTTGAAGAAGATTCATAAGCAGAAGAAAGAGAAGAGAGCCTACGATAGACCCTTGCGGAGCTCCTGACAAAGGATAAAAGGGATGTGAAGAAAAAGAATGGATAGTTACAATACTGGTACGAATATGAATGTAAAGAGAAACCAGGATAGGAGAAGACCAATTATACCATCATTGTTTAGTTTTTGGAGGAGCAGACAATAGTAATCAAAGATTTGGAAATTCAAAGGGTTTGCTTTTGATGGTTAAAAGCAGATGTGACTGTATGTGTGAAGGATAGGAGGTTATAGCGGACTTACCTTTGACGAAGCTGTACTTACTAGAGTAGGTTGAGCAAAAATCTCTCGAGGATTTTGCTAAAACAGAGCCAGTTAATAAATTAATGTTGAAAAAAAAATGAAGAGTGGGACTCAGAAGAGAGAAGAAAATGATTTGGCTATGATTTGGCAAATGATGTGAGGAATATTCTTGGGATCACTACTATATAACATTTACTAGAAGTTAAATTTCAAAATTATTTGTACAAAGGACAGTTGAGGATAAGACGACGATGGAAGGAGGGGATACTTTATGGAAAAACAAAAAGTTCACACACATCATGCGGAGTAGAAACATCTCTATCATTCAGATGCATAAAGTTGGGATTACTTGGGCGTTTTTTAAGCAACGGATTCGGGACAAAATGAATTTGGGTTGGATGGTTCTAGTTGATGATTCAATGCTGGAAATATAAGCCCTAACCAAAGATGAGTCTGCGAGCATAATCGTCTGTCAAAACCGACCAGTTTTAGAGCAAAAAAGGCACTTTTTGACATATGCAAACTGGAGTGAACATAAGTGCCCATACAGAGCATAAGCGAACGTATGTCAAGTCAACTTTACGTACGGGCAGCCCATAGCAAAAATTGAGCAAAACGTTGCTTAATGAGCATGCTACTTTTCTGGCTGTTCGGAAAGTTATGTTTGGGTGCAACATATGCTTTGCGTGGTTTACCTCGGCGCATATGCGCTCGTACGGACGCAGACTCATCACTAGTTGGACCTATAGGTGCGGTTGCAGTTTCTTCCACCACTTAAATTAATTCTTTATATAAAAGTAAATCAGCTGGAGATTTTCCATTTACATACATTACGAGCTGCAACTTGTGCGGAAAGACCAACTGCAACGAGAATGATACCAATTGAATTCTACAGAGCCAGTGAAGAACCTTTGTGTTATATTCGACTTGTCATTAAGTTTCATTAGTCACATCAATCACAAAAAAAAAACAAAAAATGGCCTCACTCAAAAGCCCCAGAATTTTTTAACACAATTGCGGTGCTATGAGGGGTAAAATAAATAAACTCTTTCTTGATACCAAATCCTGCCATTTCAACGTGCTTGCTTTCACTGAAACATGTTTAAATGACTCCCATATCAATGAAGAAATCCTTGACAGTACCTGGACAATCTTAAGAAATGACCGAGTCTATGTTTCCACTGGTCAGTCAGGATGTGGTGATGTCTTACTCGCAATTAAGAACACTCACTCAAGTGAACTTGTAAACTTCGCCTGGCACGAATTGTTCCAGCATATATTTATCCACATTTCAATTGACAATACCTCGGTTTATATTGTACAATCATATCTGCGAGCAAATATCTTCTTTTATGGCTACTCGTAGTTCTGAGGATAAAATTATATTCTTGGGTGATTTCAATCGCCCGAATTCGAGTTTTGTTTCTGATAAGTCTGATGCTGGTTTAATACCAGTAAACCTACTTGAGTCTTCTGATTTTAACCTTGTAAGCACGTTGTATGGTCATGATTTGCAGCAGGTTGTTCCGACTCCCAACCAAAATGGAAATTGGGTAGACTTAATCTTTTCAAATATTTATGACAATGTAGTGTTTAGCCCAACTAATGACGCAGAGAATCTCTTTTGTAATAGTCTTCACCATTCCGCTCTTACAGTTGAAATTTCCACTACAGATTGGAACATGTTAAGTACTTACAATAATACGATTGTATACGATTTCCATAATGCTGATTAGGATTCACAATTTCCTTGACAATGTGCTTATGTGCCATTCTCTTGATGATGATGTAACCTTGTTTTATAGAATAGTGTTTGACGCGGTCAAAAAGTTTGTAACTTTGATATGGAAAAAAGATAAACTCTCTTATGCTTGGCTTGACAAGACTCTTAGACGTCTGAGAAACCACAGAATCAAACTTTATAAACCAGTGAAGAATCAAGTCGATGTTAGCCATCGTATTAAAGAATATGAATTAATTGCTCATGGATTCTATACTTACTCTCACGAAGCGTATGACAGATACATTAAAACTACTGGGGAGAATAGAAGCTGAAACAATTCGAAATTGCAGGATCTTTACTGAAGTGGCTTTGCTCCTACCTCCACGATCGCTTTCAATTCGTGAAATTCCAAAGTCTTATTTCTAAGAAAGTCGACGTTAAATCCGGTGTACCTCAAGGAAATCATCTTGGCTCACTTCTTTTTAATATTTTTATATCTGATATATCGGAGGTTTTATCTGACATTCCTCGTTTACTCTATGTGGACGTCCTCAAAATTGACCATGTCATCAGGTCACTATCTGACACTACCTTCTTTCAATCTAAACTGAACTCTTTAGACCATTGCCAAGTGCAACGCAATTAGCTTCTCTCGCGAAATTCATTATACGTACCGCCTCAGCAACACGGCACTCAGTAGGGTTGACAATATATTAGATCTCGGTGTCATCCTGGATGAAAAGCTCCGCTTCAATCTTCATTACGATGAATGCTTTCACGAGCAAGTCAACAATTTGGCTTCATTAAGCGACGAGCCAAAGAGTTTAAGAATCTCTGAGTTACTAAATCCTCATATATTTCACTCGTGCGTCCTCTTCTTGAATATGCGTGCAATATATGGAACCCTCCTTTCGAAATTGACAGCAAAAGATTTGAGTCTGTTCAGAAGCCTCAGAAGACTTTTCGCTCTGAGAGATCTTTTCAACCCTTATGATTTCAATAATCTACCACCATACGCATATCGCCTTAAATATACAAACTTGTTATCCCTTGCATCGAGAAGATTAATGTTATTTGCCTGCTTCAGCTTCGATGTCATCAGAGACGTGGCTAATGTCATCTACTTGAAAGAAAAGTTTGTGCTCAATAAGCCCTTAAGAGTTACAAGATCCCGACGATTGCTTATTGAATACCAACACAACACAAAATATGCAGCAACCGAGCCAATAAATAGGTGCTGCAGGCTATTCAATAGGACGAGCGAGAACTTTTCCCCTACGATATTTAAAGCAACTTTTAAAAATAACATTATCAAGGCTCTCTCATCATAGTCTCCCCCTCCCCCCACCATACTAATATATATGTATTGTATATTTAATTTGTAAACATTATGTAAATTCATTTAGTTATTTTTCATTTATTTATTCCTTTATTTGTTATCTATTTGTAATAATTGATCCTGATCTGCAGTCTGAAATTTCCTCTTGAACATCTCCAAAAACAGTCATATGCAGGAATTGGTCTACGTTAAGTAATTGCAAATCGAACTACCCCATGAACTAACCAATTGAAGGCGTTAAACAAGTTGGCATTTTTTTATCAATCTATTTGGATTTAATACTAATATTTTTTTGTTAAGCAATTCTATGCATGAACTTATGAAGCACTACTCAAAATTAAATTTATTGAGTTAAAAGAATATGCTTTTGTTTTGTAAAAATATCTATTTAATTCTTTGAATATCAAATAAAAGGTTTTCCCCGTTTCCTTTTACATATCCAATGTAATTACACAAAAATTCATTTTGCTAAGATGCATGTTAATACAGCTGTTTAGGATTGCAAGAGCCAAAGCTCGATTCACCTACTGGAATATTTTGTACAAATTGTAGTATATTTAATGTATGGTTGAATAAATAAATCTAAATCTAATTCTTTGAATAAATACTATACGAATTGGAGACGCCGATTGATTTAAATACAGCACCAGGTTTTTTCTAAGCGCAACTCTATATTTTTCCATTTTTTAGATTCAAGAAAGCTCTGTGTTACAATCTTCCAAAATACCATCGTTTTATAAATGATCGAAATATGATAACGTGAGTGTGTCTGCAGTAGTCCAGTTTAAAACCAATAAAAACAATTGCATTCATATAAATATGCAATGCATTGTTACATCATTATCAAGGGATAAACGACAAGGCTTAATCAATTCTTCGCTCTTTACAGAAAGCTATATTGCCATTATTTACTTTTATCTGGCGTCTACATTTACCCATATCTTACGACAATCAAGTGAACGATTACAAAATAGATTGCAGTCGAAAAAAATAAATCAATACACAAGCCGTAAAAACATTTGATTCAACCTGAACACAACCACCTGTGTGAAATATTTGACACCAGTTGAATGCCCAGATTCGAAAATGACATATGGCCAGCGCAGACTGAATGTAAGAGGAGAAGGCTCTAAGTCGTCGCGTCGTACTGATTCACGACAATACACTGAAGAAACGCTTTTCACAAGGAGTTGAAGACCTTCCGCACAACATAAACATGCACATATTTCCAATAATAATAAAACTGGCTGCACTGAAAATTCTGTGGTCGTTTTGCTTTCGAGATATCTGCTCGATTTAATAAGATACATTTTGGCCGCTAAAACAAAGCATTTAAGTAGAAGCGAGCCAAGAGAACAAAGAGATTTAAAAAAATGTTGTCATGCCGACTTTCGTCCAAACTGCACCTGGACAACTGGATCCTTCGTTAACGAAAGTAGTGCAAAGGAGAACGATGGAAGAAACGAAACAGTTCAGTTTAGCTCGCTCCCAATGCATCAGACTTACACAGTATCCATTCATGCCATCACAGTGAGAAAGGCTTGTCTATCTATGTTCATGGTAATTTTTTTTTCTTCGCAGAAAATATGATTCACCGAAAATATGCAGGTAGATGAAGGACAATAAATTTGCAAAGGTGACAGATCCTTTGATAATATACATAGTACTTATTTGCAGAAATGACTTGAAAATGTACATACGATTGTATTTTCTTGTATATAAAACTGTGAATTATTTCATAGTTTAGCCTAAATGCTTATACATTAATTTGCTCTTAGACACAGCAATTGCAGAACATTTTACTGCTTACATGCAGCATGAACCGATTATGCAAAGTAATTTTATATTCAATGCGTCTCCCATGGCATATACAAGTACCGAACACTTATGCACACGGCAATATTCGCAAACGAGACCTTTCTTCTTTTCTTTTATCGGATCGCTCTCGTTCTTATAAAATTCAATTTTAAGAAAGGAAACTGTTCCATGCGTACAACTCTTGGGTCTATAGTACAAGACATCGTTGTACTGAAACCACCATACAGTATACATTATGTGGTCTCCCCTCATAATAAAACGCTCGTTCATTTCGTTTCTTTTTTTTGCATATACAACAGATACGTATGGGTACATATCAGTGTGTACTTAAACGGGTTACCAGCGCTAGAGTAATGCCTAATGATATTTGAATTATGATCAGCTCGAGCCTTAGAGTCTATGAAATGAAGTTATGCAAAATTGAAATCTGCACGTAATCATCGAGCCGCCGCTCAATATCTAGAAAACGAAGGTTTTCTTTATTACGGTACCATTACATTCACACATTTTATGGATTACAGCGTGATTCTTATCAGCCGGTGAATAAGTCATGTTTATTAATCACTATTTGAATTTTAAGATAAAGAACATATGCAGAATGTGATTGCTTCGAAAGGTAGATAGTGACTATTCAATAATAAATTAATGTTTTCCGAAATTATGAGGAGTGGAAATGAATTAGCATAGGGAAAAATCAATATTGAACTTTGCTTCTATACTTTGGATGATATTCATTTGGCTCCCTGCAAGAGATCAAACATCTACAGTAAGTGTAAAAAGTATGCATGCATAATAGTTTTTCTTAAGAAATTGTCGGTAACCTAGATTCATGCAAACGAATAAATTTAATCACCATCATTTCCGAACGGTTTGATGTTCATCATTATTACTATTGAAGAAACACGAGACAGTTCATCACAGTGGCATGATCAGATGAATGGTTCCTAGAAAATTGTTCAAAAACTGCCGTCAACTAAATAGGGGGGACTAATATGCAGTATATGCCGCATATATTCCCATTGATGGAAGTCTGATTACAGCCTCCTCGGGGTGGCTGCGGTTAAAAGTCTTTCCCAAACGAAGTGGTGGAAAATATGATTGAGCTTTGGGGAGTTAAGCCCTAACAGGAAAAACAAAAAGCTTGTAGTGGAACAGCATATGCCGAGGGTTGAATGGCTGCTAGGTTAAGCAGTCGCTAGTATCCGAGTTCGGGTGACGGATCGTAAGAGCCCGAATAATTTCAAAGCAAGGAAATCGAGTCGCTCATTTGACAAGAGGGAAACTGAAACTGAAAGAGAGAAGTCTCCCGAAGCCTCCCCTGTACCTCGACGGCCGACCTTCAAGAAAATTGCACCTGAGATCTTTCGAAGCATGGAGTAGTTGCTGAAGAAGGCTCCAAAACCGAAGTGCAAGAGCGGTGCAGCCAGAAAGCGAATAAGGTTCCTCGTGAAAAGCGACATGTCCAAAGAAGGAGCCGAAGAAAAGGCACTCCTTCCAGTGGCTCCAGAAGCCAACAGGATAAGGCTAGCCCCAAAAATGATACTCTCAGAGGATATGGGCTGGTAAGGAAGACAAGGGGTACGGATGAGGCTTCAATAACTTACGAATAATTTCCAACCCAGTAAAAGGCAGCGACATCCTATAGCCTATAAGCTATAGCGGAGCCTTACAGTATGTTAAAAAGGCGATCGTGCCGAAAGTTTTTTCCGTAGGACATCTAACTACCGCCCAAATGGATGTGATACAATGCGATACAACTGACAAGTTCCTGGCGTCCGTAGATTGCGAAAATAAGGACCTTAATGTAAAGTCCTGAAGCAGCGGACTAAGCTAGCCAACTACAGCCAAGCCAACTACAGCAAGTCCTTTTGATAAATTTTATAATGGTCATAAAAAAGGCTTAGGATTCCTTTTAAAGAATGATCTGAGCCATTTTTTGCTTGAATGGATCTTGTATGGATCTATAACCTTCGCGAATTTGAAAAAAAATTATCTAATAAATAGAGTAGTCGGGCGGAGGTGCCTGGGCATTAGATCAAACATCGAACAATGATATCCCGAAGTAAGCCCTACTTTTTTTATGGAATTTATTCAGTCTAATTTCTAGCATCAAATGATAAAAGAAATACCTTTTTTTGATAAAACATTAATAAAAACCGTGATCCGTGAAAAGACTAACCAGTTTTTGGAACTCTCCCGCTTAGTTACAATATACCACACAAACAAATCCGCATATACTAACGGACTATTTTAAGCATCTATGCAAATTCACGAATCTCGATCTAGAATGAGTTTCGATGACGAATCTTTAAAAAATATACCGTAAAAACCAACCAAAAGTTTCATTTCACGCAGTCCTACTATGGGAAAGTCACATATTGGTGACTTTTATCAATTCATTTAATCTGATCCAATATTTTTAGCTTTTAAAACCAAATATTTTAACTTAAAACCCAATTTTTCCTTTAGAAGCTAGATATATCATAATTTCTTGATACATATCGATATTTCGAGGGTAATCTGCTTTCTTATTTAGTGTCGATCAAACAGATCAAAGTACAGATTACCTTCGAAATATCGATATCTGCCAAGAAATTAAAATATAGTCAGCTTCTAAAAGAAAAAAATGGTTTAAATTTAATTTACATTTGAAATAAAAATGGAACTACAACGATAAAAAATTATCAGTGGGCTCCTCCGATTTCGAATAGCGAGCAAAAAGAATAATCGAAAAGCGAACAAATGGAAAACACATATAACGAGTTTACCCATGTTACATTTAATTTCAGATTTGCAATACATTATTCGAATACCCGTAAAATAGAACGGAAACAGTTTTGATTTATTAAATTTTTACAGGTTTTTCGATTGACAGTGCGTCTTAATGTTGGACTGTTCAGCATGTCATTTTTCGAAGATTACAACTCACAAGGAATTGAAGATCCTACTAAACGATTAAAAACGGGAGTCTTATTTACAGGTCCCTGGCAAACGATTAGATAGGTTTAAGTAGTGGACTGCTTTCTGTACACAATATTTGCTGTTGGAGAATAGTCTGAATTTTTTAAATTATTGTATGGTTTTCTCGTATGGTTCCATATTAGACTGCATTAACTTTTTTGATACTTTGGTAACGTTTTTCGTAATTCAATTATGAGTACATGTTGCATGAAATATGTCTACGCCCATCGGTATTATTTTAGTTTTAAGTAAATGAAATATAAGATTGAAATTTACACGAAATGAATGAAAAATGAACTATTGATATTGTTAATAATAAATATTGATGAAACGTATTGATAAAGTGCTTGCAATTGAAGATGGTGCGAAGTATCTCTTGCCATATAGTTACATATTTCTAGCACAACTCATTTTACATTAAATACTAACTAAAAGACGAAAGGGATAACTATGGGCTACTCCTAAAGAATTACCAAACAGAACTTTAAATATGATCAAGAAGAGACATTGCACTTCAAATCTGCCGAAGTACGGTATTAGAAAACTGTTTACTTTATATTCTTGTGGTATGTTGAGATGGCGAATTGTTATTTGACACATTCTGGCAGAGGAAATGTCGTTGAGTTTTAACTCTAGTATGTCAGGCAAATGAGATTCACAAAGAAGCTCATTGGAGATTCGCGAACGTCATTCCATTGTGGTCTAGTTCATTCTTATGAGCAATGCTCACAATGCGATTCGAGGAACTAGTATTTCGGTTGCGAATGAGATGAACAATGCATACTCCAAGCGCCCAGTCAACATATTATCCGTAGGACAACAACAAAATTCCGGACGCAATAGACTTCGCAATCTAAAAATATCTTTCAAGTCCGCAAAATCACAAGCAGTTTTCGATCTGTCCTGAGACCACTCTCCTGTCAACATTTCTCTGGATATGACTCTTTACTTCGCTTGCTGTAATCGTACAAATTCGAACATAGTGAATTTGAATGCGTTCAGACGGTACCTCAACAACACAATATTTCTAAGAACACCACTGAAACCCTCAGAAGATGTTGGCCACTGCAACATCTATAATTACCTTGGAAAACAAACCTAGCCTCTAATTAAAATCCCAGTAAATAAATAAAGACTGTTTCGAAGACATTGGTATCAGCACAGGTCACCACAAACCAAAGCGCAACTCAACAAACTTCTAAAGAGTTCAGGATGACACTTGCCAAAAACAAAGAGTTAAAATTCCACACATTTTTGAAGATTATCACTCTTAATTAAAATACCGACTATTCGCTGCAGCAAGCGGTCAACACGACTCAGGACTCACTACCAAAAATAAATACAAATAATATTTTGCATCTCCTTAGCCGAAGTATTGGGCTAAGAGGTTGCAAAATATTACTATCCAAGAAAGCTGCTCTAAATAATCGCCGCGAATAGATCTTATCATCAATGCTATGGTCAAACAGTTGCCATCGAACACATTCTCTTGGTTTTCTAATCTTTTCAACGTTATCCTTCGAATCCGTAATATTCCTGAAGCATTGAAAACAGTTGTGATCATAAGGATCCTCAAGCCTGATAAAGACTCTGTCATATAGACTTATTGGTTTTTTGTCCTGCGTCTCCAAAATTTTTGAGAAACTTCTGTTGAGAGAACTACTTCCAATACTTGGAAATGCAAAACTAATTTGAGGACATCAATTCGGGTTTTGAAGTCCATCGATTCGCGTCAGATATTAAATAGCATTCGTCGATAAGAATTACTGTTCAGCAGTCTTTTTAGACTTAACTCAAGCCTTCGAAAAAGTCCGGAATGAAAAAATGATTTTTAAAATCAAATCAGTGTTACCGAAAAGCTTTCATGAAACACCCTTCTCTTGCCCAGTCAATCGTAAATTTCAGGTTAGATACAAAAGCTCTTCTACAGCAAAATATCGTGCACATGGTCGTATACCTCAAGGATGTGTTTTGGGCTCTGTACTCTACACAATCTCCATATCGGATGTCCCGATAAGCGACGAAACAACTACGGCTATCTTAGCGGATTACGTCGCCATTCTATGCACTGATTCAGACCCAGTTACAGCATCCTGAACCCTGCTCGCTAACATATAGAGGCACATATAGAAGCATGGCTAGCAAAATGAAGGATCAGAAAGAATGCAACCAAATTCACACACGTTACTTCCTCATTGCTAAAACTAACTTGTCTTCAAATATATCTCAATAATATACCAATACCTCAAAGTAACGGAGTTAAGAATCTCGGAATGCATTTTGATAGGTGGCTTACCTTGAAAGGGCGCATTGAAGCTAAAAATCAAGATTGGAATCTCGAATTCATCAACACTAAAAGCCAAAGTGCTCGTCTTCTACAAGACTGTCCTGCCCAATCAAAAATACTTAGATCTACGCCTGGAGATCGAGACGATTGCAGAGGAAATTAAGAACAGCAGCGGATTATATATTGTAACCCTTGCTCATCTTCCCAACAAGCTGCCCATAATGTACACTAGCCCATCGTAAACTTCAGCGATTAAAAAAAACTGAGCCATTAAACCCTCCAGCTCTAAGGTAGAACAAACACCTTTAAGTATATAGTCACTTTCTTTGGCTTTCAACCTCTTTCACGCTATGAATATAGTAAGTCTAGAACACTGATATCAATTTTGCTTTTTTTTATGTTATTACCGTAACTTGTGACTAAACTGTACACGTCCTCAACTGTGAGGAGCGTACATCATTTGTTCTGACTAACGGTAACTTTACCGTGCTCAAGATCCAATAGAGCATGTCGATTTTTGAAATTCTGGTTTCTCTAATATCCGGAACCGGAACACGTCATCAGTAATCTACCTGTTGACGTCTAGTTTTTTATTGCATGTCAAATAAGCGGCATATGCAAAAGCTATGTAATATGGATTTTCTTTAGCAACCGCGAAAGTGACAAATTAATGTGCCCTAAACCTATTAGCACGCAACTACTATATATATTATAATTTGAACTCATTAGCAATTGCGTCACCAAGCTTCGGAATCTGCACCTGTCCCCCAGAGAACAATCCTCGCCACGAGCTTAACAACCCATGTATCCAATAAACCAAAAACTAGTATAACTCGCGTCGCAAGTAGCTCAATATAACGCATCCAAATATCACAATAACTAACCAAACCCAGGCCACTAATTAATTTCTAATGGCGACGATTTTTTGTTCTGTATATCAAATTTAAAACTAATCAAAAATACCCTCCGGATATCCAATCAGTGGTGAGCGAGTTAATTTTAAATATTATAAGAGGATGATTTCAAAAATATGGGCATCATTTCAGGCTAGCATATCCTCGGGCATAATTTCAAATTCTAGTGAATAAATCAAATGTTCGAATAATTAAGGAGAATAAAACCACCAACCTAAATGTGTTCTGATTTTTCCACTTCTAGCGTCTGATATCCAACACTTTTCATTCTGTATTTTCACAAAACCTGTAGTTATTTTGGTTTATTGAATAAATTTAATGTTATTCATTCAAAAAATTGCTTTGATATGCGTTTTGCATTTATCAATCAATCGAGCCTCATGCGGCGAACTATGGCTGCAATAAAAATCAGAAGCCTGTGTTTATAAATTTTCAACGTTGTTGCACAATTCCGTACAATTCAACTTTTTTCACGCAATGGGGTCAAGAACCGTAAACCATTAGAATAATTATTTGAATTCAAACTAATCCAAAAAAATTATACGGGAAACAAGATTTACTGAAAATGCCGAAAACAAAGCACAGCATTGTTAGCGCCCGAAGGGATATACGAATATATCTGGCTTGAATTGAAAATGATCGATCAGTGGCTTTGTATTTCCAGCAAAACGAGTTTCGATCTAGATCGCTACTGCCAACCACGAAGAACTGCAGCTCTATGTTGATTTTCTAAAGCCAACTAGATAATCATATTTGTGGAGCAATACGTTTTCTTAATCTGGTCGGGATGAAAGTCAATCCTATTTATCCTGCTTCGTCCCTATTCGAGCGTCTACAATTCGAATCAGGACATAAACAAAAACAGGTAGACAGCGACCTTAACGAGTAGCACCTGGTAACACCGAACCCGCTTCGGCAGCAAGTGCCGAAGCCGAGCTGTACCTGACAGTCGGTTTCACGTTTTCTGATACATTGATATCACAATCACTGGGCATATAGCTCCTATATCCTCCAATGTAATTTACTATGCCGTTGATCTCATGCTCCAGCTATATCCCTATAGTACAATCAAGGGTCTGCTGCTCCCTTTGCCATGATCCTTCCTGCAGTCTGTTGGACAAAAAGCCGTTCCCAAATGCGTATTGGTGTGAGTGCGCAACATCGCGATTATGGATACGCGCAAGAGAAATTTTGTGTAGAGATTTATTCATGCATGCACTTTGCTGCTCTTCGAGCTTCAACGCCACATACAACACACTCAAAACCCATATAATGCTAATGCATTTATACTCCACGAAACAGGGAGCACCCGAACGACCCCACAATTTTCACAAAACTTATGCCGCATTCCTTCCCAACTTATTCGCTACATTACCATTTCGCCATGAATAATGATACTTTTCCATGAAATCGCCATTAAATCTGATCATCCGCTTGGTTGTCGGTGGACAATTGGGTTTGTGAAAAATGGATGAACGATAGTACCAACACACACAACACACGCGAAACACTATTTTCTTTCAACGCGAAAATCACCGTCATAAGCACTGTTCGCAGCCACCGAAATGCACAATTTCTACGAATTAGCGATGTCTAAAACGTTTGGAGAACTTACCAGGCTGTTTATTTGCAATTTTATTGAAACAATTTTGGAAAACTTCGTAAAGATGCATCGGCTCATCGTCACTGGTCGCCATTTTGAAGTTTACTACAGAAACAGAACAGACAGCAACTGAAAGCGCCCCACATTTTGACATCATGAAAACAAAATGTGGAGAGTTTCGTGCGAGTGTAGGTGCTCTTTGTGCAACACATATGAAATGCTGTTAATAAGTTTGAATGACTCGAGAGGGCATTGATAGCGCAATATGGCGGCCAGCAGAAGATAGGTTATGCGACATGCTAAGAAGCGCCAAATTATATTTAAATTGTTGTTCTGGACATGTCCCAATTAAAATTGAATGTAATGAATGGACACAAACTTTGAAGACCTTAAGACATGATGTGATTGGAAAAAATATTATGTTTGGCTGAACAAACTGCCTACGAAAATTTGAAGATTTGGATCTCAAAATAATAAATATGTCTATTAGTTAAAAATGTTATTGATATCTCAAAGCAAAAGCAAAAAGTATATAAAATATACATGGTAGATTCTCAATTCCTTAATAAAAAGGCAGAATTATAAGCTTTTAGAACGAAGCGCAAGATAAATTTTATACAAAATAGTTTAAAGAATCTGCTTAAAATAGATTAAAGTATTGGATAACTATCTGGATAACTACTGGACATGGAACAGGCAACATGTTTTAATGAATTAACAATGAATGTATTATCAATCCCAACTCCTAAATCTAGAATTCAATAATACTTTGCAAAAATTGGAGCCAACATCACTATACCTGGAAATCTTGCCAGCATATATGTAAAATCTACCGCACCAGGTGAAGTAGTTGAAATTATATATAGCCCGAAAGCCAGAGTCTACGGGTTTAGGCAATTTAATACCTGAATATATCAAAATGCCTAACGATAAAGTAGCTAAAATTTTGACAATAATTATAAATGAAAACTTCTTGCCTTAAATTGTCACGACTAACACCAGTTTTTAAAGGAAGTGACCTTTTGGATCCCCAATATTATCGTTGAACATTAACAATATTTATAATTTAGGTAATTGTATCATCTTACTATGTGCGTGTTCAGGTCAAAAGCTTTCGGAATTTTTTTTTAGTTTAAGAATATCATCTGAACAATTTCTAGTTTCAGTCTACTTGCCCGTCATTATTTAGTCTGTTTTGGAAAATATTTTCTCACTTTTAAATATTCTTTTCATAAGCTTTCTCGATTTTAAATCAATTTTCGTCCTTGAATTTCACCATGTAAGAGGATTTTGATTTCATACGATGCTAGAGGCTTATCAATGAATCATCATATTTCGATGACAGGCTCGGATTTTGGAGTTGATCTGGCACACGAGTAGTAATGTGGCGCACAATTAAATCTCGTCATCAGATCTTGCGGATGTGATAGGGTTAAAGCTAACTACAGATTCTTGAATACGAGGATACTTCTTGATCATAAAAGTTCGCATATTAGTTCCTTCAGATTATCCTTTAACTTACTTCGTCTTTCACTATCACCCCAGCCGAATTCACAATTTTTAAAATGTGGTTTCAAGTAAGTTGCTTAAGTGTAATTAGTGTTGCACACCACCCTTTGAAATTTCAGTTAACGCAAGCAATAAGTTTTCAAATAGTGTACTTTGGTGATGTGCACAAAACTTTACTTGTACTTCAGTGAAATCCAGTCCTCTGAAGTAAATATTTAAGAAAATCTATGAAGAAAGAATCTTCTGCAGCTCATTAAATCTTTGGAATATATAAACATAGATTTTCATCCTACATCAATTTTTAGTTCCATCCTCCAATCTGACTCGTTTCAAACACGCATTTCAGCCCCGCGAATGCCCAAATTTGACAGGGTACTTCGAAAATCATGGTCCCAATATATTTGTGTCAATCAACTTTAGTTTCATTAAATACTAAAATTGAAAAATATTCGATTTTTCAGCTCAGACCCTGCGGTTTCACCTTCCGATTACTACTTTTACCTATCAGAATGGGGCCATTCGATTTCTCCCTCTTTACCCCCTCCCGACGATATTAACCAAATGTGACACCAATGTTGGCAAAATAATTTCTCACACTAAAATCCTCTTGAGGCGAAAATAGGTGTTTTCTACAGTTAGGCATTACACAGGGTTCGATTCTTGGACTAGTGTTATTCTGTATCTCCTAGTCCCGCTCTTTTTGCTGAGAATAGACTTCTTTCGGAAAGGTTGGACCATGTCTGGAGCATAAAATTAATACGGATCTGGATCTAATGTAGTTTCAGCATAGCAAACTGATTATTAGCTTATAAGCATTATGTAGAAATCTGATCTTATCTGATTATCTTCTTATTTCTGGCCCAACGATAGGTGGCTATGATTTCTCACATCCTGCACTTTGTCACTATCGAACGAATGGAATTTAAATACAACACTCCGTTTAAGAATGATTTATTGAGTAAAACATTAAGCAATTGAACTTGCATTCGATGCAATACGCGGCCACAAATCTGCACACTCCTTTGCCACTGGGCCTGTGATAGCGGAGCCTTTCATTTCGCCCTTATTATTTACTATCACCCCCGCGTTGTCCTCGAAATATATAAATACTCCATCTCGCCTCCTAAACGGTTTTCTCTGCCGAATAACTACGGCCGGCATTACCTGAAATATTAAGTCTTATCAGAAATCATTGCTTACAGTTGTAAATAAGGAAACAGAATTTAATATTTGATTCTTATCTCAAGAAACACCAAGAACCCAATAGCATTTTGTGAAGCTCCCTTACCTTCTTACGGAGCTCTGGTTTACCCTTTTTCACTGTGGCAACGAACATGTCACCAGCACCAGCGGCTGGCAGCCTGTTGAGGCGACCGCGAATTCCATGGACAGCAATAACGTACAAGTTCTTGGCACCTGTAAACAAAATGTAAATCGCATTACAATCTATTCTTATTTTGTCAGCGCTATTAGCAAATAACTCACCTGTGTTGTCCGCACAGTTTATGACAGCCCCGACTGGCAGACCCAGCGAGATGCGGAACTTGCCTCCGGCGGTACCTCCTCGCCCTGTAATTCGAGAAAAATTGCTCTTAACTTAAATATCAATTCACTTTGATGGTGGAATCTTGTTGGGTTCTCGTTTTTAAAGTACGATGCAGCATAAACATCGTAATTTCAGAAGATTTTCTGGGATATAATCACTATTTACCTCTTTTAGACATTTTGTTTGACTTCTTTGAGACAAAAAGGAAGTTGGAAAGACAGCAGCGAAGTATGACAGCAAGTTCAGTGGATTTGTTTTGCAAGGGTTTGCTGACACTACGACGTGTGATGCCAAGCAGCTGATTTCCATTGTAAAATTAACCGATTACATATTTGTTGGTTTGTTTCAGACAGTAAATTGAATTTTACTCATGTTTCTGGCCACGATTAGTTCGGCAGCTTCATCAATAGCTAAACTAGGAAAAAAATGGATAAACCAAACAAATTAAAATGACACTCGTTTTCCCAATTGGAAAGCAGCCTTATGATTTGGGTGAATGTCAACAAATTTTCTTAAGGTCCAGTTAGCGAACGTGCGTCGCGTCCGTCGCGTCCGCTCTGACTGAGTTGAATTTTTCAGTTTCCATATACTTTACATTGGAAGACGCAGCGATAGTTATCCAACCGGTGCGTCGGACGCGACGGAGCGCAAGAGATGATCAAATTTCATCTTCGGACGCATCGAGAGAGAGAAAGGTGAGTTTCGAATGAGTGGTTAGTGTTTTGCAAGGCATTCTATCAGCTAAGAATTTTTCAAGGTGAATATATTTTCAAAATGTTTTGTGAAATAGATAAATCATTTTCCTGAAATATTTAATTAATCGTATGTTGATGCTGTAGAACTTGTTAATTAGCGTATTTTATAGTTATAAATATTACTGGTAAAATAATGTTAATTTACCGATGGTTCAAAAAACAGTCAACCTTTGTTGAACCGATTAAATTGATGTCTGCATTGAATTAGCTTATCTTTCATTTATCTTCGCAACTGTTGCGCTTAAAATTTAATTGATAATTTTCCAAATATAGCATGCTTGAAAATAGCGTGACAAAAATAATAGTAGTTGTAATTTGTGACAATTCAAAAGTTTGTTTGATTCCGAAACCAAACACCCGAGTAGAAATGTAAAAAAGCGTTTACGTTATTATGCCTTACTTAATCAGTTAGAATATGCAGCCATGATATTAATTTTGAAAGCCATCTATTTTTTCCCTGGTGGATGAACACTTCTTAATAAATAAAAATTTAGCAATATTCATGTGAAATACCAGTGTCTACCTAAGACTGCCAAAATAATTTGTTTGGAGTATATAAAAAATTTTTTTTTTTTTTTAAACGAGTATATAACAAATTTATACGAGTATATAACACGACAATAATTTAATTCAACCCCTTCAACTTCGATACACGGAACGCACGCACGAACTGAACAGACAAATTACAAAACAGTTCAAACAACTCCCGCTTTCGAATATGAATTTTTCACCAGGAAAATAAAAACTGACCACCTTTGCCTTTGACAGACGGAGCGGACGCGACGCACTCTCAAAGATCATCGATGCGTCCGGTCATAAAACGCAGCGGACGCGACGGACGCGACGCACGTTCGCTAACTGAACCTTTATTCTCAGATTGGTAGCCGGTGAGTTGTCATTCGTAAGTGACGTGTCGGGAATGAACGGCGGTGTCCACCGTACGCCAGTAGAAATCTGATATTTTACAATTTTTCGATTATCGCCCAAG
This sequence comes from Nemotelus pantherinus, assembly GCA_963978885.1. NCBI lineage: Eukaryota > Metazoa > Arthropoda > Insecta > Diptera > Stratiomyidae > Nemotelus > Nemotelus pantherinus. The sequence continues at coordinate 214,538,481 of OZ022264.1, forward strand.
CCACAATGTTAACAAACTTTGAAACGAAATCAGCCCGCGTCAAAGGCCTTTCATTTCATCCAAAAAGGCCATGGATTTTGGCAAGGTGTGAAATGTTTTAATATGTCTCCTGTAATGGAGTTCCAGTTGGATTGATTTTACCCAGAATATTTGTGTTTCTAGTTTGCATAGTGGAGTTATTCAACTATGGGATTATCGCATGCATACGCTACTTGAGAAATTCGATGAGCATGATGGACCTGTACGAAGTGTTTGTTTCCATTGTCAACAGCCACTTTTCGTTTCCGGTGGGGATGATTTTAAAATTAAGGTGAGTTGCAGACACATAAATCTTGTTTCTGTTCTATCCAACGAGCAATAACGAAGAATTTAGCGTAGCAATAGTATTTATGCGAGTTGAGCTCTTATAGAGATTTTGCGAAAAGCAAAACAAAGGTCTCAAAAGGAACATGATTGTTGTAGACGATATAAAGTCAAAGATATACCTACTAGTTTTGCGATTCTTGCAGCGCCAAATTCGTCAAATTAAAGAAACATGTTACCCCAAGATGACCTTTTCGTGATAACATCGCTAATTAAGTAACTATAAGATAAACAATCTTCGAAAGTTTTAATCTACTACTGCCTCCTCCACTTCCGAACCCTTTACAAAAGTGAAACAAGCAATCTCGAATTTTAATAATAATAAATTGAACAAGCCAATCTATTACTTCATAGTCTAAAAGGCTCCGCAAAATGAGATATAAAAGTATGTTCAATATGGGTATCATTGCAAAGCCATTAATAAAAGGATTCAGCATAAGCTGCTTCATTATGATAGTAGATATCACACTATCATTATTTCTATAGAATGTGACCTTCGATCAATCCACTTAGGAACTTTCTATAGAACCCAGCATGATGAGGCTGAAGACTTTATTGACTATGTGGATGCTTTGTATCAAAGGTTTAATAACTTGATAGTTGTCGCCGATACCAATATAGATGTCATTAATATAAACAATAGTATATCTGTTAACCATAATAATATGTTGGCAATGAACAACGTGGTACTACTAAATTGTAACCCTACCAGAATTACATCAAGCTCAGCTACTCTATTAGACCATGTAACAACTACTGTCAACAGTCAATCTGTTTCTTTTAAAGTAGAATACTCAGAATGGCCAGATTTAGATCATCATACTTTGTATATAACAGCATCTGGTATTAAAAAGCAATTGCAACCTATAGTTAAAAAGAAAATTTCAGTTTTAGATAAACGACTATATGTTGATTTGGTGCTAAAGAAGCTTAATGAAACGCATGGTGAAATTTCTTTATTAAACATAATTACTATTATTCAAGATGCAAAACAATCGGCTTCAACTATTAAGGAAATCAGAGTTAGGAGAGGCAACAATTGGATTAAAAAAGATTTAATTAAGGAAATGGATAAAAAGAAAATGTTATATAAAAGAATGAAAATGAATCCAAGTGATGCCAATCTTACTTCTGAATACAGATCCCTGAAGAATAGAGTATGTTCCATGATCAGAATTGCTAAGAAAGACTATGTTAGAAGACAACTTATTTCTGCTGAGGGTGACGTTAGGAGAGTTTGGAAATTCATCAACCAAGAACTCTTGCTAGGCAATAAGATAAACAAATCTAACTCTCTCATCTCTGCCGATAATCTCGTTGATCATTTCAGCTCTATAGGTGAAAAACTTACTGAGGACTTAAAAGTGAAGTTTAACGTTGACAATTTTGAAAGGCAGAACATTCCGTTGAACTCAAAGTCTCTTTTTTTCGAGCCTAGACCCTGAAGAAGAGGGCAGATTACCCTCGAAATATCGATATTTGTCACAAAATTCAATATATCTAGCTTCTAAAGGAAAAATCGGTTTTTTATTAAAATATTTTTTTTGAGCTAGGGAAAAAAAAAAAAAATTGGTACACATTAAATACAAATAAATACAATATAACTTTGTTAGAAAACCTAAGCGAACTTGGAATAAGAGGCTTGGCACTGGCGTTAATTGATAGTTTTCTAAAAGATAGCAAAATCCTGGTTAGGTTTAATGATGTAATAAGTAAGCAACGAGTAGTTAACATTGGTGTTCCTCAAGGGTCAATTCTGGGGCCAACTTTATTTTTACTCTATATTTATAATTTATATTTCTCTGGTCGTACTGGAAAATATATTATTTATGCTGATGATACCCTTTTACTATTCTCTGCTAACTCTGCTGAACTTTCCTGGGTTAGGCTGTTCAGAATGAAATATTACTTGGACTTAGACCTGAAAAATATGATCTACAACTCTTTTGTGCTACCTAAGATTACCTACGGTATATTGAATTGGAGTCAAACTTCAGAGATGAATATTGACTCAATTCATAGAACACTCAATAGGATAGTTAAGGCAGTGCATGGACTTGATAGAATGACTCCAAGTGATATAATATACAGACAAACAAATAAATTCAATGTAAGGGATATTATATTTATGGAAAAAGCTAAGATAATATATAAAATACTCAATAACAATATAAAATCTTCCATATTTCCAATGAGACACTGTGATTATCACAGCTATCACACAAGATTTAAAGGTAATCTCAGGCTTGATATCTCTAGAACGAATAGAAAACATAAAGATCCTATTAGATTAGCTATGGAAATCTTTAACAATTTACCTAACTCTTTGCTGATTGCTGAGTTTTTTGTAAATATAATAAAATTTCTTTTTGCATCCCTAATACCAGCACTCCGTTGCTGTCTGGGAGCAGTCTTTCTCGTTTTGTTTTCTTCTTAAAAATCCTTTAATTTATCTTTTTATATTATAAAAGAGCTTCTTCTTCTTCTTTGCATGTTTTTTTTTAATTTTCATCTTTTCCACTAACTTCACATCAACTAACTCTATCTTACTTTCTTTATTCTCCATTTATCCTATTTATGTTTTCTTTTTAATTATTATATAATTTAATTTCAATTTAAATGTGTTGAGAGTGTGTTTGGGGTTTCCTATCCTATTCCCTTTCGGGGGATGATGATAATTTTAATTGCTTGTTTCTTGACTAAGCGGCTTACTGCTGCTAGGAAGAAGAGGCTGCAATAAAGCTGACCCCATTGTGTTATTGTATAAAGCCTAAAACTTCCCAAGACAGATCACTAACTATGAGAGAAAATAGGAAACTATAAGTGCTGCTCGAATAAAAACCCCAAGAGCGTTTTAATAAGCCACTAAAAACAGGGGCATATCAATAAAAACAATGAGGCTAACAACATCTTATTAAATAACTTGAATCAACTAGCATTTTAGCCCTATCTATAGTCTTATTAACGTATCGTATCTATAGCTTAGTATACAATACCGGATTCAAACGAGATTGAGATTGAAACATTGGGATCGAAACCTTTAAAGAAGCTGCTTCCTTTCCATTGTTTCAATCTCAATCCTTAAATTAATCCACGTTGCATACGTAGCTGATGTCTTATCATACCTATCTATAAGAATGGTGATATTGATGATCCTAATATCTCTAGATATTCATAAATACTTAACTAGTTCCGTTTATTATAGGACTTACGTGTATGAAAGATTTACTTCCTTCCCTGCAATGAATGGATATATAAGATATTTATCACAACTACTAGATCAATATGATAATCAAGCCCGTATGTAACTCTGAGAGATATGAGGCCCACCTTCACCTCTATTATAAGAAGTAGCTATAACGCCCATACCAGAAAATGCTGGAAAACCATACCTTGCTGCGCAATCCCTTTCAAGGTGACACAATTCCTTATCACCGCGAAACTCTCCCTAAGAAGCGCAACTCTAATGGCAGGTTTTGGAACGCCAAAGTGAACACAAGGACATATTTGCCGCCCTCGATACCGAATTTTCAATGAATCTTAGGTGTAGTGTGCGTCCCTAGTACGTCAATAGCCATCTTTAACCTCGAACGCGGTGGTAGATACTTGCACGACCAGGGAACCGGTGGTTAAGCTAGTAAGTGGGTGGCCCATAGATAATGTCGCAACAAATTTACCTATGCGTTAGCTAAGACAGGTGTGGCAGTAAATATCCTTTAACCAACGTTAACCACTTATGCAATGCTTTAATCTGATTATTTGGAGTAACATTTTGAATAAAGTAGTTAATGCAATTGTATTTAATGTGTACCAATTTTTTCCTAGCTCAAAAAATTATTTCAATAAAAAAACCGATTTTTCCTTTCGAAGCTAGATATATTGAATTTTGTGACAAATATCGATATTTCGAGGGTAATCTGCCCTCTTCTTCAGTGTCTATCAGTCTAATCTTAATCTAACTTATGTATGTTACTTATAGAGCTTACTTTTAAAGTATTGACTTATACTAATTACCAACTAATTGTCTATTAATTGACTTATACTAATTACCAACTAATTGCCTATTAATTACTTTACTATCCATATTAATTAAATTATCCTCCTCACTATCAAATGAATGTTCAAATTAGCCTGAACAATGGTGATGCACAGTTTCCTTGGTCTGTGTTTTGGTCTGTGTTTAACACACCAAGGAAAATTAGTAGCCAAATCTTACGTAATATTAACATCTATAAATGACTATGTGCGGACTTACATAAGAGATGATAACTTGCTTGATACGAAAATCTTTTTAAGAGTGATAGCTTGAAAAGAAAATAAGTGCTTGCAAAGGTAATGCTTTGTATTTACGCGCTGTTTATTTATACCACAGATTTAAAAGGCATTTTTGGACACTTCTACCTTTGATGCAGTGCATAAAGATTTGTGTGATGCTGCTAGCGAAATAAATATGCCAGTAGCCTCTTTTCAGCCCGACGTCAAAACGAAGTAGGAAGTAAACCATCACTTCTTTGGAAGAATTTTGACAAAAGAATAAGCGTCGTAAGAGCTCAACACAGCATTGCTGCTGCTGGAAGGATAGAATGCGAAATTATTTTCTAGATCCTAACCAAGACAGGACAGCAGATCGACTTATCCACGGACCGCAGATAGGAAGCAAAAACATCCTCGGCTCTTTTGAATAATGCTGCAAAAACTAGGGGTTGTTGCCACTTTTGTTTCGTAAAAAGGATATTTTCGAAAAGTGTATGTCTGCTCAGCGAAAAGAGAACAATTCTTAGCTCAGAAAGTTTCGAAAGTATTATTTCTTAATTTAAATTTATAAGTAACTCATAAAGAGAGATATATATTTTTCGAAAAGAAAATAACTTTTTGATTTTGCACAGTAAAGTTTTATTTTGGTTTTTCAACCGTTGTATCTCCTTTTGTTAATTATTTCCATTAAATAAATACCTCAAATCTAATCCTTTTGCATACCTGTATGATAAAAGTAAAGTAATCCCACGACAACCCTCGTACGGGTCTTGGGGTTGAAGCTGGTAGAGAGCTTCATTACAATCAATGTTAATACGAGTGTGGAGTGATTATATCGACGACTTACTTTACCCCTGATTTAAGTCAGGTACCTAATCAGAGCTTGGCGCGCGGAACCTCGTCCGAACCCGGGCCCCACACGAAGCCAGTGCTCTACCCACTAAGCTAGTCAAGCTTGATACATCACCATCTACCTGCATGGTACATCAAATAAAATGATTGGCACTGATTGACTCATCCAAATGAGTGAGTTGAACTGTAACGACACACTAAACTGAGTCGTTTTTCGAATCTCCAATCAACACAATCATTAAATTAAATGTAATTGGTTCAAAAATTAGCGTTGCTTCTTGTTCTTCGCTGCTCTTTAATCATTTCCTTTCCGGAGTAGAAAGAAGACACGGTTTTTGTTATAAACTCGCTCGTTCGTTACAATCGGCTTTTCTAACCGGTTATCACCAGTATGCAATTCAATGTGCCAATTGAATGTCATTTCAAATTTCTTAACTTTATCATAAAGTAGTATATCTAAAGTAGTAGTTGCAGTAGTATCTCTTTGGCCCCGTACTTTAAACATATTGTTAAGCATTGCAAATCACATCTTTTCGGTGAAACTATTTTAGTGATGCAAACTACATTATAGAACATCACCCATTAAGTCATATACAAGAGAAAAGAGAGGAATCAAATCAATACTACCTAATAAATCTTCGTTCTGAATTTTCGCTTATTTAAGCGCCATTCAAGCGAATGCTGCAATTCTTCCACAATGAATCACAGCTTCAAAAATATTTACAAGTTTTATTTCTTCGACAATGGAATTCTTAATGAATGGAATATACCTAGTGAATCGTGATTTTTTTTTTTTAAATTTCTATAATAACAATAAAACAAGGTTGATTATCGTTTTAGATAAGTTTTTTGAGCATTCATTATCCCGTTCTAAATTTTTATTCGTAATCTACTTCCTTTCATATCTGATCATGAACTCATTCATACGGCTTGGAAAAGATTTAAGGGGGCAGGATGGTTTCCAACTTAAACAAAAAAAGTTTTGAATTATGTTTTTACATGGAAGTAGAACATCTCAGGAATATCCTTTGAAAATTTCAAGGCGATCGGACTAAAACTCGCAGAGATACCGGTTATTTTATGATCGTGTTGCCAGGTATATTTCCACGAGAAACCGAAATAGTCTAGCTCGAAACTCCGAACTACATTTTTGAAGTCGGTGCGTAACATAACTCAAAAACTAATGCACCGATCACAATGAACTTTGCCGGACATATTTAATATGATAAATACTCGCGGATGAACGATTGTTTTTTTTTAAATTTTTTTTTACTATTTTTTACAGGCTGATTTTTTATGTGAAAATGGTACCTCCAAATTAAAAACCGCACCAAAAACCCGGAAATCGCATATTTTTCAATATAATTTCGTTCATCCGCGAAAAACTAATATATTAAGTAAATCACTTCGATTTTTTGATTTCAGATAACACTCTCAGGCCAGGTTTTACGCACCGCACGACGCCTTTTTTCGAAGCGCCTTTGATCTACTGCCACCATGGGATAAATAATTAATATTTTTTATACAATAATTCCTACGTACTCTCAAAATATAGTTCTTTAATGTGTTATAAAAAATTAGTAATTATTTTCACTCAAAGCAAAAAATCGCAAAAATTGGCTTTTCTTCGGCCTCGAAAACCATCTTGCCCCTTTAAACAGAGCCGGGACCCAATAGTCTCCGATCGATAACTCGACGATCACTCCTCAATAGCTTTCGTATTTGAAATGTCATTTAATATCTAAGTTTTAGGTTACCTGATACGCCATCTACTGCTGCATTAAATTTGAAATAAAGATAGATCATAATCTCGGATAGTTCATCCTCTGCTCCAGAGTGACATAGCGGATCTTGTTAATTAAGTCTATTTGCTTCTGTTGTATATAATGTATATCTTCCAACGCATCTATGCTTCTTCGGTAGCTCATCCAGGTCACATGCACATTAATTCAATGATGTTTTCATCCTTCGTCAATATTCAGCAAGTGTAACATCGTCTTAAACATGGGCTAATATCGTAAGTCCTTCAATCGCTAATAATAAGATAACCTGCTCAACATTTGCTGAAAAGACCTTCGTTCCTCCCTTTTGCATACAATCATAGAAACGTATTAATGACTATTTGTTGGCCTTTTTTTAGAACTTTGTCACCAGAACTTTTTCTTAAAACTTGTTTACCAGAAATAAATTTGCTGCTTTTCTCTCTAGTATTCATTGAGTTAAATGCATATCAAACAACTTCCAAATACGTATTTTAATCATATAGCATCGATTATAAATTTTTGGAATATTAATATTTGATTTCTTGTTTTTGTTATTTTCCAGGTGTGGAATTACAAGCAAAGACGTTGTATTTTCACGCTTTTGGCTCATTTAGATTACGTGCGTACAACTGTTTTCCATCATGAATACCCTTGGATTCTCAGTGCGTCCGACGATCAAACAATTCGCATATGGAACTGGCAATCACGAACTTGCATATCAGTACTGACTGGCCACAATCACTATGTTATGTGCGCAATGTTCCATCCAACTGAGGATCAAATCGTCTCAGCTTCGCTAGATCAAACCGTACGTGTATGGGACATCTCAGGTATAGCGAACCGAGATGGAATGAAAGGTAGGACCAAATTGGAACGTAATAAAAATTGTGGGCAATGTGGGTTTTCATTATTCGATCAAATCCAATTTCTTCTCCTTGTCATATTCCTTGAACAAGAAACACGACTTTCATTATTTGTAAATACGTAGCTTGGATTTTGAATTAAAGTTAAATTAAAAACTAACACCTAGGCATAAATGGTAAATTGGTGTTTCTAAAAAATCATGTTCTAATGCATAATTCTTCACAGCTTGAAGTATTTACCTATAAAGTATTGCTTTAGAAAGTATGAATCTGACCAAACTAAATTGTTGTTGAATTTAAATGATGGATTTGAACGCTATTTACACATTCAATTTGTATTTTATTTTTAAGTGCATCGACTAAATTTCCTATACCTAACTCTAATTGGTATCCTATTACCTTACCAAAACTAACAGCAATTAAACATCAAACTATTATTGATTTAATCAGACGCTAAATAATATACTTTAAAAATCTGATTTAAATTTTTTGTTTGGTTTTAACAACATAATATCTGTCGGCCATTTTGTTTGCCCTTCTAAAGCATACAAAACGGTATTTACTAAGCTGCCTTGGATTGGCTTTTCGACAATTTCCAGTTGACATGAATTGTAAAGAAAATTACACAGCGCAACATTTGCATTGGCTGCAAAAACACTAAACAAATTCGCCCATGGGTTCTAATTTGGTTTTCCGTAGTCGAAACACGGATTTTTGCTACTTCTAATCAGATTACCTTGTATAATACTTAGGATTGCGGAAGAAGAATGTCGCACCTGGCCCAGGTGGTCTAGATGACCACTTAAAAAATCCCGGAGCAACTGATTTATTCGGGCAGGCTGATGCAGTGGTGAAACATGTTCTAGAAGGACATGATCGCGGCGTGAATTGGGCTAGTTTCCATCCAAACTTGCCCCTGATTGTTTCGGGTGCAGATGATCGTCAAATTAAATTGTGGAGGATGAACGAATACAAAGCGTGGGAAGTTGATACGTGCCGTGGACACTACAACAATGTTTCGTGCGTACTATTCCACCCGCGTCAGGATTTAATTCTTTCGAACAGCGAAGACAAGAGTATTAGGGTTTGGGATATGACAAAACGGCAATGCTTGTACACGTTTAGGCGTGATAGCGAAAGGTTCTGGATATTATCAGCACATCCCACCTTGAACCTCTTTGCAGCTGGACATGATGCAGGTAATTATTGCATCTTATAGACTAAATATTTAACGTGGGGAGCTTTAGGACAAACTACTGCGTGCATGGAATTGAGTACTAGGTTAAATAATTCTTCAAATTTCTACTTTGTTATTTTCAGGTATGGTGGTGTTCAAATTGGAACGCGAACGGCCAGCTTATGCTGTGCAAGGAAACATTTTATACTACGTCAAAGATAAATTTTTGCGTAAGCTGGACTTCACAACGACGAAAGACAATGTTGTTATGCAGTTACGTGGCGGCAGCAAATCTCCAGTACACAGTATGTCTTACAATCCAGCACTTAATGCTGTACTTTTATGTACACGCACTAGCAACCTTGAAAACAGTACCTATGATTTGTGTACGATTCCTAAAGACGCCGATAGCCAATCTGAATCTACGGACAGTAAGCGTTCGTCTGGTATATCGGCCATTTGGGTAGCTCGCAATCGCTTTGCGGTCTTGGATCGGAATAACCAACTGGTCATTAAGAATTTCAAAAATGAAGTCACGAAAAAGATTCCAACATTTTGCGAAGAGATTTTTTATGCTGGCACTGGAATGCTATTAATTCGGGATCCGGAATACGTCACATTGTATGAAGTGCAGAGGCTTGTAGCTGTTGGTTGCGTAAGTTTTTTTTACAACAAAATAGTAGCAGTAATTAATTGGAATAAAAATACGATGATCGAAATAATTCGAATGAACGTGAATGATAATTATCTTTGAAAAGATGATCAGAAAAATCAGTTATTTACAACGTGTGTATATGCGTAGGTGAAATTCGATCAAACCTATTAGCGTTAACGTCTGCTGCAGTGTCATTGTACTCACAATAATACATTCTCGAAATACATGCCATCAAAAGTTTCTACAAAGAAGCCAGCTTTCCATGACGCAACTATATAGTAGTTATGCTTACCGAGTGCTGGGCCTAGTCTTTTGAATCTTTTCATATTACTAAACTATCTATTCTTTAACGAACCAGTGATATTGCCATTTCATTTTATTCCAATTTTAACGCATTAAAAACATACGGTCACGGACCACAATACCCAAAATATTACGGGAAAATTATTGGTCAAAAGTTTCAAAGATTTTATTTGCCAAAAATTAATATTATAAATAAATTTAACCGTTATGTCCTCTATTTGAGACATAATATATAAACATACTCGCAAGCAAATTTCGACTGGCATTCAGGATACCATGTTATTACAAAAGTCGTTTTCTTTTCACCTCTAATAGCGGAAGAACCAAGAATGCACTTTTCTATCCACTTCTTTAGTTTCTGTAGCTAGCACATGGTTAGGAAAATGTATTATTAAAAAGTGCAGCACTTGAGAACGGAAGACAGATTTCTCTTTATTCTACGAGTCACAGCTCCGAAAAAAATCGTTGAATATTCCGCCTAGCCTAACCGTTGTGCGCACCGTCTTACCAGGCGGTAACCCATAAGAACAACGCAAAGCATTACAGGTTAAATCTAATAACCTCTCTGTGCGCACAGGGTAATTCTTCGGCCCAGATATTCTTTAAGTCCTCAAGGTATTTTTGCCTGATGGCTGAATTGATCGATGGCATCGCTATTCCTATAGCGGAGGAACAGGAGACCTCCGGTAGCAAGGTACCAAGCCTCGGAAGTTCATCGGCTTTACAGTTGCCTTCAATATCCCTATGTACAGTTTCCCAAATCTATTGTACTACCTAATGTCTTGATATCTTACTTAGACACGCACGAGATTCAGTGAGAAACATGGACTCCGTAGAAGAGCAGGCACGGGACTTAATAGCCGCTTCGTTATCTGTGAAATATTGACTCCGAATATTCAATTACATAGAAGCCAGTCAATTGCCTGAAAAATAGTAACAATCTCCGCCTGAAAGACACTACAATGATCCAATATAAACAATGCAACCACAGCGCTACAAAGCCGTGCAACGGTGTGAGGCTGTAAGCCCGAAGCTGTTGTTATGGCTCTTTTGTAGCAGTAAAGTGCATCAAAAGCTTTCCGTGCTGTTTCTACTACATTCTCTATCCATAGTGACTTTGAGACCAGAATAAGTCCTAAATATTTCACGCTCTGACTTAGGATCAATTTCGGTAAGCCTAATCGAGGAACTTTGTGCTTTCTTGCAAATAGTACTAGCTCCGTTTTGCGTGGATTCACAGTCAAGCTGCACTCCCGGCCCCAAAATTAAAGTACATTAAGAGAGTGATTTAACCTCTCCAAAAGCGTAGATAGATGCTTTGTTGATACTGCTATAGCTACGTCGTTCACGTAAGCAACCACTTAGTAGCCGGCACCCTCCAGCCTAATCAGAAAAGCATTTACCGTTATGTTGCACAACAGAGGAAAGAGGATTCCACCGTGAGGCGTGCCCGTGCTGACTCATCGTCGTACGTGAACATTCTCCAAAGAAAACTATACTATTCCTAAGAAGCTGCTATTAGCTGCATATAAATATTCAGCACATCAACAACCGCATCATACTAAATATTGTTAAATGCACCCAACAGACTTGCCTTTTGTGTAAGCATACCGTGACTGCGAGATTACTGTAGGATCAATGGAATTTTTAATATAATAGCCAATGATCTTCAGTGTTTTTAAAAAGTCAGAGCTAAGACATATAGGACGATAGTCCTTAAGTTTAACGTGTGAGACTTTTCCTGCTTTGGGAATGGTCACAACTCTTTTTTCCCGCCAGCTGAAGGAAACGGCAAGCGAAAGCATGCATTATAAACCTATTTCAGCCACGGTAGCGTTACTTCGAAAGACAGCGAGAAGAACGTCATCAGGAATTGGGAATTTGCATGACTCCAAGGTGTTTATGCCCTCTTCAATTAGGAGTCCAAGAGGTGCCGATAAGCTCATTGCCGGTTTCGTTTGACGTATTGAGAAGAGCGAGTCACTTGAAACAAGGCTGGACAAAACTGACGTTCCGCTGGAAGCTTACGGAACCTAGGGCCTCCCTGGGTATTGAACGGCTCCCTAGGCATTGAACGATGTAATAGCATTAATGCCAGGCATTCACCTGACGCGTTTGGATTTTTTAGCTTCCATTTTTACGATGCGTTTTATATGGGTCCCCACTCAGAGTCACTAAACCAGTACATATGTGAAATGTGATCCCATTGTTGTCTATGCAAGTAGGGAGGACATGCGGGGGTTGGTTGGCACATGTTTTTGTGACAGACATAGGCTCAGAGCCAAATCGGTGCGAATCAGGAGTCTGCCTCAACTGAACTTACACCACCACTTTAATGATGACGTAGCGCGAGACCTGATAACGTAGTTTGAGGCCTGCCAGGGTTTTAGGTTAGTAGGTTAGTAAAGAGGGCTGCCGGGAACGCGGCTTGCATTAGGCCACCAATTTGGGCCCATTTGCCACCCTCCGCTGGCTTGTTAGAGCTGCCAAGTGACCGCTTCGCCAAATTGGATCAGCTGACTCAGCTTGACGGTACTGGCCACCTCTGCTAGCCCTTGAAAGTGGTAACAACCAAAAATCTTGAGGCGTTTATTATTTAGGGCCGGACAATCGCAGAGAGTATGCTCGATGGTGTCCTCTTCCATCTCGCACCTCTTGCATAAATTGCAGGGTGTCAGTCCCATTCTGTTCGCATGAGACGCGGTAAGGCAGTGCCCTGTGAGCAAGCCGACCGTGACTCTCAAGCGGTTTCTGCTGAGCTTGAGCAGTTTCCTGCTTTTGCTTAGATCAGGTGATTGCCATAATGTCCTGGCCACCCTGCAGTCCAACCTGTTTTCCCATTCAGACTTCAGTTTGGCCCATATGGCAGCATCAAGTTTACTTGTGGCGTCAGCGATTGACCGTGGTACAGTGATGCAGGGGCTATTGCTAGCTCCTGAACCTTTCCTCGCCAATTCATCGGCTTTTTCGTTGCCCATGTCCCCACTATGCCCTGGCACCCACATAATCCGGATAGGAATATGCCTTGCCTTTTCATTGAGAGCCACTCTGCAAGCGTTAACAGTTTTTGAAGAACATCTGTAAGACGCAAGAGCGAGAATGGCTGCTCTGTTGTCGACGCAAATCGTCATTAATCTGGTTGATATTCCGCTAAAGGACTCAACTGCCATGCGTATAGCATGTAATTCAGACTGAAAGACGGTAGCATGGTCCGACAGTCTACATCACAGGTTAAGGCTCAGATCCGTAGAAAACACGCCCGAGCCAACTCCTGTGTCCGTCTTTGACCCGTCCGTGTAAATCCAGACGCCCTCATCGGTGGTAGCTTCCTTTTTCTTCCAGTCTGTTCTTGTGGGTATCTTGGCCTGGAAATTCCTGCCAAGATGTATTATTTTGCTCATACGGTCTGTGTCTTCTGCAACGAGCCCAAATCTTTTTCGGCATTCTGTAAGAATACCGCTGTGGTCCCACTGATCTGAATCGTTCCACATGCTGGAACTTTTAGCGCGTATCGCCGCTAGGCTTACGCTTCTAAAGATGAATCGATCTAGGGGCATGAGTCCCAAAATCATTGCCAACCCAGCCGTTGGGGCGGTTCTTAAAGCGCCCGTAATACATATGCAAACTAATCTTTACAGTCTTGTTAGCTCCTTGATATTAGTTTTACTCTCCGCTGCCTTCCACCACACGATCGCTCCATACACCAAAATCGGCCTAACCACACATGTGAATATGTAATAGGCCGCCCTAGGTTTAAGACCCCAGGTATTGGAGTAGGCGGACCGGCACGCGAAAAGTGCTGCGCGAGCTTTACCAATTCTGTGCTTCACGTTAGCCCCCCAGTTCAGTTTCCTGTCTAGTATAAGGCCCAAATATTTAACACTATCAGCAAGTTCCAATGTTATACCGTTGAGGTTAGGTGTGGCAATAGCCGGTACCCTGTGTCTCCTCGTGAAGAGTACAAGTTCGGTTTTTGTCGGGTTTGCCCTAAGACCGACTTTTCTGGCCCAGGTCTGGACATGGTCCAGCGCCGATTGCATAAGGTCCGACAAAGTTTGTGGGAACGCACCTCTCACAAGTACCACAATGTCATCGGCATACGCCACCACCTCAAAGCCACTGGCCCGTAAATTCTCCAGTATTTCGTTGACTGTCAGGATCCAGAAAAGGGGAGGTATAATCCCTCCTTGTGGTGTTCCGGTTCCGATTAATCTTTCCGCTTTGGCCTCCAAAAAGGTAGCCTCAATCCGCCTGCTCTTGAGCAAGTCCGATGCCCAGGTCGCCAGAGTTTTATCCACTCCATATCGAACCAAGGCATCGATGATACTCGTGGGAGTAAGGAGCCGAAAGCTGAGACAGCAATCGTGCGTTTCAACCTACCATATGCCCGGTACTGTATGACGACCGCTGGCAGGTCCCAGCTAGATAATTGCTTGAGCCTAGTGGCATCAAGCAGATTGAAAACCAGAACACAAGTCCTCGACCTTGTTAATTTTTCTTCATAAAAAATCTCTTGATTAAACTAAGTCCGTAGATCCTGCTGCATGAGATCCTCGGCACCTGTACACGCACAATGTACGGGTAAGCTTGCAGTTTTTGTTTCTATACCTGATAATTTACTGTCTCACATCAATACCTAGATTCAGCTTACCGAAAACCAGCCACAGCTGAAATCGGGTTTCTAGCTGATCTTGTACTTGCCTTTTCAGAGCTTTTGACCGCGGGAAATGCTATTAGCAAGTTCGGAAACTTGCTGGCTGTGGTATCTTTAACGCTGGTAGCTTGTGAGTTTCCAGTGCAACCAAGGTCCTCCATTGCAGTCATACATGAGGTTGGAGCCTGTAGAATCCGAGCCCCTGCCATACTGAGCACGCCCAAAACAAAAAATTGCGAAAAATTGTAAAACAAAGTGCATTTGTTCACTCTGTAAACAAACACGTCCACTGTAGAAGTGCTTTACAAATTTGAGTTGCTCTAGTATATGTCAACTTCTAAAATTCAGTGCTGCTACACATTTGCTAATTATAAACAAGCATTCAATGTATTATTTTAGACAATTTTTCCCGGTAGTATCATCAACGTAAATTGCCTGAGTTCTTAGTAAGTTAACTTTTTTATAATAATGCCAAGGAAAAATGAAATAGTTTTCACTTCATTGCCAACCGTAAATATTCATTTGCTAGCTATTTGAAGCAATGGGTACCAATTCTTTAACTAATCGGAGTCTGAAAATGGGAGATTGAAGTAAATTGTGACCTGAGTCAGAGCTGCGCAGATAATTTTTTTAGGATAGTTGGCTGAACTTCGTTTCGATTGTCATCACAATCAAAATCATTTAACACGAGAAATAACAGCTGAGGCTTATACTTGCTTCCATGTAGAATTCGCAAGGTACCTGAGGGATCTTAATTATTCTACGTCCAGTGTCCATTCGTTTTCGAATAACTTTTCACCCTTTTCAACCACCTATTTCATGCAGAGTGAAACTATCTAGCAATATACTATATACAGTGGTTAAAAAAAGTTAAGGCTCGAACACTTAGTAAAAACAAAAAACCTATTTTTAATGCGACTTTAATAATAAATGATTGTGTTTTTGCATTTAATTAAAAGTGTTGCATGTTTACTTTAACAACAATATAAAAAATCGGTAACGAAGCAAATTCCACAACATTAACGTAACATTTTGCAGTGAAGTACCAAAATGGCGCAAAAATGAGTTAAGGCACAGCGCAATTTTATCTGAAATTATTTCAATTGTGTTAAAGTGATCAATTTCAAAAAAATTAGCTTACATGACGCTAACTGCTGAAACACAATGTGCAGCCGTGGCCTGCTGCGAATGCTGTCAACAATGCTGCCGTCAGTGATGTAGCCAGACATTGCAGCATGGACCGAACACAATGATATAGCCAGCGGAAGCTGTCACAATTGTTTTTTCTGTGTGGAAATTAGTTACATATTCTACATTCTTTCTGTCGCTGAGTTTGATTTAGCAAGATATTTTTTTATTGAAGTTTTTTTTTTATCGATTTTATGTAATCGGTGTTTACTAGCTGTTTATTTTTAGATCAACTAAAGGCATTGTTTTAGGATAATCGTTGAAAAATGGAATACATCGGTGGAACTTTTGCAAAGCGTGGAAAAACTTTTTTACGGAATCATTGCGGGTAAACTCGCCCACGTGTCCTCCATACTGCAGTGCTTATCATCAACCTTGTATCTGAATGTTTTTTCGGATTTTGAGTTAACACCGGTTTTGAAAACTGCAAACTCTGTTACATCATTATTCAAAATACAAAAACATCTATAGTGGAAATATGCTGAAGTCAATAGTGATATACCTGCATACTGCAGAAAAACATTAATCATTGAATATCTTCGAACTAACCAGCATGCTGACAGAAAGTTTATACTAAAAAAACACAATCAGTAAAATTTTCTAATGGCTATGCTGTTAGACAATTTTACCGATTGTTTTTTTTTGCGTGTTTTTGGGTGTTTTTTGTTTGTTTGCCTGTTTATCATAATTGCGTTGTCTTCTCATCTGGTTTATATATGTTTTTGATGATTATTCTTGAAGTCTTTGCCCCTGCTACCACCAGATGTCGGGCAGGTATTAAACATTCTAGAATAACCAACAAGAACTTACAGAAAATACACGATAACACAAAACACTGAAGATAAACAAACAAAGAGAAAACATCCCAAAGAACAAATACACAACCACAGAGAAAAAACACAGTCGGTAAAAGTGTCTAACGGCGATATGGGCACGTAGTAGAGTTTTACCAGCATTGCACATGCAAGCTGTCAAAGATGTAGCCAGGCAAAAAGTAGAAAGTTGGTCAACTTCGGCTACGACCACGGCGCCATGGGCTACGCATTGTAACTGGTTCAATGCAATCCTGTGCTTTTAACTTTTTGACAGCTCCTGGCTTCGCTGCAGGCCACGGCTACGGCTACACATTGTGTTTCAGCAGTAATACCTTGTGGCTATTCCATGCATTTTTACCACTTCTCGCAGTCGTTTCGGCATCTTTTTCGCAATTTTTTTACAAAAAGTGGATGAAATTTTGGTCCCTTCATCAATAATGACATCTTGGAGCCCTTTGTTATACTTTACCTTTCGCAATGCTACTCTAGTTTTGAGATGATGTCATAAATGCTCGATCGGGTTTAAGTTCGGTGACTGAGAGGGGGTTTTAATAGCATTTGGACAGTTACAAATAGCCCAAAGAAGACATTGCTCCGAATTGTGCTTCGGATCGTTGTCCTGATACAGGCCAAAATTGTATAAAGAGCCTAATTTTTCAGCAATTTTGTTTAATATTTCTTTTAAGAACACCCAGGCAACAGGTTTGATCCATCATACCGTTCACAAAGTCTATATTTTCAGGACCAGATGGCCCCATACAGTTCCATAGCATAATGTTCTCTCCGCTGTGTTTTACAGTGGGAGTAGTATGATTCCTCCTAAACTCTGTATTAGGCTTTCGCCGAGCATATCGCCGTCCATCAACAAAAATTATGGACTTCCAGAATGATTTTGGCGTTTTTACGAACTCTTCAGCAAAACGTAATTTAACAATTTCATTTTTTGTACTAATATAAGGTTTACTTAAGCACATTCTGCCTTTAAAACCCGCTTTCTTTTTTACATTTCGAATAGTTTGAGTTTGACTTTCAACTCGTTTTTTCACGTTAATTTGTAAAACTGGGACACTTAGTTTAGGGTTTTTCTTAATTTTTCTGATAATCCCCTTTTTTCGCTCAAATAAGATTTTAGTCTCTTCTGACCGATGCTTTGTTTCCAACGATTTTGTTGATTTATATTTTGTTATTACATCTCGCACTGTATAGCTTGATTTTCCCATTAGTATTCCAATTTCAAAATACGCCAATCTTGTTATCCAACGTCGCAAAAAACATTCACGGATTTCTCCACCTACCGTTTTCCTTTTCACACTCATTTTTAACAACACCTTCAATAAAATTACTTTTTCAAAACACTTTTCAAGCTAGGCTGAATAGAAATATAATATTTTCATGATTTTAAGTACATTTAACGGTATTTTTTTCCAGGAATTACAAATAATTTCAGATAGAACTGCTCTGTGTCTTAACTTTTTTTGCGCTACTTTGGTACTTCAGTGAAAAATGTTACGTTAATGTTGTGAAATTTGCTTCGTTACCGGGTTTTTTTTTATATTGGCCTTAAAGTAAACATGCAAAACTTTTAATTAAATGCGAAAACATCATCATTTATTATTAAAGTCGCATTAAAAATAGGTTTTTTGTTCATACTAAGAGTTCGTGCCTTAACTTTTTTTACTCACTGTATAAGCTACCTTTATGTACATCTATCTAGGATTTATTATCTCTCAAAAGCGCTAGTTAGCCTTATTTCGCTCCTAGCTTTGTTTCGACACACCAAATTTCGTTCAAAATGACTTCTTTCTTCCTTCAAAACGCCTTCTTTTCTCATTCCACTTCAAAAATAGATTGCCATAATATAATTAAAGGTTTTATTTTTCATTTCAGATCAAATTAGCTAAATGCCGCTATGCGATTTGGTCAGGTGACATGTCGCTAGTTGCGTTGCTATGTAAGCATTCCGTGACGATTTGTGATCGACGCCTGAAATATCTCTGCACCATTCAGGAAAACACTCGTGTCAAATCTGGCGCTTGGGACGATTCTGGAGTATTCATTTACACCACAAGTAATCATATCAAATACGCTATTACAAATGGTGATCATGGTATTATTCGAACTCTCGATCTACCCATCTATTTAACCCGCGTTAAGGGCAATCAAGTGTTCTGCTTGGATCGTGAGTGTCGCGTTCGAGTTTTGAATATTGATACTACCGAATATAAATTCAAATTGGCTTTGATCAATCGTAAATATGAGGAAGTTCTGTATATGGTTCGTAACGCGAGATTGGTCGGCCAAAGTATTATCGCGTATTTGCAACAAAAGGGATATCCAGAGGTTGCATTACACTTTGTCAAGGACGAAAAGACACGTTTCGGTCTGGCGTTGGAATGTGGAAACATCGAAATCGCATTAGAAGCTGCAAAGGCGTTAGATGACAAGGCGTGCTGGGAACGGTTAGGACAAGCAGCATTGCTTCAAGGGAACCATCAAGTCGTTGAAATGGCATATCAGCGCACTAAAAATTTCGATAAACTATCGTTCCTCTATCTGATCACTGGTAATTTGGAGAAGTTGAAGAAAATGAATAAGATTGCAGAGATTCGTAAAGATGTTTCGGCTCAATACCAAGGAGCACTCTTACTAGGTGACATTGAAGAACGAGTAAGCATTTTGAAGAATTGTGGACAACTGTCATTGGCATACTTAACGGCAGCTACCCATGGGTGTGAGGAAGAGGCTGCACAGTTAAAAGATGTTATCACTCAAGGAGGAAAAGAGCTTCCTAAAATAAATCCCAATGCCAAGCTATTGAAACCACCGCCTCCGATTCAGCAGGCTGAAAGTAATTGGCCGTTGCTAACAGTGTCCAAGGGCTTCTTCGAAGGCGCTATGCTAACAAGAGGAGCTGCGAATGCAACAAAAGCACTTGAAGTCAAAGATCCTGGTATTGAGGTTGCTGAAAGCGGCTGGGGAGAAGATGCCGACTTGATGATGGATAATGAAGACGATGACGGTGAAATGAAGGATGCTCTCGACACCGAGGCTGGAGAAAGTATGATAAACATTTATTTTATATTTTTTTGGCAGCTTGTATAAAATCTTTAATGATTTTTTAGATGAAGGCCCTGGTTGGGATGTTGATGAACTAGAGTTGCCCGAAGAACTGGTGTCGAAGATGAAAGCGGCCGATATAAAGGGAGATGGATATTATGTAGTACCCAATAAAGGACTTTCGCCGGCACAACAATGGGCGAACTTCTCCCCACTGGTTGCAGATCATGTGAAGTCTGGCTCTTTTGAAAGCGCTTTTAAACTGCTTAACGAGCAAATCGGTGTTGTGAATTTTAAGCCATTTAAAGATTTATTTATGTCATTGTATGCTGGCTCACGAACTTCTTTTACTGCGTTTCCCAACCTACCATCTCTGTACGGCTATCCACAGCGAAATTTCAAAGATATCAATCCGAAAAATGCTCGACCCGCTATTGGAATTAAGCTCAATGATTTAGTTCAACGTTTGCAGGTAAACAATTTCATTTTTAACAGAGTAAAACAACTCATAGTTTCAAATGGTTTTTAGCTTTGTTATCAATTGACAACAGGAGGCAAATTTTCAGAAGCAACAGAAAAGCTTCAAGCTATTATTATAAGCATTCCTTTGTTGATTGTTGAATCGAAACAAGATATCGCGGAGGCCAAGCAGCTGCTTCAAATTTGTCGTGAATATATATTAGGTAATATCTGAAAGTGAAAAACATAAACACAATTCATAATTATATTGAATAGGTCTCAAAATGGAAACGACAAGAAAGGGAATGCCCAAGAACACGTTAGACGAACAGAAACGTCTGTGTGAAATGGCTGCATATTTCACTCATTGTAAATTGCAACCTGTCCATCAGATTCTCACCTTGCGAACAGCTTTGAATATGTTTTTCAAATTGAAAAACTACAAAACTGCAGCTTCGTTTGCGAGGCGATTATTAGAGTTGGGACCGCGTCCAGATGTTGCACAACAAGTTCGTAAAATTCTACAAGCCTGCGAAGTAAACCCTGTAGACGAACATCAATTGAATTACGAAGAATTTAATCCGTTCAATATTTGTGGCATCAGCTATAAGCCGATATTCCGTGGAAAGCCTGAAGAGAATTGTTCGTTCTGTGGCGCGTCATTTGACCCGCAGTATAAGGGCGCTTTGTGTACAGTGTGCGAAGTTAGTGAAATTGGAAAGGATGTGATGGGTTTGAGAATATCGGCGTCACAGTTTCGATGAAGCCGTTGAATATCGTCTTAAAATATTTCTATCCGTTTTTATGTGTATTAATAGACCTAGAATATTACAAATTATTAAGAAAGTTGGTATATAATAAACAAAATATAATAAATGGCAGAATGAATATTATTTCTCAATTGCTTTCATCTAATATATTCCTATTCAGAAAACGAAAAACCTTGCGAATACTTTGAGATTTTGTCGAAGATCGTATTCGATGTCCGAGCAGCTCATGTTGAAAGCTTAGTCAAAAGTCAAAGAGCATTCTTGGACAAGCAACATTTAATGATGAACTGGTCTCTCAGGAACCAGAATATATATTAATGTGCCCACCACGATAGTAATTGTGAGTCTACCATGGCGTGTGTTTTTATTCGGATAATTTTGTCTATTAGAACCAAAAGGGATCATTGGGCGTGTTAAGTAAAAGATGAGGCTAAGTTATAGTGAAATAGTAATAACTCTCAAACACTTTGATGGGTCACATTTCAATTATAGAAATGTGTTTACCTACTTTTAAAAGCAGACCATCTAACAAATAGATCACGCATATTTAGTTAGACCATAATAGAAGCTATTAAGATCGACCTGCTTAGAATTCAACTTTTGTTGAGGTAATTACCTTGAAGCTTACACTTGGGAGAATATAATTTTTGGAAGAAATATTTTATTTCATTGGAAAAGCTCCCTGGCCTATATCAAAAAATGAATATCTCGAAAACAAATGAATATCTCGAAAACAAATTTATCCAGTTTTTCCAAACATTTATACAGAACGGGTCAAACCAAGATGAACGATTAATTGCTTAGAGACAGGTAGTCTCTAGCGGTGCGCCCTATTGTGCTTCCTTGGCGCTATTACCTGTAGAATATCCAGACTCCTTATGAACTTGGATATGTTACCGAATGGGACTACTTATAACCCAGATGAAGGATAGAGCAGAGCCAAGAATCTTTCATGGACAATGTGTGAGAAGTGCAGAGCAACTCGCTGCGTCTTCGCCATAGTATTTACAGCAATCCTCTCCCTCCTTGCCTATCCTATGTAGGTATTTTCCACAAGGAAGCTGGCCTATTAAAGCTCCACACAGGGCCCTTATATAACTTTTACGGAGACCCACTGCTTCTTATGCTCTTTTTGTATCAAAGCTGGGGTAATCTCAAGTCCTTCGCAAAACTCCAGTACGCAGTGCGACCAAAGTAGGGCAATTTAGCCCCTGGCTTGCTTTGGGAGTGGGGAAGTACATTTTGCACCTGGGTCCTAAGATCCCTGTGCCCACTCGCCAATCCATTGTCAAGCCATCCGTTTACCGCATTTGCGACTCATCATGCGAGGAGAGTGGGTCATTCTCCCATTTGTTCCTTGATTATATTGTGACCATGAACATTTTCTCGAAGGCTGCCTTAGTTTTTATTTCATCGATGAAGTTCAGCATTTCTATTATGGGCCTGATGTTTTCCAAGAAAACAAAGTTAGCCATTTAGTTATCCATTGTTTCCTTGAAGCAAGTTCACCACTTTTTTCTAGTGACCCAACCCAGCTACGTAGACCTAGCAAAGCGGCCCACCAGCATCCGTCAGGTTTGCACTAGAGACAGCCATTTCTAGGGTACCCTGTTCTAGGTGCAATTAATATTTCTTGCTTCGATGATTATTGACCAACACACTATTGGCAGGCTCGCGACTGGACTGCGGATCAGCTAAGATGCCCTGCCATCTCACAACTTGCAATTTGCGAAATCCACCAACTTTTCTTCAGGTGTCGCAAGGTCTTTCAAATTACTTGCCGAAAAAAGAAGAAGATACGGAACAAGCGATGGTTTAGATATTAGTTTGCGTATTTAGTACCCATGATTTTCCACATATCAGTTGCAGCGATTGCTATTCGCGTGAAAAAACATTTTCAACTTGAACAGTTTTCTCTCTCTCCTTAAGAAAATTAGAGCTTTTAATCGTACAAACAACAAATTTTTAATTTATTTTCTATGGTTTTTTATTACATGTCAACAAAGTTGTTTATAATTTATCTATAATTTTTCATTTGTAAAACAATTTAAAAGTAAAAAATATACTTCACTTGATTCATCCATTTTTCTGCGGATTGAAATACACTTTGTCAATATTTTGGCAGAATCTTACTAACGAGCTGTACTGCCTCACTGTTTCCGCAAGCACATTATTTGGAAGATTTGTTGTAAGGATCGTATACAAATGGCCAAAAGTTATAGCATCCAATTCAGTCGGTCTGAAAGAAGTTTCACTCGTATCAATTTGAATTACTTGATGTTTTGTTTAATTACTTTCTCCCATAGAAAAATTCTTGATCCTGCAGCTTCTGTACAAGTGTCTCACAGCACTTTGTAACCTGTGGGGAACATGAGAATATTATTAAATAAAAGTATGCACGATAGATTTGCGGAAAATTAAATTATTTTCCAACCTGATTTACAACTTCATCGAGGGTCATATCCCGCCAACCATATACATGCAGTTGGCGTAATACATTTCGACGTTTTTTGAAATTTTCAAATATATTCAATGGCCAAGGATAAACGCATCCGTTACGAGGAAATGTTACTCCTCTTAAGACATAGTCATCTACAAAAGTAATATACAGCTGCAAACAGGATGAACATTTTGTAGATATTAGCTTTGAACTGAGGTGTTACTACTTTACTTCGGCGCATGTGAAGATTTTCTCGACTAAGGCAACATATGCCCGCATATCATGTCTGGTATCATCGTCAAGCCATTTTGAGAGAGAAACTCCTTTGCTTTCGACTAAGTGAACTATGGGTTCGAATTCAGCGACCAAAAATTCGCCAGCTTTAACGAATGGTAATTTTGTCATGCGACCACCAGGCGACATAAATTCTGCATTTGCTGCAGATTGTATTGAAAAAGGTAAGTTGCACATCTGAAAATGGTCGAAAAAAATGTAAGATACTAAACGCGATTAGAATAAAGCGAAAAAGCTTTGTTTGAAAAATATAATGCAATGAATAATATTCGATTTCAATCAAATTGAGTTATTCTTCTTCTTCAAATAGACAAGTAAAAAGAGGGTGGAAGAAATATCGATCTCTATGAAAAAATTGAAATGTATCTAAATGCGTAATTGAATTTTCAGTTAAAACCTTTAGAAATTATCCTCTTGCAGTCACATAAGCAAATTGTTTATTAGTACATTTCAAATCACATTAACGATCTTCTTGGTTATACTAGGTCTGTTCCCGTACTACGATTAATTGCAATGAAGCGTACTAAAACGGAGTAAAAAACTGTTTTAGTACGTTTCATTGCAATTAATTGCAATTAATCGTAGTACTGGAACAGACCTACTAATAAGATAAATTCGAATTATTTTTATACCCTAGTTATTTATAGTTTACATCTATGGTACACTTTTTGTGTGTAGTCAATTCAGGCCGAAACTTATTGTTCATTCATTTGTAACTACAACTTTTATTTACTATGTACCACAAACTTCTTGATTAAACAAAATTCAACCCGAAAGATTAATAAATCCATACAAATGATTCTATCGAAAATAGGTACTTACTTTCAAGAATGCTTTAACCGACAATGAACTAGCATTTTCTGCCAGAAGAATTTGTTCAGCTTCATAAGGTTGATACAAGAGCGCATTATCCGGCCAAGGATCAGTGGCTGAAAAGTAGATGATTTATAAGTACTTTACGAATACAGTGTAGAAACCATCAATACCTATAGTCTCTTGTGTTACATATTGCCTAAGTAAAACTGAATCCATTTTTTCATGAAAATGATTCCACCTTCAACAACCCGGTTAAAACTCAGAAAAATAAATCTGGAAATATTTTTTTGGGACAATCAGCTGGGAATTCTAATGACATTTGACAGATGTTTACAATGGCTGCCTAATAGCCCGTTCACACTCGGCTCTAAATCAGGCGATTTCGATCAGCTGATCGCTTTAGAGCTAAATCAACTTAAATCTACCTGATTACCCATACATTTTTTTCGGCGCCAGACAGAGTTAATAAGTGATTTAGTTAATCAAGTCATGGCCTTCATATAAAAGGCCTGTCGCAAAAGCAATTAACGTACAAGATGGCGGACCTAAGCTACTTTTCTCAACCGGTCCGCACAGTGATATTTTTCTCTGGTGTTAAAGAGATTCACGAGAACCACCTACAGGAGATATGAGGAAACTCATATGTCATGTCAGTTGCAGTGAGCGGGAAACGAACATAAACAAAGGTAGGTAGATTGCATCGAATAAATTTTTCATAATCTTCATCAAATTGATTTGCAGGGACAAGCAGAAGAGCCAGGAATTTGAAGAGGAGTCATATGTTGGTAAGTAGGAATGCCAGAACTGTGAAGAGGAGCTGTATAGTAGTTTAGTTTAGTCACAAAAACGGCTTGCTGCGAATCTAACGAAGAACCACGGACAGCATTGTGATTTATTTTCTTTTTTATATGCCTTTGAAAACAATTCGAACTATTTCCAGGCACTTATCCGAATAATTTCTAAAATACAGATACGGAGACTTGCTCGGGCTCTCGTTTCTACAGGCTTATCGGCTACCAACACTAAAATCATTCGTATTTATGCGTAAAAGTGACATTGTGCTCTCTAGAAGAAGGCGCTGCGGATGTTTATCTCGGAGCGTTACTGCACCGTCCGACGACTGGATAGTGTTGTAACATGGTTGTAAGTAGTGGTGAAGAACTCCTCTTGAGTATGAACAGGCATCAGACCTCTAGGATCCAGTTGGACAAAGTGTCCGTCCGCTATATGATCAATAATTTCAGTGCCATGGGTTACTTTGGCCGCATTGTAAGTGTATTCTACTGGAGATATACTTCCGTTCTCCTTGCCCGAAACGAAATTGAAGCGTCCGGCTTCGCAGCCTGAATTATTTACAAGCTCGACGTTAACATTGATTGATGTATACTAATAAAATAAAATAAAATAAAACGAACTATTTAAATTGTATTGTTACTCATTCTAAATGGGTAATTGATGAGAAAATAAATATTTTATATATGTACTCACAAGTTGATGTTTCTATATTCCAAAAAACAATTAACAATTAAACAGTTATTTTTTAGCAAAACAAAAAATCTATTGAAGTATAAAATGTCCCGTGTCTACTGTAGCCTAGCAGGGTGTTGAATGCAAATTATTGATGCACCCTTTGTCAACCAATTGCCATTTAACTTTGAGTGTAATCTAACATACAAAAAAACATTTCAAGTTAATAATATATTTATCGATTCATCAAACTACTTACCTTTAAATATGACCTTTGAACAGGGAAAATAGCTTGGTACTCATACGCTGTTCCAGCTTTCAGGGGACAAGCGATGCCAGTATTCACGCATAATTTTAAAGTTAATTCAGTTTCCGGCACACACAAGGGAATCATGCAAGAAGCAACAAATACGCACAGTTCAGATGCTTCATTCGTCCCGTTCAAGGGTTGATAGGGGTGATATGAAAATATTACAAACTTATGTTGATTTCAAAGTGATGTTGATTTCAAAGTGATGTTGGCGAAGAGGAGAATCTAACATACAAAAAAATATTTCATGTTAATAATATATTTATCGATTCATCAAACTACTTACCTTTAAATATGACCTTTAAACAGGTAAAATAGCTTGGTACCCATATGCTGTTCCAGCTTTCAGGGGACAAGCGATGCCAGTATTCACGCTTGCATCAGGATTTGCAAGTGGAAATGGAACTGAAAATAAGCAAAATTATATAGATAACATTTCAACTACGGTAAATTATTCTCGGCACACAGCAGTATAATCGGAGCACTTTCACGAAACTTATCCGAATTATCGTTTGTATACAATAACTTGAAGATTTTCAAAGTGGAATAAATCCTACCAACCACAATCGGCAATTGTTTACAATTCACATTGCCGAGAGTAGTTGGCTGGTATTCCAAATTGCATATTTCACTTGTAAGCAACAAAATAAACATAGTACTTCCACGACACTTTTCCGAAACATATTTTACGCGACAAACCGAAGATAATAGGACAAATAGAATAGACTCTTTGCCTGACTTAACCGAACACCACCATTCACTTTATTATTTGTCAGAGAAATGTCAAATAAATGTCAATGCAATTGTCATCGCGCAATTGCCAACAAATCTTAATCCCGAGAGGACTACACAATTTCAAAAAGTAGCTTAATACCTGTCAGATTGCAAGTCGCGATAGGCCTTTTATATGAAGGCCATGATCAAGTACAAATCAGGTACTATTGTGAATTTTTCCGGGCTGAATTGTTCTCAGAGCGTGCTTAATTCCATCCGTGAGAGGGAGAGTAGATTTCAACGAAATGTCATTCGAATTTCGTTCAAATATAGCAAAAATTGGACAAAAAAGGAAAATGTGAGTTGTACAAAATGAAAAGAAAATGCTCTTGCATGTTTCTGCACCATTTTGAACAACTTTCATGCAAAAAAAATTGTACACACAAATTCGAATGACAGTTCGCTCTCTAAATCTCCTCATTCTAAATCACTTCGGGTAGTGTGAACGCTTACCTGATTAACTTTGACAGCTTCTAAATCTACTTGATTTAGAGTCGAGTGTGAACGGCTTATTAAGGCTAGTACGAAGGTAAGATTGAAATTAAATTTTGACAAATCCCATTAACTGGTCATTGATACGGTTTACAGCGATTGGGCCAAATCTGACCTGACCTGTAGCGCGGACTAAGTGAGTTTAGTCCTAAGGTGTTTACATCAACCTGACCTAAAATATGCGGCCATTAATAATAATATTAGCTCACATCTCTCTCGTTTGAAGCAAAATCATTGAAATAAACATGTTTGAAAAAGAAATGAAAAGAATATTACAGTGCATGGACTCAAATTTAACTAATGACAGTTGTCACGAATAAACGTGGACTAAATTTGGCCTAGTCAATTTTTAGTTCAGAGTAGAAGTAAACACTTTAGGACCAAATTCACTTAGTCCGCGCAGGTCAGATTTAAACCACTCAAATGTAAGCGAGGCCATTGCTTCGAAAATCTCCACACTTCTTCAAGATGAAGATTGGGTACCACTGACGACAGTGTCAATCGTTGCCTTGTCATTCTGACGTTTAATTTAGTTTCGGTTTCGGAGCTGTGGTTGCTTTTTGTGGAGTGTTGGATTGTTGGATTGTGGGTGTAGTATTTACGAATGAAAATAGAACGGTGACTATTGAAAAAGCATTAGAACTAATGTGACCAACAAACCAAGTAATTGTTATTCATACATTCCCTAAGAACTGGCCCTTTTAAACCTATTTTCGTATGCGCATTTGTGTTTATTTTGATTTCAGGATACAAGCTTAAGGCTTCTTATACTCTTATATCAATTTCAAAAATACAGTAGGTGTCCAATATTGTGAAAAATATAATGTCCATTTCCATTCTTTAATTAGAGTTATTCACTAGATCGAATATTTTTTTTCGAATGCATCAAAAAAGGTAGCAGAATAGAATTTACAATTTTTAAGTACATATTATAAGTATTCATGTCCACAAGCTATAATTTATTACTACGCCTTAAAACTTGGGTCTAAAACTTTTAGAATTTTTTTTAAACGCTTGATTATGCTTGTGTTTATGCGATCAGTGAATAGCCGTTTCTTATGACGTTCTTAGCAAAAAAATTAAACTTATACTGTTTGCCTGAAACCACTTAATACAGTTTTCAAAGTATAAAAATGATTGATCGTTGGTCATGATCTCATCAGGAGCTGATAAAAATATTCTCGTACCATGATATTATCTTCAACTTTTTTTTCCAGGATACTTATCGGTTATATCGACGCTAGGCTGCCAAAATTATTTCATCGATTCAACAGTTTAGTTTTAAATATTTTAAGGATTATAATTGTGTTACGGGCCAATTACTTATATACTTTGTCTCAATCAAAACTATTTTGTTCTCCTTTAACCATAACTGTGCGACCTTCCTGACTCGTCTTCTGTGTCGATCAAGACCTGAACACCAAGCAAAAGTAGTCTGGTACTCCCTGCATGGTCACATATCTTTTGTGACATTTCATGCGTTCTCACATATCTGTTTAACACATCTAGACTTGTTGCTGTTTTTTATCTCTTTGTCGTTTTTCACTTTACTTTATTATTTTGCCTTTACCAACAACGGCTCATTGGTTTTCACCAGTTTAAATACAGTGTTGGAAGCATTCAAAAACTATTCATTTGTCTTGGGAAATCTAAACACAACGTTGGAACCGTCCACTAAATTCACCAATCCAAACAAAACGTTGAATCTGCCCTACAACAATTTATTTCCTAAAGAATAACTTACCGGAATGCTGCGTATATGCTTTATATTCTCAACCTATAATTTTTATTAAGAATTGGCATCCTTTAGCAGTATCGAACTGCCACTGACATACTTCATTTCTTTAAACTTCGTTTAGAAACCACTCAGAAGAACTGCTATCATCGAGCTCTCGACTCCCAATCATCATATGTAAACCATCGTTTCATTCTGTCCGACGCGCGAATCGACTCATAAGGTTTCGATGAAACATTTGTACAGAGTAAGAATCAGTCATCAAATAGAGATTGTTGCCTGGAAGCTCATAAAACTTATCAAAAAGTAGTTTAGGAAATAAAGGTTGTGTTAGTAAAATTTCACCCTATTATCTTTATGGATATTTCCGTGTGTATACCTGTTCCAGATCTTCAAACCATATGGTAACCTTCTATAAAAAGGATAAAAAACAATATTAGTATTCATTTATCCAGGAGCACTTTAACTGGCAACATGGAGTCGAAACAAGAAAATGTACGACAGCAAATTATATTCAAATATGGGAGAAACGCCGAAATCAAATATTGCTAAGGATCTTAAAATGTCACTTTCAACATGCAAACAAGCAATTGCGAATTAAAAGAAGAGGGTACAAGGAAAAGAGGATAATATAGAAAACCTGGAAGAATAGACAAGGACTAAGTGATGAAAATTATTAGGAAGTTCGAGACCAAATTCAATATTTACGTTCAAGAGATGACAGTAGTTTCTGTTACATCGAAGTCGCGCGGTGGAACGAATGAAGAAACGTTACAACCTGAGAACATTTAAGGTGCAGAAAGTTCCAGTTCGATCCGAGGAAAAGGAGAAATTAGCATAAACAAGAGCTAGAAAATTATATTATTTTCTAGGCCTATATTATAATTATATTATATAATATAATTTTACATGACGATACTTATGTCAAAGCGGACCCCAGGGAGAGTCCTGACCGTGAATTGTACACTTGTAAAGTAAAGGGTGTGACGAAAAAAGTATATAAGTCAAAGAAAACCAGTAAATTTCAGACAGACAATTTGTCGACGTGGTATAAGGTGCGATATTTTTACAGTAGAAGGCAGAATCAATGCACAGGTTTACATCGAGGAATGTCTGCGGAAGCGAGTGTTGCCTTTCATTAATAGGCATAAAAGGTGCGTGTTGCTTTGGCTGGACCCAGTATTATACTCAAAAAAAAAAAAAAAAAAAACGCTGGAGTGGTATGAAAGCAGTCATGTCACTTTTGTCCCCAAGGAGCCCAATCCACTAAATTGTCCTGAAGTTAGACTAATAGAACGATATTGGGCTCAAATAAAACGAGTATTGAAGGAAAGCACTAGAAAAGCTAAATATATATCTGACTTAAAAAAAACTGGAAAAAAGTATACGAAATCGTTAATGAGACCTCTGTGAAAAATATAATGTCGGGCCTCAATCGAAAAATTCAAAATTATCACTCTAGTCGATGCTAACGTTTACAAATATATATACAGGGTGGGCCATCAGGTGGTTTCTTTTTAAATCATAGGTTATTTTGACACTGAAAGCTATTTCCCGCTCGAAATCTTGACAGAAAGTCAGTATCATACCTCCGCAGAACGAAATGAGTCACTTTACGCTTGAACAACGTTGGGAAATATTGAAAACTTATTTCCAAAGTGAGTGCTGTGTAGCCCAAACAGTGCGTTTTTTGAAAATTAGTTTTGGCCGAAATGAAGCACCCACCGCGCCTGCTGTAAGCAAGCTTGTGCAAAAAGTTCGTGAGACTGGCATGCTGGTGGCCAACATAAATGGCCCCCGTCGTCGTACGGTGCGCACAGACGAGAATGTGGCTGCTGTAGCCGAGAGTGTGAGACTCACTCCACGAATATCAACTCGAAGTCGATCTCAACAGCTCAACATTTCACGCACTAGCCTGTGGAGAATTCTGCACAAAGATCTCGGATTATTCGCTTACAAGGTCCAATTGACTCAGCAATTGAAGGCGCACGACCATCCGCTTCGTTATCACTTCGCAATTTGGGCCTTAGAGCAGCTTGAATTGGACAACGATTTTGGGCGAAAAATCATCTTTTCTGACGAGGCACATTTTCATCTCGGCGGCTACGTTAACAAACAAGATTGCCGCATCTGGGGCTCGGAAAACCCGCACGTTATTGTCGAAAAGCCAATGCATCCACAGAGAGTGAGAGTTTGGTGCAGATTGTGGAGTGGTGGCATCATTGGACCATTTTTCTTCGAAAATGAGGCTGGGAACAACGTTTCGGTCAACGGTGAACGTTACAGAGCCATGTTATCCGACTTTTTTTTTTACTGAAATTGAAGACATGGATTTGAATGACCTCTGGTTCATGCAGGATGGCGCGCCATGCCACACAGCCCATGCCACAATCGATCTTTTATGCACCAAATTCTCAAATCGTTTTATCAGCCGTCTTGGCGATGTCAATTAGCCGTGAAGAACCGATGTTATGCCAACAATCCAGAAACGATTCAAGCACCTGAGGCCAATATCACATAAGCAATCCGTGAGCTGCAGCCCGAAACCATCAACAAGGTCTTGGGAAAATTGGAGTGACAGAGTGCGCTACTGCGAAGCTAGCTGAGGCAGCCACTTGAACGAAATTGTGTTCCATCATTAATGGGAATGTTTACTCTTACTATTAAAGCCATAATACATGAAAAAAAAAAAATTAAATTTGGTTCATTTTATTGCATTTTTAAAAAGAAACTTGTATTTGGCCCACCCTGTAGTATCGGTATATCTTTAGGAAATAAGCTATAACAAAAAAATAAGCGCATTTTCCTAAACTCAAAAGGTTTCATTTTATATGCTTTAGTAAAAGGGTCAAATTTTACTGAGACAGTCCCTAAGCCTAAATTCATAAATTGAAATAGATAATGCAATTCATGTTCGGTCAACAGCTTTTGGGCATGAAAACACGAGTCAGCTCGTGGCCGGCAAACAATGTGTTAAGTAAATGATGTTGGGACTGCTTTTTGACTTGCTTTTTTATTTATATTTCATGCTTGACTCGGTTGGTAGTTGTTTTATTTTTTTACATGTCGATTTATCGAAGTTAAATGTCCGCTGTATTATTTTTCTTGAAATCTGGAGTCGTACTGCCGTACTTTTATTGTAATTTCGATTGAAATGCTAATCTACTGTTATAAAAGTTAGTAGAGTTTAATTTCAATTCTTTAATGAAGATATATCTTAAATATACTTTTCGTTTAAATTAATATGGATTAAAAAAATTTCACGCTTCCTCTTTTTTAGTTTTGGAATTCTGACACCCTGCGACTCAAAAATATATAATTCGAAACGAAATTCAACTAAAAAAGGAAAATAAAAACAAACGGTTAGTATACAAATTATAAGGATTGTTATTTCTAAATTTTTTTCTACGATTTAGGCTTCACACTAAAAGTAAAAATTATTCTTAATTTCAGAAGTATTCGTCCTAATATCGACAAGTGTTCTTATGCCGCTGTAAAAATCAGTTGCAGATATGGATATGATATATGTTGTTCAGAAAAAACAAACGTCATCGAATTTTCGAACATCGTATCCAATGTAAGCTTAATAATAAATAAATTGACATGTTTGATATGAATATGAAATTTATGTTTTTTTTTTCTTTGTAGTCCAACAATATGTCGACTGTCTTCTTGCAATATACTCGCTTTTGCTAGTGGAGTTGAACTACACGAAGTGACGAACAGTGCATGGGGGTCACATGTGTATGTTTGTGACATAAATGCTCCATGGCATACATTCTTGTAAGTACACTTATTGGTTAATTTATAGGGATCACAAAAATGTAGCACAGTGTAGAAAAAAGTCCATAGGCGTCCTTGATCATTTAAACTACATGGACAAGGATAATATTAGTATTGTGGTCGACGCGAATCCCAAGTTATGCCGGGTTGCTTCATTATGGCACACAATGAAGGCTTGCTAACCCCAATGACACTATTAGGTAGTAGTGTTGGGCAAAACCAGCAAACTTTGCTGTGCTAGCACACTTCGCGCACCTGACTTCAGTGTGCTGCACTGTGCTCCTAGCACTAAGCACACCAAGCACAGTATACATAGTATGCTGGTAGAACGCGCTTGTGAAGAATGGATGTATGATTTAGTCGATTTTTTCTACGTGTGCATACAAATGGAATGTAATGATTAGATATGCACGAAAATTTATATGGTTAGTATTTATCATGTATAAATGGTTAGTAATTCTACTGAAACCATTAACTTTGATTAAACTTAATGGTTTCAAGTTAAAAAATTAAATATAAAGTTTAGTTTTTATGCTTTCAAGTATGTTAAAATTAAAACTGCATTTAGATAGTGGGTTTGAACGTAAATGAAAATCAAATAATGTAATAATTGAGCCTTTGAATTGATAGACTTCGACTCAACTGTACTCTGTCTGAAAGTTCAGCAGAGTTTTTTGCGTCAGTG
Organism: Nemotelus pantherinus; assembly: GCA_963978885.1. Taxonomy (NCBI): domain Eukaryota; kingdom Metazoa; phylum Arthropoda; class Insecta; order Diptera; family Stratiomyidae; genus Nemotelus; species Nemotelus pantherinus. The sequence continues at coordinate 214,572,450 of OZ022264.1, forward strand.
TTTTCCGTCTGTTTATCAGAAGAAGTGCATGTTGCTACAGGTAACGGTAGAATGAGCTCTGATACTTCTTCAGTAGAGCATGGAAGTCTATGCTTGTTTTTATGGAGGTTGGGAAGATAGTTCCGTAGATCTTTGTTAAAGTCGTCCCAATTCATAAAAAAACCATCTGAATATTTTTAGTACAAGAGGTATAGGTAGCTGATAATGAAGCGTGTCCTTTAGTTGTAAGCCTTGATGGTCGGATAAGAATGTTTCACAAGTGGTACGAGAAGTGAATCCAGAAAAAAAGGTTATTTGAAATTAGCAGTTTATCTAGGAAGAAGCTACTTCTTGGAAAAGTTGAAGCTTCTGCATTCGTAAGAGTGAGGCTGATGTATGCTGCAGAGAGAATCCACTCGTACAAGGATTTACCGTTAAGGTTGCGTGCGGAGTCTTGGGCTGATAGCGATGAAAAATGCTAGAAGCGTGCCTTTACCTCTGGCATCTGTAGCATTAGGTGTTTGTCAAGTGATCTTCTGGTGAAGATCGATCTTTACCTTCAACATTTTCGCTAGTATATCTCACCCTCCGAACTTTCCACAGCAGTTCTCCTTGGGCTGAAGCTTCTATTGACTTAAGAAGTTGCATCAGCCAGTTTTATATTTCCAGCAACTCGACTCTAACTTTCATTTTTCGCTCAGTAAGGCGAGTGACACTATAATTGTAAATTTTATGGTTTTCCATAAACATTGTTTAATGGTTTTCCAAAATTAGAGCTGTAGGAGTTAAACCCTCGAAATGGTGGACTCCAGTAGAACGCTGCCGTCAAGATTTTGTTTTGGGTAGCTTCTCCCTGCTGGCTTCTTCCCGCCAAAATGCTGAACGCGTTCTCTGTGTGAGATCGCGTCGCACTAAGCTGAGAAGCCACTTTTCGGTTCGCTAACATGCTACCTGTTCTAAGTTCAAATGTATTGATATCGTTTGAGATAACATCGCGATCATTCCGATAAATTCAGTATCTTCATCCATTCAGGAGCTATTTCCGAGACTGCTTTCTTATTGAATCGCAATCGTGGCCCTGTATATTTAAAGCGGAGTCGGAGTCGAATGCGACTCCGCTTTATATGTACAGGGCCACGACTCCGAATTCACAGCCGTAGTTATTAATTCGGTGTTCGATGGTGATACTCTTGTCGCCACAGCTGATGGTCTTAGCGCCAGCATTGATCAATGGCGGATTGACCATATCATTCTGTGGAGTGTTCTCATCCGTCAACAGTACAGCTACAGCATGGTAATCATGCACACTTCGTCTTTGAGTTTCTTTGCAATTAGAGAAATTTCCAAATTTTTCCGAATTATTGACACAAGAGTTTTAATTCTTCGCTTACGATCTTCATCCATGCTTAACGTATCAACGAAATTATCGCTCCGAAAAAAATGTGCACTCGTTCGCGTCTCAAACCAGTGCTGCCACTTCAGAGCTTTCATATCGTATCCAAATTCATCAAAATTGGTAAGAAAAACGTATCCATCGTATCCAAAATTTTAGCAATGTGTATCTAATTGATACCTAGGTATAAAAGCTCTGCATGATCCTATAAAGCCGTTTTTGTCGAAGATACATCATTTCATTTTCGACATTTAACATATATCAGCGATTCATGCCACAGCATATACTAAAATCGAACATATATTTTTAACAAATATCAAAATCTTAATCAAATATCACATTCAGCTTTTAACAAATCAAATGCATAAAATTCGGCAGAAGCTAAAAATATTTTTGTTTAAAATATTCCGCTAATAGTAGATAATCGACGGAAGGCCCTTTTCAATATTAATGAAGAAGCACTGCCGGTTTTGGATGCGTTGGGTGCGTTCTTTGTATGGTATGCGCAATGATTGTGCACAGGGTTACACAACTTCTGTTGGAGCTGTGTCTTCGAAGACGAAGAGGAATCTGTCCTCCATCTTATGTGCCAGTGCCCGGCTTTTGCAAGAAGAAGGGTGACAGCATCCTTTCTCTCAAAGTTGAGTGACCTGCCCCTTGTCAATTTAAATGGGATTGGGCGGTTGGTTAAAGGAAGTAGATGATTTCCTGATTTCAGTGAGTGGGAGAGAGTAATACATACGACATAGCTGGCCTCTCTTGTGTCTTTCAGAGGCCGCTGGACTATGAGGTAAGCTCATAAGATTAAAGAATAAAGTACATACGTTGCCAACCATAGAAAGTTCATACGCGTTTTTGACTAAGTATAAGTTTTCCCAGAATTACTCTGATTCGTTGTTAAAATTCAGACCATTTTGCAATTAATTCATTCTGCATAACTCTTATGTTAGTTGGGAAATGCATTCAGTAATGGAATAAAATATGTTTCAGCAGCAGCCTATATATTTTGGGGGTTGAGAGAATTCACCTACTTAGCTCTATATAAAGTATTGCACATTATAAATTATTATATATTATAAATTATTGTACATTTTTGATAGTTTCTGAGCTATTTCTTCAGATACATTTGCTTTCTTGTCCGTTTCTTGTATCACATCATGCTAATGCCCATTTTGAATAGCACGCCAAACTTTTTCGAAAGGAAATGCCGCTACTTCCATTCGAAGTGGATAAATATAACAGCATGGTTAAATTGTACAATCAAACTTTTTTATTTGAAAAAGAATGTAATGGAAATTGGAAAAAGTTATTGTTATGAATACACGCTTTCGTGCAGGTAAATTAAAATTTATGAGAAAGGTATCCATTTTGGGCACAACGTATCATCGTATCATCCAGATTTTTCAAATTCGATTCGTATCCAAAATGATACGAAGGTATCCAAAGTGGCAGCACTGTCTCAAACCCGACACCAACGCTGAGTTTAGTTTTTTCTGCACTTTGCTTACATTCGTTGTTACCACAACCTATCAAAACAATTGCATCTTCTACCCAAAAATAATTTCCACATTCCGAACAAAATAAAAAATATTAGAATTCGCTTAACAATATATAATTCAAACATGTATTCATCTATTTTGGCTTTTGGTCGCAGTGAAAAAATGCCATAGGTACAGGCATGTTCATTGTCCCATACAATTTTAAATCCATATTTCAACTGAAAACTAAGCGAAATCAGACATGAACAGCATCTCTCAAACAAAAGCACGTCTGTACGATGTAAGCGCATTTTCCAGCTATCAAATTCAGAAACCATAATCACATGATTACGAATGCGATGGAAATAGCCTATTAGAATCATAAGCATGGACATTAAGTATCAGACGGCTTAAAACTGTTTTGTACCATACCACTAAGTATTGGTTGCTCGTACGGACCATAAACTTAAATTCTTTTTTGTTTACCCTTGCGTTTCAAAGACCACTGCATCTATTTATTTATTTATCTGATCATACTTCTGCATAAGTCATACTTCTGTATAAGTCATACTTCTGTAATTTAACTGAATTTAACTTAAAAATTTCAAACATCATAATTTTCAGGGTCACCTCCAGTAAATACTGCATTACAGTCCTTGAGTGGGATATAACGGGGAATAGTTTGCTGATTGGTGACTCAGATGGAAACATTCAGATTTGGATTCGAAAGAATTTCCTTCTTTCAGAATGGATTCAACTTTATTATGTTCAATTCACAGGCGAACGTATTATTAGAGCCGTCTTCTTCCACAACGGTCGCAAAATCGTATTTCCTCCGGAAAAACGCGATGTTGCTTTTTACATGGAAAAATTTCAAAGAGTAAAATGTACTCCCAGTGTCCGACAATTTGGGTAAATAAAAAAAAACCATAATAATTTTAAGTTACTGACTTGTATTGGGTTGCAGAGGAGTGGCTGCAGAGGGATGCTTAATAGTAACAGCGACTGGGTTATTGGGAGCGTTCTTGATACCGTTGGAGCAGCAAAAAGTGTACAATGGTCCCACAAAGCTGACTGCCGTAACAGAAAGTCTGGCTTCAACGCGTAATTATCTAACAACGGCTGCAGTAACGTACGGAAAGAGTTCGAATTTTGTTGATGGTAATTTTCGAATTGCTGTGGCAAACGGTGAATGTCGAAATCAATTAGCTGTGATGGTGCAGTCATTTGGGGTTGTAATTAAGATAAAAGACAACAAACTTTCTCTAACCAGCCAATCGCTACCAAGTTTTTATTTATACGATGGTGCCGGACGCGATATACCAGGTAACATAGGCGAAAAATTAAATAAAGTCTAAAGTGCTTGATATTTTTTGAATATATAGATATGAAAATAACCCATCTTTGCTGGACTGCGAACGAGGACGCTGATTCGTTAATTGTGGTTGCAAAAAGTCCGAGTGGATGCTTTGTGGAAGTGTGGAGTTTGGTTGAAAAAGTTATGCCTATACATAAACTATTACAAACAAATAAAGCTGAGGTTTACAAAACTATTGTGAGCAGCGCTTGTTATGAGCTTGATTTGCATAATAATGTATTATTTATTTATTTTAGTGCTGGTCGAATCAAATGAACTTCAGACACACATCCGCTATAAATGATGTATGCATATCTAAGGTTACATTCGAACAGACTTATATATTTTTGACGATGGCGGATAATAGCATACAGGTTTTACTAAAAGATTTCAAAAGGGTAGGTAACAATAAACATGAATTTAAAATGCGATACTAGACAGCAGCACTTAATCTCCAATTGTAGGTCCTAAATGTAACGCCAGCGCTTAATATTTTTGATAGTGAGCATACATTCAAGCAACCGCGACTAGGTGTGCAATATCTTGCACACGACGTCACATTTTTTGGCCACATGTTATTAGTTGTTGATAACATAGGCCAGATTTATGCATTCAAAATTCCACAAATGTACCAAGAGCAAAACAGTAGGTGTCCGTATAACTGTTTCAATAACTTTTACATGCTATCTTGTTTTAGTGAGTCAAAGTTTAGTCAATCATATATCATCGCTGCTTGAGTATAGTATTGTAACAGGACACGATGCAACTGATATTTTTATTTCAATCAGGCCAAATGTTTTGGAGGCTGTGATTGAAAAACTTACAGAAAATTTCACACGCCAACAATCACATACTCAACAATACTATTACGTTAACTTCCTGACCATGAAGACGAATTTGTACAGGTAAAATAATTTTACAATATCTTTTGGTTGTCTTCTTATTGTATTATCTTTTCAGGCTTTTAATATCAGGACAATCTCAAGCAAACGATTTGACAAACTTGCTTATGCTGCATTCAATATTAATTGCTTTCAAGAGTCTATTACGACCTTCGGATCTACCAAGCCATGAAAAAGGGCCTGTTGAAAATCTTGCTTGTAAATATTTAGTAGTAGTAGATTGTGTTTTTTCTCAGATTTCAATCTTTTTCATTTATTTAGATGTTTTATCCGACTTGCAAACGGATGTGGATAAAGTGATGTTAAATCTTGATGCGAAAGACTTTACTGTGGAACCATCAACTCTGCAAAACCTACAGCAGTTAATTCAGTGGGTCGCGGATTTGGCTTTGAATATTTTGGCTCGTTTGCCACAAAACGTTGGTCAGTCCAAACCAAGCGGAGTGAGTTATCGAATAATAAGTTTATGATATATCAGTCAATCTATTTTCCGATTTTAGTATGACATAAGCAAGGATATTGTTGCTTTGAATAGTATTCGAGAGCTTTTGGTCATAATTCGCATCTGGGGGCTTCTCAATACCCATTGCTTGCCAGTATTTCATAGGTCTGGCGAAAATATGGATATCCTATCAACGCTTTTCAGACTGCTTAGTCGTTTGGCTCTGAACCCAAGCGAGCCGGATGAACTACTTGGTGAGTAATTCTTCTTATATTTTCAAAATGAAGATTACATCGCAATAGCTACGCAATTAAAAGATATATGAAGCAAATTTGCTAATTGGCGTAGTTAACACAAGGCAATAATACAGCAGTTAGTTTATTAGTAAAATTATCAAAAACCACATCCAGTTGATAAGAATCCAGCTTTAGTTGAAACCAGGTTGTAACTCAAGAAATAATTTTAGTGTTAGCTATGTCGTTGCTGGGGAACCACCACAAGCCGACTGTTGCATTCCTTTTGTTACTCTTTATAATTTATTGGCTGATAGTTTGTCCTGTTGTGTGGATTAAGACGAAACCGTTTATTGTTGGAAATCTTGTGCTGTACATACTTTTTTGGGTAGTGTGCTTTCTGCTTTACATAACGTTCACGCTGCTCTATTTATTTTATCGAAGTACTATGCTTCGACGACAAAAACGGTTCCCTCGTTATCAGCAGAAAGTTGAGCAAAAGTCTTGTGCTGGCGAAGTTTCATTATTGGAATCTCAGTACGATCAGAATTCTGCAATCAACATGAAAGAAGATGAAATTTCTATGGAACAGCAGCAAGAAATTGGCAAAAAGAATAGCGGTGAAAATTTATTGAGAATCAGTGAAGAGTTTCAACAACATGATGGAAATGCATTCGTGCTTGTGTATGTTGATAAGGAGGACTGTACTAAGTTGATAGAGGCAGAGATTCGACATACAAATATTGTAATGTGCAGAAGAAAAAAGAACAATGTAAAACACAAGTCTACTCTTAATCTATTTTATGATGAGCATAATAATTCTTTCATAACAGTTGAATATAGTTGTTGATGGATGTGATAATCGCTATGAGCCTCGTCCTCGTACACGCTTGAGATCCTTGTGGCTAGTGAATTGTTTCTCGGGGCAGTTTGGTTTAAGAATGTAATCAAGTCAGTTAGAATTGCCATATATGCTGTGAGCTGTTTGCTCTGCAACTAGTAATCAAATAAATATCAATCAATTCATATGATCGATTCAAATAAATATTTGCAATAGTAATAAACAATAGTCTTTTGAAATTTTATAAAAAGTAGGATTTTGTAAAATTATCACAAATAAAGTAAAAGGCAATCGTTGTGCTTAGTTATTAGTATAATAAGTGCATTCCGACTCAAATTTCTTAGATTGCAGAAAAGTGTCCGGAATAAAATCATAGTAATTGTACAGCGAGTAATGTAATTATGAATTCTTTTATCAAAAATAAAAATTAAAAGATTGGATCGTTCTACTTTAGATTAAATTAGAACCGTAAAATTCATTAGCATGATGGCATATAACATATTCAACATTGGAATAAATTTGTTTTGCCGAACTTGTCAGAGTGTCTTCTTTCAAGGTTACCTCAGGGACGTAGGCCAGGTGGTGGTGCACTGTATTAATCTAATGCTATTTTGTTTGAGGTCTTTGGTAGAAATCCAGGTTCAGGTACATTGACCAAATTGAGTCCATCCAAAAGAGTTTCTTACGTTTCTGCCTCCGCGGTTTTCCGTGGTATGACCCTTTACATCTACTTCCTTATGAAGACCGCTTAAATCTTTTATGAATGAATACCTTGAACTTTCGACTTCAAAATTCCAAAATCTTATTTGCCGCAAAAATGTTGGAAGGCACCATTGAAACAAACTACTTATTAAGCTAACTTAATTTTAACATTAATAATAAACGTGTCAGGCGGGCGAACTTTTTGCCGATCCTTCAATATCTGACCAATTATGGTTGCAATAGCTCACTGCAATGAGTAGATGCTTTAACAAAGCTTATTATTTGTTTGATTTTCATTTATCTACATCACTTAAACGAATTCTGTATATGAATAATTAATTTCTTTTGTATGTGCAGTCTGGATTAGACCAATTTAACAAAATGAAATGAAATAAATAGTTAGGCTCACCTAGCTCTGAATAAGGACCTAAGTAAAAGTGATTCCTGGAAATATTCACTTCACACTCGTATACGTTGATTGTAAATTTGTGCTTCAACCCTTACCATACCAACCCTACTTCACTTATCATAATTCTAGCTTTAAAAATCAACCAAACATGGCATGAACATTATATTATCTTGTTGTATCAGGCTGTGTCCATTAATCCGACTCGTTTGCCACAAAATATAACTTTCATGTCGACAATATATTGTACTTAAAATGAGCTACAACGGGTTAAATTCTTTGAGGAGTGTTCGATGCAAACGGAATCGCCATGACTCTTGCAATCTATATTCTAGCATCATCGTGTATATTTCATTTACCAAAGTTTCATTTATGTGTGTGATCCCGCAAAATACGATTGCGCACGTTTTTTGATACTTCATTGTTTATGCTTTGAATTGCCTGCAGACGAACCTCCTCAATTCGTCCGTGGACTATTTATAGGCGGTCGTTGAATGTCTTGATTGGACATGACATTAATCGCATAAACTAGTTTATTTTCTCGCTTGCTCGCTAAGATTTTCTGGCTAATTTTCTCTCCCTTGTTTAAATAGATGACTCTGGTCTCTTTTGGCTATTGCAAATGCATTCTGTGACTTCGGTGGATGAATGCACGCAACCCTATAATTTATCCGATCTCTGTTAGCATTTAGGGTCAGTAGTTTAGTGTGGCGTTCTAAAAACTATATTTCTTCTACGCTGCGATAATTATTGTAATTTGATGTGATTTTTTTGATGCGCCAATTAGATTTTTTTTTCAGTTATTTTATCGAGACGGCCTTTTCCAGTCGAACTTCATCAATATAAATGCATGGATTTATAGGGTATTTTTTTTGTTGGAACATAATGCACTTGTTTTTATATACATTTATAATCAATTTGAAAAACCACCTCAATTTTGTTAAGTACGCATTTAATATGTGCTCAAGAGGCGGGACATTTTTGCACAGCAAGGACTAGTTTTCCAGAATGCCCGTGATTTCGAACGTTGTTCACGTATATAGGGAACAGTTTAGGGTGAAGAATTGATGCTTGTCAGGTACCTTTTTTGGCAGAACATTCCTGATTGCCTGTTTTTTTGGCTATTTTCCTAAGGAGTAAATAGTTTCTGATAGTGGGTTTAAACTTTATACAAATGTCATATGTTCAAGGCAAAATTTCATGAAGCTTTTGAAGATAGATTGCTGGTATACAGTTAAACTTATTCGATGAATAGTTTATGAAATATACTAGCTGATATTGTGCTACTGTGTTCTTTAATGCTGTACTGCCTTTGTGGTAAAATTGATGGTTCTTTTATATTGGACTATGCGAGTATTTATTATTCTTTCAATAATTTTCTTCATTTTACTTATGATGGCAATTAAATGATTTTTCAAAGGATCCGAAAGAACGTCTTCTTTGCAGATGGGTGTCAATTTTTTAAATGTTCGTTGATAATTTTTGTAAATACTTCAGCTATTTTCTGCTTCAGCATTTTGATATTTCTGGTGATCTATTGTTTATCCCACGAGGTACAACTTTTATTTTTAAATTGCCGATTATTTCATCGACTTTTCTTTGTACTGTGTACTGTCTAAAGTAAAAAGATCCTCGGTTTTACTTACCGAAACTAAACGGAGTCTAGTTTGACCTGATTGCTCGGGTCAAACATTTGGGACTTATATTTGCTCGAAGCAACTATGGATCAATAACACAGCAGGAGGAACACGGAAGGCTTTCGGTTCACTTGCAGAATCGCTTTGTTGCGTGATTTTTTATTTGAGCGGATACTACTATACGAGGCATTGTTTTGGTGGCAGGCTGGTCTAAAGACCGCCTACCAAATTCGCCGCACTATTGATGACAAGGGTCAAGAGTCCACTCCTACTAAAACACTGTTGCTCCATTGGCTGCCAACTAATGTATTAATCTTACAGCAAGGTAATCTGGCTGCTGTCAAAAAATCTTATTTGTGAGTTTTAGCTCCAGCAAATGTAGACTACCTAACTACGGACACTCAATTGGATTTCGAGTTTTCACGTCCATTCCAGGTAGAGATGAATGATGGTGCCAGCTTTGAGAGTGAACTTATCCGAATCTAACGCTGTCTCTTCGTTTTTCAGATCATTGTAGTGTCTTTATGTGGTATTTTGACAGATAGCTAATCGACCATAGATTCTCTTGCTGGTATTTGTACAGAACAGTTGCTGAATGCCGTGAATGTCTTGGGGAGATTTCGAAACATTGGGCAGTGTAATTGGACATTATTCCTGGAATATTCGGAGCAACTCTGGTCGATGAACCGGTAATGCTTGGCGCCTTGCCCCTGGAGGCCTCATGGCATTTAAGTACGCCTCCATAGGTACACCGATGTCATCAGGAAAAAATACCTTGAGGATGCTAAGAAGTCCTGTGCTGAAGAATCGTCTTGTGCAATCGCAGGACAGCCCTGGTCTTCCATGAATAAAGCTCGCATCAGGCTTCTGCTAAGTTTAACCTGTAGTGTTTTTTGTTGTGTGGTGGCCATTCTCACGTGCCACTGTATCATAGTGCGCCATACGCAACGATTAGGGATAAGGATCAACTATTTGTGTTGCTGTTGAGTTCCTCTTCCTTCTTTCTCATGTGCCAGGGTCTGGCTCTGGCGAATAGAAGAATGACCTCACTCGGGACGTCCTTCCTCACAGGTCCTGACAGAACTATTGTTTATCGATCTAAATGGTATTGTAAGCTCATGAAAGAAACCAAATTGATCCAGGAGAACATTGGCTAAAAGAGTGGTATCTTTCTTTACTCCTCTGTGTGCAGGTGGGTTTGTGTATCGCCAAGGCAAAGTAAAAAACCTTGTTCACGATCTGAATTCGCCACTTGATTTTTTCATTTCCAATTTATTGAATTTTTGTTTCTAACTACAAGTTAAGTTATCTATGTTTTCCAAATTGTATTCAATTGAGCTGTTTTGTTAGCTGAGCATTGTCTTCTTTGTTTGCGTCATCACTTTCGCATTTTCCTCATTCATGCAATTTATGTTGAGGCCTTTTCAAGGTTTACGAATGTTTCTTTTGCGGACGTAGATGACCGTGATCAAATATTAATATCCTCATACGCCACTGTTTGACCGGAGTAATTTCCTAATGACGTGTTCCACGGCCATGTTAAATAATAGACAGATTAGTCTGTCGCCCTGTTTTAGTCTGCTTTTCGTATCAAAAGAACTCGTCGATTGTTATTAATTCTAACTCGTGCTGTTTCGATGGGACCCTAAATCTTTGATCAATCGTCTATGGATCGTCCAGCTCTAAATCCTCCTGGTATTCACTAATCTTCGTACCTGTGAGCAATTTCATTTTATTTCCTATCCAAATCTTCGTTATTTCACATAAATCTTTGATACAATTAAACCGGTGTGGAAGTTATAGCAAACAACAAACATTTCTTATGGAAAATATAGAAAAGAGAGAAGTAGGTATAGAAAAATACATTAGTTTCATTTTTTCGATCTTACTTTTAATTGATTGATTTATTTATGAAAAAATTATTAGTCAATTACCTTAAAGATTTAAACATATCTATGTGCATTTATATTTGAAATTTCAATTTTAGATGAATGCTGCTTACTGCCAAGTCAGGTGCTGATACCACAACTTCAGAACATCACATCATTTACGGCTGTCACCTCGCCATTACTACACATGAATACTTTACCAATGAATGTAAGTTTCAAATTCTAATTAATTTTCAAGTCAGCACTCAATTTTTCCAGCTTTCGTATCACATTGAGCCGGAGTGCTTAAAGTTCTGGCGCGATAATTCGCCCATAGAAGGAGGTATTAATAATGATGGTATGGTTGATAGTGTAAGAAATTTACTATTGGGGAAGAAACCAGCATGTGTACGAAAATGTTTACGTTGTGGAACATATAGTAGTGAAGGAATAGAAGCGAAAACCACAGCTATGAGAGCTTGGGAGCAACGCTGGGCAAATAATTGCCGGTATGATACTTTATTTTTTACTTTTGGTTTAAATTATGATTAATTATATAATTGATCAAATTCCAGGTGCGGTGGTTTTTGGATTTTACAAAAGAATTGATAGTTTTAATTTTAAGAGTATTTATTCTAACGAATAAAGTTTATAATCGAAAGATAAGTCTCAATATAAAACTTTTTAATGAATCAAGCGTCTTATTTTATAAATACGTTTTGCCGCACCAACGGAAACTCTTAGTGGTATCTTAATAATTCTGAAGTTTGAGCCTCGGGATAACATTCATACTAGTTAGTTCCTGGAACAATAGCTTGCAAGCATATGGCATTGATATTTTCGATACATTTGCTGAAGATTTACAATTATGACACCACGAAGAATAAGCCAATCTACCGCAAGTATTGCATACGTCAACATCGAACGCGTCCGATGATATCATAAGTCGCTCCATGATAAGCATGCTGAAAATGAACCACAATTTGAATTGTATTCGTATTTTTTAGTGGTATATCCTTACCTTGCACCGTACGATATCAAACAATCACGTTCCATTTCGCCTAACCGCAAACCACCTTCTCGACTACGACCCTGCGTTGGCTGTCGCGTTAATACTGCTTTTGGCCCGCGTGCTCTTGCATGCATTTTATCTTGCACCATATGTTTTAGTTTTTGATAATAGACCTAACAAGTAAGCACATTAATAAAACGCTCTTAAATTTTTAATATCTTAAAGTATTCTGTTATCAAATTGTTGGAATAGTTTAAGGAGAATCGTATTACAATATAAATCAGTTAGCTGACTTTTTGTTTTGGATACTTACTGGGCCTGAATAAATATATGCTTCTAATGGCTCGCCTGTGATTCCTGAATAGAATATATCTTTGCCCAGGAAATTATATCCGTGCTTGAAAAGTTCATCTTGGATGTCCTTACACTTAGATCCACCGAAAGCGGTACCATAATGAAATTTTCCTTCCAATAGTCCAGCTTTGCCACCCAACAATTCTAGAGTCTTTCCGACAGTCATACGAGAAGGAAAACCATGTGGATTCATAATCATATCAGGGGATATACCGTAATCATTGAAAGGCAAATCTTCTTGATCTACTATCAAACCTGTTTTGATAAACTGTAATATTAATAAACTGCGATTTCAATGAAGAACTACTGCTGTTTACCTGTTACACCTTTTTGTCCATGCCTCGAACTGAATTTGTCCCCGATTTCAGGCCGCCGTGTTTGTCGCAAAAGAATTTTGATGAGAAAATCTTCATCTGCATTTGCAGAAACCATGACTTTCTCTATGTAACTTGGTTCTGGTCCTTTGTATGTGATCGGTACCTGAAAATCGTTTGAGAAAAATGATTATTGGTTCTATAAATTAACTTGAGAATCGTACCGGAGTGTACTGAACCGGATTGTTGCCAGACTCTTTTTGTTCCAAAGGATTGATAGACGTTACAGCAGGCATTTCCTTATTAATCAATGTTTGTTTATTTACTACCATTTCCCCAGGTGATACAATACCATCTGTATCTAAAGCTTCATGCTTAAAAACCACTTTGTTTGTAACTAAATCTTTCATTGGTCCCATGATTCTGTCATAAGTTTGGTTTGCATACCGTTTAACGGTACACTTTGAATTTTTGTAAACTAAACATCTGCCATACCCTAAGGAAAGAATAGTTATTGGAAATTACAAAAGATTTCAACGTCAATACACACCTCTATCGATTGATGATTTATTAAGGATGAGAGCGTCCTCTATGTCGTATCCAGAATAACTCATCACAGCTACTGTTGCATTCTGGCCCGCAGGAAGTTTATCGAAATTAGTGAGATCAATAGTCTTTGATCGAACCATTGGGATCTATTTGCAATTAAGAATATTAAGTATAATTAATCAACTAAAATTGCATGAATTTTACTTACTTGCGGATAGACTATATTATACATCAAACTATCTATTCGATTCTTCTGATTATATCCTATAGAGCCCATGGCTTGTTTCCCCATAGCACACTGGTATGTGTTTCTCGGACTTTGGTTATGGTGTGGATATGGAACTAGACCAGCGCAAACTCCTAACAACGTAAACGGTTCAATTTCAAGATGGGTTGTGGTTTCTGCGCTGATTTCAGCTTCAGTACAGGCAATGAAAGAGTCGTTTTCTTCATTAACATCTAAATATTCGACGAGGCCTAAATTGAAATATTACGTTATCTTCTGAAATGTCCGAAGCTTCAATATTGCTGAATTTACCATCCTGTAAAAAGTCCTCGAATTTTCGTAATCCATTGTTGAGCTCGTCAATATGTTTTTGCTCTATTATAGGACGGCCTTTCTTAACAATAATATATGGCCGGCAAAGTCGACCACCATCAGTATGAATGTAAACACAGCGTTGCAAATGAGATGTATGAATTGAAACAAAAGGTCCAAGTAACCCCTTGCGTCGCATCATTCGAAAAACCTGCAACGTAAGAAAGTTAAACGCCCGTTTAGCCATAATTATTCACCAGATAAGCCTTACTTGCACCAAACGTTGTGGCCCAATAGTTACGCCCAGAATATTACCGTTGATAAATACCAAGAATACTTTCGAATTATTCATTGCATCACTTCCTACCAAACGAATATCTTCAACGCCAGCATTGAATGCAAGACGGATAACTGGGCCTTCGTCTACCTCTGTCGTGATGTGTGTCATCAAGGCCAAGTTCTTTACCAGACCGCAAGCTTCACCTTCAGGCGTGTCGGAGGGGCAAAGCATTCCCCATTGACTAGGCTGTAATGAACGCGGTCCCGACACTTTCCTGGTCTTTTCGAATTGCGAATTGACCCTAGTCATCATGCCCAATGCCGAAATGTAGCTTAATCTAGACAAAACTTGAGTGACACCTGCACGCTCCATTTTAAATCGCTTGATAGTCCAGTTGCCCTAAACGAAGTCTCGCAATTAGTAAATATGCAAATTAATAATGTGAGTGGGATGGCTTACAGATGAGATTGCTGATTCAAGACCAATAGTGATTTGGGCTGGTCGCATATGCTTCACTACGTCGAACTGAGCAGCCTTAATTTTCGGAATGTTTTTGTCCGCTATCATTTTTAATTCCCAATTGAATCGTTTAAACAAGTCCTCAAACATAAGAGATAGCAGCGATCCTGCCAGCTCTAAACGTTTGTTACCATAGTAGTCTCGGTCGTCAAAGGCGGCACTATTCATTTCAGCTGCCATTACTCGTCGAACCTGGTATTATGAAGAATCATTAGATTTTGTTTAGTACAATATTAAAAGTATATACCATAAGAGCAACGTAGATTGATTTGATTTGGAAATTGAAATTTTCAACGGGAACGTGAGCTAGAATTGTCGTTGCTAAAAGATCCCTCGCCTCATCGCCTGGAGTTTTGAATTTCGATCCAGATGTTTGGAATCTAAAATATAATTTGTAACTGAGTGCTTATGGAAATAAGGAGTATAGTATTTCATTTATTTGGAAAGTTTGGTCTAATACATACAAATTGCTAAAAACATTAGGAAAGCTTCCTGGAAGTTTTATTTTTAAATTATAGACATCAGAGGAGTCTGTGCAGTGGGTTTATGAAAGTATATTTAAGTATGAATGTTGTAGTGCTCGCTAAATTTTAGCGCTATAAATTGATACATTTTTCATTTAAGTAACATTATCTCGAAGCGTATTCCCAATAAATCAATGATTTTTTTAAAAATGAAACTAGATATCTTAATGGATCTATTGAACGAGCCATTATCTGAAACCTCGATTGTATCGTAGAATTTGATTAGCGTGAACACATTAAAACAACAAATTTTTCGTTCAGTATTTACACTAGGGTGTCATAAATTTACAGAAGAGAAAATTTTTAATTGAAAGATTATCAATTTCAATTGGTATTTTACAGAAGAAAGAATATGACTTGTGCTTTAGCTATCATCCAAAACATCGTGTGCTCGGGGTAGGCTCCATCGTCAGTCAATAAATGAAGTATACTATCATCGGCTTTAACGCTATCAATGAAAGGCTATGCTTCGCATGGGAGGCAAATTTGCAAACAAAAGCTTCATAGACGTTCACGGACCTACAGAGGAAACTGCTGATAGTGAAAAAGAATAGATAAAAAAGAATAGGAGGTATGTTGTGGTAGGTATGTTGTGAAAATCACCCTTGGGAATTTTAACGCAAAAATAGGTTGGGAGTTGGTAATCAGACAATACGCAAACAACCATAGTTCGCATGAGAACACTAATAACAATGGTTTTCGAGTCATGGAACTAGCAGAAATTATGAGTAACAGGTTCCCGTGTAAAAAAATCCATAAGGCCACCTGGATATCAGCTAGTGGAGCCATTAGCAATCAGATCAGATGTTGATTCACCGCCGCCACTACTAGACCCTGATGATGGTACGAACGTACCAAGGTGCCAACATAAACTCAGACACATCTTGTTGGTATAATTTTCCCAGAATGTATTGCGTAGGCATAAGTCTTGGAGTCTTAAAGAAAGTGTGAAATGCATTATCTATTTTCTTAGGTCAGTATTTGCAGTATTCCGTCCCCATGCTATGAATCAATTATTTCCTAAAACAACTGTAGTCTGATAGAAATTGACTCAGGTGGAAATTTTTTTTTACTGTGGTCACGACTAAACAATTTCTGCTGCGGATCAGTCTAGTTGGCTATGCTCCCGTTGTGCTTGTAGCCCAGCGTTCCACCTCTGAGCTATTCCGCCAGGCCTCCCTGCGCTTATTTTCCAGTAAGTCAAGTGGGATTACTCCTGCTATAACCTGCATGGCCTTTATCGCTTGTGATTCGCAGCGCTCCTCTATGCTGAACGTTCGCCATCCTAGCTCCCTACTTTTCAGGCAGTCGCCCATATCTTCGCACCATAAAGCAGCATTGAATGAGCCGCCATAAGTGTTCAGAGAAGAAGAGAGCAAGATTCGTACCAAGCGCGAAAGTTCTACCAAGTAGTTCGAAACATTATGCAGTACACATCACCCTTTACATGGGCTAGAAATGGGCTTATTGCTGATTCTGAATTATAGTGCATTTTAATATATAGCGATGAATAGTGCATTTTAATGAATTGTCAAACAGCTCAACAATGAAGTTGAGACTCCAAAAATACAACAAGAAGCCCTTATGCTGCCACCACCAAGCATCGAATAGGTAGAAACAATCATAAGTCCGCCGAAGCCTAATAAAGCCCCGCAGGGCTTTACCAGCTGAACTGATTAAATAAGGAGGGCCCACGTTACAAGTACAATATTGTACCTTGCCAAGCAATATCACATATAAATAAATAAATATATTTATAAAAGATAAACGTAAAGAAGTAATGCAAATAAATAAATACGTTTAGCAAAGTTTAATTTATATTATTCGACATGAAGTAGTAGAAACAGCTTTGATAGGGCGTGATTTGGAAACTATTGGAGAGTACATTTAGCAAACTTCATTGAACTATTTGCAGCATCCGCTCAAAGGCGCATTTGCTGGATATGCGGTTGAATGAGAGCACTCTTGGAGCAAACAACTGCACCTGGTGTTTCTGATCGGGTTAATCATGACTATCTTATAGCTCCAGTAATGAACTCTAGTAGCACCCCAAATGATATCAAATGCGAAGTAGGCCCATACAACAATTCTACTAGATGAAAGCGGAAATAAGTTCAGATGACCCGATCATAATTCATATGATGGTAGGTTATGGAAATCACTAGGGTTATACATTTCTCGTAAAGCGAATAGTAAACATTTGTATTTGTAGAGATTTGAGTCTGTCATTAAGGATTTGAAAGACTGAGCTTTAGACAATATAAGTGCATTGAGGCAGAGGCCGTACGAGTGAAGTGTACAATGACTTAGTAGACCATAAATTATGAAATTCTTTGGCACGTCGTTTTATAAGGACTAACTATTTGTTAAGAGTATTTGCAGTTACTTGAATGAAAAATTGAGGTCATAATTTTTTCGTATTGCAACGAGAAGCGGAGTTTGGTAAAACTCGACTACGTGCCCCCATAGTCGTTAGACAAATTTTCCGATTGTGTTTTTGTGAATGTGTGTTTGTTTTTGGGGTTGTTTTTTGTTTGTTTCCTTCAGTGTCTTAACTATTCGTGTATTTTTTGTACGTTTTTATTAGTTATTCTTCAATTTTTGATCCCTACTCATCGTCTAGTGGAAGGAGGGGCGAAAACCTGAAGAATAACTAATAAAAATGTACAAAAATACACGAAAGGCGCATTGAAGATAAATAAACAAACAGAAAACACTCGCAAAAACAAACACACAAACCCAAAACACAATCGGTAAAATTGTCTAACGGCTATGGGGGGCACGTAGTCGAGTTTAGCGTTTTTTTCCGGGAAAACTTTTAACCTGGCATTCATCAATATTAAGGAAGTGCTTGTTAAAATGCAGCACTGGTTGAGCGAGTCCAGTTTAGACTGAAGAAATTGAATAGTAGATGGAGAAATTAAATAGTAGATTGACATGATGAATTTTCAGATCATCAACGTAGAGTAAATTTGATATATTTGATAAGACTTCTCATAGTTCATATATAAATATATTGAAAGAAAAGGGCCAAGATGGCTACCCTGTGGTGCACCAGAGGAAGCCAAAATAGTTTTCAACATACAACCTTGAAACTTTGCAGATTGGGGTTGATTGAGGAGGTAGGAGCTAAACTAGCTGAGTAAGGGTTCAGTTTTAAAATAAGAGTAGGATGGTCAACTTTTTCGAAAGCCTTACTGAAGACTGTTTAGAGTCCGTCAATTTGACAACCTATCTCTATTTTACACAGATCGTCTGAGATTAGTATTACCAAGCTTGTAGTAGTTCAGCATCTTTTTCTAAAGCTATGCTGTTGCTGATTTAGACGTAAATCAACAAGAAGGGAAAGTTTATCATAAAAATCCTTTTCAAATAGTTTCGAAAGGGTTGATAAAATGATAATGCCCTTGTAATTTCTAACCGACCATCTATCGCTATTTTTATATATGGGAGTTGTATATGAGGTCGTCTAATCGGACGGGAAAACCCCAGAGACGAGCGATCTGTTAAGCATAATATCTTATGCATATCAATTAAGCATAATATCAATAATATTTTTTATCGGTGTCAAATACCATTTCGTGGACCCCTCAGCAAGATCTAACGTTGCGAGAATATTTGTCCAGTCGCCGCTCTTATAATTAGCATTAGCAAGTCAAATATAATTACAGTAAGTTTTCAGATAATTGGAATGAGAGATGGAAAGCTAAACTGAGAGTGCATTATGGTGCTTTTAAAGTTTTGCAGAAAATATGTTCTGCGTCATTAGGCATTTGCAAATACGAGACTTAATCAAATATCGTTTAGGTTCGGAGTCGAGGAAACCTTCCGAGGAAAATCGTTGCCATAAAAAATATTCGTAAGATTGAAATTATTGGCATCCAAAAGGTTTGCGGGAGAATAAATGTGTCATTTAAATAGGGGATAAAATATACTGGAGACATTCAAAAACTTTTTCAAATCAATCGAATTATATGCAATTCTATACTGCAGCTAGTGCAGACAGGACTGCCGCTTGAAACTTTCTTCTGCTTAATTCAAGCATCAATAAATTATCTCACTTTTAGAGTATCACAGTGAAGCAAATGGAATGCTTTTTGTAAACAAATGCAAAAATAGATGTTGACTATTCAGCATCATTCATTACTTGAAATCTTAACTTTGGTAATAGGGCTTACCTCTTCACCACTAGCTTCGATCCCATGTAGTCTAAAGCTCGCTGCTGTGTATAGATTTTGTGTTGAAACGTCTCCAACAGCGATGGAGCAAATCGATTTTGTACATCAGGATCAGTTCCGATTAGCTGCATGATTTCCTGATCAGATATGACACCCAGAGCTTTTAGAATGATTGCGATTGGGATATCCTTCAATGAAAATGAAATGAAAAAATAATAGCTAAGCATGACGCTACATATTCTATTCCAACTTACATCCGTCATAGAATTGTGACGAAGGAAGTACTTTCCTTGTTTACTCAATATAACTGTTCGCGATTTCTTTTCATGCGTTGAACTTGCAACTTGGCACTGCACGGTTCCATTAAACTCTTCGGTAATCATTTTATTCCACGACAATTGTTCTTGAATCAAAATTACTTTTTCTTGTCCGCGAACAATAAAATAACCGCCAGGATCATGTGGACATTCGTTCATTTGCGACAATTCATATTCTGATTTTCCGGTGAGAACGCAGTTTGACGACCTTAGCATAATCGGCATGCGTCCTATCAACAAACCATTCCGAATTATTCGTTGGGAGCCTCTAGTATATTCAATATCAACGGTGATTGGTGCCGAGTACGTGATATCACGTAGACGACACTCATGAGGAGTTGTTCCTTTGGTAACATTATATCCTTCGTCAATATCCGGCTTCCCAACGGCAACATTTAAATATTTCAAATAGAATAGAGGATCTGCATCGCTAAGAACCAATTGATTTGCTTCAACCACTTTCTTAATGTTCACGTTGATAAAGTGATTAAAGGAATCTATATGTTGTTTAACAAGACCTTTAACTTGTAAAAACGCCGGTACGAGTTTCCATTTTTCCTGCGTGCATATGATTAACAATTTCATAGTATATTAAAATTATTGGGAGTACATACCTCTAGTGGTTTTATCGGAGTTTTCCAACATTTGGGATCACTACCCCAAATGTTATGTTTCTCGTACATTGTTTACTAAATGACTTTTCACACTAATTAAATGCAACCATGGTGAATCTCCATCGGTCGTTCTTTTTCGCAGCTGCTTAACGATTGACGTATGTCAAGTTTGTTATGACAAGCCGGACAGAGCGGACAAGCCGAAGAGCACATGGCTACGAGTGCATTCAAAGATAAAAAGATAGAATTCGAGTGCGATCCATGCAGGTGCGATGTTTTCAAAAACAGGATGCCGGAAATAATTTCTACTCGCTTCGCATTTAGGCGCGAGCATAGAAATCTGGAAAGGAGATATCACAAACTTGAGGAATTGTAGTCAATATATCGTAGTTTTATCTCTCGGTGGAGTTTCTGAATTACTAATGATTCAAAAATTAGTTTGTTAACGTTGGAATGCACAAAGTATGATACATAAATATTTCGAAGATGGCCAGACATATACATTTTTTTATTACTAAAGCTTTGCTATGATAAAATATGAAATTAAGTCATCGGTTTATAAAAAAGGATCACAAGTAAAGTAAAAAATAGAATTAAATATGTGTCGACGAAATCAACACCAAAGTTATCGAATCGTTTACAATTGAATTGGATATATTCGACCAAACAATTATAGTAGAATTTTTTCACACACGAAACTCCCTGTGAAAAAAACTTAAACTAATTGAATAAGACAGACCAGGGGACACTTTATTATTTATGACGACTAAAATTGTAGATTTAGATCTTGGAGCTGCAAAAACTTTTTCAACCGCCCTCAAAACGAACCCACCTTTTATCCCCCCGTGGTAACAGCTCAACTCTCAACATCCTAATAAGCAACGGATTAGTATTGCTTACGCAACCTGCGACAAGACGTGAATTTTCTTCTCTACGCCCCCATCATTCGAGGTTGGATGCAACGTTGAAAGGATTAAAACAAACCTACTCCAAAATTCTTTTGCAGAAACAAATACAACAGCTTGGTATGAAAATGTCATGAAAATAATTAACAAATGTTTAAATTTTACAAGTTTTGAAAATTTTGTGGATAAAAAATTTCTGCACCTGTAACTTTCACTTTTAGTCATTGGATAAAAATGAAATTTGAAGGGTTTGTTGACCTAGACGTGAGCCAGTTGTGGTAGACATTTGGTTGCAGTTTGGTTTTGAGGATTTTTATCATTTTCGTACAAGAAAATGCTACCATCAAATTTTCATATGATAAGCATCATAATGAAAATAGGCACAAAGTGTTTCATTTTCCTAAATTTTAAACTTCGTGCGAGTGGTAGCCCTGCAAACCTTTCTATCATATATGGTATTCCTTCCATGCAGTCATCCGATCGAAGTGGTATATGACCTTTGATACAGGTTGGTTGTAATAAGGGCACTTTTAATTGTAATTCACACGATTCTTTTCCTTTTCTTCGAAAATCAGTATTGCTAGCAGTTTCTATGCGCTAGAGTTTTTTCCAATGAATCAGCGTGTGTTTGGTGCCGATAGAGGAGGTGGCTTGTTTAGAAAACGAAGAGAATCTAGAATCCACGAAGTTTTACTTCTAGTGAAAAACACAGCAACTGGGGTGAAAAGTGGGATTTTCTGCGTTCGCGATTGAGCAAGTGACTTACTAAGCTGCACACGAAATATGGAAACATGTAAATAAAAAATGGGAGGCTGCGGACGAGTGATTATTGTGAAAAGTTAAAGTAATTCGTAATCTAAAAAAAAATATTGGTGAAATTGAAAGTAGAGTAGGGAGTACAACGTAATTTGTCGTCGATCACGGTTAGGGGAAACTCTGAGCTTAGAAAACACAAATCTATGTAGAAGTATTTGAGATTCCAGATAACGGAACCAAAAAGAGCAAAAAAAAAAACGTGAGAAGAATCAAATTATGGATTTACTACTGAAAGAAGCCCCCAATATGAGATAGCTAGCTGAACACAGTAATAAAACAAGACCAAAAACTTGACGATCAAGCCCCCGAAATTAAGGTACAATTAGAACATCAGGCGAAGAAAAGTGAGAAGTAACTAATGGGAGCTAAGCAACAGTTCTAACAGCAGTTAGTCAGTCAAGTGACGGAAATGATACAAAAATTCCTGAAGCGAGCAAAATCTGGCAGTGCTTGAAGAATGAAGAAAATGTTTATAACGCGTAAAACTATAAGAATTAAACTGAGTCAATAAGCAACAAAGTACTCAAAGCGCTAATTTTCGACGCACAAACTTCTTGCACTACCTACAACGAGCAGTTTAAAGATTTTGCGGAATACAACCATTGAAGCTATCATTGCTACCGTTAATGATATCATTAACAGGAACTGCGGCAGAAGTGGTTCAAACTGTTCCAGTGGATGATTATTCCAGCTTTCGACACCTGATGAGCAATCTAGATACGAGATATGATAAAGATCACGTAAAGGAAGTCCATAATTGCAGCTCATAGCACGTGCACAGAAGCAAGGGAAAACCTTGCAACAGTTGGCCAAGGAACCGTTAACTCTGTTTTTACTAATGTTCGAAGAACATTAGTATTAAAATCGATTCGGCCAAAAATTCATATTTCCATATATATATATATATATATATATCATCAAAAAATTTCAGTGAGATAATCTCGAGAACGCGCCATCCGATTGAGCTGAAACTTTCAGGATACATTGGTGTATATGCAGAATAGGTCCAGGTCTCTTTAAATGTCAGTTATTGTTAACCTTTTGGCGCCGGCGGCCATTTAAGTGATATTTTTAATATACCTATTATTTCGTGCACAAATAATTTTCGCAAAAATAAAGTTAACGAAATAAATTTCGAATGTGTTTTACATATGAATCGGATAATGCTTTGGAATTGTTTAACCCTATGTGTGCGCTGGGTGCCTAAAAAGAGGACGGGAAAATTTGAAAATTTTTAAATTTCGATAACTTTTGGCAGAGCTATTCTATCATTACGAAATTTTCAGAACATATTGATATTATTTAGTTGTAGCTTTGTGTAGCTTTTAATGAGTGTGCTGGCAACCCTGCAGCTAGGGCAAGCACTGAAAGTGAAAACCTCCAAATCATCGTCTCTCTTGAAAAAATGCCGTTTCTTCAAAAGAAAGCCACTCATATGTAAATCTTGTGCTTTGTTTACATAACCAAAAAAAAAAAAAGATATGGTATAACGGGCCCGCCTGGTAACCCTTGCCCAATTTACCTATATTTTTAGCATCAAAAACTTCTGTTCACGGAAACTCACGATCCGATGAACAGAATTATTTGAAATTTACAGAATATATTGATCTTAAATAGGACCAGGTCTGATAGAAGTGATTTGGAAATGTGGGCAATTCTGTGCCAGTGGTGCCATCTTGAAAAACCACTAAAAAAGATAACTGCTTTTAGCCCTATAAATTCTGATTGAATCGTTCGATTTTGACGAAACTCACACAATTGCTGGACCTTACTTTAAGCCACGTTTGGTAGAAATTTGGTTGAAAAATTCGGTTGGAGCTGCCAGCTATGAGAATTTTGGTGTCTTCATTTTGAAAAAAAAAATTTGGAAGTGAAAACATTCAAACCATCGAATATTCAAAAAATGTCCGTTTCTTACAATAAAGCCAATCTGTATATAAATCTTATGTTTTATCTACACGTTCAAAATAAAACTTTGGAAATTTCATGTCGGACAAGAACGGTAACCCTCTCCCAGTTAACCTATATTTTTAGCATCAAAAACTTCTGTTCATGGAAACTCACGAACCAATAATCAGATACAGCTAAAATTTACAGAATGCATTGGACTTAAGTAAGACCAGATTTGATAGAAGCGATTTTGAGTTGTCGGCAAGTCTGTGCCAGTGGTGCCATCTTGAAAAATTACACAGAAAAAAAACTGCTTTTTTCCCTATGAAATGTGAATAAGTTACCAGATTTTCATGAAATTGACACAGTAGCTAAACCTAACTCTAATCTCTGTTTGGTGGAAATTTGGTTGAAAAATTTGATTGGTGCTACCAGCTATGGTAATTTTTGTGTCTTTGGTTTTGAAAATTCGCCCAGGAAAATAAAACTTTTTGCACTATAACTTCCAGTGCAGTGATGAAATCAATACGAATTTCATACAATTAATGAAACCTGTCATAAATATTATTTAGGCCAAATTTGGTTGAAAAGCCACGATAGGGTTGCCAGCTATTGTTGGTTTTGTGTTTGTTTGCAATATCTTTATTAAGCGGTTTTATCGTAGAATTTTCAAATGGTAATGATATTGTAGTGACAATAAACAGCAAATATTAAGCTTTCGATTATTTGAAAAAACTCGCTGCAGGTAACCCTAAATTTCTTTATACTCCTTTAACTTCAAATGTAATATAACAACGTGAAGTAGATGTGATATATTCTTGGCTTTGATACTGGCAGAAGGTTGCCAGCACGAGTCGGTTGTGCTACTTTTGTATCAATAAACGATTACAGTTAGTATTCATACCGGAAACATTTACAATTAAAATAAATAATCAATGTTTCAATTCGCAAAGTTCTGCAAATTTTTCGGATCGCAGCCCCAAACATCAACTTCAGTTACAGTGCTGCAGGCACTGAGCATTTTCTTCATTGATGTTATATGAGATGCTGCTTTCAAAATTATCTGAAATAAGCAACTGATAACGAATATAATTAACCCGTGTTTTGCTCTCATAAACGTTGAAATTCATGCCAGTGGTAATATCTGAAACCTTCCACCATATGAGTTATAATGCATTCTTGAGACCAAAGTAAAACGTGGCATTTGAAACAGTTTGGCCGTAATAAGCAGCACATGTGGTGGAATATGCACTCAAAACCTGCACGATTCTTCTACTGTTCTTCGAACATTAGTGTTTCTAGCGGTTCAGGTGCGCTAGAGTTTTTTCTTTTTCAATCCCTCGTCGGATTCAAAATATCGATTCTTAGTTCTCTATGTATGCCCGTATTCCTAATATGCATACAATTGATTTCTAAACATTTTTCTCAGAGAGAGGTTTTCACAGATTTGTAGTTGATGTTAGTTTCTCCTGCAAGTCTGATAGTACGCAGTGCTTACCTAAGTAACGTTGGTCTTATTATTTGTTTGTAGAGTACCGTCTTGTTAGTCATGTTCACTTTGACTGGTTTGGTCATTGGTTGAATTCTACTCAATATACCGTTAATAGTTTGTCTCGTGTTCTTTATGTGTGTGGTCCATGATGGTCTCTCGTCAAATATAAGTTCCAAGTATTTGGCTGCCCGTTGCCAGTATATGGTCTGGTTGTCAACTGTTAGTTGTGATTGTTTTTGTCTGTGTCGTCTAGTTACTAAGTTGGCTTGCATGTTATTGGCATTTATTTGGATTTGCCTTTCTGGAAATATTCCAATAACATGTCTATGTAGGTTTACAGGTTTGAAAATATAGCTTCTGCGTACTTTGAGGTATATAATATATATCGTCGCTTTAAAATCAAACCGGCATATCTGCAAAATGCATATTTTTCACCAGAGCGCTTTAAAGTTTTCGCGTGTGGGCTGTTTCCTCGTAAATGCATACCGGCACAGCACCATTAGACGGATTTTTATTCAACTATACGATATGCCGGTGCGACATAAAAATAGACGGGAAAAAGAGGAATTTTTTGATACCAAAAACTCAAAAACTCAATTTTCGCAGATATGCCGGTTTGATTTAACAGCGACGATATGTATCATTGGCTGATGAGGCTACTTTTGCATTGGACATATCGGGGATGTCTGCTGTGTACAGACTATACAAAATTGGGGAGAATGGTGAACTTTGCGAGACTCCAGTTTCTATTGTCCGCATTGTGGAGAGGTAGTTGTTAGCTCTAGCACAAAAAGTTCAGCTCTTTCGAAATAATGGAATGAGTTGTATGAAGAGTAGAAGAATTTGGAGTGCGTGCAGTTTGAAAATTAAATGCTTTGGTCTCCTCAAATATGACCAGACCCTTTGATTTTCTTTCACTGAGCCCTGTACGTATATGTTGTATCACTCTTGTGAGCTAGAGTTTAGTGGAATGTAGTAGCTTGAAGCTAAATTGTATCTCCGAGGCTATTGATTTTTGCTCAATTATCTCATTTAGCCGGTTGAAAAGAAGACACTTAGCAATTTTGCTGATTTATTTATATATTTTATTTATTTATTTGGTACGTATTCAATACAACAGGCAAAACTGCCCAGTTACAGATTGGATACAAGAGCAAAGTAAAAAAAACAAGAACTAAATAAGAATACATAAATATAAGTTTACAAAATAATTAAAGTTAGAATAAAATAAAGTAAAATTAACTAAAGCGAAAAAGAGAAAAAAAATCCATTACAAACACGAGCAACCAATTCCACAAGAAATCGGCCTAATAAAAAATAGTAAGAGGTATATGAGTAAAAATAAATATAAGTATATAAAAATTAATTAAAGTGGTAAAATAAATAAAGTAAACTTAAGTGGGAAAAAAAAGAAGAAAGAATCCATTAAGAAAATAGAAAATAAAATTAATTAGAAACATATAAATAAGTATATATAAAAATAAAAACGTACAAAAAATTCTTAAAGTATTAAACAAGAAAGTAAAATTAAGTAGAGCGAAAAAGAAAAGAAAGAATCCTTTATAAACAAGAATAGAAAATAAAACTAATCAGTTAGAATTGAAAATTTTACTACGGACCATATTTTTGAAAACGGCAATAGATTGTGGAAGAGGACCAAGTTGAAGACTATTGTGACTGCGTAAGAGTCGCAAGACGAGAGAGTAGAAGAAAGTGTCAGTATGAGCATACGGTACTTCAAATAGAAGACTTATTGGTCTTCAGTTTTATGGGAAGTGAAGGTCTTTGCCTGGTTTAGTAATAATCACGGTCTTCTAATCTTCTGGGAGCTACTCGTATAAAAGATGGCATTGATTATGTTCGTTAAGATTGCTTTTGTTGTTGGGAAGATATTTTAACCATTCGTTACCAACAGAGTTTGGCCCAAGTGATTTTCGCTTTTCTAATCCACTTACAATTTTTTTTATCTCCTCGAAGTCAGTTGGTCTGATTCAAGAATCTCTTCTTGGTGCAGAGGCAGGGAGCTTAAGCTGACTCAGAAACTTTCTCTTCTTCGCTAAAGTCATACTCCAGAGAACGGTTTTCCTGGAACTCAAGCTTCAATTCACCGGCGAAAACCTCCGCCTTGCCAGCACTATCAAATTGTAGCCCATGTGGCTCATATATGGTGGGCACAACGGTTTTATTTTTGTGGCTATTGTTGTTGTCTCCAAGCTCCATGCTCTCAAGGAAATCATCTCACTTCTCATAGCGGAGCTGCGCGATCTAACTGCTGATGGTGTTTGTAAACTGGTTTGCTTCCGGTCTAATGCTAGAGTTATCCGGGCTCCTAGCTCTTCTCCAGAATCCACTCCTCCTTCTTATGAGATCTTGAGAGCTCGTAAGGGTTGCTCCTCTTTATCGGAGTTTGAATCGTGGTGTCCTCTTTTTCAGCTTGATTTTGGCTGATTGATCTGTCACTGGTCACTGTCACTGGTAGTTTCGAGTGTTTTTGGAAATTTTCATTCGTCATTGCCTCTCTGAAAGCATTCCGGTTTGTTCTCTTCATCATTCGAAGGCGCTCGTTAAAGAATGATGTAGAGTACCAGCTGGTGGTCAGATAGGAGTTTATCAAGGATAGCTAGTCGCAGATTGTGAAAGAAATTTTGGGACAATTCTACGGAAATCACCTCGAACTCAATGGATTCCGTATATACTTTGACGACAGTCGACTCGACTTGCTGTAGAATGGGAGCTTGTCTGTGGTTGATGCCCCTTCTCACAAGGATTGCAGTGCCTTCACCTAGAATGACAGCTACCGCTACAGTATAGAATGTAGTTAGAGATATGGAAGTGATTAGGTGGTTTTGAAAATGTTTCTTAGATGAATATGTTATCAACCCTATAGTCATAAAGAAATTGCACCAGTGCTCCGGTTTTGCTGATAATGGAATTTGGATTCCAACTGAGAATCGAAATGTGTTCGAGAATGCGTAATTATGCTTGTTATTGTTATTTTTGGGAGCTGGGAATGTTGCTAGCATCCCTTGTATCATTTTTTCCATCATGCTCTGCAGGGGTGGATTTGACCATTTTGCCGCCTTAGGCCTCAGAAATATTTGCCGTTCTTTTCGTGAATTATATTATATGCAACAATGCGCATTTTTTTTCGATTCCCTAGAATACTTCGCTGTTTTTCGTTGCGCCCGAGCTCACAAAAAGGGAATATCAGAGCAAAACCAGCACCGTTTCGTTCGTAAAAAATCCCTATTATTGCGCCCTTGCCACACAAATACGTATTAAAATACAAACACGGTAAAGAACTTAAACAAACCTAAAAAAAAAAGAATCCAAAAATACCAATTTTCCAAAACCGTATACACCTTTGGATCGCATATAATTCCAAAGTCTTCGCTAAAATTTTTATAAGTAAGTTTACTATTCCGTTCAAAGTTTGCTTCCGCACTTGACTGGAGATCAACTATGAACTCGACTATTGTAAATTAATGTTCGATATGTTATTAGTGAAAGATGAACCCGAAATATTTCGACCTATGTTCTAGATTTCATTTTATAGAATTTTTTTTATAGAAATTAATTGCAGTAATGAAGTACAATTTGAAAAACATCAAAAATAAAGAGATTCACATGTAGTTGATATACCCTGTACCATAAAAATAAATGAAAAATTCTCTGAAAAATCAATGCACGCAAATATTTACCTCTGATAAGCTTTTCCTAAATTGAAGAGGTATTATTTGGGTTCTTTAGGTGTTTTTATGCTCTTTTTAGGTATTTTCAGATACTTATTAGGTACTTATTAGGTATTTTTGAGTTTCTTTGGTCCTTTACCGTGATCGCATTTCGATATTTATTATAAGTCAAACTTTTTAATGTCCGAAAAAAATCATTAGAGGTGAATTTTCGCTTGCCTTGATTTTTTAGAGAATTCGGTTGGCTTAAGGTGTTAGGCTCATTCGACTCAGATATATGTATATATGACAGAAAAAAAATCGCCGCCCAAAAAGAAAATCGAAAAGGGGCCGCCAAAAAAAAAAAAAATCGAAAATTTGCCGTCCCCGAAATTTGCCGCCCTAGGCCCGGGCCTACCGGGCCTAGTGGTAAATCCGCCCCTGATGCTCTGTAACTGTTCTGACATATTGCTGAACAGTTGAGTCATGATAGCCGGCTGAGCGATATTGGGCGATCCGCTGTGCTTTCGGGCTGTCGTAATTTTTTGTGGGTGGAGTCGGGGAAAGGGGTGTTAGAGCTGGACATGTTGTATAGGAGTTCACTTTCGCTTTTGTTTTGTTGGGAAAACGAAGAAAAATGCGAATCCACCAAGTGTGTTTAAAGACAAAAATTCTAGCGCACCCGAAACGGTAGAAACACTAATGTTCGGTGAGCAGTAGAAAATCGTACAGATTTTAAGTGTATGTTCATCAGTCTTATAAGAGCCAACCTGTTTCGAGGGCTATGCACCGCTTTGATCACAAGAATACATTGAAACCCATAGGGTGGAAAGGTTTTCAGAGCTGCCACTTGAATTCCAAAATTTAGGAAAGTCAAACATTGCTAGTTATATTCAACGTCGGGTGACAAAAAAACTTTAAAAACAGCATATCCTGTAGCATAAGTGAAGAAAATGCTCGTGCTTGCAACATTTTACCAGTACTGCAACTAAAAGCCTACCATAATTGGTTCCCGTCAAAATCAACCTAAGAATCTCATTTTCATCCGGTGACTTCATCGAAAGAATGATGTTTGAAATTGCCACCCGGAAAACTTCCAGAACTTAGAAAATTAAAACATTGGTTACTTATTTTCATTGTAGATTTTCGCTATCTGAATAATTAACCTAAGCATTTATTAATATGGAACTGACAAAAACACCTCTTGATGTAACCTTTTGCTGCCATCAGAGCCAAAAATATACCAAATCTGCTTTACGTTGAAGTCAACCTACTCTGTGAGTTTTTTTCTCGATCCGATAACCACGTTGAAAGTTATAGGGGTACAAAGAAATTTATGGTTACCACTCTCAAAAATTTTAAAATTTTAAAATGTTTGAAATCTTAATTTTTGATGTTTATTGTCACTGCAAGAGCATTATCACATACTAAAGATATGGCAAAATACCAAAATAAACCATAGCTGGCAACTTTATAATGATTTTTGAACCAGACAGACCATATGAATTTTGTTTTGATTTCATGATTGCAGTGGAAGCAATAGGGCAAAAAGTTTAATTTTGCTGAGCATATTTTCCAAAATCACCGTAGCTGGCAGATTCAACCTAATTTTTCAAATAAATTTTTACCAAATTTTTTTGGATTAAGGTTCAGCAACTGTGTGAATTTCGTCAAAATTTAGTGATTGACTCAGAGTTCATAGAACAAAAAGCAGTTTTTTTTCTAACTGATTTTTCAGGATGACACCACTGGTACAAGGTTGCCAACATTTCAAAATCGCTTTTATCAAACTTGTTCCTACTTAAAACCAATACATTCTGTAAATTTCATTTAAATCTGATTATCGGGTCGTGAGTTTTCACGAACAGAATTTTCTGATCCAAAAAGTATAGGTAAATTGGGGAAGGGTTACCGTTTTTGTCCGATATGGATTTTCAAATATCTAACTTGGGCTGTGTAGACAAAGCACAGGTTTTATATATGAAGTACTTTTTTTCTAAAAAGCGAATAATTTTCAGAAGGCTCGATGATTTGAAGGCTTTCATTTTCAGTGCCTGCCGTAGCCACAGGGCTACCAGCACGTTCGTAAAATAAGGCTACAACTATATAAAACTACGACTTAAGGTCCAGCCAGTCATGATTCTGCTTACGCAGCGATGCATATGTGCCAAGGTAAACCACGCAAAGCATATATTGCACCCAAACATAACTTTCCAAACTGTCAGAAAGGTGGCAAGCAAATTGGGCAACTTTTTGCTCAATTGTTGCTATGAGCTGTCCGTATGTAAAGTGGTGATGAGAAACTACTTGGCATATGTTCGCTCATGCAATGTATGGGTACTAATGTTCAAACGTGCCTTTTTTGCACATGAACCAGTCGGTTTTGACATTTGCTTATGTTTGCAGATATAATACAATCATCATCATCATCGGGGCACTACAGCCCGAATCGAGCCTTAGCCTCCTTAATACTTCGCCTCCATTTGTCTCGGTTCAGTGACCACGTCCTCCAGTTCGGTGCTCCCAAATGTGACCTGCTGTCAGCACCTATATAATCCTCCCAGCGCTTGCGTGGCTTACCGACTGACCTGGCTCTGCTCGCTCGACCCTTGAGAGATCGTTTGGGGATTCGTTCGACGTGGCCAGCCCATTGTAGTTTTTGGAGTCGTATGACGGTATATACTTTCGGCTCGTCACATATGGCATACAGCTCGTTGTTGTATCGGATTCGCCATCCATCTTCTTCCCGTATTGGACCGAGGATCCTTCGCAATACCCTTCTTTCAAACGTATTCAATGCTTTTTCAGACGCCTGGGTCAGTGTCCAGGTTTCGCTTCCGTAGCATAGCACAGGTCTAATAATTGTTTTGTAGATGCGAAGCTTCGTATTCCTGTGTACGCATCGAGATTTCAAAGTGGGAAGCACCGAAAAGAATGTCTTATTGGCTAATTGAATCCGTCGTTTGATTTCGTCAAGCTCATTCCCATCCTTCGAGAGGTTCGTCCCTAGGTACACGAAGTTGTCTACATTTTCAAGGTTATAGTCCCCTATCGTTATGTTTTGTCTTATTGGCGTCCTTTTCCTTGATTGAGTCATAGCTTTAGTTTTTTGTTCGTTAATTTGAAGACCAACTTCCTTGGCGGTTTTATCTAGAGCTACAAATACTTCCTTGGCGTCGTTGAATGATTAATGTTGATGTCATCAGCGTAAGCTACTAGCTGTGTCGACTTAAATAATAGAGTTCCTCTCGTATCAACGGGGATTTTTCTGAT
Organism: Nemotelus pantherinus; assembly: GCA_963978885.1. Taxonomy (NCBI): domain Eukaryota; kingdom Metazoa; phylum Arthropoda; class Insecta; order Diptera; family Stratiomyidae; genus Nemotelus; species Nemotelus pantherinus. The sequence goes on from OZ022264.1 coordinate 214,604,934, forward strand.
GACATACTCAAGCGCTAAGTTAAAGAGTACCGGAGCTAATCCATCCCCCTGTTTTAGCCCAGTATTCGTTGAAAACGAGTTGGTCATATTATTCTGAATCAGCACTTGTGACGTAGAGTCGGTCATGGTCATTTTCACCAGTCGTACCAACGTTGCTGGGATTCTGAACTGCAGCATGATGTTATATAATGCAGTTCGGTTGATGCTGTTGTACGCTTGTTTGAAGTCGACGAATATTTGATGGACATCAATGTTGAATTCCCAGCATTTTTCCAAAATTTGTTTGACCGTAAATATTTGGTCAGTTGTCAATCTTCCACGTCCGAAACCACCTTGATATTCACCAAGAATTTTCTCAGCGTGATGGGAGATCCTTAACTCAAAAATTTTTGTCAAGAGCTTGTACGACGTACAAAATATGCCCCTGTAGTTTTCGCAAAGCAGTTTATCTCCTTTCTTGTGAATGGGACATATAACGCTTCTTCGCCACTCATCCGGCATCGTTTTTTGTTGCCAGATGCCTGTCACCAATCCATTGATTGCCCTTAAAACGGAAATCCCACCTGTCTTCAGGAGCTCCGCGGGGATACCATCGATGCCCGGTGCTTTGTTGGGTTTCAAGCGGTCCATGGCCTGTCGGACTTCATCTAGTGTAGGAAGGTGAGACGAGGCACTGTCACAGTATGCGCCAATTAATGATGGCGATTTGTCGGGTGCGGGGACATTTCCGTTCAATAATTGTTGGAAATAGGACGTCCATCTTTCCTTCACCTGTTCTGAGCCACTTATGATGCTTCCATCGGCAGCCCTACATAGGCTAGTTTGTGGTTTAAAGCCTTGTTTTAAGTATCTCACTACTTTGTACGTTTGTCGAGTGTTGTTAGCCATAAAGTTGGCTAACAACAGCATGGTTTCAAAATGCTTTCGTTTCTTACGTCTAATTATTCTATTAGCTACTCTCCGAAGATCGTCATGTTTTTCTTTCTTGGCTCTAGTCGGTCGTTCAATGTGGATTTTGTAGGCCGCATTCTTTTCACTCAACGCGGCTTGACATTCCTCGTTGAACCATTCATTTCTGCGTTGCCCGGCTGTATATCCCATTACTTCTTCGGCTGCTGCGTTCACTGCGCTTTTGATAGTAGTCCAAACATCGTTGATAGACGTGGTGTTAGGCGTGGAAGCTAGTTCCATTTCCAGAGCAGATCTATACTCTGCTTCCATCGTCTTGTTTCGAAGCCTATCGACATCGAACTTGCGTCTTGAACATGCTCTGGCTTCATACGACAGTGATATTCGACATCAATATCGAGTCTTGACTAAGTAGTGGTCGGAGTCGCAGTTGGCTCCACGGAAGGTTCGCACATCTAAAATACTGGAGGCCCACCTTTTCTGAATCAGAATATGATCAATCTGATTAAAGGTGTGGCCGTCGGGGGATGCCCACGTCCTTTTATGGATGTGACGATGCGGAAAACACGTGGAGCTTACGACGAGATTTCCGCTACTCGCAAAGTCGACCAGTCGTTGTTCATTGTCGTTGCATAGGTCGTGAAGACTAAATTGGCCGGTGGCTCCGCGGTGTGTTTCCTCCTTCCAACCTTTGCGTTGAAGTCGCCCAGCAGAATTTTCACATCATTTGATGGCAGAGAATCATATAGCCTTTCCAGAAGGTTATAAAAATTATCTCTTACTGCCTCCTCCTTATTTTCAGTAGGGGCATGAACGTTAGTGAGCCAAACGTTAAAAACTTTGCACGAATGCGGATCGCACACAATCTTTCGCTGACAGGTTTGAAGTCGTTTATTAGCGGTTTCATTTTTTTGACCACGATGAAGGCCACTCCAAATTCGTGACTTCCCGATGACTTTCCACTTTTGAAGATTGTGTACGATCTCGTGTCCATAATCTCGGCACCAAACAGTTTCGTTTCCTGGACAGCGAGAATGTTTATTTTGTAGTTAGTTCCAGGAGGGCTTTAATGACCCCCGGTCTGTACAGGGTTCGCACGCTCCAGGTTCCAATAGAGTAGTCCATATTTTGTTTGCGTGGTCATTTCCGTTGATCCAATCCAAGTATCCGAGGCAAAGTATCAGGTTCCTGAATAAGTCAAGTTTTACGGGAACGGGTTATTGGCCCATTGCCCAACCCCCAACCTGGAGGGCCAGTCTGGTTAATGTTCCCGATTTAAGGCACAGGAAACTCGCCCTCACCCTCCTTCGTTGGCAACATTCATGATCTGAAATGTCATGAAGGCTCCCGGCAGCCACCCGATGCGAAATTGTAAAATCACATCTTCGAGGAGGTCGAGGTAGGATTCAGTAGCAGAGCTGTGGATGTTGTTTCGAGCAGGCATTTCTCGGGATTTCAATTGCTTCTTCGGTAACCAGCACCCGATGACGCCCCCGTGACCTATGCTACCATTTGACATAATACAATAAAATGATAAAATTTTGATCTGATTATTTGCCCGAAGAATATGAAAAGAAGATTTTGTAAAAATTTCATCCACATAAAACCTGAGACAAAAGCAGACTTTCTAGCGACTGTTATGCGCTAGAGTTTGGTAAATATTAGTTTTTTATTGTAATTATTGTTTTCATTTTATCTATTTCTTTTTTACAAAGCTGAACATTTTTATTGTATTGGATTTGATGTGAATGGTGTATTTCAATAATCACTTTTTTTTTTTTTTAATGAAATTTATGGTGCAAAGTATGTAAAATTTTTGTATGTTATGATCGTGTTAATCTTGTATTATATCGTGTTGATCTTGTATTGTATTTAATCAAGAAGGTTTTGTTATTTCGCCTGCAATTTTTAAATTTGAAATGAAAATTTTTTAAAGACCCCCCGGCCCTAATACAAGGACCTTTACCTTAAAAGAAAGAGCAGTGTAATAAGCATTATTAAAAACTGTGAAAAAAATGTAAGATATTGGAATAAAAAATCTTATAAAAATATAAGAACAACTATTACCAGCAAGAAAAATTAAATTAAACTTCTTAACCGTTCGATTCTTAATTTATTTGTTTCACTCCCTCAGACAAATGTTAGGTTGCATCTTAAAATGACTATGATAAAGCTCAGTGAATCTCAGAAATAGATATCTCATGTATACGTTTATAGTCCAAGTAACTTTAATAGATCTATCCTTGAAAATAGCGGAAAAGCTAGCTATCTCACTGCAATGTGCGCTTGATATTGATTGCAGAATTGTTGTCCAAAGAATAGTGAAGTAGCAGCCAGAACCAACAAACAAACAGTGAAAAATCGTCAGTAACGCCGTTAAAGTGACCAAACCGCATGAAGCATTGTTCCCATATCAACTGCTTACCAAGGCTGTTTTCTTTCAGGTTAGCTTTCAATTCAACTCCCAGCCATCATCGTCATCGACGGTATTGTGGTATAGGCGGTAATGGCACAATGGCTCACTCGCTTCGCCAGTTTCCCTAAAGCGCTCGTGAAGTGAATAACGAAAATTTCCAAACGTGATTAATTCGTGGTTGTGCTTGTCACGATCAGCACAAGATAATTCGACGGTCATATAGTGTAAAGTGTTCGAATATTTTGGTGTGATATATTTGCTGTGATTTTATTTTGTAGAAAACGAACAACTTAAGCGAGTAACTTGATTATTTTACCAATGTCGCTGCGTTGCTAGAAAGTCAAAGTGAGTTGGAATTGAATTTGGAATTGAATGAATTGAACTTTTTTCCCATCGTCTGCATTAGTTGAATAACTTGAGTAATTTTTCGCTTTCGTGGGGCACCGTTGTCTACGTTTTAATGCAGCAAGTTAATAGCGCGGCGATGGTATGTGTGAGGCTCGACGGTGCTCTAGTATGCGAAACAAATGTTAAAAGTGAAATGATTTCTCGGTGCATTTACGGTATTTCAAAGTATTGATGACGTCACATCAAAAGCTCTAGAAACTTGAAATCTTGATATGATCACACGACAATGGTATCAAGTTGCGTGCTATTATATGACACACGACGAGTCGTGTGAGTGTTGTTTACCGCTATGTTTGAGCATTTGTAGAATGTAAATTGTTGTTTACACACTCTTGGTGGTATGATGAAATGAGTTTTGACTGACTGTGAATGAACTTTTGTTTATGTTTGCTAGTTATAAGAATTATTAAAATTGAATGCATACTAGTACGGATTTAATACAAAAGTTTTGAGATTGTAGTGTAAGGAAAACAAAAGCAAACAAAAACCACACTAGCTGACAATTTGTATTATTTAAGTTTGGTTGATATTTGTAATCTCTTCATTTTTGATTCCGGTTTCAAAACAAGTTTAATTTCAAATGTTTTTAGTTGCTTGATATTCATTTCTACGCTTTACGATGACACTAAAAAACAAGCAGTGAAACTGAAAGTTGTATAACTAGAGCAGAACTAAACTAATTATGCAATAAAACATATACGTTTTTTGCCAGTCTTGATTGATGTTGATTGGCATGTCAACTTAGTCTTGATTTTTGTTGTTGTATTTTTGCTATTCTAATGAGGCATTAATTTTTTATAAGCATTCTTGGATGAATTTCAAGTTCAAATTAACGTAGTAGTGCTCTTTTGGTTTTGTCTCGCATTAAATCCAAAGCACCTGTATAAAGTGATGCTACTATTCTCAAACATAGTGCTATGATAAGTAATATGGACATGAAGGTCAGAATGATTGAAGCCGTGAGGTATTTATCGACATGACAGAAAAATCGTGAAAGTAGTTACACGAATATTCTTGAGATTATGATAAAACGAGGAAATGCAGATGTTTTCCGACATTTCGAAAGTTTTGTGTCCTCTCGGCAAATCTTACTGCATTGTGTATAAAACGCAAGTATGTGTAATTAGTTGATGATTGAATATATCGATTTAATTTATTTAAATGAGTGTAGAAGTGTGTGAAACCTATTTGCAGAACGGACACCTAGTGGCCTTTGCTTTGTCAATCAGTTTGCATGTCAGTCAATGTTATTTGTATTAAATAAAAGCTGGCTAAACGCCCTGTCACGCCTAGCCTGGTATGTAAGCCGGATGGGAGTGGGCAAGCAACAGCTCGGATACGTTGAGGGTAATCGTAGATACTCACTTTTCGGGCTGGCTGGATGACTCCATCCCTTTCACTGGTTAGCAGGCACCTGATCTGGTTAGCATCAAAGGCATTGCCAAAGTTGTCACCAAGCAGAGGCTAGTCTCGGCAGGTGACACCTTCAAGCCCTTCGAATCCCCAAGTCCGGATGGAGTTCTTCCGACCATGCTTCAAAAGTCAGGTATGCTCACCGTTCCTTGGCTTATAAAAAATTGACAAATGTTGCCTTGTACGAAGCAACGTACCTGCAGCCTGGAGGACCGGTAGAGTTGTATTTATACCCAAGGAAGGTAAAGTCAACCATGCATATAAGAAGGACTACAGGCCAATTAGCCTGACTTCCTTCCTCCTTACATTTTTCGAAAGACTACTTGATCTCAATATCAAACAAAGACTTGAATCTCAAGCTCTATCGAGAGCCCAAACGCGTACATGAAAGAGAAATCCGTTGAAACGGATCTCCATTAGTAATGGGTGTTTCTGTTATTTTCAAAAAACGAAAACGAACTGTTTTTTTTAAAAAAACACAACTGTTTTTTGTTTGAATTAACGAAAAAAAAACAAATTTTATGCTGTACGACAATAAAGGTTACGTCGTACCAGGCCCGTGCGCAGAAATCAATTAAGGGGGGGGTTTTGAAATAAAAGTTTTTTTTCAATAATATGTAAAAACACACAAACTGTTATTTTATTTTTTAAAGACGTTTGCATGTAAAAACTTCATATTTATTTCTCATTACTTAACAGATTAATTCTTCGAGGTAACGAAAAAAATTCTTCCAGAATTTTTTGCACATTTATCTCAATTTCACGGTGTATATTGAGGGAGGCTAAGCCGTTGAGCCGATCTTCAGACATTGTCGATCTAATGTACGTTTTCAGACGACGCAATGTTGAAAAGGAGCGTTCATTTTTCGCTGTCGTCACGGGTAAAATGGCCATAATGCGAAGCATTTGGTGTACGTTCGGGAACGCGTCTGCATTGCAAATTTCAAGGGCTTCGAGAGAATTTTTGATGTCCTTTTCAATAATGCGTCGTCTCCAGAGTATGACTTCATTCACCCATGCGTCACGCGAATCATCGTGCAAAATTGAAGAGTAGGGTTCGAATAATTTTTCACATGACTCTTCATCAAATTTTTTCATTTTGTTCGGAAAAAGGCAAGCGAAATTCGATAAAATATTGCGATGATTCAGAAACCGGTCCTGTAAATGTGTCACAAACGAATCAAGGTATGGTATATAAATCGTAATTCGAAAATAATCTTCAACTGAATCAGTTTGCACGTTAGAACGTTGCGTTTGTCTTGAAGCTGTCCTTGGTTTTCGCAATTGAATGTCGTATTCTTCGCTGATTTGGCTTACAGTTTCGAAAATTTTTCTGAAGTTTTCTGTGGCGTTTTCTCTTCTTTTTGTCAGTTCTTCTTTTGCAGCATCGGCTAACTCAACAGCCTCACCAAGATCTTGATTTTCTGTTTGAAGTACTCGACTCAAGCTTGAAGTCAAAGAATGTACCGAGCTCAAAATGTGCATGGATATCTGAAAGTTAATATAAATACACTTAACATTTTGAGATGTTACTCACAAAATTTTTTAACATATCAAGTAGATATGGAGAAAATGTGTCGTTACCGTAATGAAATTTCTATTTTCAAAATATTAAGTAGCAATTTCGCATGGAGGCAAGGAATGTTTCCATCAAACATGAAGTTTTCATAGTAGGAACAGAAACATTTTTCTTTCTTGTCGTTCCAATGATTAAATTTCTTGCCTTAATGAGAATTTTTCACTTGATATTTGGACAATAATATTTTCATTGATATTATAAAACATTTTTTTTCTCAAAAGTTTTTGCTTTAGTAAGTATATTAACAATCAAAATAACATATGTACTGATGGAAAACTTTGCACAGTAACACAAAAATGTACATAGATTTTCAAACATGAAATTGCAGAGTATTTCCCCAAAATTAATATCAATATCTAACTATTTTCAACTCATTTAGAAAAAACCTCATCAATTGGAAGTTGTGGAATGAATTGTGTAAAAATTGCAGTAGAGCATTTCTAAATTCACTTAAACTTTTCCCAAATTCATAAAATCTCTAAAATTTTACTCTCTCTTTTAATGGACCACAGATTTTTGAGAACTCAGGACTTTTCAGATAACTTGTCAGTATATGAATTTACTGTGTTTTATATATTTTGGAAAACTTTCTCAGAGCATAAAAAATGGATTGTAATTCCTCAACTTTACAATGAACATATATTTTTTTTCTTTACTCATTAAAGTAAACAAGAGTTTGTAAAAGCGGTTGCGTCTAAGCTGCTTCGGTCACAGTTTAAGAAAGTTGAGTACCTAAGGAACAAGATATCTAGAAAATTTACCTGAAAATTGGGAGTTTTCATAGCTGAAAGCAGTTGGAAAGCTCCAGACGAAGTAGCTGCATCCTTCCAAGTCGTTGAAATCAGCTCAAGAGCGCGGATAACTGCCGGTTGCAAATGGAGATAGGTCGTAACAGCTTCGTGTTGTTCAACCCATCTGGTTGAACAAAATTTTTTCAATCTTTTCACCCGATCTTCTTTCAGCTTTTCATCCTCATCAATAGCACCCTGGAGAGCAAGTTGGCGTTTCGGGTAAACGAAGAAACTGTGAATACTTTGAAGAGTGCCCAAAGAATTTTTTATTGTAATTATGTTGCACGCAGAACTGACTGCCAAGTTAAAGCTGTGTGCAGCGCAATGCGAGTACAGAGCAAGTGGATATTCTTTTCTGATAACAGCTTGAGCTCCATGAAATTCTCCACTGACCGATTTTGCACCATCGTATCCTTGTCCAAAAAGATAAGTACAGTCCAGTCCGGAAGATTGCAAGAAGTCGAGAAAAGTAGTCGCTAAACCCTTTCCAGTAAAATCTGTGATCGGGAGAAAGCAAAGGAAATCTTCACGAATAGCAAAGATGCCATCCTGTTTGTCCAAGTATCGTACACAAATTGAGGCTTGCTCTACTCCCGCAATATCTGCCGTTTCATCTCCAAGAAAAGAGAAGCCCATTGACTTGTTGATTCGATCAATACTGTAATTGAGAATATGACTGTGGCAAATTGTGATCAGCTCATTCTGAATTCTGTTACTTATGTACATTGCATTTTTTTGTGAATTCCTCAAGTGGTCTCTCAGCTTTTCATCCGTTTTTGCTCGATACCTCAAGATAGCTCGGAAATTCCCATCATTAGTTGATGGTTCATTTTCAGAAATTCGTCCCGTGTCCTGTGAACCTCGAAGAGCTAGTCCTTGTCGACCACAAAGGATAATTGTTTCAAGAATTGGAATCAAGCGTAGTTTACTTTCATTCAGGAATTCTATTTTCTGCTTTGAGAGTTGTAAATCTACAGGAATAGTATTTTTCTCTTCGATATCCGCTCTCAATGTCCATTGCATAAGAGATTTTTTGTGGTATTCTAATGAACTGTGACTTTCAAAAGTTTCCAATGCTTTTTTCCAGTTCCTCAATGGATTGTTAACTAACTGACCAAGGTTTTGGTGACCAACTCCTCCTCCTCGAACACCAAACAGGACGCAGAATTTGCAAAACGCGCCGTCTTCTTTTGCAGAGTACGCTAACCATGGGTATTTGTGGAGCCACGATCGTTGAAATTTCAAATTTCTAGGTCCTGACGTAGGAAAACAGTATGATTCGGTGGGAGTCCAGATTTTTTTTTGCAATCCAGGGATCGAGTTTATCCCTTCAGCTGGAGATTTTTGCATGAACAACCCAATATCATAAGAATTGGTATTAGTTTTAGCAGAAGTAACCTCTGAAGACGAGATGCAAGGTGTTTTCGCAACAATATCCATGACAGCAGTCTCCTATTAAATGGACAAATACCTTTCATTGCGTTTTCATACATTTTTCATCGTTTTCTTAGAAGTCAAATTATACCTGGATTGCTTCTGCTTGTGGTTCACAAAAATTCGTTGCTGCAATATTAGGCTGAGTGTGTTCACGAACGTCCTGTAGATATTAATAATGTTATGTTGCTGTATTAACAATGTTATAGTTCCCTAGTAACTCAAAATGATATAAAGTTTTTATAAAAGATTTTTAAAAAACCCTTTCTAAAATGCCCTCATAGAAACTTGATAAGCTAATTTTATAACAACATTAAAAATGTTTCTGTAGCCTCTGAAAACTGAACGTGACCAAAATATGAGCTAAACTTTCAATAAATCGATTATTTCTCATTATTCATGAAATAAAATTGTTTCACAATTGTTTAAACAAAGCTGTTATAAATGGTTATTGTTTTTATTGTGGCCTTAGCTAGGTAATATACAGGGTGTACCAAAATCCCCGTACCAAAAAGAAATCTGATATTCCTTTTTGAATTTCGAGTCGAAAAGTCCTTTTTACCACTTGTTTCAAAACTCAAAATTAAAAAAGTTATTCAAGGTTGAAATTTAAACAATAAATATGCTCCAAAAACCACGAATCAAAATTTTCCTGAATTTTCTTCATATTTTTCTGAGTCGAAAAGTCCTCTGCCACTTTTCGCAAAACTCAAAATCAAAAAAGGTATTTAGATAAATCTGAGAAATCTGATTGGTGAAAACTTCTAACTCAAAATCAAAAAAGATAAATCTGAGAAATCTGATTGGTGAAAACTTCTAACTCGAATATCTTTTTTGATTTTGAGTTTTGCGAAAAGTGGCAAAGGATTTTTCGACTCAGAAAAATATGAAGAAAATTCAGGAAAATTTTGGTTAGTGGTTTTTATCCCCACTTGTCGAGGGAGCGTATTTATTGTTTAAATTTCAACCTTGAATAACTTTTTTAATTTTGAGTTATGTAAAAAGTGGTAGAGGACTTTTCGACTCGAAATTCGAAAAGGAATATCGGATTTCTTTTCGGCACGGGGATTTTGGTACACCCTGTATAGCAAATAGGGAAAAAAATCTCTCTGCAACTGGTCACGAACTCAGGCGCCCGAGGTGAAAGTCTAAAACGCTACCGTTGAGTCAAATCGTTGTCTGATAAACTAGAAATAATTTTTTTCAGTTCAAAGTTAAAGAAGACACTATTGAAGTCGATAGCAGTCAATAGTCAGCAATATGAGTGAAAAGAACTTCACAGTTCCCTTTGAGAGTTTTGAAAATTCAGGTATGCTTTATAAAGGTTTTCTTTACTTTATAAAGTTTTTGTGAAAAATTTTCACATTTCATGAAATTCATTATTAAAATTAGCTACGTTTCATAGAGATTCATAAGTTTCAAAAAAATGATTTATAAAAAACCGAAATTTTGTTATCATCTGGAAATTTTATAAGGGATTTTATAGAAACTTCATAGAACTCGAGTTACCAGGTTTGTCATTTCAACTTGTGAAAAATTCAGTACTTACATTTTCGACTTCTATCCGTGGTTTTTTGCACAAAAAGCGACGGATATCCATGTAAAAATTCACGTTCAAACAAATAAACTTTAGAAATAACTGTCAACAACCGTTAATTAATGAACAAAGTCGAGCAAACAACAATTTTTTTTTTTTTTTTTATATATACTAGATCCCTTTTGACAAGGATTATGTTGGCTTATGACGATTCGTATCAGCCATCGGTTTACGATAACACCCGTTTATGGTGGGTTTGACCTCAAATTTTTACTCTAGACAACACAAAAACAAATAAGTGACTCAAAACAACGCAACGAACACGTAACCGCAGTTTAAGACACGTTGATACACGTATTATCAATTCCAGAGAAAAACCGTCCTTCGGAGAAAACCAAATTTCTCAGCAATTTTCCGGCTACAACCTTCCACCACAAAAGCTATCACGCGTATCAGCAAACAACAAGGAAAAAAATGCACTTTCCTCATGTCATTGTCATATGACGATTGACGATGATACAGCGACAATTGACGATCACCCACAATCGATAGAGGTCGATAGCGCGGAAATTGAAATGAAAAGTGTGTTATACTTTTCCAATCCAGTAAATTTATCCTCGTACAAGTGTTAAGTGAATAATTTATATAAATTATTTATTTATAACAATATCTTTAGCATTGTTTTTGAATAAAAAGTACAAAGAATTATTTTGTAGAACTGTACAGTTAATTTAAGAATCCAAAATATAACTTTTGAAATTACATGAAATTTTCGTGGAAAAAAACTTTAATGATGATAGTCATAAAGTACAAGAGAGTCCTAATGGGGGGGGTTCGAACCCCCAAAACCCCCCCCTTGCGCACGGGCCTGCGTCGTACTAGGATTTTCACATACTAGGAAAAAATACCTGTTCCAAATACCTGTTTGAAGTATGTACATATGTGTATACAATGCATACGATTTGTAGTGATGTAATGAAACGGACTGATATGCCCTCCTCCACCCTCCGGAAACAACGTTCCCAAGCTAGAGTGGTGATGGTGCAAGATGACCTTCAAAGAATACCAAGCTATTAGTCTGTGCAGCTTGTCCGTAACTTTCCAATGGTCGGTCATTTATTTGGCAAGGCTTTCTCCAATCTAGGGGCCATCAAATTCAATCAATTTAATTTGTTTTCAAATTTGTCATCTATATGACTTTTCATCGAGCGATCTCTGATACCAACCTTTTCCTCACTAATCTAAAACAGTCGGATTTCCACTTCGCCTCACTGTAGCATGAAGTTTGTCGAAAATTTTATTAAGAAATGATAAAAACAATGTTTCGTTTATTACACATGCAACCTCTTTTGTAAGGCTGGACATGAGTCCAGGGGCACCTTACCTCCCGCGGTCGTGGTCCCGGTAAGGTTGGAGACACCCTCGTGGCGACCTGCAGTCACGAGGAGGGCCTCAGCACACCCGGAGACGCCAACTGGTGAATCAAAAAGGATTTCAACCTTTTCTTCCTTGGCACTTTTAGTGCTACTTTTAGTTTTTCTGCCGGATTTCATTTTGCCGTATATTCGAAACTAGGCCGTTTTTTCCCAGACTTGTATGGAAATTTCACCCAATTTCCCCTATAAAAAAATGTTTCGCCCTTGAATTATCACTATTGTACTCTCCGACCACTTTCAATCATCGAAAGCGCCGTAAAGTTAGTGTTTGCCAAACTATGGCCAAAAAGCCCCTTACTCCCCTAAACCGAAATTTTTGTATCACAGCAATAGGCCTTGGCCCGTTATGTCCCAAACCACTCTAACCCAAAATTGCCCGATTTTGTTCGATTTCAGCTCCTTTTGCCCTAAAAACTTTTTGAATATTTAAATAAAATACTTGCAAGTACGAAAATATTATTTTCCGCAGCTAAACAGTTCGTTTTAACAAACGAAAAACGGTTCGTTTAAAAAAAACGAAAAACTATGAAAAACGATTTGTTTTAAAAAAACGAAAAACGATTCGTTTTATAATAACGAAAAACGATTCGTTTTACAAAAACAGTTCGTTTAAAAAAAACGATTCGTTTTGGAAAAACGATTGGCCTTAGAAAAACTATTCGTTGTGGAATAGTTGGAATAATTGGTTTTAGAAATACTATTTGTTGTAGAAAAACGGCTCGTTTTAGAAATGCTGTTCGTTTTCGAAACAAAATTTCGCTTTAGAAAAACTGTTTGTCGCTATTTGGAAAAACTGTTCGTTCGTTTTTTGCAGCCAAACGTTTTTTTCAAACTGTTTTTCGTTTTTGAGGCCACCACTAATCTCCATAGGGTAGTCCTCGAAATAGAAAAGGTCCTCCATTACGAAAAATACGCTTTGGGAGCTTTTCTAGATATTGGAGGGCCTCCACGCAACCAACACCCATCCCAACCAACATGCTTAATCAAAGGTTCATGTCAGCTGAGTGGGCGCGGTCTTAAATCACTGGGAAGGTCCACAGAGGCACACAGCATGAAGGAGTTCTTTCCTCTATCTTGTGGAACCTGGTTACAAATTCAATTTTGATACGGTTGGAAAACAAGAGACACACGGTTGTGGCCTATGCTGATGACATTGCGATCTTAGTCTCGAGTAGGTTTCCGCATACCCTCAGCCAGCTCATCGAGTATGCTCTGGGGTTGATGGAGGAGCGGGCGAATACCGTTCAGCATCAACTCCAATAAAACTGGTCTTGCAATCTTCACAAGAAAGTACAAAATTCCTGAATTAGCCCCAATCAAGTTGGGTGGCACCAGGCTAAGTCTCAAATCACAAACTAAGTACTTGGGTCTTATTTTGGACAGCAAGTTCACCTGGAAAGTTAATTTAGAGGAGCGAGTTAAGCAGGCAAGCAATGCGATTTACACCAGCAAGAGAGTGCTGGGCAAAACGTGGGGTCTAAGTCCTGTTTTAACGCACTGAATCTATATGGCGATAGCAAGGCCGATCTTTGCTTACGGATGCTTGGTCTGGTGGCCAGCAGTGAATAAGACTAACTTCGCTCGCATGCTGAACAGAGTACAGTAGTTAGCGGCTCTCTGTACCAAAGATGCCTTAGCCTCGTCTCCATCGTCTGCTCTGAACGTCCTGCTTCATCTCCCTTCGCTTGACCTGTTCGTTAGGGGCACTGCCACTGCCACTGCCACAAAAGCTGCTGTCAGGCTTATGGAATCGGTACACTACGAGTCACGATCCTTTAGCCACAGCAGTATTGAGTGGGCGGTACGCAGGTAGCACTGGTGCTTGGTCCCCACTCTATGCTTCGAGCGAAGATATCAAGCGATTGTGGGGGGAAGGGCAAGAATGGAATCAACAAATGGGCACGGCCACTCTTAGCATCTACACTGACGGCTCTAAGACAGTTGCCAGAGTGTGTACTGCAGTATTTAAATCAAAATTTTTACAGATAGTCAACTAAAAAAGCGCTGATGTCTTACTCATACAAATCGAAGTGTGTACTCAACTGCTTTCGGGCCCTAAATAGACTGAGCAATAAAAGAAGAGTTAAAATTTTCTAGGCTCCCAGTCACAAGGGCATTGAAGGAAACGAGAAGAGTAGACGCGTTAGCGAAGCACGGAGTTAGCCTTTCCCTGTAACAAAACCATGTGGGGGCCTTACAATCTCGCAGCGATTAAATACCTGCTCGAATTAACGCGGACTGACTGCAAGCGGCTGGTTGGCATCATTACTGGCCACTGTCTTGTAGCAGCAGATGCCATCAAAATGGGACTCCTAACCAACAACACCTGTAGGAACAGTCAAGAGCCGGGAGTCTCAGAAACAATCCAGCACCTTCTGTGTCACTGCCCGGCTTTGGGGAGAACCGGACAGCACTGCTTCGGTGAGCCCTGGATGGTGGATCTCCACATGTGGCAGGGCAGAGGCTGAAAGGCATACTTCAGTTCGCAAAAAAGCCCGGGGCCTTCGATGGCCGTTTGGACTGAACTTTCCTTCTCCAGATCCACTTATGTGATATCGCTACGGACTAAATAGATCAATGTGTGGCCCTGTGTCAGCCAGTATAACCTTACCTAAAAGCGTAAGGCATGAAAACTGATGCTGAAGGGAAAATAAATTCCATTTAACATAAAAATGCACATGTTTGATTCCTCTGTTAGAACCATTTTGAAATAATCATTGATTTTACGCTCAGCATTTTGCAAATTATGAGACTCATGGAAGACGAAAAAATGAAACTGATTGGGTAAATTAAAGGGATCTTAATTATCAAGAGAAAATTCATTTATCATTTATGTATGCACATTATGGATAATGAAATCAAATATATACATAATATTATTACGAAGGAGGATCTGATTATCCGATTCTCAAGAACAGAATTTTCCAAAAGTTTGAGTAAACATCAATATGATCTGTAAAATTCACGATTATCCAATATTTCTGTCAGAAGTTATGACAAGTCTAAAATTGAAAAAAATCATCCTTGCAAATTTTTAGGTACTAAGCATCCACATAGAGTAGAAAATTTCCGATTCTATATTGTAAGCAAGTATAAAACCTTTCCAATGTTTGCTTTTTAGAAAAAAAAATATTTTTACGAAATATGGAGGTACATGCAAACTCACTCAAATGTTTTTCGAATATTAGTAAAAATATAGTCAGCAAAATGTAAAGAACTGACGAAACTGACAGCTTAATATTGAGTTATTTCCAGCCCCACATCCAAAGTTGCAGAAATTTGGGTTATTCTAACCAGACAAATTCTCGCTTTGGAGGAAAAAATGTGAACGAGTAATGAATCATATGCTTTACTCGTGTTTTGGAACTTCTACTCGGGCAAAAATGGCCACCAAATTACCTATTTTTTTTTATCACCAAAAATTGTATTTGCCCGAGCTCACGACCGGATTAACAAATCAAATTGAAATTCACAAAGTGCATTGGTTTTATGCCGGGCCAAGTTTGATATAAATTTAGTGAATATGCTAGCAACCCTTTGGTTGTGGTGACATCTTGAAATAACCCTTAACCAAATAAATAATAATATACACCGATGGGAAAATCCTGCCGTGAGCACTAAGAAATGATTTTTAAAAAAAAATCTACAACGAAATCCAGATATTTAATTTGCTTTTCTTCGAATACGAGTCTTGCAAGCAATT
The DNA here is from genome assembly GCA_963978885.1 of Nemotelus pantherinus. Classification (NCBI taxonomy): domain Eukaryota; kingdom Metazoa; phylum Arthropoda; class Insecta; order Diptera; family Stratiomyidae; genus Nemotelus; species Nemotelus pantherinus. Next base: position 214,620,560 of record OZ022264.1, read on the forward strand.
CCTATACGCTTCAATTAATGCTTACTTCCTTTTTAAGAAGCTGTTTGAAAACGTCATATTTTTTGTCGGCCATGCTTGGATCACAGCCGTGGGAGCTCTCTTCTTGTCAGTCACTCAAAAATAAATGAGTGAAAAAAATGCTTAAAAGACCAAATACAAATGCATATGTAGGTATCAAGCACAATAATTAATCATACGGCTTACTGGGTGACACAATGTGTACTAAAAGTAATTACTCATGTTGTAAGCTTGGCGCTATTTAAGCGACTAATGCTGTTTTTTTTCGGTTTATTCACATTCCCATGTATCAATGAACATTATTATTAATTGACTAAGACACTGATTTAATGATGATACCTAAATATGTATTAACAATGACAAGCGAAAGTTAAGGTTATAACAAGCTTCCTAAATTTGAAACAGCAACCACCACAAAAATAATTGTTACGAAAGAGAAATAAATTATTGTAGAATATCTATAAAATCGCTAACGAGCTCGCTAGTTATATCGCAATTATATATCGTAACGAAAAGTTATTAGAGTCTCAATACATACACACGTGCTCCAATGCTTATCTTACAACACTAAGTTACCAGTACTGCAACTACCAACTATCACATCTGTTTCTTGTCAAAATCCAGCTACTCTATGAATCTCGTTTTCATCCACTGATTTTATCGAAAGTTACAGGGATAGAACAGTGTTTGAGGTTGCCAACAGAAAAAATTTAAGAACTTAGAAAATTTAAACATTGGATACTTATTTTTATTGTAAATATTCGCGATATGAATGCCTAATGTAACCGTTTATTGGTACTAAAATAGCAAAACCACCTTGTGTTGATGTGTGTACTATATCAGCCTAACGTTGCAATAAACTTTCTTATAGTTATAGGGGTGCAAAGATATTTAGAGTTACCAGTCGCAAAAGTTTCCAGATTTTCTAAATCCTAGCATTTGTTGTTTATTGTCACTATAAGATCTATACCATTTAAAAATCTTATGATAATATAGCTTACCAGAGATATGGTAAAAAAAAAATACAGAAACAATCATAGCTGGCAGCCTATAATGATTTTTGAACCAGATTCCTACTGAATATCGCCTACAATAATCGCCAACAATAATACCAAATGAATTTCGTTTTGATTTCATGACTGTACTGGAAGTTATGGGGCAAAACATTTTATTTTCTAAATTTTTAAAATTCAAAACACTAAAATTACCATAGCTGGCAGCTCCTGTCTAATTTTCCAACCAAATTTCTACCAAACGTGGCATACCGTAAGGTTCAACTACTGTGTTAAAATTTGGTAACTGAATCAAAATTCATAGGGTAAAAAGCAGTGTTTTTTCTAAATGATTTTTCAAGATGGCACCACTGGTACAGATTGGCACACATTTCAAAATCGCTTTTATCATACCTGTTTCTATATAAAGCCAATACATTCTGTGAATTTCAGTTGTTCTGATCATCCGGTCGTTAGTTCTCGTGAACAGAAGTTTCTGATGCTAAAAATATAGGTGAATTGGGGAAGGGTGACCGTTCTTGCCCGATATAAACTATCAAAAGTTTTACTTTGGCTTTGCAGACAAAGCATTTGATTTACATATAAGATGCTTTTTTTATAAAAAGCGCCATTTTTCCGGGAGATTCGATGATTTGAAGGTTTTCATTTTCAGTGCCTCCCATAGTTACGGGGTTACCAACATGCTCATAAAAAACAACATCAGTGTACAACTTAGTAATACCAATACGTCCTGAAAGTTTCATAGCGATTTGATAGCTCTGTCAAAAGTTATCACAATTCAAACATTTTCAAATTTTCCTAATCTCTTTTTAGGCACCTAACGCGCACACAGGGTTAAAAAGTTTCAAAAGTTTCAAAACAAAATTCATTTCGTTAACTTAATGTTTGCAAAAATTATTTGTTGCCAGAATAATAGGTATATTTAAAATATCACTAAAATGGCCGCCGGTACCAAAAGGTTAAAGAAAATTCACATTTGGTGAGACCTGGACCTATTCTGCATATACCTGTACACTAATGTATCCTGAAAACTTCAGCTCAATCGAGTGGCGCGTTCTCGAGAAATAGTCACTTTGGTAGAAATTTGGTTGAAAAATTAGGTTAAAGCTGTCAGCTATGAATACTTTTGTCATATTTTTACGAAATGAGGCTACCATTAATTTGTAAATGATAGTGATGTTGTAGTGAAAGTGACTGAAGCATTTTGAAATTCTGTAAATTTTTAAATTTTCGCGGGTGGTAGCCCTGAAAGTCTTTCCATCTCCGTAACTTCGAACGCAGTCATCGGATCGAAACGAAATTTACAGAATGAATTAGCCTTGTCGGAAAACGCACGTTGTATCAAAGGGTTGGCAGAACCCTCTTTTAATGTTTTTTCTCGCCCCTACAGATGCTACTACTTAATTTTCATATAATACATATTTACAATGAAATTAAAGACCACTCCAACGACCAGGCTGGAAATGATTTTGGGGCTGATGCCCCTGGGTCGGTTAACCGTAAGAAGCGCTTGCTTAGCGACAATACGCTCCAAAAGTTCAGGCATGTGGTGCGACATAAATCAAGGAGGCCACACATGTATTCCTGCAAAACGCCGAAGTAGGTATGGTAAAACAACATCACTTGATAGGAATTTCCAGTTCAAGATAATCACAAGAACAAATTGGAGGAACAAAGTAGTCACTGGCGACAGTGGCACCTGGATTTACACGGATGGATCAAAGACAGACACATAAGTTGGCTCGGGCGTTTATTCAACGGACTATATCTTCACCTGTGGTGTAGACTGTCAGACCGTGCTACCGTTTTTCAGTCTGAAGTATACTTCATGCTCATTCCAGTTGAGTCCACTATCGGAATATCAAAAAAACCAACGACAATTCGAGTTGACAGTAGGGTGGCAATTCTCGATTTTGCGCCTCACAGATGCTCTTTGAGAACTGTTGGCGCGTGCAGAGTCGCTGTCAGGTAATGCATACTCCTAACCGGATTATACGGGTGCCAGGATATAGTGGTGTCGCAAGCAATGACAAAGCTGATAAGTTGGCGAAGAGAGGTTCAGGAGCTAGAAACAGCCCTGTATTACCGTAACGCGGTCACTTGCTGACGCCACAACGGCCACATAGGCTAATTGAAGTCCAAATAGATAAACAGGATGGACTGTAGAGCAGCCAGGACACTATGGCCATTACCTGATTAAAGTAAGAGCGAAAAACTACTCAAACTCAGCAGAAGCTGTTTGTGAGTGACCGTTGGCCTCCTCAGAGTACATTAACTTACCGCATCTTATGCAAATCATTTAGGACTGACATTCATCAGCTTATGTAGGAGATGCGAGATGAAATAGGATACCATCGAGCATACTCTTTGCGAGTGTTCAGCCTTTCATAGTAAACGCTTCAAAATTTTAGGATCATACAACTTCCAAGAGTTAGTAGAAGTGGCTAATATCACCTCGTTGAGTCAGCTGATTCAGTTTAGCGGAGTGGTCACTTGGCAGCTCTAGCTAGTCAGTGGAGGGTGGCAAACAGACCCAAACTGGCGGCCTATTGGAAATTGTGTAAGTGCCAACTGTATTATGTAGCCTATATAACCTATAATAAGAATTTTTTTTTTAAATATTCCATGTTTCGGAAAGTTCACAGGTGGCAGCCCCATAAGTATCCGTATAATATCCGGTGTGGGCATTGGGTAAAATCAAAATTTACAGGAAGTGTGTTCAATGTGCATGCTATAGCAGCTATTAGCTGCTATTTTAGCAGCACTGGCTGTCCAATGTCACGAAATAGCTACTTTCTGATGCTTGCTATTTGACAGTCGGGCTGTCCAACATTTCGGCATAACTGCTAAGGTAGCAGCTATTTGCTGCTCGCAGTCTGGAGGATAGCAAGAAAGTAGCTAAGGCAAAATGGCCGTGCGTACACAGCTGACATGCAGTTCAAACGTCATTTTCAATTGGAAATTGAAATGAAAAGAAGTTTTTGCGCTTTTGTGACACAGGAGATGAGGAATAAATTTGAAAATAGTGACAGCATAAATTAAATACGGGCTTTTAAACACTTCAACTCAACTCGAGTTAAGTCGGCTTTCACACAGTGCAGCTCATCTTGAGTTTTTAGCAGGCGAGCATGAAGCGCAAAAGGCCGGGTGCACTGATTCATGTGCCATCAAATTTTCAACGATTATTTTTTGCTCTTTTTCACATATATGGCGTCAAAAGCCGGAAATAAGTGATACGTTTTAAATATGTTAGGAAAATTTTAATGGTTTCTGCAGCTGTATGTTGAAAACTCCTAAATTTGATACAATTTCCAAAGTGCAATGGAAGTATTGAACTAATCCACGAAAATACAAATATTAAAATAAAAAAAAAAAATTTTGAAAAAGTATTTTTGAATTTGCTGACCTTCGTAGCAGCTCTTGGCTGTCCAATATCCATAGCTGCTTCATCTAGCTACTTCAAATTTTGACACTTGCTAAAGTGATGCTATGCTATGCTTTTGAAGCAGCTATAGCATGCACATTGAACACACCCAGGGTGTGTTGATCTTGACGTATAGCAATTGGGGAGTATGTTCAATATTCTTGCTATAGCAGCTATTATCTGCTATTTTAGCAGCTCTGGCTGTCCAATGTCATGAAATAGCTACTTTCTGATGCTGGCTATTTGACAGTCGGGCTGTGCAAGGTTCCGGAATAGCTGCTATGGTAGCAGCTGTTTGCTGCTTGCAGTCTAGAGGATAGCAAGAAAGTAGCTAAGGCAAAATGGCCGTGCGTACACAGCTGACATACTGTTGAAACGTCCCTTTGGATTAGAAATAGAAATGAAAAGCAATTTTCGCGCTTTGGTGGCAAAGAAGATGAGCAATAGGCTTGAGTATAGTGCTATTATAAATTAAATACGTGCTTTTGAACTTTTCAACTCAACTCGAGTTTTAAATAGGCTTTTACACAGCGCAGCTCATCTTGAGTTTTTAGAAGGCGGGTGTGAAGTGCAAAGGGCCGGGTACACTGATTCGTGTACCATGAAACTTTCAAGGTTTCTTATTCGCTCTTTTTCACAGATATATGTCAAAAGCCGGGAATAAGTGAAAAGTTTTGAATATGTTAGGACAATTTTAATAATTTCTGCAGCTGTATGGCGAAAAGTCAGAAGTTTCAACAATTTCCAAAGTCCAAGGCAAATGGTGAGCTGATCCACGTAAATAAAAAGACTAAAGCTAAAAAGTTGGAAAAAAATTGTTATTGAGTTGAGCTGTGTGAAAACCGACCTACTTAGCAGCTCTTGGCTGTCCAATATCCATAGCTGCTTCACCTAGCTACTGCGAATTTTGACACTTGCTAAAGTGATGCTATGCTATGCTTTTCGAGCAGCTATAGCATACACATTGAACACACCCGGGATAAACTTTTGGTTAAGTGCTGGTAAAGTGTTACCAGCACTGAGCATTTTCTTAATTTTTCTACTAGAAGATGCTGCCATCAAATGTTCATATAATAAGCATCCTGCTATGAAAATACACACCAAGTGTTTTATTCTCTACTAAAGTTTTAAAATTCAATCGAGTGGATACTCTGGGAACTTTTATTCCCTATGACTTTCTATGCAGTCATTGAATCAAAGTGGTACATTATCTTCAATTTGGAAGGAGCACTTTTGGAAGAACCTGCATTCAAAATCTACACGATCGTTCTAGTTAAATTCGAAAATCAGTGTTGCAAGTGGCTCCTATGCGCTAGAGTTTTTTTCCCCTATCTTCAAGTACATAGACGCGATTCCTTCCAAGTATAATAAATAATTAAAAGTAATTTGAAATAAAAATCATTATGAAGGCATTATGAAGGCAATAATTTATATAGCTTCGTATTTTATTTAAGTACATGTTCCAGTGAATTCACTGGGACAGGAGTTGTTGTCGTTTCCAATGCGTCTGTTCTGGATAGTATTATTCTATTATGGATAGGAGGAGCAAAAAACCCAACCTAATATTCATATGAATTTTTGTGTCTAGCTTGGTACGGGCTGAACAAGAAAAATGTCCGCTTCCACCTCATATTTGGCACAATTACCCATTCTTTATTGGCTGCACTTTATAGATCCAAACTTGAAACTTAGAGAAGAAGAGTAATATTGAGAGTGAACTTTGAAATATTCACTTGAAAGGATCCTCCATACAACAGATCACTTTCTATAATACAAAATAAAACAAATATTTTAAGTACACTGAAAGAAAAATCTTGGTAAAATCAACAATTTTCCTTAGTTGTTTTTGCGTCAACTACGGGCTATAGTTAAAACAACCATAAAAAAATAGTTGATTACTTTTATGCACCATGACGCGTAGTTGACAAACAACGTCCGTGGTGCAAAAAAAGTAAGCAACCACAAACAATGGTATTCTAACAATATACATAGTACGAGATAAGAAAAGACTATAGTATGTAATATATATATATATATATACATATATATATATATATATATATATATATATATATATATATATATATATATATATATATATATATATATATAGTTTATGTATATAGTATGTGGTAGCCAACCTAATCCTCGTACAACAGAATTTAGCAATACAAAAGACAAAACAAAATGAATTTGGTTGATGCCTTGGTTGCATTGACAGCAACATTGTCGCTGCATTGTGATTCACCTAATTCAACTGCGGCATTCACGCCTCCCCCTATGGCGCCGCTGCCGCAATGCCGCTGTTTTGTGTTTGCAGTAAATTTTTTCACAGCACTTTGCCGCAATCCACTGCGTTTACCACAGTAGAAGAAAGCGTCATGCAACGTAATATAAAGGCTTCACTGCATAACATGCATATGAATTATATCGAACAGCAAACCGAACATAATTTTGCCATGTAGTATATGAAACTTCTATGATAGAATAGGAGTATGAGTATGAGGAGTATGAAAAATCAATAGTTTGCCTTAGTTGTTTTTGCATCAACTAGGACTATAGTTAAAACAACCATAAGAAAATCGTTGATTACTTTTATGCACCATGACGCGTGGTTGATAAACAATTTCATTCGGAGCATGAAAAACGTCCAAATGTTGAAACCATTCTACTTTACGTAGAATAATTTCAAAGACGTTGCTCACTGAATTACGTTTGCTGAAATCAACTATTGCGAAGTAGTTTAAGTACCATAAAAACAGTTGATAATTCGAAACGTTGAAGTTTTGAGTGAATTGATGAATATTTTTCTATTTATCAACTGTTTTTCGTGGTTATGAAACAATTAAAACAGTTGATTTCATGAACGTTGTGATATTTTTTGTATAACCAGAATCAACTACTTTTATATCGTTAAATTAACTATATTAACATAGTAAAAATAACTATTTTCCGTAGTTCGTTTAACGATTTTGAATGAATCGTTGCAATACTATTAAAAATAGTTGAACCAACCAAGAGTTTTTCTTTCAGTGTATCATTAATCAAAACTAAAATAATATAGAGTTATCAGCCGCTGAAATTAAACTGGAGTCGTTCGATCAAGCCGCCGAAATTGAACTGGGGTCGTTAAACTGGGGTCGGGATAGAATGAGGCGACAAATTGATTCGAAAAAGGTGGTACCGACGAGATTTTTTATTTCCTCATCATCGTTAAAATCGTCAAAAATCACCGATTTTTGAGTACCTTACCATCGTTAGCTTTGCAGCGGTAGGCTTTTGACGTAATAAGCCTAGTCATGCAGATATGACTCAGTTATTTAGTTAGTGCATTCTAGCAATGGAAAATTAAATAAATGCAATCATTTACATAGCAATTTAAGCAATTATAACATCTAAATATTTTACATTTCTAATTGTTGGAAAAACTCGAAAAACGAGGATACGAGTTTGCTGCACTCAATCTTTTCTGCATAAGCCCAGGCTAATGCCCTTTCTGTATGTTGCAGAAAAAGCCTACATATGTGTCTAATGTATACTAATAGCATCGTATAAATGCCATTTGAGTCTGCAATAGGCTGAACGTCTTTCAATATCAATAAGAAGTTGTAAATGTTGCGGTAGATTTTCCTTAAATGGCGACAAAAAAATACGTAGGATGTTGAAAATCGTCTTCGGTCATTCACGGTCAAATGAAACAACTCGACGCAGATCATTTCATTGAAATCACATTCAATTCGGATGTCTCGGGAGCTTTGAGTTGCAACGTAGTTTTTCGTGCAATATTTGCGTTTTGTGGTAAAAGTATAATACCTACTTTCTCGTTAGATTGATTTGGTGATGTATTGATTGAATAAAGAAATTCTGAGTACATACATATCTCGATGTCGTTTAAAGTGTAATGAGTCATATTGTGTATTTTGTTGTCGTCGAATAGACAGTTATGTTATTTGACTAAAATTAAGATGAAAGGTAAATGACATGTACGGCAGTTGATGTGCTAAGCTAAAGTTTAATTTGGCGATTTGGGTATGTTGGTGCAACATTTATTTTTAGTGTGTGATGTAAATAAAAGAGACTCGCGCGACGTTTGAATAGTAGTTGCGATTTTGGTAACACAGGCATGCATTTAAAATACATTAATAAATATTAACTGAAGTGTAAAATTTCACAACCATTTATTTGAGGCATAATGCTGTTTATATGGTATATTCTAAAGTTAATTTATGACCGATTACCGGGTAACGGCCAGTCATTATAAAAATTGTAAGCTGTACCGCTTGGTTTTCAAACCACTCCTGAGTGTGTGATAGTACTTCAAGGGTAATTGAGTTTTTATGACATTATCTTGCATGGTCTTCAGAAAATGGTGCTGGAAACTTAGAAAGGACGTTAAACTTGGATAGTTGATTGGAAAATTTAAAATCTAAACTTAATTCTCTCTGCATTTTACATTATAATGAAAACGTGCATTTTAATACACGTGAGTGTATTTCTGATACTTATTCATGCCATATTCATGAAATATTCAACCAGCTTGTACTAAGTGAGTCATGCGCAACTCTTCTTAGAATTCTTGCAATAAATGGAAACACTCTTGATTGCCTACATTTATAACTGCCTACTCATTGACTCGAATCCGTGTGAAATTTTGCGTGGAAAACATTTTTACACGATTAATCTGTGCGGATTATAATTCCAAAAAAATCTACACTTCTTCCAACAAGGTTATAGGTATAACATTAACACTAATGAAGTGTATGTTTTTTACTTTGCAAATTTTAGTATTGATTTTTACGCCTCCTCCTATATTTTTATGGTGTATTTTTTATACTTTCAAGAATATTGTTTTCGCATCTTTTATAATAGTTTTTAAATATTCGTTACACACTTCGGTTAAGGTAGCGAAGAAGTATGAGCCAAGAGACCAGGTCTTTCATCTAGCAAGGGTTGGGAATTTGCACAAGAGGCAAATAGCTGTTTGCTCTTGCACATTGCATCCACACCTGCGGCATGAATTGTCAAGAGGGCCATGCATCTGCAGCGCATGCCTATAAAACAGTCAATGTCCAGTTAAGATAGTCACCGCTATGTGAAAAAGCCTTCTTCCCTAATGTAAATAGTTCCATAGTGCGCCCAACAGTTTTTCACAATTTTCTTCTACCCAGGATAATCATCCTTTAAATGATTTCGTCTGATGATTAGCTAAACTGAAGCCATCGGAGCTATTGCAAATTCATCCACTTCGCTTTTCTCTTTAATGTATCTATGTCCGGCACTCAAAACAGCTGCATAATTGGATATCTTGAAATCTCGTTAAGACACGTACGACATTTAAGGACAAGGAGGGGAAAACTTCAGCAAGTGACTAAAATCGAATCTCGTTTCGTGAACCTGTTTAAGTTCTTCGCATTTCTTTTACTCTAGTGTGAAATTAAGTAATGAAAATTCAAAAGCGCAAAGTTCATTGGAGGCTCGTGAAAGATTCATTCGATTGTAGTCTGTCTGCAGTATTAGCTGTCAGTGAAAATATAGAGCCAATTGGCTGTTTCGAAAATTGCTACAATTCCTGCTAGAAAGACACTGCTGTGGTCCTGTGACTGAATGGTTATATATGTCCACAGCAACTGTAGTTGGAGATATATCCCTTGCCCGTTCATCTCTGCAATCGATGTCTGCTGGACCCAATTTACCTTCAGTAATTAGTATGACCAATGTGTCTTCTTGTAGTCTTATAACTGCGCACTATGCGTATTGCAAGACAAGCCAGTGAAGCAGCACCAAGGCAGAATGGAATATTGTTGGGGCAGAATGGAGTGACCTCGTTATCAATAAGGCTGCTAATCTACGTACCTTTCCTATTATCTTCTGATTCACAGCCTTGAGTACAGCTGGCCAACAAACTGCTATTCCCTACAGTAGATTTGGTTCTACTATACTACTTTGATTCTCAGATTCGGTTTGAGACCACAGTCCAAAGTTTGTCCAATGACTCTTTTAGACCAGTATAGATCATACAAGGCCATCCATACTCTGTCTTTCATATTTTCCTTCCCGAGAAACTTGGAGTCCAGTATAAGTCCGATATATTCAATTTTGTTTTTGAGGCTAATAGGAGTTTCGTTAAGTTTCGGTTGGTCCAAGCTTGGAACTCTATATTTCCTCGTGAAGAGCAATGGTTCTTTTTGTCACGGTTTGTATTTACGGTTGAGACAAATTTCTTTGACATGGCAGTAGTACTTTCATTTTCATACTCTATCACTATACATCCAGTTTGACCAAGCTTTTTTAGAAGCTTTTCAATAGCTGGATTCTAAAGCGAGCAAGGTGAAATACTGTTCTGAGAGTCTACTACCATTCAAATTCTGTTACCCCAAATTCAAACGATATAATATTATCGAATTATGATTCGCTATTTGCACGAGAATTCTTAACCTTCAGAATGTGAATTCCAAAGACAAGTCCTTTAATCCGAAAGCAGATTTGTGGTTCCCTGTGAACTACTGGTTGATTTTTGTTGTTGCCAACATAAGTAAAACCTGGCTATCGTGTACCCTGCGTCAAGCCCTGTGCTATAAATGCTAATTTTAAAATTGATATTGTTCAATTTGAATGCTTCTTTGTTCTTGTCTCTTTCGATTGACCATATTCGATTCCAAAGGTAATGTTGGAAATGATTCCACAATACCATAAAAGTGAGGGTCTATCTGAGCTCTAAACTTCTGGCAGCGGCTTTGAACCCAACTTCTACCGGAACTTTTATGCAGCCTGGAACTTTGGGTTTTATATACGAGGTGGAAGACCTACAAAGACGACTGGCTTCATTCATATGTTCAACGTTTTCAAACAAAGATTAACATGAAGCTCTGTTTGTTTTACACGCGTATTTTCAGCCTTAATTTAAGCTTGTTGTTTCACCAATTGTTGGCCCTTTTGGTTAGATTAAACTCCTTCTTGTATTCACTTCAAAGAACTGCAATATAACTACTCCACCATTGAAACTTCAACGTCCCTATGGATCTAGATAAGTCGCAGGACTTTGCTGAGTTATCGTGAAAATCAATTGTTATGTCGCCTCTATATTATGGCTCATCATGGGCCACTGCAGACCATTACCATTATGTAGACGGTCAATGGCTTTTAGTGGCCAACAGTGTTGAAGCTTGGAAATAGCGATGGCCGAGGATGACTCAACATATCAAAGCGGGTCGTCATGCGTAATTGAAAAATTATGACTGACCCATCTATCGGCCCAGTGTGTAGGGGCTACTTTGTGATTGTAGCCATCATGGATACCATTGCAGTGGCGCATGATGGGCTATAATGTAAATGCGACAATAGAAATCGCACTGCTTTTTTTTGAGATCGTTGCAATTAGTGAGCGCCACAAAGTGTTTCCCTTAGGTTTAGAATGCTCGCAGAGTTATTTTCTCTTTTTTCAGCTAAGTAAGGAGTTATCTCAATATATTGGGTTAGGTTAGGTAGTAAAGAGGATTGCCGGGTACACGGCTAGTATTAGGCGGCCAGTTTGGGTCCATTTGCCATCCTCCGCTGGCTTGTTAGAGCTACCAAGTGACCGCTGCCACAAACTGATTCAGCTGACTCAACGTGTCGGTGCTAGATACTTCGGCTAACTCTTGAAAGTGGTAAGAATAAAAAATCTTGAGGCGTTTACTATTTAGGGCCGGACAATCGCAGAGAGTGTGCTCGATGATGTCCTCTTCAATTTCACACCTCTTGCATAAATTGCTGGATGTCAGTCCCACTTCGTTCACAAGAGATGCGGTAACGCAGTGTCCTGTGAGCAAGCCGACCGTGGCTCTCAAGTAGTTTCTGTTGATGTTGAGCAATTCGCTGCTTTTGCTTGGATCAGGTGATGGCTATAATATCCTGGCCATCCTGCAGTCCATCCTGTTTTCCAACTCTGACTTTATTTTGACCCATATGGCAGCATATGGTTTGCTTGTAGTGTCCGCAATTAAATGTGGTACAGTGATGCAGGGGCTATTACTAGCTCCTGAACCTTTCCTCACCAATTCATCGGCTTTTTCGTTACCTTTGACTCCTTTATGCCCTGGCACCAACATAATCCGGATAGGAATATGCCTTGCTCATTGAAATCCACACTGCAAAAGTTAATGGTTTTTGAAGAACATCTGTAAGACGCAAGAGCGAGAATGGCTGCCCCACTCTCGATGCAAATGGTTGTTGGTTTGGTTGATGTTCCGCTAATGGACTCATATATATTTCAGACGCATATACTTCAGACTGACTTGGACGCATGTACTTCAGGCTGAAAGACAGTAGCATGGTCTGACAGTACACTACAGGTTAAGGCTCAAATCCGTGGAAAATACACCTGAAACAACTCCTGTGCCCGTCTTTGACCCATCCGCGTAAATCTAGACGCCACCATCGGCGGTAGCTCCCTTTTTCGTCCAGTCTATTCTTGTGGGTGACCTGGAAATCTCTGCCAAGATATATTATTTTCTCCATGAGTTCCGTTCCTCAATATCTTGCAATTCTCTGAATTTCAATGGTACGTACATGTGGTCTGGCATCGAATGTTTCTTTAGGACTCTCAACTCGTGAGGTGCACAGAGTGCTCATTTATCGGAGTAATATCTAGAAACTGACTACTGTTGGAGGTTTTAAACGTGAGTCTATTGTCAACATTAGCAATGGAAATACTACTAGACAACATAAACACGTAAAATGATTCAACTCTATAGCTGGTGTCCAAACTATCTGATAGCTCATTATATGCGTTCGTATCTACTCTTATTATTAACAGGATCCACCATGTATTCGGAGCAGTTGCCCACTCCCTAATATAGTGCTACTAGGGGACATAGAAAGTCTTCATCGTGTTCCATGTAACATGAAGTGACCCAAAATAATTTCGATTTCACGCTGACCACAAAAGCAATATTCATAGTGTCATTGAAAATTGAAAGGACAAGGACATTTGTGAACTTCGAGATGAGGACGCATGCTCTTGGTTTACCTAAACATTTAGGTGACACTAGATTGACTCCATCAATGTGCAGTCCGCACACTTGTTCCTTAGCGACCCAGAGCTCTTGGATCAAACCTAATTACACAGATGAAGGAGAAGGGCAGCCGGAGCTACCTTGGAGTGGTGAAGGTTATTTTGAAGACCCCTCAACTATTAAGATGCTGTAAAGATCCTTATTGAATGCAATAGACATTTCTTCCTCACCCAATTTGAGGTCCTGGAGAGCAAGACAGCCATCTAGCTCAGGGACAGCCAGAGACTTACGTGCATCAAACGGCTGTTTTTTCACAGCTTTTTCTTCTGATGCAACATTCTTATCTCTAGGTGCTGAACGCTCCTCTAGCACTTAGTAAATTCACTATGAGAGCTCAGTCAGTCAACAGGCACTTTCTTGTCACTTACTGGTAGGCCACTATTACTGAGCCTCATGATCTCCATAATGTCTTCACGTAAAGAAAGCTCGGCGGTCATCCATGTTCTGAATGTAGGCTTACTCGAAACCTGGTATTTTAGCACCACTTTCAATGTCACGCCTGGCCATATCTCATTCAGTTTGCTCATACCCAGCCTGTACGAGTCCACAGAGAACTAATCCTACAAGGTATCAGTTTGACTGGGCATTGGTGCAACTGGATATCGAGAAATTTTGGTGGTGGCCCAGGATTTGCTTCAAGTAAATCCCAAAAGACAATTAACTTCCAGTTACTTGCTGAGATGAGGCTGTCTCTTTTACTACCACTAGTAGTAAAACCAGACTACCACTATCCAGACTTTTTTTTGGTTAATCCTGTTGGAAAAGTATCGCGTTTTTTTCGGCTTCCACTAATTTGGCTGTTTAGACGACCTTTGCCTTTAGAGTCTGATTTGCGGGATGAATTCCTTTATTTGATTCTGTTCATTTGAGGACTTCCTTGTCCTTATCGGACAGTCTCTCGAGGACGGGGCATTCCTAAATCTCTTTAGAATTTGGTAGGTACCTCTCCGAATTCTATAAACTGAAGCAGACCTGACATATGAGTGAGTGTTTTTAGAGGAAGTGGCACCTGAGATGCCTACAGCGGGTAACGAGTTGGTCGAAGTAGATTCCACAATAATCGGTATAATCAGTATTCTTTCTCTGAAAAGTGCTTGGATTTATTGCCTTGGCATTGCTTGTGCATTTAAATATATATCGGAAATCTATTATTTGTAGGTTTGAAAGTTTCAATAGAATAAATACAATGCTTATCATGCCATTTCAAAATCAAATGAAAAAATAATATGATGAAAAATATTTTTTTACTCTGTAGCGAATATTATACTCCGAAGCTCATGAAGCTAGTGAGTGCTCTTCATTAGCCTTATACTATTCAGTTTATGGAAATAATAGTTTACATGCCAAAATCTTAATTTAAATGGAATTAAGTAGCATGTGATCTAACTATTCAGGCTTAATCGATGAAAAATTAATAACTGTTTTCTTCTGTGTTGAATCGGTATCATGTTCTTGCAGCTTTAAAAAAACTTACTAGAAATTCAAAATTCAATGTTACTTTTTTAAAAGCTAGTCACTTCAAGCAGGATGATCTAATACTCCAAAAATTTATTGTCAAGTCATAGTTCATCACAGTATGTATCTATTATTTTTTTTGAATATGTGAGTAATATGTATGATTGTTTTTTTGTGACAACAAAACACAATGTACAAAAAATAATTTTTATACAAAAGTACAATGCACTCGGCTCAGACAATTAATCTTTTTATAGGTTTCAGCTTCTAGCCAAAATGAATTGGATTGGTGTTCAGTCTGTAATTTGTTACTAACCAATCAATCATTCGTGAGTTAATTCCCATGATTCAGAATTCAGATACATAATTAAATTCTCAGCTGCAAAAACGAAAAAAATACCACGTGGGACTTGAAATCTTTCATAGAGATCCTATTAGTATCTGATCGTATATTAATTGCTCATACTACTGATCATATAATCAAAATAAAAAATAGACATAAAAGGTTAAAGTTATTGTTGTTATCATCATCATTTATTTTGTCATTTTTCTTCTTTCAATTTCAGATAATTCATCATAGAATGTTTCGATTCTTAGTACAGGAAATCAAAACAAAAAGATTTCCATAATGTTTGTGAAGACAGTGTCATATCTTCTAGTCATAGTTTTAGTTCAACAGATTTGTGAAGCAATCTATATACCACCTGGACCAAGATATAGATGCCCTGAGAAGTAAGATTTCGGATATATTTTTGAATATTCTTTCAATTTAACTATGAATGATATTTTTTAGACTCCAGTCAATTTATCCATGTGTATGCTTGAAAGGCTCAGATAAGGGATTATATGTGCGATGTGAGAACACAAATTTAGCTAGTTTGTCCGTTGCATTCGAAAATATCGCTAGTTTAGGTGCACCGGTGGAAAATGTGACAATATACAAAAGTCATATAGGTAAACGGGAAGGATGATTTCATTTTCAAATAATTTATGCATTGATATTGATTTTCCAGAGCGGCTTTATGGCACATTATTCTTCAAAGTGAAGGCAAGGACTTTATATATTGATGAGACTCCGATAAAATCCATAGACGAACATACCTTCCACGGAATCAATCGAACGTTGCAAGAATTGCATATAATTAACTCACAGCTTCTTGAGTTCCCCGGCCCTGCTTTTAAAGTAGGTATATAATCGTTAGCTACTCTAGTTTGATTTTAAAATTTTTCAATTATTTTTCAGATACTGGGAAACTTATCCGTACTGAATATTGACGGTCATCGAATTCAGAAAATCGAAAAAGATGTTATGGTTGATAGTATACTCGCACAACGCCTTGACAAGCTGCATATCGTGAATGGAGCGCTTGATGAACTACCAGTTGAAAGCTTTCAAGTAAGATTAATACTGATTAAAACTTAATTTTTATACATTTCATTGCATTTTCTGGCACAAATGGACTATATTTTATATGACTTGTTGCTTGTTGTGAAAAGCTAATCAATTATTTATTTGCAGCCATTGCGAAAATTGAAAACTTTAGATTTGCATGGAAATGCGTTAACTGTATTGAAGAGAAATCAATTTAAAAATCTACGTGATGTTGAAGTGCTGGACATAAGTCATAATAATATAACGAAACTAGAAGCGCAACATATTGCCGATCTAACGAAACTGAGTTGGTGTAATGTTTCTCATAATGCTCTCACGGAATTGGCAAGGTAAGCTAATGCGCTGGAAATATTTTCATGACAGGTGTGTTTAAACTATTAGTGTTTGAATCAAATAATATTTCAGCCGAACAAAATTAATAAAGTCTGTCTCCCTACATATTAACTGAACTTCTTTGGCATAGCCATTGGCGGAGAGTTTCACGTTAGTAAGCTTTTCCTGTCATTTGAAAAAATGCAAAATATTTTCAAGAGTTGGTACAATGCAAAAATGTCAAAATTTGTTTTCCCCAAATAGAACTCAAAATGCCAACATAAATGTAAAAGAAGATCTTGAGGTAAAGTAGAAGTATAGATTATTTTAGCAGAAAAGAGATGTTCAGCTGGCTAACGCGTCAATCGGAAGCAGCGATCTACTGCCCGCGGGTTCAAATCCCGCCGTGCCCATGGCTGTATTTGTTCGTCTTGTGTTGTCTTAACAGTCGGCGACTGGGCATAATACCAGCGCTAACAAATAAAAATGTGGCACTTAAAAGAATAATGGAATAATTATATGTGTCTCCCTACCGCCATCGCTAAGCATTCGCTTCAAAGGGCGATGCCCTGAGCTTTGACATTATCATAGAAAAAAAAAACCAGTTATACAGAGTTAGTATCTTCATTAAGAAACAATCTGCAGATTTCACATCTTCTAAGCAGAGTGAGCAAACACCGTAAGTAATTGAGTTCAGTCAGTATGTTTGTCATGGCTGCAAAATTTTTCCCACTCTTGCTAAGGAGGAATCCTTCAGCCTCATGGTTCGTTTTTGAGAGGAAAATCTTCATTTGTCTGGTCGCATGAGATGATAACGATCTCACTTTAAAGATATCGCCTTCGGATAAATGCGTGCAACACAGCTAAGGCGGGCTTCAGAGCTTGTAGTGGAAGAGCTGAGACTTGCTTTGCTTCTCGATAGCATCGGCAAATTCGTTTTATTCAAAACCGCAGTGTCCCAGCACTCAGCTTATTTCACCTTATTGAACCTAGTGATAGAGTTTAACCGTGCCCTCCATTCTTCGGTAGGCAGTCAGGGGTCTACGTAACTCCAGCAGCGTACATTCAGAGAAAAATCGTTGCATAAATAAAATAAATAGATATGAATCAAATATTTTCAAATATGATTTGGCGTCATATACGTTTCTTTTCAATTCAAATATTCTGCCTTCATTCCAATAACGCTGTATCAAAGTGGTCTTGTTTAGCAAAATGTTTTGTTTTACATTCAATGATGAAAATTATGATATAAAAATTACATTTGTATAATAAAGTGGAATCATTTTTATTGAATGTGGGGGCTTATTTAATTCAAATAAGATTCGTTTTTTGTTTAAAAGTGTTTCAACTTTTGATTTAAATTTGATTCTATTAAATTTAAAGTGGTGCATTTTTTCTGAGTGTAGGTTAACTGTCGCAGAAAGTAGTTATATATTTTCCTCACCACTTTTTATCTATTAACCAGCAACCAACTGCCAATATTGTGGTTTGAAAACCGCATTGAAAAATAGAAACATGCCCTCCGAAAGAAAAAAGCGACCTCTAGCTGATGAATGCAGATAGACGCCAGCTCCAGATCTGATATCTGTCTTTAAGCTATCCGTGAAGAAGATCTAGGAGTATCCTCTTAAATAATATTTGGTGCCAGCAACGTAATAATAGCTCTTGTATATTCATTTTATCTTTAAATATTAGTTCAATCAGTCAAACAAAGCTTCAGTAGCCTAGTGGGTAGAGCATTGGCTTCTTGCGTGTGGGGTACCCGGTTCGAATCCAGGTTTGGACGGGGGTTCAAGCACCAAGCTTTGAGTTCACCTAGCTCTAATTAAGTAGCTGATTTAAAATCAGGAGTAAAGTGAGTGGTGGTACTAATCACTCCACATTCGTATTCACAATGATTGAAAAATTGTAATGAAGCTCTCTACCAGCTTCAACCCATAGACCCGTACGAGAGTTACTTCACTTTTCTTTACGAGTAGTCAAGCAGTATTCAACAACAAATCATGCATAAAAATAATGCTTTAACAAATAATATATATAGCAATAATAACATTTTATTTTTTAGAGGAACATTTGCTCGGAACTCAGTTTTGAAGGTACTCAATATGGCTCACAATAAAATCAAAAGACTAGATGCTAATAGCTTCCGTGGAATGCGGTTCTTAAGGTATGATTGGAATTACAGGTATCATATCGTGATGTGCTTCATTTTAACTTTTCACACGTAGACGATTATATCTGAGTGACAATCAAATATCTGATATTGGACGTGGTACTTTTGGATCTGTGACACGTATAGGAACAATTGATCTGGCCCGGAACGCATTAAAAAAGATTGATTATCAAATGTTCTTCCAATTGAACTACATTGAGGTAGATAAACATATAGTTGTTAAACAGTACAGGGGTTTTAATATATTATTAATATTGTTCGTTCAGATAATAGATGTGTCTCAGAATAATATCACTGAAATCGAGAAACAATCTTTCAAAGATGTCTTCTTGGCTCGAATCAATATTTCACACAATCAAGTGGAAAAAATTGCGAACTATGCTTTCGAAAATTGCGCCAATATAACGGTGCTAGATCTCTCACACAACATGATCCAGAAGATTGACAGAGACGTATTCGATTCAGCAACGTATGCAACGGAGCTTCAACTCTCGTATAATTACTTGACGGAAATGACGCAGGTGTGATAAACTGTAGTATAATATTGCTCCGCTATCGTTTTTGCTTTTCTGAATGTTTTTTTTTAAATATTAATATTGATTTTTTGATTTGACAGGTTCCACTTCATAATATGACTGGCCTTAAAATACTCAATGTATCACACAATATAATGGAATCAATACCGAAAAACACTTTCCCGAAACTCTACGAACTGCACACGATAGATGCATCGTACAACAATCTTACAACGATTGCCAGCGCGATATTCCAGAGTTTATTCTCATTGCGCTATATGAACTTGAGCCATAATCAGTTCGAGGACATTAAATCATCGACATTCGGCACTCTACCAACTCTCCTCCAATTGGATTTGAGCAATAACCGATTGAAATCTATTGCCCGGGGAGGTATGGCCAAGTTGACAAGTTTAAGGCAAATGACATTACGAAATAACATGTTGGAGAAGCTTTTCCAAATTCCGATATCATTAATTAATCTGGATTTGAGTAACAACTGGCTACAGGAGATACCTGATACAACATGGCCTCGAATGAATTCACTTCTCTCGCTGGACCTAAGTGGAAATAGGCTGGCGAATAATTTGAAGGGTGGGAGTTTTTCGGGTCTGCTGGTCCTGCAAAGTTTAAAGTTGAATGCCAACGGAATCATGAATGTGCCGTTGGAAAGTCTTTCGGATTTATCGACCTTACAATATATTTATTTGGAGGTTTGTGCTTTCTTTGTTTCACTTTCAAGATGCCACAAAAAATGTTTTATATTTTACAGAACAATAACATAACAAAACTATCTAAATCAGCGTTTGGAAAGCTACCAAGTGTATTTGAAGTCGATTTGTATAATAATAAAATCAACAATATCAGGTAATTTGAAAGACCATTTGTTCTTTGATGTTGACTTAAAAACATTAAATGAATTTCAGCGTTCGAGCATTTGACGGACTGTTGCAACTGTTG
This sequence comes from Nemotelus pantherinus, assembly GCA_963978885.1. Taxonomy (NCBI): domain Eukaryota; kingdom Metazoa; phylum Arthropoda; class Insecta; order Diptera; family Stratiomyidae; genus Nemotelus; species Nemotelus pantherinus. Next base: position 214,640,876 of record OZ022264.1, read on the forward strand.
ACATTGAATCTATCTGGAAACGCATTGAAAACCATTCCAAATGGAGCTTTTACTGGCATGGTATCTTTGAAGAAATTAGATTTGTCACATAATTTGATTGAAAAGCTAGATAATAAAACACATGGCGTGCTTGATGATTGTTTGAGTTTGGAGTCGGTAAGTGTTCTTAAGAAAATATATCACGTCTCGTTTGTACTATATTTTCATTATTTTAGGTCTACTTAAACCACAACAAGATTAGTTTCGTAACAAGGAAAACTTTTCCATCAACACCATACGTTCCATTCAAATTGAAAGAGATTGATTTAAGTTTCAATTCGATGCCTGTATTAACTTATGATCTGACGTTTGGAACTAAAAAAGTGGAAAAACTAAATGTTTCACATAACTACATAAACGATATTAGAAGAGGTAAGCATTTGATGTCAAAAAATGTCAATACAATTTTTCTCAACTCAATTTTCATCCAATTTTTGTAGCTGGCTAATGAAATTAAAACTTCATGAATCTTTTCTAAATTAAAAGTTAAAGTTTTCGGGGCATTTCCACTATTATTTATTTATTTATTTCAATACCCATTTTAACAGGATAGTGACCAATTGTAAAAAAAACGTAGGATTAAAAAACAAAAAACAAAAAAATAATGTACGGAATTCTAAAGATAAAGATCTCAAACATCAGACGAATTCAAATAATACACAAAAAATAATCTGGAAAATAAATGTAAGCAATAATAATAGTAATAGAATAAAATACAATTAAAATAAATTAATAGTTAGAAAAAGCAAAAATGGGATCCAATAACGTATAGAGAAATCCAATTAAAAAACTATCATGCGAGTAAACCTACGTTAAATGTGTTCTGCAGTGGAAAAGTGGAAAATAATTGGGGATATATAAATCTACACGATCCCAAACTCGACATCATTGAATCGAAATCTAATTTACTTTTTCTCCAATCCAAGCTTCACTGACTTTATCGGTTATGCAATATAAATAAACTATCCCTTAGTATTGAGAAGTTGCAGATTATAATTTTTTCCCAAAAATAAACTCTTGCATATAGCACGTACTTCTCAGCAACAATTTATTAGTTCGAGTTGATAACGTTGCTGATCTCAGTGTTATCTTGGATGAGAAACTTCACTTCATCTTGTACCAGGACAAAATCCCTTCCGTTCGAATAAATAGCTAGGCTTTATTAATTAAAGCCTAGCTGAATAAGCTTGTATTACCTGGAACCCAATTTTCGAAACCAACAATGGTAGACTAGAGTCGATACAAAAGTAATTTTTACTTTTGAGTACAAATGATTAGGTCATTTAAATTTAATTCCATTTGTATCCAAGAGAAAGGTGATACCAAATTGTTTGACATGTGATGTCATTAGAGGCGTTATTGGGGCTGCATTTTTAAATAGTTAATTGCTGATAAATACGAAGGAATTAGTTGGACTGCCTCCACGTGATGCATCCTGAGTAATGCCAAATAATCTAATGTTGGCACAAACTAGCTTTTGTCCATGGATCTTGATGATTATTTTCGCCCTGGACTGGTGATCTTAGCATTCTGAGCCTAGCCAGTTTCTAGCGCGGTAAAGATTGAGTGAAATTTACTCGTGAATGGCTCCGGGTAAACATTATCATCTGCGCCTTCATAGAACCGGGGCAGGTTTAAGAAAACGCTCCTAATTTTGTATTCATTAAGAATGCTGGTTCGAATTAGAGTTAAACAACAACGCGCTAAATAACATAGTTTCCAATCTGTAACACGTTCCCAACAAAACATGTTACTGAAAACTACCTGTTTTTTGGAACGACTTATTCATATCAAAAACGAGTAATGCTTAATGAAACGCTTAAGAAATCATAAGCGGCCTCAAGAGCATGCCCAAAAAGAACGCTGCAATGGTTTTGGTAAGTGGCCTCTTGTTATTGTATTTATTTGCCAGTGCATAACGGCGAAGGAAAAAGAAATTTACAGGTCTATCAACTTTTAGTTTCACTAGGTATGATTTGATCATGAAGGCACAAATACATGACGTTGTAGTAAACTCGATGTACACTTTAGAATGATCTGTAGCGTATAAAACCGAACGGTTTGTACTTGTGGCGGCAATGTATCGTTACATTGTCCACAACTAAACGACCGCGCCAGCATAAGTGCGAGCATGGCATTCTTCCCGTCGCGATAGCTTTGCACGTAATCTGATACGCATAGCTATCGTCTCGGTCGGAATGTCATGCTTAATCACATGTTTACGCTGTGCGACTCGAACTCTGTGCATATACACAAGTGCCGACGAGGCATTTGTGTTTATGTTCTAGCTCGAGCTCTGTACAGACGCACAAGTGCTGACGAAGCATTTGTGCACGTCTGGACAGAGAATCGGGCTCCGTCCGGACACACAATTGCTGACGAGGCATGTATGTGTGTCTGGATGAAGAGAAACTTACGCCTGCGTGGTCAGCACTTATGACCTTCATAAGTGGCCCGCAGGCGGCGATCTTTCTCATTCGTCTCATTCATTCCTTTCGTCACTTGCTCTTGACACGATATCGAAATTGTATATTTAATTATTGAATAAATTAGTTTTACTGTCGATCTTGTATACAAAAGCGTTTAAATTGCGACAACAGGACTACAATTGGCGATCCTGCCTAAAAACGACGACAAACATCGCTCATCCGAGCCGACGAAAATCGCTCATCCGAGCCAACGACCAACCCGCATCCACGCTTTTTCGAGCGGATAAAACGACCGACGACAGGACCTCCCACGAATGGGAAACACCGAGACGAAACCGCTTCAGGGAGACGTCACAAACACGCTCATTGTCAATTCGGCATTGACAGTCGAGAGCCAGCGACTCGAGTATCTGCTGGTCTGCATCCTGATCATAAACACCGCGTCCCTGCTGTACATATTGTACAGGGACCACGTCCGAGGCGTAAAAAGGCGAGCCCAAACACCAACCAGCCCATCGGTTTAACAACCACGATGACGGACAACGAGCCGCCGAAGCAAAACCCAACGATGGACGAGTCTGCGAGCACTGCCCACGACGCCGAGCAGCCCGCAGACGTTCAGACACCAGAGGTCAGCCGCATAGCACTTCGAGTTCCGCCTTTTTGGGAAGAAGACGTGGAACTTTGGTTCGAGCAAGTCGAGGCTTACTTTGCGTCAAGCCGCATCACCAGCGACTTGACCAAGTTCCAGAACATCATCGCCAGCCTCGAGATCCGCATCATCCGACAAGTTAGAAGCGCCGTAACCAACCCGCCGGCCGAAGGCAAGTACGATAATCTCAAGCGAGAGATTATCACTGCCTTCACGGAATCGGCACAACAGCGAATCCAGAAGCTCCTATCAGAAGTCGAGCTTGGCGACCAAAGACCTTCACAGCTGCTCAACCAAATGCGAGCACTTGCGGGGACGAGCATAAACGAAACGATGCTAAAACAGATGTGGCTCAATCGACTTGATCTCACGCTGAGGACCATTCTCTCCGCAAACGACGCCACACTTTCGGACTTAGCCACGATCGCAGACCGAGTTCACGAAGTGACACGAGGATCCAGGCCATACACCATCGCTACTGTTACCGAGCAGGTTGCACCAGAAGCCTTTCCACCAGCACTGAGGATCTCTTCCGAGCTAAGTAAACTCACGGGAGAAGTACTGAGACTCGGAAAACGAATTGACGAGCTTCAGTTACAACAAACGCAAAACTGTTCCTGTTCGTGCCACGACTATGGGCACACGAGCCGACGAACACCACCAAGGTCACCGCAACGAGCGAGGACTCCATCAAGAGCGCGTACTCCAACCAAGGAGAGCACCGGACTTTGCTGGTACCACGAACACTACGGTCCAGGCGCCAAGAACTGCAGGCCACCGTGCACTCTTGGCAAACAGCAAAAAAATTAATTTCGTCCTCTCCACAAGTGACGACAAAGGCGCGCACCATCCAGCGCCTCAACATCCGCGACGGCAGAACATCATGCGCCTTCCTAATAGACACCGGTGCCGATATTTCCGTTATACCACCAACTATCCGAGAACGCTACAGCCCCGATCCTGGCACGCAGCTACTTGCAGCCAACGGCTCGGCTATACGAACGTTTGGTAAACGGAAATTAACTCTCGATCTTGGACTGCCGAAGTCAATCACTTGGACATTTGTCATCGCAGACGTCAGCTCACCCATCATCGGAGCTGACTTGCTTGAGCACTACGGACTGCTCGTAGACGTAAGAGGACGTAAAATCATCGAACGTACGACTCACGTCTCAGCCGTGGCGAAAGCCCTGAATAAGGACCAGCCACTAAGAGTCAACACCGAGTACGCTGCCCTACTGAACGAATACCAGGACATTACAGTAGCAGCCCCACGCCGTAAATTCGATTGCACGACGACGCACCACATTGAAACGAAAGGTCCTCCAGTTTGCGCGAAAGTACGACGACTACCACCCGACAAGCTCACGGCTGCCAAAGCTGAATTCGACTACTTACAGCAACTAGGAATCTGTCGACCATCCAAAAGTCCGTGGAGCAGTCCCTTGCACATGGTACGAAAGGCCAATGGCGATTGGCGACCATGCGGGGATTACCGAGCGCTCAACGCCAGCACCGTCCCAGACCGATATCCTATTGGATTTCTCCAGGATTGCACAGCAGCACTGCATGGCATGACAGTCTTCTCTGTCATCGATCTTCAACGAGCGTTCCACCACATCCCAGTCGAACCTACAGACATTCCGAAGACAGCCATTATTACACCATTCGGCTTGTACGAGTTCGTATACATGACGTTTGGATTATGTAACGCTGGACAAACCTTCCAACGGTTTATGCACGAGGTACTACGAGGACTAGACCACGTATTCATCTATATCGACGACATTCTGGTATTTTCGCCAGACGAACGAACACATAGACAGCACCTCGCAGAAACATTCGATCGACTCCGGAAGTACGCCCTTACAATCAACACAGACAAATGCCAGTTCGGCCAATCCGAAGTACGCTTTTTGGGACACACGATAACATCGCACGGATTGAAACCTCTTCCAGAAAAAACGGAAGGCATATCCGCGACTCCAAAGCCCAGCACGGTCCATCAACTGAAATCTTTTCTTGGCATGCTCAATTTTTACCGGCGGTTCCTGCCAAATGCTGCACAGAACCAACGCCCGCTGCAAAAACTTATAATCGGGAATCGGAAGCGAGATAAGACAGCGCTGGAATGGACTGACGAAGCGGTAACAGCATTCGAGAAGTGCAAAGCAGATTTAAGCAATGCATCATCGCTAGCGCATCCAGATCCATCAGCAACTTGGTCACTTTCCGTGGACGCTTCAGACGAAGGAATCGGAGCCGTACTACATCAGACTACGAAGTCTGGTACATCACCTCTAGGATTCTTTTCACGCAAGCTGACCGACACCCAGCGACGATACAGTACCTACGATAGGGAACTACTGGCTATCCACGAAGCGATCAAGCACTTCCGACACATGCTCGAAGGTAGAGTTTTCACCGTGTTTTCGGACCACAAACCACTACAATTCGCCTTCCAACAACGACCGGAGAAAGCATCACCGAGGCAACAACGTCAACTGGACTTCATCTCCCAGTTCACGGTTGACATCCGCCACATTCCGGGCCGGGATAACGCTATCGCGGATTATTTGTCTCGGGTAAGTGCTATCAACACCATCGACTTCTTTTCTCTCGCTTCAGCTCAACAACACGATCAGGAACTTCAGCACTTGGTTGAAGATCAAACGCAACAGCTTGAGTGGAAGAAACAGGAGTTGACAGGCTCAAACGCACCGCTACACTGCATCGTCACGAACAACAAGGTTCGACCATATGCACCGCAACAATTCAGGAGAACGATCATGCAAATGATCCATGGCCTTGCGCATCCCGGCATCCGCGCAACGAGAAGACTCATCACTGACCGTTTTTTCTGGCCAGCTATGAACGTCGACATAAACAACTTCGTCCGAAGTTGTATCGCCTGCCAACGAAACAAGGTTGGACGCCACGTGAAGTCTACACTTCAACGCTACACGCTTCCAGATGCCAGGTTCGAGCACATCAACGTCGACCTCATCGGACCACTATCTCCAAACGAAGGATACCGATACTGCTTGACCATCATCGACAGGTTCACGCGTTGGCCTGAAGCTGTCCCACTCCAGAACATCACCGCAACATCAGTCGCCGAGGCACTAGTCAATGCATGGATTAGCCGCTTCGGAGTACCAGCACGGATCACTACCGACCTGGGACGCCAGTTCGAGAGCCAAATCTTTGCTGAGCTGACACGGATTCTGGGGATAAACCATCTGCGGACAACACCATACCATCCTGTTGCCAACGGCATCATCGAGCGATGGCACCGAACAGTCAAAGCCGCCATCCGCTGCCATGACACGCTTGAATGGACGAAAGCTCTCCCACTCGTCCTATTAGGCCTGCGCACTGCATTGAAGGAAGACATCAATGCCACGCCCGCTGACATGGTATATGGCACCAGCTTACGACTTCCCGGAGAATTCTTCGCCTCATCACCACCAGGCACGAACGACACCGACTTCCTGCGCGATTTAAGGTCACGCATGGCGAAATTGCGACCACACGATACAGCGCACCACGCACCAACCTCAACCTTCGTCCATAAAGATTTACGCACCAGCACTCACGTCTTTGTACGGAACGACAAGGTGAAACCATCCCTAACGCCACCTTACGACGGCCCGTTCCCTGTTCTAAGCAGGAAGGAAAAATATTTCAAGGTGGACATCAATGGACGCCCAGCCTCCATCTCCATTGACAGACTGAAGCCCGCATTTTTACCGTCGGAATCAGTTACCACGATGGGAGCAGACAACAACGATTCCTCGACATACACAACAACCCGCACAGGACGCAGAGTTCGACCACCCGTACGTTTCAACGTATAGTAACATTATCGTGGTCAAACCCACTGCGGGGGGAGTACTGTGGCGGCAATGTATCGTTACATTGTCCACAACTAAACGACCGCGCCAGCATAAGTGCGAGCATGGCATTCTTCCCGTCGCGATAGCTTTGCACGTAATCTGATACGCATAGCTATCGTCTCGGTCGGAATGTCATGCTTAATCACATGTTTACGCTGTGCGACTCGAACTCTGTGCATATACACAAGTGCCGACGAGGCATTTGTGTTTATGTTCTAGCTCGAGCTCTGTACAGACGCACAAGTGCTGACGAAGCATTTGTGCACGTCTGGACAGAGAATCGGGCTCCGTCCGGACACACAATTGCTGACGAGGCATGTATGTGTGTCTGGATGAAGAGAAACTTACGCCTGCGTGGTCAGCACTTATGACCTTCATAAGTGGCCCGCAGGCGGCGATCTTTCTCATTCGTCTCATTCATTCCTTTCGTCACTTGCTCTTGACACGATATCGAAATTGTATATTTAATTATTGAATAAATTAGTTTTACTGTCGATCTTGTATACAAAAGCGTTTAAATTGCGACAACAGGACTACATACTAATGCCTAGTACTATACTCTTCGCGAAACGAATTCAACGGTCAAATCCCATACAAAAAGAACTTTTCAATTCGTCAGTAAAGCTCTTTTGTATGGGATTTGACCGTTCAATTCGTTTCGCGAAGAGTATAGTACTAGGCATAACTGAGAATTATATTGGAACACGCAATGGGTATTTTCGTACACGATGTGCGTTCCAACATAACTCACTGGAAGAACAGCGTTCCAAAAATAACCAGTGGCGTGGCTTGATAGTTTACTGTAGGGAAGCAATTATTTCATTTCGATAATAAACTTTGGCTATGCTGTCTTGAAATTTGTTACGTACTCTCGTTAGCTACTTTTAACATTGCTAATATAAAAGCACCTAGGAATTACCAACGTGGACTTGAGAGTAGATGTACAGTATTGTTATCAGTATTTTAATTCCCATACTACCAATATATAATTATTTTCTCTTTGAATAAGTAGTTGCAAAAATTATATATTGGCAAACATATAATTTAGCAAAGCTGCAACAGCAAGCTATGTAAATAAAGCATTTTTAAATATAGCTATGGTAACAATAACAACAACAGTGTTTGTGCAAAATAAATGTGTATAATCCTTCACGCATATAGAAAATATCAATATTCTAGTACTTATAAAAAATAACAGTAAATTAACAATATTCCCAGAATGAAAAACATATATTTTTATATTTTTAAAATAGCAGTTAGCATATATAAAATAAATGAAGTTATAGTTTAAAAAAAATCTATTATAATTCGAAACTGATGAGAACATTCATGCATACTTCTATTTAAAATTTAATGCAATTCGTATTTCTTTTTTTGCGAATTCATATATGACGTCTTGAAGAAAACGTTGCTCACACAACCATGATTTTAAGAATACCTTTTCAATGGACATTATTGCTAAGTCACTTAGTCACTGTTCATCTGTTCTATTTCTGGGATAAGTTTTGATCCATTTTAAGCAAGAAAAACTGCGCTCTGCGGACGCTTTTGTTACACTCTCTCTCGCACTCGTTACTTTTCATGTTGGAACTAAACAAACTAATCAATTAAATTGTTTTAAACTCTTTTCTGATTTATTGTTGGTAGCATATTCAAAAATATCTTGAAACGATTTTCCCTGTAAATGTGGATTAGAGTAAAGCACAATGACTTCAGTTTTTTAATGAAATCGAGTCAAATAGATTTCGCAAGTAAAATTCCGAGTGCATCTCTTCGTTACAGAGATAATTTCGAAATTCGGTTTCGATCGACCCTTTTGGATCATATCCTTTTTGTCCGCAAAAGTACGAGACCCAAAAAGGAAATCAAAAAAGGTCACTAATTATGCAGTTTTGATCCATTCTATTTACGAAAAAAATTAATACATTCACCTTTTAATTGCACTCTCACTATTTTAAGTATAAAACGAAAAATCATGCGGTTCCAGAAAGTAATTCTACGCACTCAATTCTGCACAAGTCAAAACAATTTCATTTCAATATTATTAAATACTGTAAACTATTAGTGAAATAATTACCTTCACCAATTAAAAATACTTTCACTAAATTTATATATAAAATACAGCACAAAAATTTCACTACCGAACTACAATCAAGCACTTCACCACAGTGAAATGATGAATCAGCAGTCTCTGGTAGCCCTTGCCACATCTGGTAGTTCGAATTCGTTCAAAAATTCACATAGTAGCCCAGTGAAATCCGACATAAAAAAGGCGAAACTTCGGAAAAATTGGGGGAAAGCTGAATTTTGGTATGAACCTTGGTACTGGCGTGTTGCACAAAATTTCAAAAGTCCCCATCGATCCGAGTGCTGCGTTACTTTTTATACGGGGTCAAAGGTCACCAAAAGTGACTTTTCCTAAATATCTCAATAACGGTCACGTCTGCAGAAAAACAATCTATTACGAATTTGTAGCTTAAAAAATTTCCAATAAAAAAGATTCTGTTACTTTTTCTTGTAACCATAACCGTTTTTGAGATATATTGATCCTCTTCAACAGCATCCTCTTTGTCAACGGCATGTTGATATTATCCGATTTTGATTACGACTTGGCATGCTTGTGTGTTTGTTTTTCTATGTTTAAGAGGCGCATAAAAAAACATGTAAACAAACTTATCTACCAGACTCCAGGGTAGGTGGAAAAGTGTGCTTCGAAAAGTTCCCACCAAGCGATTTTTAAATAAATGAATTTAAAATATATATCAGCCAAATGTAAGGGAAGCAATGCTTCCCTTGCTACCATGAACGCCACGCGACTGAAAATAACATGTTACTGGAACATGTTAATCGCCGCAAAATGTAACGCTGGAACGTGTTACTGAGGTTTATAGTTATTTCCCATCACTAGTTCAGATGAGGTGAGCTTTTTATTAGAATCGATTCAGCTCTTTGCACTTGTTCTCGTAAGATCAAGTGCTAACACTCGCATGAATATACAACCATGGAATCATTCTTTGGGACTGCATATTCGAGCTCAGATAACGGTTGTTAGTTTGAATTCAACAACGTCGATGTTTCCAAAACGCAAAACCCTAAAAAATGTCAGACACAAGTCTGATTTACCCAACCCAACTTTTACTTCTTAAGTCAAGGAGGGGACTGAAATGCAATCACTCCTTTATCAGTTCTGGTTGGGTATATATGAAGAGTGCCTCCGGGATACTACAGAGATTGGAGAGATTCAAGAGCGCTTCACATTGGACACTCTTTGGTAAGATAAGATCAATTTTTTTTTAGTGGCGGGAATTGAATAAAGGGGTTCATTCCACAACTAAGGCTTCTGCAAGATTAGTCGCTCAAAAACGTTTAAAGCCAACTGAGTGGCCAAAAAAACACAAGAATGCTCAAACTGGAAGAACTTGGCCGTTTAATGAAATGTCCAAAGAGTGCTTGGTCAGGGCAGCCGTTGATAATAGTAAAACCAACGATATTACCTCATCGGATAGCTGGAAGCTGGACCAGAAGGTGATTTTAGCTGGCTTTAAAGATTTACTTAAACCAAATCCTGATCCATCACTAAGATACCAGGTGGAATATAGACCGATTCAAGAAATCAGTATGTTATAACTGGGTGAGTCAGGCATGAAATCGGAAGTATTGCTAAAGTACCAAATTCTGAATAAGAATAGATCAAGGGTATAGTTGCCCGATGATATTTCTTTATCTGATTGCATTATGGATAGTGAGCAATAGTGACTTGCCAGTAAACAAGTGAAAGATGGCCGAGTTCAGTTTACTATCCAGTGAGCGATACCAATTCATCAAATCAGGAATTCCTTCCGAAGCTAGTACATGGCCTGCGACGGCAAGCCCAGTTAAGGGATTCAACCTCATATAGTTGAATAACCGTGGCGATCTACAAATCTTCACGCCAGAGGATTCAGCTCTGAACGAAAGAGGAAACAATATTGATACATAAGAGGAAAAGATGGTCAAAAACATCCGTTTTATGAATATGAGTCCTCGTCAGTAGCATCTGCATCGGAGAATACAGCAATTGGGACTTGGACACATCTGAGGCGGATATTGACAAAACCATAATTGAAAAAGATGAAGTTACTTCCAGCTAACCTTTACCATTCGAAAGGAGCTAAGGCTGCTTGTCTTTTTCATCCGTGTAAACACGTGGGGGTGATATTTATGATCTAAGAACCATACGTCGTTAAAGACTGGATGACTTGGGACCTATGCCTATACCTTCAACAGAAGTGATGGTAATATGTAAGCACTTTGTTCATCTTCTCACAAGATGGAGCGTTTCGTAGATTACTTATGGTGTTGCAAAAATGTTCATTGCCAGAGGTTGTAATATATTGGGCCGACTATTTACTTAAGCAAGAAAAGAACAGATTGAGAGAGATTTCGGTCAGTTTTTGATACCCAGCTGGATTACATTACATTGCATACTAATCACAAAGTGCTAAGTAAGTGAGATCGGTATCACAATGGGCCTTTGTTTGCCTACGTAAGCCATCTCCGAATTGTATTTAGAGAGGCAGCCGTGAAACCCACCCAATTTCCATCCCTTTAAAGAAAGTCAGGTCCAATAGTTTACTAAAAGAATATCCACATTCCGTAGCATATGCAACTAATAAGCTGGTGAACAGATGCTGCAGGATGTTTAACACCATAAGTCATCTGTATTTCGCAACGATTTCAAAATTATCCTGCAAATTCTGCGTTAAGCTAGTTGTACAGGCGTCAATTATTTATTTGTTTACTTGTTTACTTTTCTATTTTGTTTGGTATTTATATGTAATTTTATCTTGTTTAGTAAATAAATAAAATAAATAAGTTAGTAAATAATGCTAATTTTACATGCTTTCTTTATTCAATTTTTATGTCTTCAGTTTCATTTTGTGATTAAAATAAATCTATAAATAAATACTTTACCTAATACTCCTCAAGACAGTTAAAATATATTCGTTTTCAATCTTTAGGTGTCCTCAGCAATCTTACCGCTCTCAGAGTCTTGGACATATCGGGAAACGATATTACGGACTTGACAATCGAAAATGATGTTTTTCGATTGCCTGGAAATATTTCCGAAATATACATGCAAAATAATCGAATAGTCAAACTGCCGTACGAAGAATTTTTGAAACCAGCTAATCTAAGTCTGATCGACTTACGGAACAATCAAATAGATCAGTTTCCGGTGGAGTTGACAGAGAAAGTGAAGCAGAAAACTGAAGTCCAATTTGAAGGTGCGTTGAAAGTGTACAATTTCTATGTTCGTTGAATAACTTTCTGTGTTAGGAAATCCTTTGGACTGCACATGTGAGATACGTCCGATTAAGCACTACCTGCAAACAATGACCTTCCCACCACCAGAATTTGCAAATTTAGAGTGCTTCGCGCCTGTTCATGTGTCTGGGAAGCGACTGACCGAAGTTCCGGATGATCAGTTGCATTGCTCGGGTAGTGGTAATTTCACAGGTCCTGCTGGAGAAGAGTATGATATTTTGCCAGATTTGCGCTTCAGGGAGATAACATAGTAAGTTTAGTTTTGAGAAGATAGTAATATATTGTGTAATCATAACAGATCTTCTTTCAGTTTCTTTTGAATTGAAAATAAAGCATTTACCATCAAAATTTGTTTCAGCCATAAAAGTAAGCTCTCCTTACGTTGGTACGTGACTACAACGGCAGACGTTGCTGACTTTTATGTCAATATCCGTGACAAACGTAATATGGTGTACTTCGATCAACATTTATCATATACCAGTCGACAGGTGGCAATCGAGGGTGCCCACATCGAGAAGGCCATTTCCCAATCGGATTTCGTTCAAGTTTGTGTCCTAGCGAAGAACAGTGTTGGAGTGATTGGACGATGGTTCGAATCTCAATGTATTAAAATACCGGACAACTTCCAAAGTGTCATTCGCAAGTACGATGAAGAGTATAATGCTGTATATACTATAATGGCAGCACCTGTCAAGCGACACTCGTCGTTTTTGTCGAATGGCTCCCAGCGTAATATATTCGACTGGTTACCAGCTGTATGTGGATTGATTTTCAGCTTAGGAATTTTAATACTCAATTGAATTTTTTGCATTCAAACACGTGTGAATAGCTCCATAAAAGTTTTACCACTCTGATATTCTATGCAATATATAATGTTTTAATAGTTATTTAAGTATTGATATCGAAATCGTTAAGTTTGAAATTTTTTAACATTTCAAAATTCGTATTAGGATTTTACATCAGAATATTTTCATGCTTATTGATAAGAAAATAAAGTAACGCATATCTATTGAAAAATGTCTTTTTGAATTTCTGACAAATCAAAGATTATCTTTTCTACAGTGATTCAATATCTTTATCTTAGCTAGTAGTCTTAATTGTGGTCAAGAAAGACGAATAAATGAGACGCTCATATTTTAAAAAAAACTCTAGCGCACCTGAACCGCTAGAAACACTAATGTTCGAAGAACAGTAGAAGAATCGAGCAGGTTTTGAGTGCATATTCCACCACATGAGCTGCTTATTACGGCCAAACTGTTTCAAATGCCACGTGTTACTTTCGTCTCAAGAATGCATTATAACTCATATGGTGGAAGGTTTCAGATATTACCACTGGCATGAATTTCAACGTTTATGAGAGCAAAACACGGGTTAATTATATTCGTTATCAGTTGCTTATTTCACATAATTTTGAAAGCAGCATCTCATATAACATCAATGAAGAAAATGCTCAGTGCCTGCAGCACTGTAACTGAAGTTGGTGTTTGGGGCTGCGATCCAAAAAATTTGCAGAACTTTGCGAATTGTAACATCGGTTATTTATTTTCATTGTAAATGTTTCCGGTATGTATACTAACTGTAAGCATTTATTGATACAAAAGTAGCACAACCGACTCGTGCTGGCAACCTTTCGCCAGTATCAAAGCCAAAAATATATCAAATCTGCTTCACGTTGTTTAATTACATTCGAAGTTATAGGAGTATAAAGAAATTTAGGGTTACCTGCAGCGAGTTTTTTCAAATGATCGAAAGCTTAATATTTGCTGTTTATTGTCACTACAATATCATTACCATTTGAAAATTCTACGATAAAACCGCTTAATAAAGATATTGCAATTAAACACAAAACCAACAATAGCTGGCAACCCTATTGTGGCTTTTCAACCAAATTTGGCCTGAATAATGTTTATGACAGGTTTCATTAATTGTATGAAATTCGTATTGATTTCATGACTGCACTGGAAGTTATAGTGCAAAAAGTTTCATTTTCCTGAGCGAATTTTCAAAACCAAAGACACAAAAATTACCATAGCTGGCAGCACTAATCAAATTTTTCAACCAAATTTCCACCAAACAGAGATTAGAGTTAGGTTTAGCTACTGTGCCAATTTCATGAAAATCTGGTAACTTATTCACATTTCATAGGGCAAGAAGCAGTTTTTTTTCTTTGTAATTTTTCAAGATGGCACCACTGGCACAGACTTGCGCACAATTCGAAATGCTTCTATCAAATCTGGTCTTACTTAAGTCCAATGCATTCTGCAAATTTTAGCTGTATCTGATTATTGGTTCGTGAGTTTCCGTGAATAGAAGTTTTTGATGCTAAAAATATAGGTTAACTGGGAGAGGGTTACCGTTCTTGTCCGACATGAAATTTCCAAAGTTTTATTTTGAACGTGTAGATATAACATAAGATGTATATACAGATTGATTTTATTGTAAGAAACGGACATTTTTTTGAATATTCGATGGTTTGAATGTTTTCACTTCCAAATTTTTTTTTTCAAAATGAAGACACCAAAATTATCATAGCTGGCAGCTCCAACCGAATTTTTCAACCAAATTTCTACCAAACGTGGCTTAAAGTAAGGTCCAGCAATTGTGTGAGTTTCGTCAAAATCGAACGATTCAATCAGAATTTATAGGGCTAAAAACAGTTATCTTTTTTAGTGGTTTTTCAAGATGGCACCACTGGCACAGAATCGCCCACATTTCAAAATCACTTCTATCAGACCTGGTCCTATTTAAGACCAATACATTCTGCAAATTTCAATTCATTCTGCTCATCGGATCGTGAGTTTCCGTGAACAGAAGTTTTGGATGCTAAAAATATAGGTAAATTGGGCATTATATATTACCCGTTATACCATATCTTTTTTTTTTTTTTGGTTATGTAAACAAAGCACAAGATTTATATATGAGTGGCTTTTTTTTGAAGAAACGGCATTTTTTCAAGAGAGACGATGATTTGGAGGTTTTCACTTTCGTTGCCTGCCCTAGCTATAGGGTTGCCAGCACGCTAATTTAAAGCTACACAAATCTTCAACTAAATAATATTAATATGTCCTGAAAATGTCGTAATGATTGAATAGCTCTGTCAAAAGTTATCGAAATTTAAAAATTTTTAAATTTTCCCGTCCTCTTTTTAGGCACCCAGCGCACACATAGGGTTAAAAAATTCCAAAGCATTATCCGATTCATATGTAAAACACGTTAGAAATTTATTTCGTTAACTTTATATTTGCGAAAATTATTTGTGCACGAAATAATAGGTATATTAAAAATATCACTTAAATGGCCGCCGGCGCCAAAAGGTTAACAATAACTGACATTTAAAGAGACCTGGACCTATTCTGCATATACACCAATGTATCCTGAAAGTTTCAGCTCAATCGGATGGCGCGTTCCCGAGATTATCTCACTGAAATTTTTTGATGATATATATATATATATATATAAAGAAATATGAATTTTTGGCCGAATCGATTTTAATACTAATGTTCTTCGAACATTAGTAAAAATATAAATTATTCATGTAGTGTGAGAATCAAAAACGTACTCCAGCTTTTGAGGTAAATACAGGTAAAATAATGTAAACTTTGCCGATGGTAAACGAGGTTGTGTGGCCGATTGATCACGTAAACTTCCATAACCTTGTGCGTTTTACCACGATAAACAGAACAGGGCCAAAATTTTTTAAAAAATCCGTTGATTTGAGAAGCCTTTGAATTGTCCAAGTAAACTTGAATCGTCCAAGTTGAGTTAACTGCTCAAAGCTATCTCCCAGCGCCAAAAAGGTCGTCCCAAGTGTCACTTGCTGTAAAGTCTCACAACAAGAGCTTCTTGAGCAGGCTCCTCTTCGCTCATACGAGATAGGTGCCTAGCCAACTGGAGTCTACCGAGCTTTATCTCTCTGATGCTTCAAAGTAGATAGAGTACAAATTCTGGTGTTATCGTTCCCGGAATCACCTTTCTCCACATATGGTGCCAACGTATCTCCGCAAAACTTTCCTCTAAAACACGGCTATGAGGTCCGAGGGCCATCTGTTGATCATCCATGTCTCTGATAATGGCAAGGCTATGGTCTTGTTTAAAAGTAGTGTTGTGTAATTGCAGTGAATAGCCACCACCACAACAAAATTTTTAGCCTGACCTGTTACTCTCCGTGTGACATTTAAGGACAGATCAAGCCCAGTGGCGTGGCGTTCATGGAATCAAGAGAAGCATTGCTTCCCTTACATTTGGCTGATATATATTTTAAATTCATTTATTTAAAAATCGCGAAAAAAAAACGTGTTTAAAAATTTTCTAAATTAATTTCCCAAAAACGAATAGTAAACCTCTCACGCGGCTAAAGTGGTAGCACCACTGAATGAAAATAATGAGAGAACAACACGCATGGAAAAAAATTGCAACTACGAGCTTTAATTTCACTCCACGTAGCAGCCCCTGGACACGGACGGTATAACTTTCCACCATTAGCCCCTTCAATCTCCTCACGCACAAAGCATGTTAAAGTTGCCTTTCCGCCATTTCGACCTAATTGTCAAATTTGAGGGGAACTACTTGAATTTGACCAGATTTGACAATGAGTAGCTAAAAAATTACTACCATCCCCTTCAATGTAAATCTTATGGGCATGTCCACTCCATTTCTACTACCTCACTGCCACGTAGACTGCATTGTGACGTCATTAAAAAAAATGTGCTTGTACAAGCTATTTGGAAGCAAGGAAGAAATTGCTTCTTATGTGGAAAATACATATTGGCCGAGCCC
Organism: Nemotelus pantherinus; assembly: GCA_963978885.1. Taxonomy (NCBI): domain Eukaryota; kingdom Metazoa; phylum Arthropoda; class Insecta; order Diptera; family Stratiomyidae; genus Nemotelus; species Nemotelus pantherinus. Next base: position 214,657,978 of record OZ022264.1, read on the forward strand.
AGGCGAGATCTGGCAAGCCCGAGTGTGTGGACGGTCCCGAGCGACTTTGACAGGGCTCGCCGGCGCTCGTGCGACTTCCGATCAGAATTGGTTTTGAGCACGAGTCAAAGCGATTTCGGACGAGCTGTCAAATGCCGTCTACATGTTGGCGTTCTCCTCTGACTTCGGCTCGCCTGGTCTCGGCCAATATGTATTTGCCACATTAGGGGAAATTCTCGTCTCAAGAGAGAAACTGAGAGAGAAGCCGCGTACGTATGATTGCAGTGGAACTTATTGTATCATTGCAATCATTGTAATTTGTTTGTGCGTATTTTTTTTTTGAATGAGAATGTTTGCTGTAGTACGTACACACTATGTGAATTTTTGAATTAATTTGAACTACGAGATGTAGCAAGGGCTGCCAGAGGCTGCTGATTCGACGAGCTGTCATCATTTCGCCGTTCTTGAATGTAGTTCAGTAGTGAAATTTATGCTTCATTATATATATAAATTTTGTGAAGGTGTTTTTAATTGGTAAAGGTATTTATTTCATTAATAATTTACAGTATTGTTGAAATTAAATTGATTCGAATTGTTTAAAATTGAGTGCGTAGAACTAATTTCTGGAATTGAATGATTTTTTTGTTTTATATTTAAAATAGTGGGAGTGCAATTAAAAGGTGAATGCATTTATTTATTCCGTAAAAAGCATGGATCGAAATTGCATAATTAGTGACCTTTTGGATCTCGATCTTTTGCGGACAAAAAGGACATTATTGAAAAAGGTCAACCGAACCAAAGTTGTAAATTATCTCTGTAACGAAGTTATGTACTCGGGCTTTTACTTGCGAAATCCATTTGACTCGATTTCATTAAAAAACTGAGATCATTGTGCTTTAGTCTAATGCAAATTTACAGGGAAAATATTTTCAAGATATTTTTGAATATTATCTAATTAGTAACCGCGCCCAACAGTGCTTAACTTCGCTGATCGTAGGAGAACCGATTGATGCCCGATTTATAGCAACATTTCCTTGAAACTATACCAAATTTTACTCAGGGCAAGTTCAATATTATTTCTTTGAAATGAATGAATTCTTTTCTTTGGATTGAGTAAATATTTCTTTGGCGCAGAATCATTACCAATTTTCTTTGATAATGTGTTCATTTTTCCTCAAAAAATTGAAGTATTTTTCTGAGTGTCAGGTCACTACCACCAGCTACTTCTCCTACTTAAGACCAACCCACCCTATGTAGATAATAATAGACCCTAAGCCAATTTAATTTCGATGACTTCATCATAAGTTACAGCGATAGAAAGGTGTTTGGGGTTGCTATCCGAAAAATGTCCGGACCTTAGAAAATTTAAACATTGTTTACTAATTTTCATTGCAAATGTTCGCGATGTGAATACTTGATGTAAGCATTTATTGGTACCAAAAAAAACTAAAACGCCTAGTGCTGGCACCCCTTTGCTAGCACTGAAGCCAAAAATATGTTAGAACTGTTTCACATTGAAGTCAACTTACTCTGCGAATTTCGTATTGATTTGATGACTACATTGGCAGTTATATAGTGTTGCCAAAGGATGGCAACGGGAATGAAAAAAACCACATTCACTTGATTAATACATTTACTTTTATTTTCTATTCTTTAAACGCAGTTTAATTCGCACACGCTCGTTTTGCTCTGTTGAAATAAGGAAATCGCGCTCACTCCGTTCACTGCAATCGATGCTGGTCGACTCATCGTCTCGCTGCCTCCTCGTATCCTTGAAGGCTCTGTTGTTGCCGTGTGGTCATGATACCATCACGTGTTACACCGAGCTGCTAGTAGTTGGCAGTTCGGTACATATAGATACAAAGAAATTTAGGGCTACCACTCCCAAGTGTTTTCAAATTTTCCAGATCTTAATATTTGTTGTTTGCTTTCATTACAAAACCACTACTATTTTGAAATTTGATGATAAAATCGCTTACTAAAGATATGCCAAAAAAAAATACAAAAACAACCATAGCTGGCAATCCATCCTTGTTTTTCCAACTAGATTTCTACTGAATATTGCCTACAATAAGTTTCATTTGCTATATGAATTTCGTTATGATTCTGTGCTTGCACTGGAATCTATAGAGCAAAGAGCTTTATTTTCCTGAGCGAATTTTCAAAATTCAAGACACCAAAATTACCATAGCTGGTAGCTCCAACCTAATTTTTCAACCTAACTTCTACCAAACGTGGTCTAAAGTAAGATTCAGCTACTGTGAGAGTTTAGATAAAATCTGGTGGCTGAATCAGAATTTATAGGGCCAAAAGCAGTTATTTTTCTTAGTGATTTTTCAAGATGGCACCACTGGCACAGAATTGCCCAAATTTCAAAATAGCTTCTATCAGACCACCTACTTAAGGCCAATGCATTGTAAATTTCAACTGTATCTGATTATCGGATCGTGAGTTCCCGTGAACAAAAATTTTTTGATGCTAAAAATACAGGTAAGTTGGAGAAATGGTTACCGTTCTTGTCCGACATGGGATTTCAAAAGTTTTACTTTTACTGTGTAGACAAGGCGTAAGATTTATATATGAGATGCTTGTTTTCTTAAAAGCGAAAATCTTTTAGGAAAGTCGATGGTTTGAAAGTTTTCACTTTCAGCGCCTGGCGTAGCTACATGGTTACCAGCACGTTCATATTAAACTGTTCAAGTATACAACTTAGTAACATCAATATGTTTTGTAAGTTTTATAACGATTCAATAGCTCTTTCAAAAGTTATCGCAATTCAAAATATTTGAAATTTTCGCGATCTCGTTTCAGGCATCTAGCGCACATACAGGGTTAAAAACTTCCAAAATCTTATCAAATCTTTATAAAAACACGTTCGAAATTCATTTTGCAAACTTACTTTTTTGGGAAACTATTTTTTGATAAAATAATATGCATGTTTAAAATATCACTAAAATGGCCGCCGGCGCCAACAGGTTAAATATAATTAACATTTGGTGAGATTTAGTCCTATTCTGCATAAATCCTGAAAATTTCAGCTTAATCGGATGGCGCGTTCCTGAGAAATAGTCACTGATTTTTTTTTTGATGATGATATATATATATATATATATATATATATATATATATATATATATAAGTATATATATATATATATAAGTACATATATATATATATATATATATATATATATATATATATATATATATATAAGCATATATATTATAAGTAAATATTACACTTGTAAATAGTTTACAAGTGTAATATTATTATATTATTGGTTTAATAAGAAAAATATATGTTTTTTTCAAGTGAAGTGAAACTAAAGATAAATTAAACAGTACAGTTAGATGCTCAAACAATACCACTCATATTATTCTAACTCAGTTACCGATTACTGTTTCAAACCTTATTATTCAAGTCGCAGCCACCTATGTATGTATTTAATGAGGCAAAAATTAATACACAAGATACGAAAGTGAAAAAAGAGTGGGAGTTCAAGAAAACGAAATTTATATCCCCACAAACAATTACGTCTTTCGTTTGCACATGCATACTTACATCAAAGCCAAGAAAGATCCCGAAACTATGAAAAAAAAAATTACAACACCAGAAACTGCCACCTTCGGAAATGTTGTCGCTATAAAGAAAGCAGCAGAAGCCTTGTCATGCCACATAAACGTGTCGAAATTAAAAAGCACTTGGCTAGCATTCATAAACACTGAGGCATAGTCATACATATGGCTTCTTAATCAAACCCAACAGCCCCAAAAGTCCAAATCCAACAACTAGGTACCATCACTACTCTTTTTGCCCACTACAACGCTATACTCTCCCCGCAACTCAATAAACTTCACGGATACAAACGAACACACAAAATACAAAATGAAAATCATCATCAAAAGATGTCAGACCAGAGAGCCAAACCCGTGCGGAATACAATGAGGTGAATTGGAGCGCGATGGAGGCGCGCGGAATGGCAATGGTCGACACGAGAGTACGAGTCGGAGGATCCCTTAAAAAACAAGGTCCCATCAAAACATGGTCGGATGGAAATTTCGAAACGAAGCAAAATAAGAAAACATTTATTTGATGGATTCCTCAAGTTTACATACAGAATCTTTGTATATAAAAATACTCTCAGTCATGTTGCGTGGAAGCCTTCGCTCCTCGTCCCGCAGCCGACATTGCTCTGCGCTCCATATACATAAATGGTATCAGGATACGTTTTGATAACAGGCAACACCCTGCATATGTATTGCACAGCAACAAAAACAATCTGTGGGATGGCGTGACCACCTTTACCGCTTCGTCCACCCCGTCAATGGATTACGGTCTGGCATGGTTTTGTGAGTAAGATATGATATCCTGTATTCGCTATCCTTTTCTTGACTATTTCATTCGAAACTCTTATTGGCCAATTTCTTGCTCACGGAGACACCTCCATAGCAACCGCTACTTTTCTATTCCAATTACAACAAACACCCTGCAATCTACTCATCCATTCGCCCGCTTTACTATTGCATCTGCTCTTTTCTTCTTTGCGGTCCTTACCCCGTCGTATCCTTTCCGCTTCTGAAAATGAGGAGTGCCGTTAACAAGGAAACATTCAAAGTAAAGTTGTTTGTCGGTGCTTTTTGCTTTGAAACAGGCGAAAGCAAATAAATACGTTAAGCCAGGCTGTACGTGAGATGTCCTTGTGCACACATACATACCACGCAATTCCGTTCGTTGGCAAACACTGAGCCTGATTGCGTACGTCGGGTAGCGGAGAATGGGCGTACCTATATTAATTCGAGAGCCTTTCATGTTTATATTGCTTCACGGCTGAATTGTACTCGGTTGTAATCAATTGCTGAAACGTCAATAAAGCAAATCAGGATGTACCCCTCGCCAAACAACTCCATTTCATTCCTCACACCTCTTACCATGCCAGCTCGCAGCCTCATGTGAAAACATGAGATTTTTGTTTGCCGCAGTTTCACCAAACATTCTAAGTTTCGTCGTTATGCGTGTCCTTTTTCATCCTTGTCGGAAACTAGCGCAACTGTCTCGTATCGAAATCGATGTGTCAGTTGGGAAAAGGTATCTGCGCGGAAATCTGTTTTCTTTTTCGTATTTTCGTTTTCGCAAGCTCGAATCAGAGTTAATCCCAGTCTGCCTTGTACTCAATTGGATTGAATTTGCGGAGATGGAGAAAGGATGTAATAAGTGATAAGGTGGAACGTTGTATTTTGTAACTTTATCGGTTTCCGCTTGTTTTCGATGGCGCTCTGTCGAAATAAAACACTGGTGAAACTTTTTAATAGCTTTTCGCGATGCGAAATGAAAAGAGTTTTGCATGATAGCTATTCGGTTTAATGTAATTATTTACTTTTTTGGCTTTGTGGGAAGCATTACGTGGGTTATGAATAGTGGTTCATATTATTAATGTGCATAGCAGAGAGATTTTGCACACAGGAGTTTTTAATGCGTGTATTTTTATCCAGTGGGGGCTATGCACACACTGAAAAACATAAGCCAATATAATTGAAATAATTATTGCAACTATACTTTGTGTTACAGTGAAACTACAAATGAGATATACTACCGATGTACATTTGAATTCGAACCAATACAATTTACTATTACCAAAAATTCTCAAAAGAATAATTACAGGCATGGGAAAAACATCCTTGTGTTATCGATTTAATCCTTCATTCGTTGTTATTATACTTTGTCAGCTACCTTGCTGAATGTTGTTAATGCATGTTGTGAATAATATTGCGAAATTATTTTCTTTCAAATTGTTTTCAATTAAAATGATATTTACAACAGTCTACAATGATAACAATCTTGTAATACCTACACCTTTAATGAATTACACGCCCAATTTGTAATTCCGCCAATCAAAAAAGAGTTGATTTATAAGTCGTTAAGCTCTTGTAAACCGTGAAACCGTCTCGTAACATAGATATGAGAAGTAATGGCTCGTGGCGGAAAAATATGGATCAGCCCTAAAAGGAGCTCTATTGGATAAACTAGAGTTTTTGGTAATTAACGTTCCCGTAGTTAGCGAACAAGAAATAAAGGTGGCCCTTCACGCAATATAAAATATTACGCCATCTCGCCAAAAAAGGAGCTCTATAATACGATTTAATGAGGTTAAGTTATGTTTTTCTGACTTATGCAAGGTCACACATAGACCTACTGATTCGTAGCGCTACCAGATAAGAAGACCGGGAGCTTAAAAGTTCAGTAAAAGTGGTCATCAAAGACCCCAGACCTATTTGTGAATTGAAGAATATCCTTCAGTCTCTACTCCGCGACCTCAGTAAGGTCAACCAGCCAGGTCCCACTGATATAGCGCTGTCTGGTTTTCCCCAGCGCCAGGAGAAGACTCCTGGTTCCTGACAATTCCTACAGTGTCATAAGTTAAGAGTCGCAGTTTCTTTTCAAGTGCTGCTACAAGACAGTGGCCAGTATTGATGCCGACTAACTGTTTTCAGTCAAATTATGTTAATTCAAGTAGACATTTAGTAGCACTTAATCGTTTAGGTAGAACTTGTAATGTTTGGCCATCTTACTGACGGTTAACTGGCTAACGCATCCGCTTTCTCATTTTCATCACCTTCCTTATGATCGAAAACCAAGAAAATGCTGACTAATCTGCTGTTGTTTAGCTCATTCAAAGCCTGAATAGAGTCGACTATGCACTTCAATTTATATGCATGAGACATCAGTGCTTTTACCGCAGTTTGGCTGGCTGTGTTAATGTTAATCCTAGCTTCTGTAGTATCCTTAGCGTATATTAGATCAATGGCTATTTGTATCACAAAGTTTCTGCCTGAAAAATACTACAGTGACTAGGAAGCCAAATGACTGCTTCTATGTTGCAGCCTGCAGCACCTACGCAGTTAAATATGATCCTCGTATGCAATAGAAATGCCAGCACCTTCAATTGACCAAACCTGGGTTCGATCGTAGACCTCACTTTTGTGAGTGACGTAGGCAACGACTTAGCTTGGTTGGTTATTAGGTACTTTAACCACATTGACCACCAGTGAACCGCGTACGTAACAAAAACCCAACATGTAGGAGCATTTGCAGGCGTGATTAAAACATACCTAAGCAACAAAAACAGGTTCTTCTGCCTAAGTAGAATAGCCTTATTGGAAAGCTAGCATCTACTAGATCCATGTGTCTGTTAAATACGATATGGAAAGATTTTGAGCGGCTCTGTCTGAAATTGGTTGCACAATGGGACTACCGAACATGCAATTCAACACTGAAAACAATCCACACGGAACCCAGAGCTATGTAACATAGCGCATTATTTGTCATAATGTCAGAATCTGGATAGCGCGTGGTCCTATGTAACATGGCGCAGCATTTATGGTCCCACACGCTATGTACAAAGTACCATGAGCTATGCAGTATGGCTACCAGCGCCATAATTACATGGCGCAGAAATTATGGCCCACACGTTATATTACATAGTACCATGAGCCATGTAATATGGCTTCAGTTGTCATACCGAATCGGATGAATCGAGGTAAGTGCTTTGTTTTGAAGTTGAGCTCCTATTTTACTGTAATAAAATAAATCTTTTCAATTTGCAATCCTAACCCAAGGACATCCGGGAGGTTAGTTAAAGAATTAGCTTAAGCAAGAATCTAGCTGATAATTTCTTTCTTTCATAAGTTACGTTAGAAAAAAATCGATAAGTTTTGTTAGGGGAAAATAACGACTCATTCTCGAGTAATGTTGTATGCTAATATCATTGTTACATTATATATCCAATTACTGGCCCCTGCATTCTAGTAATTTCAACATTTTCAAACCAAATATATTTCAAACCAGCACTATATTTTTCGTTCATAGTATTCAATACGTGATTTGAAATTTGTTTGATTTTTCCATAGAACTTGGTGATATTTATTTTCTGAGCAGTATCGTATGGAGTATCATATTTTAAGAAATGTCTTCATTATATACACTGAAAAAACACATCCATAGTTTATAGACTTCTGGCGCCATGTACATAGTCGATTTCGGGATTGTGATAAAATATAGCGCCACACGCCATAGTACATGGCGAAAAGTACATAGGAGCAGACGCTATGCTTATAGCCCTCCACGCCATGTACTATAGTTCTCCACGCCATGTACTATAGTTCCCCACGCCATGTACTATAGCCCTCCACGCCATCTACTATAGTCCTCCACGCCATGTGCATAAATACTGCGCCATGTTACATAGGACCACGCGCTAACCAGATTCTGACATTATGGTGCTGGAAGCCATATTGCATAGCTCAGAGTACTATAGCGTATGGAATGGGACCATAAATAATGCGCTATGTTACATAGCTCTGGGCGCCATGTGGATTTTTTTCAGTGAAAAGTGATAAGAAAATGCCACCCTATTCTTTAAAAAAGCAACAAATGAATATCTGCCTGTAATTTTGTTTTGTATTTTGAATAGTCGTTAAAATATACCCCAAAACAGGTAAGAAATAAAAAGTTACAACGTGTAATACGAACCATGCGTTAACGGTTAGTTAAAAAGTTCCGCTTTTGTTTCCTATCTATAAGTTACATTTGAGGAAATCACTTGGCATGTTTGAAAATAGGTATAAACATTTAGGTATCAAATTAAAGGTGACATTTCAGGCAATTTCAGGCATAAAAAAACAAAAATGTACCATCTCTTGGGATTTTTGCGGGAAATTCAGTGAAATTTGAAAAATTTCCTTGAATTTCACTGAATTTCAAAAAAACAATTATTAGACCTGTGCTATGCTACGGAAGCGAAACCTGGACAAAGACCCAGGCGTCTGAAAAAGCCTTGAATACGTTCGAGAGAAGAGTATTGCGAAGGGTCCTCGGTCCAGTACGGGAAGAAGATGGATGGCGAATCCGATACAACAACGAGCTGTATACCATATATGACGAGCCGGAAGTCTCTACCGTCATACGACAACAAAAATTACAATGGGCTGGCCACGTCGAACGAATGAGCGAAAATCGAATATCCAAACGGTCTCTCAAGGGGCGAGCGAGCGGAGCCAGGCCAGTCGGTAAGCCACGCAAGCGCTGGGAGGATTCTATAGATGCTGACAGCATGTCACTTTTGGGAGCACCGAACTGGAGCACGCGGTCACTGAACCGAGACTAATGGAGGCGAAGTATTAAGGAGGCTAAGGCTCGATTCGGGCTGTATTGCCCCGATGATTGATAAAAAACATACACACTGGGTGCCGCACCATGAATCTCCTTTGTCTGTGCAATTTTTTCCACCCAAATCAACTATAGCAGATTTTTTTTTTCACTCTTCAAAGTCCCGAAATTTTCCGGTATTTTGCCCGCATAAATTATTTTCCACATCATTAGGGTCTCATTAAAGTTCACTGGTGCAGTCATGGAAGCCCATTGTAATGATAAGTTACATTTGAAAATGCCAAAACAAAAGAAAAGAGCGAGGATCGGATCATGGTGGTGCACATCGACAGATTCACTGTTGACGTTGGCATCTTGGCTCCAACTCGCCATATCGAGGAAGTAGAAATATTCGCAAAAGGAGGAATCTGAGAAAAGGTGAGTTTTTCTAGACAGCGTTTTTAAAACCGGATTCAAGCTCTCGAGAGTGTGGATGGTTTCCTCGTCGACTCTCGCCTGTTTTTCTCCATCCACACACTTGCCAAGACATGACAAGCACGAAAATGCGTATGGTTTTCACGCCGGTGTATATCGGTTTTATGAGAGTTTCTGAGAGCTCATGAGAGTCTGGCCTTAGTTCGAGGTCGCTCGAAATTTTGTCAGTTTTAGGTATCGACTCAAAAGGATTTGAAGAGAAGTCTGGTACTGACGCCGATGATATTTACAGCCCGATTTGGTTTGCCTACGAGATCACGGACAATATGCATCATGCCGGACAAGATGCATGAGAACGGATAGGTGCAAGGTACACCGTTTGAATATTTATAAACAAATTTCTAAACAGGGAAAATGCTACCTACCAACGCCATTTTCACTTAAACTTCACTCACTTAAAATCTTCTCAACGCGAACAGGATGAGTTTTATGGCGTACTGATATTTTTGAATGAAGACTTTGAATTCTCGTCAAATGTTTTGGCAAGTAACTTCACAAGTGTCTTGACGAAACGTTCGCCACATACCTATTGCCGGCAAAATATGCAGCATAGTCAATAAGAGATTTCACGTATTTCATATCACCATGTGCATTTCTGTTTTCCTTGGTAATGTACTATTTCTGGTTATTTTTAAGGTTTCCTTTCTATCGCTGTAACTTTCGATGAAGTCATCGAAATTAAAATAAGCTTATAGTCCGGGAGCCAGCGACATATTTTGGCGACTCATTTCATCGTCGATCAAAGTATGTAATTATCCTCAATAAGGTCTAGTTAGGAACGAAAATCGACCACTTACAACCAGTAAGCGGGACAACGTTTACTGAGAGCATCAACAATATGTAATAAACAATAGAAAAAAAACCTCATATAATCGTCGTTCATATTTGGAGGAGTTGTCAATTGACATCAGACAAAGTCGAAAAACGACCACTTACATTTGTTTGGCGGGACAATCAACCACTTACAAGCGCGCAAACGTGCAAAAAAGTTTCAAAAATTGACTTATTTCATCGTTGCTCAAATTGGACATGATTACTGAGGATCATGTTGTACGTGTAAAAATACTGTGCTTACAGTCGATTCGCGGGACAAACCTACTTTAAGCGATCATCAAAGTCGCCGCTGCAAGAGTCACTCACTTGCAGTTTGAACGTTTAAATGCGCGCACGTGCTGTTAAATATATTTGTATGGTCTCACACCCGCTTGTCGTGTCCATTACACGAGGAATCTGACACAAAAATCATTTTTCAAGCGTGTAAAATCAAGGAAAATCTAACATGCAATGCGTCTGCGAGAACGTTAAAATCTGGTTTCACGTTGGTGTAAAAAAATAATGAAAGGTTCATGGTTCAGGTTCATAACTGAAATGTACACGAAATTAGGTCCAGAGTTGTGTTCGGCACTTCCACCGTTTCATGCCTTCACAGGGTGCGACTTTAATCCTTCTTTGTACAGAAAAGGCAAAGTGAAACCATTAACTATTTTGCGGAGCAGCGAAGAGTACTTGAGAGTGTTTTCAGATATGTCAAAGTATCCCGATTGCGACTTTGCGGCGATATTGTCGATTGTAGAGAAATATGTTTGTCATTTGTACGACAGGAAAAAACAACGGAAGTTAATAAGGTGCGAGTAGAAACGTTTTTAAAGGTCTACAAATGCAAAGAAATCGAGCAAACACTCAACATCAATGTAAGAAACTTCGATGGATCCAGCCTTCCTCCATGCAAATCGGAAATCGTTCAGCATACCCTAAGGTCCGCTTATATCGGGAAAATGTGGAGCAACTCCTACTCACAAAACATCACGGATTTGACACCAGAGGACTGTGGATGGCAAACAAATGGGGACAAATTTGACTTCAAATGGTTTCAGGGTGAAGAGTTGCCAAACATCGTCGAAGACATTGTACTCAAGAAAGAAGGTGAAGAATAAAATCCAGACGGCGAGACTTTGCCAGGTACACAATAGCAATTACAATAATAGTCAAATATTCAAGGTACACACAATATTTTATCTGCCAGTAGTAGAAAATACGAGTTTTCTGTCTGCCGGACCTTAGAAATTCCGAGTACAATCAAGATTCTTCCGACGAAAGCGATGAAAACTAGTATATGAAAATTTTATTAAGTCACGAATAAATTTGGTAAATATCTACTTTTTTACCGATTTCGTACTCATTTTCTCAAATTTTGTTTTCGTGTATAAATTTATGATTGAAGTAAGGTTCTGCTTCACAAAACATGACATGATCGCTTAAAGTAGGTTTGTCCCGCGAATCGATTGTAAGCACAGTATTTTTACATGCGCAATATGGTCGTCTGTAAACATGTAGAATTTGAGCAACGATGAAAAAAGTCAATTTTCGAAAAAAATGTTGCACGTTTGCGCGCTTGTAAGTGGTTGATTGTCCCGCCAAACAAATGTAAGTGGTCGTTTTTTGACATCGTCTGATATCAATTGGTAGCCCCTCAAAATATCAATGGCGATGATAAGAGTTATTTTACGTACTGTTTCTTACATGTTGTCAACGCTTCTGACACCGAAAGGTCTCGAGGTGCGATGTAAGTGGTCAGTATCTGTGATAAGCACAAACAACTTGAAGACCCTGATATACTTTCATTGACGATGAAATCGGCATATTTTTACTGTCGCTGGCTCCCGGACTATTAGATTCTATTATTATTTAGGGTGTATTAGTTTTAAGTGGGAAAAGTAGCTAGTGGTAGAATATACGCTCAAAATCTGAACAAATCCTCTACTGTTCTTGGAGCATTTGTGTTTCTAGCGGTTTTGATGCGCTAAGGTTTTTTTTTCTTTCAAGTGGTTTAACTATTGCTGTATTTTCCATTAAATTTTCCGTTGTAGGCAGATTACTACAGGCTCAGCGGTTTCATCAGGTTCATCGGGAGGTATTTAAAATATTATTAAATATAATGAAATATAAATATTTATTGATGTAGATGTGGTATTTCAGGAATGTCAGCAGAAATGTTAGAAAATGTTTTAATATTATCCTCAGTTGTATCTAGAAATGACAGTGTGTCCTATAACCTCGCCCTTTGCTTTTTATACAAATAATATTTTGCCGCCCCATACTTTTTTGACAATGATGACAATGCTTACTTTGGCAGCACTACAACCAAAAGTCTACCACAACTGCTTCACGACAAAATCAACATACCTTTCGAATCTCGTTTTCATCCGATGACTTCATTGAAAGTTAGAAGGATAAACAGATGTTTGGGGCTGCCATCCAAAGAATTTCAAGAAATTGGCAAATTTTAACACTGCTTACATATTTTTATTGCAGATGTTTGTCCTATGATAGCAACTCTTATTGCAGATGTTTGTCTTGTGATAGCAACTGTTGATATAAAAATACCTGGTGCTGACAGCCCTCTACTAGCACGAAAGCCAACATTTTATCGAATCTGCTTCACGTTGTGACAAATCCACGCTGTGAAGCTATAGTGGTAATAACAAATTTAGGGCTACCACCCGCAAAAGTTTTCAAATTTTCGAAATCTTAATATTTGTGGTTTAGAGTCACTGCAATATTATGGCCACTTGATAATTTAATGGTAGCATCGCTTGGTAAGGAAATTACAAAAATTATAAAAACTGCCATAGCTCGCAACCCTATCAGCCAAATTTCTACCAAAATAGGCCTATAATAAGGTCCATTTACTGTCTGATTTATTTTTGGACTTCATAGCTGTACGGGACGTTATGGGGCAAAATGTCAATTTTCAGAGTTCAAGAGGCAAATATTACTATAGCTGACAGCCATAATTTTTCAGCCAAACTCCCACCAAATCTGACTTAGAATGAGGTCCGGCTACTGTGTGGATTTCATTAAAATTTGATCACTGAATCAGAATTTATAGGGCAAAAAGTATTTTTCCCTGAGTAATTCGTCTAGATGGCACCACTGCCTCAGGGCTGTCCATATTTTAAAATAGTTTCTAGCAGCTGTTCTCCTATTTAAGGTTATCACTTCCTGTGAATTTCATATTGAGCTGATTATCTGATCGTGATTTCTCGTGAATATAATTTCCGAGTGCTGAAATTAGAGGTAATTTGGAGATGGGTTGCCGTTCACGTATAAAATGGAATTTTGAAAACTTTAATTTGACAGGGCGAACAATGTTTAATTTATCCATAATTTGCATTTTTGGTCAAAAAGCGAAAATTTTTGAGGTGGGTCGATGATTTAAAAGATTTATATTCAAGTGCCTGCCGTAGCTACAAGGTTGCCTGCACACTCATACATGGTTTTAATTAAATATAGTTTTAGTCAACATTAATACGTCCTGAAAATTTGGTGGTGGTGTAATATTTCAGTCAGAAGTTGTGAAAAAACTGGTTTTTTCTTTTAGGCATTTAGCGCCCACATAGGATTCGAAATTTCCAATTCCTCATCATAATCAAGCATAAAACAGTATCAGTTTTCATTTTCAATACTTGCTTTAAAAGACTTTCTTTGCATCTTTGCATAGAATTATACGGGTACATCAACATTTACTAAACTAATTCACTAACAGTAGGCATATTGCCAAAGAGTTAAAGATATAGTAATTTTAACTAGTCACGGACCTATTCTTTCCTATGTTTACCGAAAATTTCAATTCAATGGGAGGATTAGCCAATCTAGAGATGGTTCTCTTAATGTTTTTGCTGATAAAAAATAATGGTTTTCAAACATTAATAAAAATAAGTGTCAAAAATGATCACGTGATAAGTTTAAATTACCTTTTTTTTATCAAAATATGAATGAGTTTGCTCAGCAATTTTACGTACATAGACGTACATAGAATGTGATGGACAATGTGATGCGGAACAAAAGCAAAGTGATGGAGCATCAGTTTCATTCTTTCGTTATCTATTTTTAAATATTTAAGTGTTTTATTGCCAAACTACAAAACGTGTAGCATTCGGGCAATTTAGCTTGTTTTAGAGAACATTTCTAATCTGCCACTGAGTAAGTTATTTCTGCTTAGGAAAACAATAGTATTTGAATCATTAAAAGTGTCTCGTGTACTTTAAAAGATTAGATTTTATTGCTTTCAAGTCTACACAGGGGAGAAGAAAAATTTATGGTTTTATAGAAGTGCTATCTTCTTAGTTGACTGCGAAAACTAAGACTTATCCTCCAAAGTGATGATTGTTGCGTGAATGCACGAAAATTACCGACCAGCTTTACTTTGCACTAATGATTAGTAGCATTTCGCTGCTCAGTATATTTTCAACCCTCATACTGCATGTGAACAACCGAATGTTATGGATTTCGATAATTGTCAGCACTTGCTTTCAACGATGTCTTTCGAACTAATCTCTTGAATAAATCGAACAAAATCGCTTTAATGTGTCACAATCTGATGTGATTTGCTCAGTATTCAAACAATTAAATCGAAGGGACTCGAGGGTACAAGAGATGATATAAAGTTTCATTTTATCTCTGCTCATTACTCGTACTTGCCGATTGTTATCCTTTCGCCTGCAGTCATTCACTAGGAGCGTGCGAAACTTTTTCTTCCTTTTCGACTGTTTTATGATTTTTGTTTATCCGTAGCACAGTTAGAAGGATTACATGAACGTAAATATTGACATGGAACAGAAAATGAGTTCTACGAATTGTTAAAGGGCCAACTATTTACACAAGTACTTATCCAAATTGAGAATTGATGTCGTTACGACGGACATGTTCGGATGGATGAAGATTATGTCAACATTAGTGTGTACATTGTTTCGAAAATCTCGATGGGCTGCTGGACGAAATATTGTTGGAATTATGGTGAAATGAGGATGTGATTACATTGCTTTTATTTGTATTTAAAAGAAAGTTTTCAAATGCATGTCATTTGTAGGCGGGGAAATGTTATGTGAGCTGAGCAAACTGAGAGAAAGCATAAAATATCTGAGGAAGTTTTTCAACTCATAAAATTCGGGTTGTTATGTACGAAAAGCAAACGAAGTACAGAATGATGAATTTGATTTGATGGAATAACTAATCTGGTAACAGAATAATAAAAAAAAAACATTTTATTGTACGTCTGTTTTAACATAGTTTTTTATGATAGTAAACATTACTTTTTAGTCCGTTTTGAGCGTAAATGCTGCTAATCAGTCACCTTTATTTAAATAGTTAGATCCCCAACGTTAACGGTTCAAGCTCACATATTATTGGTAATTTATATCGATTCACATCTTTAACATTTAAGCGCGCGATATTGCAACAATTGAATAGAGAAATTTGCTTGACAACACAACCTTTTTGCGCTTTAGATCAAACAGCTACTACTGCTACTTCTACCTCTACGGCTACTAACACTAATACTTCTAATACTACAACTACAGTTAATAAAAATAATAGTGTTTGGTAGCCATTTGAAAAGGAAGAAATATTTACTCGAAACTAGCCAAACTATTTAAACGCATGAAATAATTTTGAAGTAAACCATCCATACTTTAATAATTAAAAATATAGTTTATTCGAAGAACTATATATATGGATGTCAAAGATTCTTTAATTGAGTCGCAAAAGGTATCGAACGCAGATTGGCAGGTAATTGCCGATCGCACAAAAAATGCAGAAGAAAGTGAAATAAAACTTCCGAGAATATCTTTACCAAAATTTTCGGGAGATTGTGACTCATGGATCTCATTTCGAGATCTTATTAAAAATTTGAACCCTAAAAAAGGTTTCGTTAGAAAACTCCATTGCTTAAAGTTTAGTCTTTCGAGTGAAGCAGAAAACCTGCTTAAGCAGTTCCAAATTACAGATGCGAGCTATCAAGTTGCATGGAAGGTCCTGGTAGAAAGTTACGATAACAAAGCAACTTTGATGAACTCGTAATCGCAATGGTTATTTCATGTAGGGATCGCAAGTGAGTCTGCGTAATTCTCAGCATTCTCAGCAGCCCACATTTAGATTAAGCGTATTCATTTCAGTTAGTCACGCGATTTGCAAGCGTGCGCATAGTATTGGAATTTTCGAAAATAATCCAATTTTGTCAACAATGCCTCTTGCACGAAGCCGGGAGGACTTGAGTAGCGTTCAGGTGGAGGAGCAGTGTTCCATCTACCAGAATGCATTCGCGTGAGACAGTCCTGCCATGCTGACGTCCTGTGGACATCAGTTCCACGGACCCTGCATCGAACAGTGGTTACGAAAAAACCCGGAATGCCCGCTGTGTCGTGGACCACTGCGCCTCCCTCTGAGCGCTGCACAAGTTTCCTCGACGGAAGGTTCAGCTGTCAAGGGAGCACGACTGAAAACAACCAGGTCCGGAGTAAGGACCAGAAGAATGGAAAAAGAAGACCTAGCCATTCATGACTTTGAGTAGGAATGTCCTAACGGAGCTGCAGGGATGTGTTGGTTTCTCGATTCACTTGCGAGAGCCTCGCTCATTTCCGATGTGCGGTCAGCGGCTGCTGAGGTTCGCTCTATGGTGCAGAAGGAGTTGAGCGGGTTTCAGCAGCAGATGGCTGCACTTCAAGATAGCATGCACTTGTTACTGAATCGAGAAGCGGACGGATCCTTGCCAACACAACCGGCTGCAGTAGAACCACGTTTAGATCCCATAGCTGAAGCGTTCATCCAAGTCCACAGGACACACCCATCACCAAACCAGCCAAGGGAAGCAGCTGACGAATCAGCATCCCGCAGAATACGACAGATTGTCAGCTGACAAAGTTGCTACCATTATGGCTGGGTGGAATCTTTCATTCAAGCATGCCGGTGGAAACTTTTGTGTATCGAGTTAATGCTCTAACTCGGCAACAACTAAATGGGGATTTTCACGCTGTAACCCGACATATTGGCATCCTTCTGTCTGGAGTAGCGGAAGAATGGTATTGGCAATACCACCATGAGACGCCAAACCATGATTGGTTCATATTGCGAGACGCTATGCGTCGCAAGTTTCAAGATTTCACGAATAGCAGTCAGCGACAAGTTTTACCGGAACGTGCGGTGCCTCTCTAGCAGTCTTCCCGTCCCTCTACGAGACCCAGAACTACTGAATATCATACAAGGCAATATGTTGCCTGAGCTGCAATGGCAGCTCGTGTACTATCACTTTAGCAGCACCCAGCAGCTTTGGGAACATGTCAAAAGACGGGAACGGTTGGCTCAAGCACTGGGACAGCCAAAACGCGTTTCCGGAACTCGCCGGCACCTGACAAAGCTTTCAGATCCCCGAATGCCGACATTGATTTACGAAGTTTCCCCGGAACCACATGGAGATACCTTGGGAGAGCCAGGAGTCTCTGCGGCTGCCTCCCTCCCTACCTGCTGGAATTGCAGGAAGGTAAGCCACCGTTTCGATGACTGCCTGGAGGAGAGAACCATCTTCTGCTATGGTTGCGGAAAGGTAGTTACCTACAAGCCAAATTGTAGTAATTGCCAAGCAAAAAATCGACAACTAGGAGTGCTGAACAAGACCTCAAGCCTCCCCAAGAGCAAAACTCCTCCCGGACGGTTCAGCAGGTAAGTGGGGAAGAAGCAGCAACACCAAGCTTTACTCATTCCACTACCGGCACTACTATTTCCCGGACTCAACATACAAACCCCCTTACAGATGTCATGAACACGCCCACAACAACCTCGACTCCTTATTTCAAGAATCCACCCCTGCTGCAGCCAGCAAAGCGGCACCCCAAAATCCGTCGGGGTCGGTTAAAGGGTACTCCGCTAATGCGGACGAGGGGCCTTCACGGCTATTTCCAGGGTACCTTCCTCTCGGAGCAATTCTTTTTTTAATTAATTAGCCTCTTGGACGGCATTAGCCATTCCACCTTTTTGGTCCTTAGCACTCTTGGTTCTGGACTTCGGTCTGGTTCTGAGTTGTGCTAAGACCACCTCAGAGCCGTTTCACACGAGACACTCGGTGTCAGGCCACTGAATCCTCAGCCACTGTTTTTGTATAGAAAAGTGGCCCGGACACTGTGGCTCTGTGTGTATGCTCTCATTTATTTCTATGCCCCGACAGTGGCTAGAGACACAGTGGCCGGACACCGAGTGTCTCGTGTGAAACGGGCCTCAATAGCACTATTCCCTACACTTGTTTGGCTAATAAATAAATAAATAAGTGAAATTGTCATCTAGTGGTGGTTCCCTTCTTTGTTAATAGTTTATTATTGTTTCGAATTTTGAATTGATCGATCGTTGAACTGTGAATAAACATAATCAGAGAATAGATTTTGAAATCAAATTGTTTGTTTTCATTACCGAGCCTTTTCAATAGAATTTGAATCAAATTGTTGAAATTGATCAATTCGAACATATCTTTGAATTTGAAATTGAAGTAATATCGAATAACCGTTTTTGAGATATTTTCAAAAAATCAATTTTGGTAGCCTTTTACCCAGTGTAAAATGTTTAGTAGCCCTCGGATCAAAAAGATTTTTTGGCATTTTGTTTCAAAGGATAATATCAAGGTTCACACTTAGATCCAGGTTTCCTCAAGTTTTTCCCGGTCTATTCCTCAGTCCACATGTCAAGCTGACAAATTAAGTACTAGCAGCATTTTTTGAACTGGTTATGATAGTGGTACACTGAAAGAAAATTTTTTGATTGGTTCAACTATTTTTAATAGTATTGCAACGATTCATTCAAAATCGTTAAACGAACTACGGAAAATAGTTATTTTTATTATGTTAATATAGTTAATTTAACGATATAAAAGTAGTTGGCTCTGGGTATACAAAAAATATCGCAACGTATCGCAACCACGAAAAATAGTTGATAAATAGAAAAATATTCATCAATTCACTCAAAACTTCAACGTTTCGAATTATCAACAGTTTTCATGCTACTTAAACTACTTTGCAATAGTTGATTTCAACAAACGTAATTCAGTGAGCAACGTCTTTGGAATTATTCTACGCAAAGTAGAATGGTTTCAACATTTGGACGTTTTTCATGGTCCGAATGAAATTTGTTTTTGTTTATCAACCACGCGTCATGGTGCATAAAAGTAATCAACAATTTTCTTATGGTTGTTTTAACTATAGCCCTAGTTGATGCAAAAACAACTAAGGAAAACTGTTGATTTTCCATACTCCTCATACTCATACTCCTATTCTATCATAGAAGCTTCATATGCTACATGGCAAAATTGTGTTCGGTTTGCTGTTCGATATAATTCATATCCATGTTATGCTGTGAAGCCTTTATATTACGTTGTATGACGCTTTTTATGCAGTTAATATATGTATGTACATGACACGCATTGCGATGCAGTGCAGCGCCATAGCAGTGAGCGGCCACTGTTGTTGATTTAATTATTATTTTCAGTAATGCAACAATGCATTCAAATTTGCCGAATGAACTACGAAAAAAGGTTCTTTCTATTCTGCTAAAACAGTTCATTACAGTTCATTAAACAGTTCATTCTGATACAAAAAAAAAACAGCAAACATAATTCCACACCACAGACTATAGTCATTTACTATTTCGTACTATGTATATTGTTGGAATACCATTGTTTGTGGTTGCTTACTTTCTTTGCACCACGGACGTTGTTTATCAACCACGGGCCATGGTGCATAAAAGTAATCAACTATTTTTTTTTATGGTTGTTTTAACTATAGCCCGTAGTTGACGCAAAAACAACTAAGGAAAATTGTTGATTTTACCAAGATTTTTCTTTCAGTGTACTGAAAATAACAACGCTTTCTCCAGTTATTGTTGTTTACGATGCCACTGTTTTAACCAGTTCTCAAAAGAGACACAAAAAATTGGTTAGTAATTATTAAAATGAGTAGGTATGCTGACCCTTATACAGATTCTCCAAATTATTTGTGAAGTACAGGTGAAATATCGAAATAATTTGATGTTTTTGGATGAATATAAGCTGTGCTTGTTGTGTGATGGAGGGTGTAGAAAGAAAATATTTCGCTTTTCAAAGTAGTGAATAGAGGTGCAATTTGTTTCATTGGCGGTTTAATAGCGAAAACCAGTCGGCGTGTGGTGAATCAATTCGAAAGTACGCAATTGGTACAAACTAGAGCCTATACATTGTGTTTGCTGCATTTTCGTGCGTTAAATTCTTTCGGGACTAGTTTAACGGGCCTTGATCCTAGCAATGGAAACCCATAAAATTAATTTCTCTGGCAGTTACTGCACACTGCGCTGGCGTGGACCACATTGGTCTGGATTTGCACGGTCAAATACAACAAGAGTTGGTGAAAAGCTATAGAAAAAACAGTTACTCTTCATCCTTGTATTGAATCATCTAAGCCCAATCCCAAAGTATTTTTAAGCGGTTATACTTAAGCTCCTGTTGAAAACTTCATAGATGGCGTACGTTGATTTGATTCCTCACCAGTTGTAATCATAGGTAATGAAAACTAGATTATCTTCATATTTGGGAAGTGCGCCACCATATACACTAAGATTATAAAGCCTTAAATATGTTATAACATTTTTGAAAGTGGGCAATTGTAATTAATTGTTCACAGTTATGTATTGCTCGGTGCTGGTGCTGAAAAATGAGCGAATGCAATTCGTTCATGTTATTTCCCATTCCCTTTAATAATATACTTGTGGCCAGCAGTAAGTATAATTTTCCCTATTCAGAGTGCAACTTTTAATCCGCCAGAAAAATGTAAAAGAAATTTTCAGCTCCTGTGCTCAGACATTTGCACAAACTTTTTAATGTATTTCTAATCTTTGTGCCTTTCCTAGCGTAATAAACCAAAGTATACAAAGATTGTTTACTACAACCTACAATGCGTTTATTTCTGTGTTGAATACAGGCGTAATTATGGAATCGTGCACCGTTCAGGAGTCACTTTGCCATTCAATACGTCGGGTACAACAAAAGATTCTTCTACTTAGGGCCACTTCAAGTTACCATCGTAAACAAAGTTTAGTCTTCAGAAATCATAAGTAAGCCATGGGATAAGTTGAAGTGGCGCTTAAGCCCATTGCAAAGTATATTGCAGAGAGGTTGGAATCCTTCTGATCTCTGCATTACGCTAAAATGCTAAGATGCTGAGCAAACAGAACTTTTTTTTTGCATCAAACGAGCTCGATGAAAAGAACTTGTGAAATGTTTTCCTTTTGTTCCGAACACAGACACTACAGCACAGCTATCATGATTATACGAGAACACACATCGCCACTTACCTTTGTTCCTTTGTTGGGAAAAGTTCAGTGCTAAGGATTCGACGAAGATAATTGAGAAGTCAAGCTGTGGAGGCGAAAACTAGGTACAAGCATCAAAAATAAGTTTAGTGCCGAGTCAGTGAAAGAGAAAAATCATCGCAAATGGACTCCAATGACAATCAATTAAAGTTTATTGCCACTTGCCGATACGATTTCGCTTCGAACAGAAATGGTTCCTTGACAACACGATAGTGCCGTCTGACTTTTGCGGCCTAGTGATTTCACAATAGACGAAAGCATGATGTCAACAAATATTTTTTGCCAGCTCAAGTGTCAATAAAATCAAATCAGATAAAAGACGAAATGAGTTTTCGGTATTTGCCGACGCTTCGGGAGCTGCAATAAAACATGATTAGAACATTGGACAATAGGTTTTTCTGATCGTTGTGAGGATTTAATTAACTAAGCGATTATTCTGAGCGGAGAAGAATTCAATTATATGAAAGTGCTAATTTGGTTTAATTGCTGATAGTAAGAATTGTGCCAGGATTGCTGGACTTAGAACAAATAATAAGTAATATAAATAGACTAAGTATAATCACTTTTTTATCGATTAAACTTATTTATTGCAAAAGGATTTCATTTTTACTATTCTAAACACATACATATGTATGAATTTAAGTCATTCTTAGATCAGTTGTAACTTCTGTTCTTGAATTGGCTCTATAACGCTCAATTGAAAACGAATTGAATTGAAAATATTTTTATTTTATATTAGTTGTACATACTTAGCCTAACTTAAAGTTTAATTAAAAAACTTAAAATCTAGCGGCTTTACTCTTTTGGCTTGATGGTTCTGATTGGATTTTTATAGCTATTTTGTCGGCAAATATTTTGTTCCTTATATACAAATGGTATTATCCAGCCTGCACAGCAGTTGGGATAGCCCTGGCAATAATTTGCTTAAAACTACCTTATACGAAAATTACGATCTAACTTATGCTTAATTATAGCTATCTTAGCCTAATTACATCTAAATTTTCCCCTAGGTCTTAAATCTAATCCTTCCTGTTTGTCGGGAGGCCTATATAATCGAAAAGTGCATCCATAAGCTGCCGCTGCAAAGCTATTCAGTTGACCAAATGTGTACCCTAGTGACTAAATCAGCCCATTCTCATGTCTGTCTCTCTGTTCATAGAAAATTAATTCCACAACTTGGTCCCTAAGTGGGTTCAGTATAAACTCCTGAGATGGGACAAGGCTGTTTGGTCACTTTTTTATCACCGGGCTGAATCTGCCAGTGAATCAGACTTACCAGCCATGGCAGTCTTTGAGCAGGTAATCCAGGATGGCGGTGCATAAGTCAAGATAGATCAGGGTCTGATAGCAAATGTATTTAGCTTTGGTGGTCATGCCCATCTTTTTGGTAAAAAGAGGTCAGCTGCGTTGAAACGCAAATTTGATAGCTTTGATTTTCCACTACACAAAGAGATTACGTTATAAAAATTGCTGGAAATCGATTCTCAGGCACATCAGAAATGGGCCAGGAATAATCTTGGATGTTCTGACCGAGACAGCGAATTGCTTGGTCCTATTGCGAATAGTTTGAGATCCCCGATACTTGGAAGGATTGCGAAAGACGCAAAGTAGAGTGTTACTGCTGTCTTAGTTCTACCAGTTAGTATTCCAGACACTTCGCTACTGTATAAGAGCGCACCATCAGCATATTGGAGGATTTAGACTTGGAATCGGAAGGTTAGCTGCGAATATGGTATAAAGAGTTGGTCCAGTGACAGAACCTTGTGGCACTCCTGAAGTCACAGGCTCTATAAGAGAGTCTGCTTCATTAACGATAACATGGTAATGTCTGTTGGTAAGAAAGCTAGCAGCGAGTCTAATTACCTCTTCCAGGAAACCAGATTTGATTAACTTAAATTGAAGGCCTTCATGCCAAACGATACCAAAAGCCTTCTCGATATCTAAAGCACACTACTGTTGGAATGTTCCGATCATTCAAGTGAGACACAATTTGGTCATGTAACTATGAGATGGCGTACTGAGTGTCGTGTTTGCGTCTAAAGTCAAACTGATGGTCACGTATTACCTGTGTAAGCTTACAATAGTTTTTTATCATTTCCATCCATATTCTCTCAAAAAGCTTTCCCAAGATAAGACGCAAGGAGATTGGACGGAAATAGCTGGCCTCTTTAGTTCTACCCTTCTTATGAATGGGCACAATCTTTACTACTTTCCAAGAGTACGGAAAGTAACCGTTGTTCAGGGCGTTGTTGAAAACAATGGAAAGAATACTGAGCATAGAGATTGGTGGATGTTTAATTATGAAATGAGACATTCCATCATGCGCAGAAAACTTCTTACTTTTTATACCGCACAGCAATTGCACCAAATGTTCACAATTGACAAAGTCGAATCGGTCATCTACATTTCACGGATCATTCGAAAGATTTTGGGATAAAAATGTGGTCAGTGGCTGATTGTGTGTGTGAGGATGCGATTGACTTCTTCCCTTACTATTTGGCTGTTACGAGCATAATAGTAAGTCGGAATGGCATTCAACTGGGATTACACTGAAAAAAATCCACATAGCGCCCAGAGCCATGTAACATAGCGCATTATTTATGGCCCCATACGCCATGTACATAGTACTCTGAGCCATGCAATATGGCTCCCAGCGACATAATGTCAGAATCTACATAGCGCGTGGTCCCATGTTACATGGCGCAGCATTTATGGTGCCACACGCTATGTACATAGTACCCTGAGCCATGCAGTATAGCTCCCAGCGCCATAATTACATGGCGCAGAAATTATGGCCCCACACGCCATATTACATAGTACCATGAGCCATGTAATATGGTTCATGGCACTACAATTATAACTCGCAGCCATGCTGTGTGAGGGGGTGTATAAATATCAGCAAGCTTCTTGAATATAGGAGAGGATATGATCTTTGATGTTATTAATCTCTCGGGAATTTCTTTGGTAGAATTCCATCCCCTAACATGAAGTGCTCTACCTCCGAACTGAGAAAGTTCGTGGCCTTTTATTGGATGCAAACTGGATCATCTTCAGATGCACTAAAATAACACATAGCGCCAGACGCCATAATTTATAGGCTTCTAGCGCCATGTACATAGTCGATTTCGGTCAATTTGTGATAAAATATAGCACCACACGCCATAGTATATAGGAGCAGACGCTATGCTTATAGCCCTCCACGCCATGTACTATAGTCCTCCACGCCATACAGTATAGTCCTCCACACCATGCACTATAGTTCTCCACGCCATGTGCTATAGTCCTCCACGCCATGTAATATGTACGCCATATAATATGTAATATGTACATGGCGTGGATGACTATAGTACATGGCGTGTAGGCCTATGTACTTTTCGCCATATATTATGGCGTGTGGCGCTATATTTTATCACAATCCCTAAATCGACTATGTACATGGCGCTAGAAGTCTATCAATTATGGCGTCTGGCGCCATGTGTTTTCTCAGTGTAGAATATCAATACGAACAACTCTTCATAATAATCAGGGCTACGCACAGTGGCACTGTAAATCGTTACCACCATCTCCTGGCTTTTGTATTTGCCAGAAAGTAGATTGATTTTTTTAAACATGTCACGGCCTGGTCGGATGACAGCCAGCTGCTGTTGATATTTGATAGCTGTTGATAGACAGTTGATATTTGAAAGTGGTGACTTGTACGACGGGTGATCACCCCCATGCCTATGAAAAATCCGCTTTAACTTGCAGTGGCAAATACGTCTCATTTTCTCGTTCTTAACAATTCCCGGCAGCAGCGTATGATTCTTATATTTGTTAAGTGTCATCAAGCGTGTATTCTGGACAACGATTTCGTTTATGATGTCATTGACGGACTATATTAGATTATCAATCTGAAGGTTTGAAAAATTTTCCGTCACAGAAACATCAAGATTTTCTACTGTAAAGTCTATGTCACGCTGAAATCTCCTTCAATCGGTATTTTTGGATAACCAGGTTGTCTTTGGAAGTCTTTTCATGATGTTAAAAAAGGAGTGGAGCTGAAGTTTAAGCATCGCGGGAAAGTATATACTGCTGCACATGTCGTCTGAAAGGAGAGAGAAGTCTATGGTTGAGTTAGTACTTGGTCTGGATGGTGAGTTCGGAGCAACTACTTGGAGTTTTAGCCATTCAAACAACACCCTGTCGTTTCCATTTTTTACGGAATCTCCCCACTGTGGGTGTTTTGAGTTTAAATCGCCACCAATAAGCGAGTATTTGTATTGATATATGATTGATATAATTGATCCGAAATCATGTAGCAGACTTGACTTTGATGGTCCTTTGTTTTAACCTATGGTCCTTTGTTTTAACTACAGCTGCAGCAAGCTCACAGTATTTCAGATCGGGGACCACGATGAGCTCTATGCTCAGATTACTCCTAACCAGTAGTGCCAAGACCATTTTGGTGTCCGAAGACAGTAATAGACCCTATAAAGCTGACTTTATGGCATTTTGAAAGTCTAGTTTCTGCTTTTAACGCAAGATCAAAATTCAACGCATCAAGGAGGTGTTGAGCAGACGCTCTTTACGCCATCGAGATGCGCGAAGCGCTATTGAAAGTGGCCAAGTCAACCAACTTATTTAAGAAGGGTAGTCAGCAGCTTAAGAGTGGCAACCAGCCCCGCGGCATCAGTTCCAGCCGTCAATACTTGACTGATAATGTCATTTATCAGTCCAAGATTGACATTAGCAAGAGATGACCTCTCCAAATTTGGAGCTCGCTGACCAACAAAGCTCGGGGAAACAATATCTTTTACTGTCTGTGCATAGGAGATGCCAATTCACCTGTAGTTTGAGGCGCTCTGCGTCACAAACTGCTGACGGTCTTTTCGGACTTGATCGCGATGAAAATTCCTCGATTTAATCCTGGCAACCTTTCCTTCTTTCGGGTTTTCTCCCGAGAAAAACCACTCTTTTGCTTAGAACGAGGAGTCTCAGGAAGCCTGTGAGACACTAAAGATGAAGCTAAGTGAAGCTCCTATGCTGGCATATCTGAAGCCAGGGAAAATGTTTGTTATCGACACCAATGCGAGTAACAGCGGGAATGGTGCAGTGCTTTCCCAGCAAATATATGGTAAAGAAAAAGTTATAGCGTACTTCAGTTGAGTTCTCTCAAAGAGCGAAAATAACTATTGCGTAACCAGTAGAGAGCTACTCGCTATAACGGAGGCATCAAAACAATTCCACAAGTACTTATATGAGCAAACATTCGTTCTTCGAATCGAACACGCTTCACTGAGGTAGCTGCTACACCTCAAAAATACCAAAGGGCAAGTCGCTGGATAGATCTAAAGGCTACAGATAGTCCATCGTAGAGGAAGGATACATGAGAATGCTGGTGCATTGTCCTGACATCCCTGCCTAACCAACTACAGACATTACCACCGTCTCAAAGAAAACGAGCAAAGCATGGAGATACGGTTACTGACGGTTGAAAGATGATGGTTACCGTAGGAGATTAAAAATTCTCAGCTAGCCGATGACGAAATTGGGCCATTGCTGGTATGGAAGGTATCCACAGGACGTCCGGAATAAAAGAATATATCAGAGCATGGAACTGTCCTGAAAAACTATTGGACCCAATGGAGCTGTTTGCAGATTGGGGATGGCATGCTCAAGCGATGGACGGCATATTCTGCAGGATGTAGATTGTTCTTCCTAAAAGCCGAGTAAAAGACGTGCTACAGGAGATGCTCGAAGGAACATCGGGACCATAGCAAAAAGTGTGAGAATGGTTCAATTGGCCTCGCGTTCGAGAAGACATAGACGATTGGAGCCGAAGATGCACCATATGCGCTTGTGTCAAAGGCTCAAAACGAAGAACATGGGGACCGATGTAAACCTACAACGTAAGAGTATCGTTCCAAAGAATCCAGCAGGTATGGCGTACCCCACGAGCTGCATTCTGATCATGGCTAAAACTTCAAGTCTTCGGCGAAGTGTGTGAGCTGCTGGGGAATCGAATAACGAGAACAATGCTTCTGCACCCCTAGTCAGATGGAATGGTTGAATGGTTTAACGGGACGTTGAATAAGCCTTTGGCTAAAGTGATCGAGGAGAACTAAAGAGACTGGGACTGACATATCACAATCTTTTTCATGGCTTGCAGGCCAGCATAGCATACCTTTATGAGCCTAAGTACCAGCCAGAGCTATATTTCGGAACACCTTCCGCCTACCAGCCGATGTCAAGTTTGTAGCTCCTACAGAGCAACTTTAAAGCGTCTTCGAGTACATAAGCGAACTAAGGCAATGATCGAACCGAATACAACGAGTAGTGCGTAAAAACATCAAGGGCACTACCGAACGCATGAAGACTAGGTATGACTTAAGGTACTAGGACACTTTATAGATTTAAAAAAATCGATTTTTTTTGTTATTGCATTTTTCGACTCAATATAACTTCAAAAATGACCTCCTGAAATATTTTTTCGAAATTCGAAACTTAAATATATCAATATTGACTTTGAGCGAATGCGCGTTTTCGGCTCGTTGTAGGCTTTCGAGCTGCTGTCGGCCATGTAGGGTCTCTTTGATTCCTCTTCTCTAAAATACCGGTTTCTCCTATATAAATTATATTTGCGGCTTTCTTACATGTGCTCAGTGGTTAGTTAGACTTCTATAAATCAACTGCTTGCTATTGAAAAATACCTCCGAAAGATCAATATCGTAAAGGAAGTTTAAGTTCTAACATGAAAAAAAGCAGATGTGCTAGAAGATCTCGCAAATATCAAGGCAGCCAACACAAATTGGAGTAAAATACTTCATTCACCAGTAAATCTTTAAAATTTTTAAAAATTCTATTAACCTACATAACCCCAAATATGCCTATTATATAGGCAATGGTGATTCGAAGACCTTTTCAATTATTTCAAACGCCAAATCATATGGAGATTTTGTAATTCAACGAATGTTTCGGCATCTAAAAGAGGCAAAAAACCTTAATCGAACTGCGTAAGCTTATGATAGCCAAGGAAAAAAAAGAACAGCAAAAAATTTTCAATCGAAAAAAATTCCAGCTCGACTCGGACTCGGTGCGACTGCGACTCGACTAGGACTCGACTGCGACTCGTCTCGCTCGAAGTGTTTGGAACTGGAAAAGTCGAGCAAGACGCGTGATATTTTTTTTCGAAATATATGAAATTGATTTTTTTTTATAATGTATGCATTATTAATTATTTTATTTTATGTATTATTATGATTGATTCTTTGAAAAATATTGTTTCTGATAACGTATCACGTATGTATTTTTTTATATGTTTGCATAATGTAATGTTACATATTGTAATGTTCTATACATGAAATTTTCCTATATTTATTTTAATTATGTTGGCCACAAAATAGTTGCACCTATATGCTCATAAAGGTTATTGATATGTGATCATGGTTTCCTTCTTGTCTATAAATCAGCATAGATAAAGCAGAGCATAATTGATACGGGAAACTCGATCGTTTTGCGGAATAAGCTGCCGAAAGCAGAATCAAAGTGGAATTGTTTTTGCGGGATGATTAAAATTGAAAATTTTATAGAAAATGTTTTTTGTACAAAATGGTTTCGAACGTATGCACTGATTCTCATCAGACTCTAGCTTACAGTGCTTACTTGACTGATGTGACCACTTGCAGTTGGAAATCAGTAATTTTTATTTACGTTAGTTGTGACAAATTTTAAGATCTCCGCAAAACACAAAACAATCCAGTTTGTGTGAGCTGGTGTCTGATGAGAATCAGTGTATACTTTCGAAACCACTTTGTCAAAAAAAAAGTTCAATAAAATTTTCAATTTTAATCATCCAGCAAAAACAATTCTACTTTAGCACCTATATATTTATTCAAGCAACAGCGAAGTGTTTATAATATAGTTTCCTAACAAAGAAACAAGCTTGCAATTTTTCAGGATGAAGTTCCACTTACTGGAGAAGCTTTTATTGAACACTAGTTGTTGCTGCCAATGGCTAATGATTCGATTGGTATTGACATTCTTAGATGATATAGCAGTGCCATCTGCGAGGATAGGAATTTTGCACTTAGAGTGTGGAAGAGAGGCGTATAGCTATTGAATTTAGTTGGACCCTGAGACATGCTTTTCAGAATATTAATGGAAGTGCTTCATATCGGATTCAATAAAGGTCGGATCATTATTACTTGTAGTAATCCATAGTGGGTGAATATAAGTTACACGTGACAAAGCGACATATACTAATAACATACAAGTATATAATATTATTGAAGATCTCTCTAGTAAAATTACTTTCAATAACCGACCAAGACGCACCAGATTTGCAAATCTGCCCAATGAATTCATTCATCACACTACTTATCATAAAATGAGCCCATTAATAGGTGCTGTGGAATACTCAATTCTATAAGCAGCCACTACTCTTCGGGGATTACCAAATCAAACTTCAAAAATAACTGGTCCAAAGCCCATTCCACATCCGAACCCGCTTAATTTCCATCGTTATTAGCCTAAATTTAATTAAAATAATGTAGAGTAGGTAACTGCTACAGAATTTGTGATGCATTGAAATATTTTTTACGGACAATTTTTATTTTATATTTATAATGATTAATTGTATTTTAGATTTATATTATGGTTTCTTGTTGTGTATGTTGCCTTGTTTCGTAAAATAAATATCTAAATAAATAATATATACTATTTTCGAGTTCGAGTCGCAGTCGAGTCGATTGCATGTCGACCCGTGTGCGGATGCAATTGTCTACTTCGAGTGTGACGCCTATGACGCTTCGAGTTCGAGTCGCAGTCGAGTCGATTGAATGTCGACCCGTGTGCGGAGGCACTTAGCTATTCAGCGAAATCCAAATTCCTCTGTCGATATGAAAAATGAAATATGGGCCGGATTTTATCATTTAATTTCAACCGATGCTGTACCGCGGCACTAGTATTGCAATCCAGAGTGGTGCAAATATCTAAAAGCGCAAGCATATAACGTTCCTTATAAAAATAAACCGGCTCTAAGTCCACAGGTGCAGGAGTACGTAAAACCTGTGTTCGAAAAGCTAACGGATGAAAAATTATTGATACGTTGCTTGGAAAAAATACACAGAACAACAACGAGTGTTATAATAAAACACTGTGGCCAATTGTTCCTAAGCATACATTCGTTGGAAAGGATTTCGTCGAACTGGGGGTCCAAATTTCACTGTCCATATTCAACGAAGGAAGAATGACATAATTGGAAATTATGGAATTAATGGTCTGCACCATTGGATCAGCTTCTTATGAATATGCGCGGTCGAAGGACGCGGAAATAATTGTAATGGCCGAGAAAGCCAGCAAAGATGCAACAAAGGAAGGGCGTTTAGCGAGAAAAGAAGCTCAACAACAGGAAGAGCAGGCTTTTATTGATGATGGCGTACTATTTTATGGTCCAAGCATAGCAGATTAACCGATTGTAAATGCTTAAATTCGATTTTTAAAAACTTATAAACAAAGAAAATGAAAAAAAAAACTTTAAACACGTTTTTTTCGAAACAAGGTTTTTTAAAACGGCGGACAGATGTTCTCCGGATTCACTGAACCAATTTTGCAAAACTTTACATCGTAATATACCAGAATATGACAAAGAAAATCAAGAACAAATTTTTGGCGTAAAAAAAACTAGGAAAAAAAGTTCGATTTTTGGACTTTTTTTTCACAAGTCCGCCATTTCTTTTTTGATTTTTGGTTTTGAAAAACCGTGGTTAATTACGATGTAAGAGACCTTAGTTTTTAAAACTCTGTTGAAATTTTTCGTTTCAAACTTACCAATCCATAGATTATCTGTCCGCCGTGGAGTAACGATTTTTTCAGAACATGATTTCAGCGCCCTTTATAAAAGGAAAAAGTAAGTAGTCAAATAAAAAAAATTGTTTTCGTATTTTTCAAATATCACATAATATTGTAAAAAAAGATTCATCTTAATATTTAAGAAAATGTCTGAGAAAAAATTTCTTAAAAAATGGTCATATTTTTCCCTTGTAAAGTTTACTAGTACCTTAAAGGTGAATTCATCCGTATTCCAGCAGGACAAGCTGGTCTGGTTATACACGACGTCAGAAAAGTCGACCTCCAAAACTGCAGCATAATTGAGAATGGCCATATAGAGTTATCTCCCGGACAAAAAAAAATATTTGAGTATATGCTTCTATGACAAGAATATCAAATGTAAGTTTTGTTCTAGGAATTATACTCCAGTTGTATTAACCACAAGTTTCCACAAGTTTTTCTTTTGTTTCCATTTTCATTTTAGAAGCTATAATATAGTTTTATGTTGTTAAATAAACAATCATAAAGCACAATAAACAAAAACAGATGTTATTTAATAAAGGAAACTGAATGATTTATTAAAATTCATCGCAACTCCGGTGACAGGTTTCTATAACTCCTACCAAAGCCTGCCATAAACATTTAATAAATCTCCTTCAACAGACATATTGCTGAGCAATTAACCACAATGTGAGCGCCTATGGTTTAAATAATATTCATGGATTATATCATGATCCTTCTAATTCCAAATACGCATTCATCAGAAGATTTATGGGCATCGAAACAAATAGCATAGATACGAATAAAATATTGAATATTAAATGTAAATAAACACTCTAATGATACCATTGCAAATAGATGTGACCGATAATAGGAAAACCACCCCCAAACAATTTAACGCCCCGTTGTCCTTAATTTGATCACTTTAGTAGTCATAATCGGGTATCACTATTAAATTTGTACACTTGGCCCGATTCGATTTCACAAGGACACAATCCTTGGGTTTTCGACGTGAATCATTAAATGACTTGGATGTAAGTCAAATCGAAGGGAGGGCTTTTTTGTAGGGTGAACTGGGTAAAAAGATTTTTTTTTGAGATAATGAATATATCAGCTCGGGTCGACTATGAGTTTAGGTTAAAATAAAACAAGTAATATTCATTGTAGTTCCAATTATTTTATGCGTGCAACAATTTTTACATCCACTTCATGGGCAGCAACTTAAGGCAAACAACAGAGTATTTCACTGCGAAATAAGGAGGCACTAGTGGAATTAGTTACGTTTTTATGATACACTCGATGCACTTTTAGTTTTGAAATAATTCAATGTAACCATTTGCTAAGCACTCAAAAGCTTAACACTTCATTAAGAATAAGGAGATGTCTATTAAGAATTTACCATTAAAAAACTGTATTCGGCGAAATGAAGGAATCATCGCCCATTTATTTTGTGAATAGGCCATGACATATCCCCCGCATTCCCCTGAAAAGTTTTGGTAGTGCCGAATCAAATCATTTTTGCTCCTATACCACTGAACCATTCGCTTGTGCCTAGCATTATGACCCTTGAAAGGCATAAACTGTGCGGAAAATATTGCTCTGCCTCGATAATATACCACTCCGAAGGGCGCTCTCAATATCAAAACCTTTGTTGGTTTCATTCGAGGATTAAGCAGCAAATGCACAAAAGCGCACAAATACCCGCAAACAATTTTCGAATAAATATTCAAACGGTGTTCGATGACGCTAAGCACCCTCACTACCTATTTGTACATCGTTGAAATGCAGAGGAAGAAGGATTCAAACATATCTGAGTGTCTCAGCCTGTGCAAATCCGCAGTCAAACAGCTCGTAGCTCGTCCACGATGCAAGGATGTCGAAGGAATTTTGCTTCAGTAGTTTAGGAGTTTTGACTTTTGAAAGGAAAGATTACGAGATCCCATTGTTCACAGTACCGACCGATACAGGGAGTGAGCAGTTTGAAGTGTTTACGCTTTGAAGGATTCCATGTGTCACGATGAGGATATCAAAATCAGAACAATTGAAGGTTTTATTGTTTAGCATTGCCGAGAGTTTATTGATGCGCCTCCGTTGTGTTCCTCTTATGTCTTCTGCAATATTATCTTCTTGCGGTAGCACTGGAGCGAATGCAATGGATACTGCTGCGAGTTTAGTCATTTGAGTAAATCGTTTGGGTAGCTTCAAATTTAATGCATTCATTGTAACGTGCTGAGTTTTTGATATTGAGTGGAATCACGTATCCCGTAGGGAACGAATATTATTTAGACGAGAATTATTCGTTTCTTTAGAAAATATTATTGATTAATAGAAAAAATTACGATAATTTTTTTTTGTGAGTTCTCTAAACTTTCTTTTTTTTCAATACCAATATTTGTCCAGGTAAGAGGAAGTAAGTGTCCTTAACTGCAAATAAATTAGAAGAAGTAATTGCAAATATAGTAGGTCACCATTTTGTTTGTGTCAAATATGCTGTTCATGAAAAAGCGCGGTCTTAGCAATAGCCCTTTCATGCACTTGGCGAATTTCAAAAATTTACTCGATGGTTTGACGATATATACTTGCTTAAATTTTTTAGACTGGGTTTGATGTTCTCCGATAAATTTAGTGAATTCTCCAATATATGTTTCAATCCAAACGAAAGTTTGTATTGGTCTAATGCGGATGCTTAAGGAAAATTCTTTGTCACCTATTATTTATTTTTTTTTCTCAGCCCGTAGCTAATTCTGTTTGGAATTGTATTTGTTTCATGATTTTCTGACCCTTAAAAGGACCTTTAAGAAATTTTTGAACTTTTCGACTTTGGAGTTTTTTATGCGAGTGGTAGAAGAGTAAAAATAAAATGATTCGGTTAATGATGTGTATTGAAACTTCATTTGATATAGATCACCTTTAAGGTTTCTAAGATAACTTACAGGAAATCTCTAAGGTTACTTATTAGAAAGAAGATTAATCTGCTCTCTGCAAAACTGACAAGAGCAGCCAAAGGAAACTGTCTAGACAAAAATATCTGCAGGGTTAGTAGGGACAGCAGCAAAAAAAATAAGTAGCCAGTTTCGAAGGTCATGTACAACTTTGATCCAAAGACTGCATTGAAACTTAATGCGCAGAAAACTTTTCAGGGTTGCCTTTCACATGAATTCCAAAATTAAGGAAAGTAAAAACTTTGCTACATACTTTAACTATCGGATATTTATCTTATAAAACATTGAAAGCAACATCTTCTGAAGCATAAATGATGAAAATGCTCAGAGCTTGAAATACTTTGCCAGCACTGCAACCGAAATTCTGCTGCAGTTACTTTATGTCAAAATCTATTTCATTTTATGTGAATTGCGTTTTTATCCGATGACTTCTTCGAAAATTACAGGAATAGAAAGATATTTGGAGCTTCCATCTAAAATTTTAACAAAACTTGAACACTACAAGCATTGGTTATTTAATTTCTCTGTAGATGTTTGACATATGAGTATTTAATGGTAGCATCTGTTCATACGAAAATTCCGAAACTGTCTGGTGCTGGCAATCCTTTTCTAACACTAGAGCCAAAAGTATACCTAATCTGTTACATGTTGACGGTAACCTACCCTATGATTGATGACTACATTGGAAGTTACAGAGGAAAGAAACAATTTATGGTTATCACAAGCACGACTTTTTAAAATTAAAAATATAAGTCGCGGATGTATAAATTTATCGCAACTAACGTAAATAAATTTTTTTTTATGATTTCCAACTGCAAGTGGTCACATCAGTCAAGTGTGCACTGTGAGCTGGCGTCTGATGAGAATCAGTGCCTACTTTTGAAACCCGCGGTATGGCCGCGGTTTAAACTGTAGATTAGCATTTTTTGACAGTTCGTGTAATAATCGGGCCCGATTTTCAACTTTAAATTTCAATAAATCAAGTTTATTGAAAAAATGTATTCAAGCAGTGATGAAGATGCAAGTGATGAATGTGTTTTGATATCGATGAATCATATGACGAGGAAAAGGATTGTTAGAACTCGTCCAAATCACTTCAACGAGTGGGACGATGTTGATCTTCGCACTCGTTTCCGAATTTCGAAGCCATCCGCTTATATTCTGCTTGAATTGAGTGGATCGGATATAGAAAATTCAACAAATTGGTAAGCGTACACTTATTATGTATGTGATTTCCTACATTTGCATCCTTTAAATAACCAGGAACAATGCTATGTCTCCAGATAGCATGTTGCTCCTAACATTACGGCTTTTTGCAACTGGCTGTATGGTAACCGCCGTTGGGGACTTTTTCGGGGTTTCAAAGTCAACCGCGTGCAGGGTAGTGAAGAAAATGTCGGATTCCATTGTTCTTTTGCGACCATTATTTATTAATTTGCCAGCAAATCAGGATGAAATAAAACGATCAAAATCTAAGTTTTTCGAGATATCGAAATTTCTATTGACTGCACCCATGTTAAAATTCTATCGCCAGGTATTTAAACATATTAAAATTGAGTTCAAAAAACCTAATTCATATAATTTTTGCGTTTAAGGAGGTAACAATGCGGAAGTTTTCCGAAATAGAAAAGATTTTTTTTCATATAATGTACAAACATTATGTGATGCCAACATGAAGATAATAGATACTGTTGCGCGTTGGCCAGGCTCCACATATGTTTCAAAAATATTCGACAACTCCAGAGTTTGTGCCCGGTTAGAAGCAAACGAATTTCCAAATACCTATGTTGTGGCAGACAGTAGCTATGTAAACCGCAAATATATGTTGACATGCCTGAGGAGAGTAAACCAGCCTGAAGAAAATTTGTATAATGAAGCTGTTATCCGGACAAGGAATTGCATCGGAAGAAGCTATGGTGTCTGGAAAATACGATTTCCTATATTATCAATCGGTCTCAGATATTCACCGACTAAAAACCAAAGTGTGATCGTTGCAACTGCAATCATACATAATATATGCATAATGGAAAATGACTGTATTCCTCTTCCGTTAAGCGAAGATTTTGAAAATGCGGTCAATTTTGTTCTGCAAGTACCGTCTGAAAATCAAACTGGGTTTAACGATGATAATTTGAATAGACTTTTATTGATAAATGATTATTATTGTTTAACATGTAACACAACAAAAATATTTTAAATAATATAACAGACTTATAAATATTTCAATTTAACATAAAATAAATATTCTGGTTCCAAATAAATTGCGTATAGTAAATATTTATAGTAAATGTAAACCAAATCAAAACAAAGTTCCATTCAAAAAGTGAAAACCAAGGAAAATTCACGTAGAAACCCTTTGTTTGGTTTATTTAGTTCACAATAGTCGTAATCATGGCAACACAAATAAATAAACTACAGTTTAGTTAAACCGAGGATATATAAGCACTGTGAAACTGAGTCATGTTTAAACTCCGGATTAATCTTTGGATTAAGTTTAACTAAACTTAAGTTTAAACTTTGACTGTGAAACCGGCCCTAAGTCAATCATTCTATATGTTTCACCTGCATTTAATTTTGTCCCCGCGGCGTTCTGAGAGTCGACAAATTTTTCCAACTTTACACATTTTGATACACACTTCCACGTCTTTTGAGTACTAAAATTCAACATAAAAGCTCAAATCCACGATAGAAACTCCAGCAACTGGGTTTTTATTAATTTTTGAAGAAAATGATTACTAATTTTCGAAGAAAATTAGTATTAAACTCGCTTCGCCGAAAATTTGTCATTGGAGTGGCCGATCCGATTGAGCTAAAATTTTATAGCAAGTAGCTCCATGACTTGCTAGAATTCAGATATCTTAAACCTTTTGGCGGCGGCGGGCATTTAAGTGAATTTTCAGGGACTCCTATATTTCCAAGCAGTGTAAATTTTTGTTAAAAAAAAGTACTAGGAATGAAAACTTATTATGTTTCTAGTTTTCTTATGATAAAGAATTGGAAATTTTTAGCCTTGTGTAGGCGCTGAGTGCTTAAAAGTAGGCAAGGATTTTTTTTCAAATTTCGATTTGTCATAACTTCTAAGAAAAACAACAAATCATCGTGAAATTTTTGCAGCGTATTGATGTAGACTAGAGTTTAACACACATAGACTTTCAACACTGTGCGGGCAACTCTATAGCTACAGCAGGCTCCTGAAAAGAAAACCTTCAAATCATCGAGTCTCCTGAAAAATTTTTGATTTTTGAAAATAAATTCAATTTTTTGATAAATTTTCAAAATTCTGCGGTAAACAAAAACGGCAACACATGATCAAATTACCTCTATTTTCAGCACTCAAAACTTCTGTGCACGAGAACTGACGATCGGATAATGCGATCAATATGAAATTTACAGGACATGTTGGAATTTGCTAGGACCAGGTCTGATAGAAGTGATTTTAAAAAACAAGCAACACTGTGGCAGTGGTTCCATTTGGAAAAATCGCTGAGAAAAGAAACTGGTTTTTGGCCTATAGCTTCCATTTTAGCCACCAGATTTTCACAAAATTCACGCAGTAGGTGAATCTTATTCTAAGATATGTAG
Source organism: Nemotelus pantherinus (assembly GCA_963978885.1). Taxonomy (NCBI): domain Eukaryota; kingdom Metazoa; phylum Arthropoda; class Insecta; order Diptera; family Stratiomyidae; genus Nemotelus; species Nemotelus pantherinus. The sequence goes on from OZ022264.1 coordinate 214,696,080, forward strand.
ATCTCATAGAAATTTGGTTGAAAAATTAGTATTGAGTTGCCAGTTATGGCAATTTTTGTCTCCTAAATATTGTAAATTTGTTCTGGAAAATAAAGGTTTTTCCCCTATAACTTCCGATGCAGTAACGAATTCATGTAATAGGTGGATCTTGCTGCATATCTGATTCTGTAGGAATTTTGTTGAAAAATCGTGAAAGGGCTGCCAGCTATGATGAATTTCGTAATTTATTGACATTTCTTTATCGAGCGATGTTGTCATAAAATTTCCAAATGGGAATGATCCTGCAATGGCAATTAACAGAAAGAATATTTACGTTTGTACGGTGGTAGCCCTAAAATTATATTCACTCCTATGACTTACAGCGCAGCCATTCAATCGAAACGAAATTCATAGGGTGGGTTTAACACAACGTGAAGCAGCTATGGTGCTAGCACATGATTGCCAGCTTCCATTTTGTATTCATAAGCAAAGCATTTACAATGAAATAAGCAACCGACATTTAAATTGTCCGAGTTTTGGAAATTTTTCGGATGGCAGCCTCAGACATAGTTTAATCGCTGAATCTTTCGATGATATCCTTGGATGAAAACGGAATTCAAAGGATAGGTTGATTAAGCACGAGCATGTTATGGTAGATTTATTGCTGCTGTGTTGGACAAATGCTGCCAGCACTGAACATTTTCATCATTTGTGTTATAGGAAATGCTGTCAGAAAATGATATTTGTTCCTTTGAGTAAGAAATGGTTGATAAGATACTACAAAGAAGGGTATAACATCTTCACAGATTTTTAAATCCCTCAAAGATAATTTCTTCGAAAATTAGTTTTCTAGCGGTTCTGATGCGCTAGACTTATTTTAATTATTCAAATCTGCGAAATTACCCTTTAGGGTTTTTTTCACCTTGAAATTAACTTGGTGTAAAAAAAAGAGATAGGTAGATCATTGAAATGGTTTTTTGAAACTACCCAAATAACATGTTCAGATAATAAAGATTTGCTTTCTAGAAATGGTTTGGGAAAAATGCGAAAAATATATTTGAGTCTATATATATAATACATATATGTATATACATATATATGTATATACAGGGTGGCGATAAATCAATCACACCACCGATTTGCGTGAAAAAAGTTCGTAAGAGTGACAAAGGTAAACTCTGTGTTTACTTGTGTGTCTAGATAGAGGTAAATTCTGTGTATCAAATATGATTCACTTAAGACGCCATTTGCATAAATTATAACTTCTCCGATAGGGTGATTAATTTTACGCCAGCCTGTATAATTATGCATATGAACCATGCTCGAAATCGTGAAATCATACTCGAAATAGTTTTTTAAGAAAAATTTCATGTAGCCTGATCAAGAATAAGCTCTTTATAATCTTCCTTAAAAAATAAAAACAAACAATTAGAAGACGTCTGCTCGGTTTTAAAAAGTACAATGTATATAATTGACAGTTCAAATAATAATTTTTTCTTTACAAAACTTAGCCTATTTGTGTATTTATTTTTGATGTCAGTGTTGTTGAGTGTAAAGTGTTTGTAGGTTGTGGAAGTGTAATTGTGGATTGTGTAATTATGTGTTTCCACAGTACAATGGTATCTATTTGTTATTTGTTCCCCAATGTAATTGTGTTTGCTTAGATACAGCCTTAAGACTATTTCTCTTTTATTTCTACTTGTAAGTAACAGTATCACTCAATATGGTCTACAAAAGTACTAAACATCAAACTGTTTTTTGTCACATTTTTCGTACATTGTCTCATATTGGGGGGTTGACGAATCGTTGCAGCGTACAATCAACACTTTACAATGAATATGAAAAATGTTAATAAAAACCAGTAGCAAATAGCAAAAGCAAAGCCAAACAACGAAACAAAAATAATAAAATATCACAGTTTTAATTATTGGATACAATGACAATACAATAGCTAATAAAAAACTCCGTAATGTTGAATTATTTATTATTGCCTTCGTTGTATAAAGGATTTTTGTACATAAATAATGTGTATACGCATATAAAAAGTGTTTTCAAGTGCTTTGCCGCTTCAATGGTAAAAAAATTGAAACACTCAGCACATCGAAAAAGGCAATAATCAATTCTCAAATCATGCAAAATTGAAACCCCCACAGCAAGTGTTCATATCGTTCGAATCTACAGCTATCGACCGATCAAAGCTACAAGAGCTCTTAATTTTGTATACAAATCATGTACTCCACAGGCTGCTTGATACTACAAACAAAGGTTGTGACTAAAGATGCTGCAGCCTGTTTCCCAAAAACACGAAGAGCGGTAGCTCCCTATTTCACTTTTCAATCGAATGAAACGCTTTGTTTGCCATTTCATGTGTATCGACAGTATACTCGAATCCTTCAGCTCTGCATTCGTGACGAGCGATATAGCTGGGATTGGAGATGGGCTGCGTGGAAAAGCAGTGCTCGCTGTAAGTACTATGAAACCACTTGCGCTGGTCCGAACGATGCTGAAATGAAATTTCAAACGTACTCACACATTTGTTCGGTTTGAAAATTCAATTCTGAATTCTTTGTCATTGTCATTGTGACCGAGGCCGAAGCGAAACGAAGGGATAAAGTTGAGTAGTAGAGCATTGATATATTCTGCCACTTGTTCTGAGTAATCAAAATTACTCCACTTGTTCCTTCGAAACCAAACAACATCGACGAATACACAGACACTTTGCCGTGTTCGATTCTCTCCAGGAAAATGGGCTGCAGTGGGAGATGCCAATGGTAGTACATATGGATCTGTGTACGCTTGCTCGGATGTCTGTCGTCCTTGCGATAAGAGTTTGAGGGCCTGACACCCTCGGGGGATGAGTTAATAACGCAATAGACGTTATTTATAGCCAACAAGCTGAAGTGTTTATAATAAATGCAAAGGATTTAGAAAGTGACGGCACTTAATCCTTTTATTAAATTGTCGAATACCGCATTCTTTGTAACACCCTTCCGGAGCTGAGATGAGCGAGCAATTGTTTTCCACCAGCACTTTGCCGCCACCAATGCTATTTCTGTACGTCGAAACTGAATAGCGCTCCTCATAAATATTTGCGTTGCATGTAAAACACGTACTCGAGGAGCTCTTTGATTCAATTTTCGTGTATTAATCGTTTATTAATGCTCTTCTTACTCGCAACATAATCGCTCATTTGCCATCTGTTCATTTTATCAAGATCCTATCGTCGCGTATAATTTAAGGTGCTCATGTTACATTTTTATTTTAATTTTATTGTGTGAAGTGATAAACAGATGAACTCAAAATCTTTTAAAATGATTGTAGCTAAGCTAAAAAAGTACATAAGCATAGATATCAGATGTAGTATGTGACTTTTGGATGAATTCTTCTACTTTTCCGACAATCGTTACAAGCAAAATTCGAGCCGTGAATCGTGGAAAAGACTTAATATTACTGTTATCTATAATAACTCGCGCTATAAGACATCTAATAGGATTTCGAGAAGCAAAGTATCCGATCGGAAAAGGGCTCATAATTTTCAAACGAAGAATGAACTATAAATTGAAAATCTATGACCGTGGCTTCAATATAGGGCGAAGACAATCTAGCTTGCAAAATTTGATAGAAAAGATAGGACCTGAGACATTTTTTCATTGCGTGCATCACACACCTTAAATTTAGCTGTTAGCGATGCAGCGAACATTGTTTTTTTTAGCTACAAAATATTTTTTTTTGACGTTGTTCAGCGCTCTTATGTATTTTTTCTATGAATAGATAGTGCATGAAACTACTTGATCGCCTCCTTGTGGTGCATTCAGGGCTAGGCTACATGATCTAGAGTCTCTTTTCACGACTGCTTTTGTCCTCTTTGACCCACGATTTCGATTGTTGCACTTGGGTTGGTGGTCTTAGCGTTCCGGACCTAGTCATTTTCAGGTGCTGGAACGACGGAGTAAAATCCGTTTCGTGTAAGCCCCAGGCTAATAAGATCATCTCCGTCCCGCTAAACCCCTGGCAGGTATCAAGTCTCAGTCTCGTCGCCATTAAGTTAAGTGGTGTAGGTTCAGTTGAGGCGGACTCCTGATTAGCGCTGATCTGGCTCTGACCACTTGTCCCCATAAGGGCTTGTGGAAACCCTCACATGGCCTCCCTGCTTGCATAGATAACTATGGGATCATCAAGGTGACTAAACATTTCTTTCTGCAAGAAAAATACGTCAAACAAACCAAATCTCATCAGGAATAAGCCTAGCAATAAATTCAATCTACTCTCTAATGTAAAAGAACTCTTCCCCTTCAAATTAGAGAGTAGATTTAGTTTATTGCTAGGGGGGACTAAGATGACTGTTTCATCGGTTACATCGGTTACATCGGTTTCATGGCGAATGAGCCAGCTCCGCGGACTGAACTAAAAAATGCTGGAGATCGTGGAGACATGACAAATGTGTCCACCGGTGCAGCTGCCAAGCTTTTAGAGGGTTCTGAAGATATGACGAAATCTGCACAAACCTTCAGCATATCTTCAAGAAGTCCGATTGTGGCCAGTGTGGTGTAAATGCTTCGGCAAATGAATCAGTTCATTCGTCAATAAATGGTACCTCCGGCGCCGCCTCCATTTCAGGCACGCAGCTACCTTCCGCATACTCTTTTCGGGCTGATGGAACTAAAACAGCATCGTTCAAAGTCCTGACGAAGTTAGAAAACGTCTCCGCTGACACAATGTCTGGCAAGGACAAAAAGTCCCTTCAATGGGTAAAAACACAAATTGGGGAGCACCCGCTCTCTCTGAACCATACAGATCCAGCTCAAGAACGACAGAGGTCAGCTGAGCAGAGGAATCAGGACAGACAAGACTGTCAAAAGCAGAAACTTATGGCAATTCCTTCAGGGGTAGCTCGGCCATTTAGTGTCTTGTTTGGGCCGTGATTGATGCCAGCAAGGGATGTGAACTTATCTCCTCCAAAAACTGGTTAGAGATTAAGCTGGCTTTATTCAGAGTCTTGTGTAAGCTGCAGATGGCCAGCTCGAGACCTTCACCTAAGGAATCAGGCTGATTGCACGTTGATACCAATGATCAGCCGATTTCTACAAGCAGACAATCTCCGAGCTGGGTGAACTCTGGCCGGCCTCTAAGATAAAGTTGGTTCCCTATTTCCGTTTGGATCCTATGAGAGTCCTTGACACAGTTTGGTTCTTCAACTCAGACCTTCTTACGGGTGATTAGAGGGTTGTAAAGACTGGCGAGCCGGTAGATATTCAGCGCGAGGCCCTATTCATTATAAATGAAGAAGAACTGCCGGTAGCATTATCAGATACGAGATCGAAAAATTGGGTCTGTGGTTTTACCGGAGTGACAGGCTAAAGAGTTCTAGTTTGCGAGATCCAGTACCTGCAAAGCCTCACCCAAAACAGGGGGCCGCTTTGAAACCTGTTTGAGAGCAACATTTTAGGAAAAATTGGCTATAAATCCTTCTTTGCCGATGAGTTTAGCGTCGGAACTACCTGCAAGCTGGGTAGCTGCCTATACCTCTTGACTTTTAATGCAGAATAGAGCTGGGGCAGCTTCTATGTCCGATAACGCTAATCAATAATAAATAATGGTTTAGGTACTTCAAGTGAACCTTCGACATTCCAAAGCAGCATCAGTTGCCCCGCTGCTCCGCTTGTCTAGGACAGATGAGGAGCTAACCCTATTTCAAGAACTATGGGCTGCCAGCAACCGAGTTTGCGGGCTACGGACCAATGAATGCAGACTGATAGCACTCTATGCCGTACACAAGCCACGTGTCTGCATTCTTGTCAAGAAAACTGTGAACGTCCTAGTCTTACACAATTTCGGTGACTAGGAAAACATGGCTGTTGCAGTGGCAATCGATCGAAATCATGCTGGTTTGATTCTTGCTGCATAGCATTCGACCATGACACTAGCCCTCTCTGCCACATAGTCAAGGATGTTGTGGCTGAAGCCATGATAATTGGTATGCCTCTTTTTCTAGTAGCTGACTCCAATGCTCATAGTGAAGTATAGGGCAGCTACAACACAAATCGCCGAGGTGAGAACTTGTTGATTTCATCCTTGCCCATGACCTTATCATAGTCAATACTAGCAGCGAATCGACCTTCATCTTGAGTCGTAGAGAGTTTCTTGAAGTTAGCATGGTCAGTGGGCGACACTCGCATCTTCTCCCTGATTGGAGGGTTTAACAAGATTGTTCATTCTTCGATTATAGTCACATATCGTTCAATAGCTGAACAGGTAGTCTTTATTAACAGAAAGAGGACGGACTGGAAGTTATTTCAATCCCTGGTCCACACCTCAGTGGAAACTGCTCCTAGGAGCATTGACTGCTACCATGAATTGGATCAGGTCGTTGACACCCTTACTAATGCTCTCAACTTCGCGTCTAGGGCAGCATGTAATCCAGCCATAGCCACGAGAAATTCCAGGCCCCCCTGGTGAAGTTGTACTTTTGCTGGTCGCATAGCTGGCAGCCCTCTTTACTACCTAACCTTATCTTACACCTTGGGAGATATTTTCGAAAAACCGAGACAAGTCAGAAAATCCAGCGGACTTTTCAAAAACTGAATAAGTGAATATTGAAAGAATATAGAAAGAAAAACATTTTTTTTTATTAATAAAATATATTTGCGATTTCAAGTTCCTTAATACATTTACAGTAACATGGAAGTTCAAAAGTGATTACATTGCATTTAATTATTTTGCAAAAAAAGAAAATTTATTTAGATACCGCCAAACTTGAGGACACCAGATATCTCAGGTGTCCTCAAGTTTGGCGGTGTATAGTTGCCGTTGCATAGTCAAGGTTGGGTTCAGCCTCAGGTCATTTATTGAAACACTCGCGGTGCTGGAGGGAATTCCAAAATTTGGATTTTTCAACAGTGTAAAACTTATACGGGGTGTTTTTTAGAGGTATAGAATTTAAAGTTGGCAACACTTTTTAATGCTACGTATGGTGTGACAGTTGTCATGCGTTTTATGGTTAGTTTGGGTTGCCATTTTATCATGCATAGGCTGACGTCTGAATAACGTCTGCAAATTATGCAGATTTATCTCGAAAAAAATGGTTTTGTTCGAGAAATTGATCGCGCACTCTGTCAATTTTATGGCCAACATAATCATCAATCAGAACAATTAATTCGATTGACGTTTCCGCACCACGTTAACTCTCACTGATAAAACGCATCCATTTAGATGTCGTACACTGCGTAATGAAGAAACCATAGCAGCTGTAGTGCGTAGTGTGGATGAAGACCCAAGTGAGTCCATTCGACTTCGAGCTCAACAATTAAACCAGTGCCCATCCAAATTATGGAAGATTTTACGGAAGGATCTTGGTTTGCGGGCTTACAAAATCCAACTTGTGTATGAATTGAAGCCAAACGACCACCGGGCAAGGTGTAGATGCGCTGTATGGGCCCAAGAACAAATTGCTGCAGATCCCGAATTTCATAAGAAAATTTTGTTTAGCGATGAGGCTCATTTCTGGTTAAATGGCTACGTCAGTAAACAAAACTGCTTCATTTGGAGTGATGAGCAACCACATGCGGTTGTCCAAACACCGTTAAATTTGCAGAAAGTCACTGTTTGGTGTGCTTCATGGACCGATGGAATAATTGGTCCATATGTCTTGAAAAATGCTGCTGGGAATAGCATTACAATCAATGGTGACCGCTATAGAGCCATGATCAATGAATTTCTCGTTCCAGAATTGACTCGCCGTAATGCAGGGAACCTCTGGTTTCAACAGGATGGCGCGACATGCCATACAGCTCGTGCAACCATCGACTTATTGAAAGAAGCATTTGATGAGTGCTTAATTTCTCGTTTTGGACCTGTGAACTGGCTTGCGAGATCTTGTGATTTAACACGGCTTGACTATTTCTTGTAGGGATACGTCAAATCACTCATCTACCATTTGGAAGACAACATTCGCCGCGTTATTGGCGGTATATGGCCCCAATTATTGGTTATAGTAGTCGAAAATATAACCTTTCGTTTGGACTTCTTCCACGCCAGTCGTGGTGCTTACATGCCCAAAACCATATTCAAATAAAAATAATAGAAAATTATCTTTCCAATAAAAGCAATTTTATGGCAATCAAAACAATTTATCCGTATTTTATTTCATTTCAAAGTGACATACCTCTAAAAAAAAACTCTAGCGCACCTGAACCGCTAGAAACACTAATGTTCGAAGAACAGTAGAAGAATCGTGCAGGTTTTGAGTGCATATTCCACCACATGAGCTGCTTATTACGGCCAAACTGTTTCAAACGCCACGTTTTACTTTGGTCTCAAGAATGCATTATAACTCATATGGTGGAAGGTTTCAGATATCACCACTGGCATGAATTTCAACGTTTATGAGAGCAAAACACGGGTTAATTATATTCGTTATCAGTTGCTTATTTCACAAAATTTTGAAAGTAGCATATCATATAACATCAATGAAGAAAATGCTCAGTGCCTGCAGCACTGTAACTGAAGTTGGTGTTTGGGGCTGCGATCCGAAAAATTTGCAGAACTTTGTGAATTGAAACATCGGTTATTTATTTTCATTGTTAATGTTTCCGGTATGAATACTAACTGTAACCATTTATTGATACAAAAGTAGCACAACCGACTCGTGCTGGCAACCTTTCGCCAGTATCAAAGCCAAAAATATATCACATCTGCTTCACGTTGTTATATTACATTCGAAGTTATAGGAGTATAAAGAAATTTAGGATTACCTGCAGCAAGTTTTTTCAAATAATGGAAAGCTTAATATTTGCTGTTTATTGTCACTACAATATCATTACCAATTGAAAATTCTACGATAAAACCGCTTAGTAAAGATATTGCAAACAAACACAAAACCAATAATAGCTGGCAACCCTACCGTGACTTTTCAACCAAATTTGGCCTGAATAATGTTTATGACAAGTTTCATTAATTGTATGAAATTCGTATTGATTTCATGACTGCACTGGAAGTTATAGGGCAAAAACTTTTATTTTCCTGAGCGAATTTTCACATCCAAAGACACAAAAATTACCATAGCTGGCAGCACCAATCGAATTTTTCAACCAAATTTCTATCAAACAGAGTTTAATGTGAGGTTCAGCTACTGTGTCAATTTCATGAAAATCTGGTAACTTATTCACATTTCATAGGGCAAAAAGCAGTTTTTTTTCTTTGTAATTTTTCAACATGGCACCACTGGCACAGAGTTGCCCACAATTCAAAATCGCTTCTGTCAGACCTGGCCCTACTTAAGTTCAATGCATTCTGTAAATTTCAATTCTATCTGATTATTGATTCGTGAGTTCCCGTGAACAGAAGTTTTTGAAGCTAAAAATATAGGTTAACTGAGAAAGGGTTACCGTTCTTGTCCGACATGAAATTTCCAAAGTTTTACTTTGACTGTGTGGATTAAGCATAAGATTTGTATACAGATTGGTTTTATTGTAAGAAACGGACAGTTTTTGGAAATTCGATGGTTTAATGTTTTCACTTCCAAATTTTTATTTTTTCAAATTTCAGACACCAAAATTATCATACCTGGCAGCTCCAACCGAATTTTTCGACCAAATTTCTACCAAACGTGGTTTGAGGTAAGGTTCAGGTACTGTGTGAATTTCGTCAAAATCGAACGATTCAATCAGAATTTATAGGGCTAAAAGCAGTTATCTTTTTTAGTGATTTTTCAAGATGGCACCACTGGCACAGAATCACCCGCATTTCAAAATCACTTCTATCAGACCTGGTCCTATATAGGACCAATACATTCTGCAAATTTCAATTAATTCTGCTAATTGGATCGTGAGTTTCCGTGAACAGAAGTTTTTGATGCTAAAAATATAGGTAAATTGGGCAAGGGTTACCAAGCGTGCCCGTTATACCATATCAAATTTTTTTTTTTGTTTATGTAAACAAAGCACAAGATTTACATACGAGTGGCTTTTTTTTGAAGAAGCGGCAGTTTTTCAAGAGAGACGATGATTTGAAGGTTTTCACTTTCAGTGCCTGCCCTAGCTACAGAGTTGCCAGCACGCTCATCAAAAGCTACACATATCTACAACTAAATAATACCAATATGTCCTAAAAATTTCGTAATGATTGAATAACTCTGTCAAAAGTTATCGCAATTTAAAAATTTTCAAGTTTTCCCGTTCTGTTTTTAGGCACCCAGCGCACACATGGGGTTAAAAAATTCCAAAAAATTATCCGATTCACATGTAAAACACGTTCAAAATTTATTTCGTCAACTTTATTTTTGCAAAACTTATTTTTGTACGGAATAATAGGTATATTAAAAATATCACTAAAATGGCCGCCGGCGCCAAAGGGTTAAAGATTATTAACTTTTTGTGAGACCTGGCACTATTCTGCATATACACCAATGTGTCCTGAAAATTTCAGCTCAATCGGATGGCGCGTTCCTGAGATTTTTTCACTGAAATTTTTTGATGATATATATATATATATATATATATATATATATATATATATATATATATATATATATATATATATATATAGAAATATGAATTTTTGGCCAAAGTGATTTTAATACTAATGTTCTTCTTCGAACATTAGTAAAAACATCCTGTACATGATATCAAAAAAATCAGAACTACCCTAATGAATGTAACCATATATCGTCGCTGTGAAATCAAACCGGCATATCTGCAAAATACACATTCTTCACTAGAGCGCTTTAAAGTTTTCGCATGTGGGCTATTTCCACGTGAATGCAAAGCGGCAAAACACCATTAGACGGGTTTTTATTCAACTTTACGATATGCCGGTGCGACATAAAAATAGAGGGGAAAATAAGGATTTTTTTGATACCAAAAACTCAAAAACTCAATTTTTGCAGATATGCCGGTTTGATTTCACAGCGACGATATGATAATTTACCTGGACTAATAACGATTACAATACGTCTTACTGTACCAGCAGAATGTATCTTTACATCCATCTCTTTAAGCTCACTCAAGGAGTTGTTGGTAATTAAGGCTGGGGGGTTGGAACTCTGTTGCCGCCAACCGCCACGACTCTAACTCCTCAGCACTGGGTATTACGACTCCTAAAAACTGTTCAATCATTCTTAAGGTTGGTAATCTATGCCAAACAATTTCCAAAGAATAAAATGAACATGAATATGACATTAAAAAATAAGTTGAAAAGCGAATAATTTTCACAATAAACGAATAATCTTTATATTTTAATATTGGTGTAAATCAAAGGTCAAGTTCCCGGAATTCGTGTAAAAACGGTGAATATTTTGTCATGGGCGTACAAAACAAGCATTCGTGTTTGGTTTTTTTCCCTCTGTAATGAGAAAATTCCGAACATAATGTCAACAATACAAAACGTTTGTCATCACAGCATCATCATCAGCACTTTCTTTCGCACGTAGCCGTACCCATGGTAACTACGTTTGCATTCGGAAGAAAAATATTCTTGTAATGCGTCCTAGAATGTGTTTATTATTAGTCGAAGAGTAGGCTGTGGCACGTGTACACTGTTTAATTTGACACCCAATAAGGATACCATCGAAGCGTGAGATTACAACCCGAAAGTAAATGTTGTCGGCCGTGGTTTCAAACTTCTGACACTTTGAGGGGACTCTCGAGCAGGTATCAGTATGATCGAAGACAAATAGTGGGACACGTTTTGAATCTTGTCGTCACGTGTTGCAGATATTTGGATAGATCATAAGATAGAAAATAGATTGAACTATTACAGTAATTTTCGCCTGTAATCTATTTGCTATGCGGAATTTAATTTCAACGCTTTTGTTAAATTGAAAATTGAGGGAAAATAATGTGAAAGTTTTATGACAGGACACTTTGATGTGAGCTGAAATGCAGAATATTAGATTTTGGTTTAATAAGTACTTCGCTGGTGATATTATATTTATTGAAATTTGGCCAAAAGAATTCCTTATAATTCCGAAGAGCACTAAATCTCCATCCAAATTGCCTTTTGTTACAAGTTTAATTTTTAGTCTGCTGCTATATGAACGCATTACTGTCGTTTTTCATTGGTTTCCCTCAAACAGGAGACTCAGCTCAATCGTGCTTATGAGGTAGCTTTAGGATTGGTAGTGCAAGTAATTACTACTTGTTCTTATCTCGTGCAGTCCACTACTGATTACAACAATGTATACATCCTTGCCATAAGCTTTGTAAGACTTATCTAGCTTGAAATGATTTTTGTTTGTATCTTGGCTAGGACATTGTAAATTTGGAATGAAAATATTATTTTTCGAGGTCATAATTTGAAAACATCGTAACTCACAGTTGATTTCAAATTCATGATAATGAGCATACAAATTTAGATTTATTTCCAAAACACTTTTCTTGTGCAGTATACTAGCTGTCTATTTACATATGTGTACCAAGATATAAGGTGCTATTCTATTATCAGATGGTGTTGGGTAAACATCTATTATCTTCCTTTTTGGATTATTTATGGTGTTTTCTTTATAATACGATCTAATCATAGCATGTTACTGTGGTCGGGACAACAATGGGATGTTTGCTTAGTGAAACTGTTGTCTCTTCAGTTTTTTGTTTATCACAAACAAATCAAAGTCTGTTAAAAACGGTATTATTTGGCTCTGGTGGTCTAAATTAATGCATGAAGTGACGCATGCGTGATGAAAATGAGTTTTTCAATTGTAAATCAAAGTGCGGTTGACGGTGGAAATGTTTTATCATCTTATTTATGCTTAATTGGTGTTGTCTGATTGGAAAGCGTTCGAAAGCAGCAACTTTTTTTTTGGTGTGGCCTACGTTTGCTTTGGTGAATTTTTACTTTTTACGATGACAAGAGTTGACCAAAAATTTTCTGGAGTGAAGCTAGTCAACTACGACCCATTTACATTTATCGTTCAATTTCGACATATATATCAGTATTTTTATAATTCTCTCTAATGTGCATTCAACCCTTATTTAAACAATAATAGGTGCGTTTTTTTGCTCCGATGCAGTGCAGAGTACAACTATGCCGGAAAAACAACGATCTAGTATAAAATAGCAGTGCATTCGCTAAACCTGACATAGGTTGCTATATTCGCTGTGGTCCCACAAAACAGCTGAAAAAAAGGGTGAAAATAACGAGTATACACTACCACAATCGATAGAAAATAGAAAAAAAACTAACAGAAAATTAATTCTTTTAACTTTCTACACATTATGAGGGCCTTTTCTAATTTCTTAACTACCAAAACATTCAACATAACCATGAAAACCGAAAGCCACCTCACAGAAAAAAATACAACTTCTCATGAGCTTTTCTTTTTTCTATCAGCACATTCTACACTTCAACACGTGAACTACAAATGACGCATAGAATTTCTGTACTAGTGAATTCACTGGTGTAGGAGTGTTGTTGTTTTCAATGCGTCTACTCTACTCTCCGCTGGATAGAGGAGCAAAAAAACGCGCCTAATATGTTATGATCTGTTCTGTAGAATTGTAATACGTAGTATAGTTGACCACAGTTTAGATAAGTGAATTGGACAGCTGATAGCATTCATACGAGTGTTAGTTAATTCAGCAGATTTATTTTACAAAATTCCTTACAAAGTTACTATTCCAACAGTGAAGTATTATTTCCAACCGACATCTACAAAAAAAGTACAACTTCAATGCAACAAAAGAATGAAAAGAACAACGTAAACAATTATTAAAATTCTTGAAGTGTCAAGAAACTCTTTACTCAACTGTTTTTGTTTGCATTACTGCATCGAAGCGGTAAATTTATCGTAATCTTTGGTCTGTATTGTAAAATTCTACGAATTTGATTATTAGTTGGTGATTCATTTTTGGCTAGTTCGCATAATTAAGTGAGATATTGTGTTTTAAAATGCCAAACAAAAGATTATCCTTTGAGTTGGTTCAGATCATACACTATAATCACCAATTAGGTAAAAGTGCGCAGGAACTGTCGGCAATGTTTTCTGTAGCACGAAAGACAGTCTATAACGTTATAAATCGCGCTGAAAATGAGGATAGATTGGAGCCAAAGTGTGGAGGTGGCCCAAAACCAAAAATATCGAAACGTATAGAATGCCTAATGATAAGGAAACTTGATAAAAACCCCTGGATTTTGACCAGAAAACTTGCTAGGGAACTCAAGAAACAGAGTGATGTTGCTGTTTCCCATGAAACAGTACGACAGGTCATCCTACGAAATAAGTTCTCTTCAAGAGCTGCACGAAAGAAACCACTGCTTTCTGCACTAAACATCGAAAAGCGTTTTTCCTTTGCTATGATGCACCTTTTGCAACCCGTTGACTTTTGGGACGACGTCATATTTTACGATGAGACGAAAATGATGTTGTATTACAATGATGGACCGACTAGAGTGTGACGCAAGCCTTTAACATCGTTGGAAAATCAAAATATCATCTCGACTGTAAAATTTGGTAAATTATCCGCTATGATTTGGGGGTGCTTCTCAAGCAGAGGAGTAGGAGACTTGGTATTCATCGAGTCAACCATGGACGCCCAACAATATTTGCATATCCTTAAAACATATTTGACAAGCAGTGCGCAGAAATTCGGGTTTATGCATACCAACAAACCAAATCTTAAGTTTTACCAGGACTACGATCCCAAACATAAGGCGCACATGGTGCGAATGTGGTTCTTATACAACTGCGGAAAAGTGATATATACGCCAGCCCAGATTCCTGACTTAAATCCCATCGAGAATTTATGGGCCTACTTAAAAAAACAAGTCGCTAAAAGGCAACCTAAAAACCGAACTGCCTTAAAAACTGCGATTCCCGAAGAATGGCAAAAATACCAACCACGTATGACCTGCAAAAGTTGATTAATTCAATGAAAAATCGATTGCAATGCGTGGTGGATGCCAAAGGTGGCCATACCAAATATAAAATATAACAAATACTATTAAATATCCTGTAAATATGTATATATTATATACAATAATAATTTATGTAAAGAGTTTCTTGACACTTTAAGAATTGCAATAGTTGTTTTCGTTGTTCTTTTCGTTCTATTTTTTGCATTGAAGTTGTACTTTTTTTTATATATACTAGGAGGTTTTGCCCCCTGCTCGCCTCGCTCACCAACCCCCAGACCATTTACGATTTTAAATTGTACATTTTACTGGACGTATGTACTAAAGCCGGGCAAAAATCAATAAAAGTTCACAGTCGCAGTACATATATAAACATATATATATATATATATATATATATATATATATATATATATATATATATATATATATATATATATATATATATACATATATATATATACATATATATATATATATATATATATATATATATATATATATATATATATATATATATATATATACATACATATATATATATATATATATATATATATATATATATATATATATATATATATATATATATATATATATATATATATATATATATATATATACACGTCGGATTTCGTACGTTTATGTGTCTACTATAAGAGAAAAATAAAAATATAATCCGACCAAATTTCCAAAACTTTTTTTATTAATAGAGAGATATCGGTTGAAAATAATGTAAATAACTATAATTAAGAAAAAATAAATCATTTACATAAATAAAAAGTAGTATTTTATAATTAGAAAAACCAAAAATTGAATTTTATATCCTATGTGTAAACTCATTCTTGACAGACTGTATATTTGCCTTTTGTAAGAAATGGTTGATGACACTATAAAAAAGTGTATTACGCCTTTTGACATTTTTTAGTATCTCGAAGATAATTTCTTCGAAAATCAGTTTTTTGGAGGTTCTGATGCGCTAGAGGTTTTTTCAAATTGCACTTCGTAATGTCTGGTTACGATTGCGTCTTATCAGCTTGTGTGTCAGAAATTCGCGAATTCAATAAATATGCAAAAATATGATGAACTCATTCTTTGGTTTGATGAACGAAGTTTCTTAAAATATATTCTCCGTAGTAAAAAATAAGGTTCATTGTTTTAATGAATGCGCACATTAACATAATGAAGGTTTTAATTACTTCCAGTAGTACTGAAATTCTGAATAAATATTTGTGCATTTGTACAAGCTTGAAAGGCCAGCCGATATTTTGATGAAAGTTTATTCATAGCATTAATGAATTGTTCTTAGCCTTGATGAAAATTTCATTAATATTATGAATTGTTCCTTGTATTAATGAATATGAGATTGATGATCTACATTCACTATTATTATGAAAATAATTTTTTTCAGTGCAGCAAGCCTACGGATTGTTATGCTAATGTGTATCGGAACATCAGTTCTAATTGAGATTTTGATTTTTTGTGGGTTGAAAAATGTGGTTGTGGAAGAAAATTTAAGCATTGGATACCTATTTTCATTGTAGATGTTTATCAGATGATAATGATGATACGAGAGTTAAAAAGTATCTAGTGTTGGTAAATTTTTGCTGGCACCACATAAACCATATGTTCATTTATTTTGAACCACAAATTCTATTATTAGAAAGCCAAATATAAAAATGTGAATATTGTCGTCAAGAAAGAAGATTATATAAGAATACGTATATCATTTAGACGCTTCTGTTGATAAACCTCATGATAAATGATACGCATCTTATCTAATATTAATAGCAGCCTATCTTGTGTATAAAGAAGCATTATTTCTCCTTGGCTAGACTTCTATGTACACATGACTTCATTGAGCAGGTGCGAAAATCATCACATGGTTAAAAATCTGTTATAAAATTGAAAGAACATATTTTTCTTCGATCAGTACACTATTCTACTAGCCCAGTGAGTATATACAAAAAAACTCTAGCGCACCTGAACCGCTAGAAATACTAATGTTCGATGATCAGTAGAAGAATCGTGCAGATTTTGAGTGCATATTCTACCACACGTGCGCCAACCTGTTTTGAGCGCAAAATCACTTTGGTCTTAACAATGCATTTAAACTCACAGGGTGGAAAGGATTTCAAGAATTTCAAGATTTAGGAAAGCCAAACACTGCAAAATTTTGAAAGCAGCATTACATTACATAATCAAAGAAAATGGTCAGTGCTTGCAAACTTTACCAGCACTATCTCCCACAATTGCTTCACGTCAAAATCAAATAGCTCTATCGATCTCGATTTTATCCGATGATTTCGTCGAAAGTTATAGGGATAGAAAGATGTTTGGAATCAAAAAACGAAAGATGTTTGAGACCGAAAAATTTCTAGAACTTAGAAAATTTAAACATTGGCAGCTTATTTTCATTGTAAATGTTTGCGATACGCATACTTCATGCAAGCATTTATTAATACGAAAATAGCGACAGCCCTTCGCTGGCATCAAAGCCACAAATATATCACACCTACCTCACATTGAAATCCGCCTACCCTGCGAATTTCGTTTTGATCCGATGACTGCAACGAAACTTAGGGTTACCAGTCGCAAAAGTTTTCAAATTTTCGAAAAATTAATTTTGTTTTTTACTGTCACTACAAGATCATAACCGGTTGAAAATTTAACGATAAAATCGCTTAGTAAAGATATTGCAAATAAATACCAAACCAACAATAGCTGGCAAACCTATAATGATTTTTTTACCAGATTCCTTCTGAATAATGCCTAAAATAAGTTCCATATATCATATGGAATTCGTTTTGATTTCATGACTACACTGGAAGTTGTACGGCAATAAGCTTTATTTTTCTGAGTGAATTTTCAAAACCCAAGACACCAAGATTACCATAGCTGGCAGCACCAATTGAATTTTTCAACCAAATTTCTACCAAACATGGCTTAGAGTATGGTTCAGTTCATGAAAATCTGGTAACTGAATCAGCATTCATAGGGCAAAAGGCAGTTTTTTTCTTCATAATTTTTCAAGACGCACCACTGGCACAGAGATGCCCGCATTTCAAAATCGCTTCTAACAAACCTGGTCCTACTCAATACCAATGCATTCTGTGAATTTCAACTGTACCAGATAATTAAGTCGTGAGTTTTGATGCTTAATATATAGGTAAATTAGAGGAGGGTTACCGTTCTTGTCCGACGTGAAATTGTATAGACAAAGCATAAGATTTCTTAATGAGTTGGTTTTCACTGTAAAAGACGAAAGTTTTTCAGGAGAGTCGATGGTTTGAAGGTTTTCACTTTCAATGCCTGCCGTAGGTGCAGGGTAACAGCAATATGTCCTGTCAGTTTCATAATGATCTTAAAATCTGGTCAAAAGCAATCGCAATTCTAATTCTAATTTTAGGCGCCTAGCGCACACAGAGGGTTTTTCCGAAAGTTATTTGTTGACAGAAAAATAGGTATATATAAAATATCACTAAAATGACCGCCGGCGCCAAAGTGTTAAAAATTATTAGCTTTTTGTGAGACATGGATATATATATATATATATATATATATATATATATATATGTATATATACATATATATATATATATATATATATATATATATATATATATATATATATATATATATGTATATATATATATATATATATAAATATAAATTTTTGGCCAAAGTGATTTTAATACTAATGTTCTTCTTCGAACATTAGTAATAAAAAGCCGTTCTTCGAAATAAATCAAAGTGAAGGCTTTTCAACGAAATATTTTCACTTAGATTTTTTTGTGCAAAATGATTGGCCTGTACTGATGTAAAAAGACGATAAATGCATCAAAACGTTGAAGTTTTATTAGCTTCATATCTAGGGAACTATTACTTCCATGTGAATTTTCTATTTGAAGCCTATGTCCATTATTTATTTATTATTTCTGGTACCACACCTACGTACATAGTACCCAGAGCTATGCAACATGAATTCCAGCGCCATAGTGTCAGAATATACATAGCTTGTGCTGTCATGTAATAAGGCGCAGCATTTCTGCTCGCACAGGCTATGCACATTGTATATAGCAAAAACAGATTTTCGTGGCTTTAGACCTTCACCCACTTTTTCCGCACAGAGTTTTATAGTGAACTTCTTATATTGAGTTTCTCTTTTCCGTTGAAATTTTTTTTTTGCGTAGCGTATTTAAGTGCTTGGTCACCTCTGATTACTTTTATTTTATAATTCATTGAAAGAGCAAGTCTATATACGTTTACGAATGCGTAAGACAATCTTCTTCGTTTACAAATTTGTTAGGCTGAATTTGCATTGGAAGCCAAATGGTCCTTTGGTCCTTGATGGATAAATCTCAGTCCCCTTGTGTTATGTTTTGTGTTACAGCTACAGAGATTTCGATTGTTGACGGACCTAAAAAACGTAGCGTCTCTTTTTTAAACGTATATAACGTAGCACCGTGAAGTTCCGGGTCAAAATCCGCTTTCATATTACTTCAACCTGGTGCTGCTTTCTCTCCTATCGGTGCTCGCATACTTTAAAAGCTACCACAGTTTGTGTGATGGTAACGCAACCCTCCTTTTGCCTTGTGAACAATTTAGTTTTGTGTCGAAAAACCTTCAAGAAGTCTTTTTTTGCGAACGACGCAGAGTTGTGTGAGATTCTTACTCACTTAAAACATTACCAGCAGGAGTCCGAACCGGGACCACTTTCGCATTATTTCATTTGCCCCCACGACTACTTCCGTTCTTCCAAGGCGGGTATGTAAGGCATCCTTTTTTTCTTTTCAGTCAAAATATCGGCTCTACATATATCGAAACACGTACTCACAAGTTCTCTGAATGAAACATCGCCTTTGCCATCATCTTCGACATCGTAGGGCTGATTGCGGAGAAGAGTGCTTCCAGTTTTCTTCTGAAGCGAAGGCACTTGAAGAAAGTGCGTAGTGTACAATGCATCATCGATTTTGTTAGTTCAGTATATGCAGCATTCCATCCTGATTTTTCCCATTATATGAAGGTATTTCCTAAAAGAGCCGTGATTTGATAGAAATTGGCTAGGCACCTTACCAATAATGTTGAGATATCTTCTGAAATAACTGGACTCCGTTAGGAATTGGCATTGGTAGAAGTTTACCTCTCTGTGGCTACGGCTGAACCATAGGTCAGAAGATTTATCAGTCTTTCCGTTCGATGACTCGATGATCATCACTCCAGAGCTTCAAGGTTCACGTGCTTTGGTGCGCTAGAGCTCTTGTTCCATTGCGACTCAGAGCATCTTTGCGCTATGCCGCTAGTAGGTCTGTCGATGATTACTTCCGATATCACCAGCACGACATCTTCCGACACAGTGCGGTAGCTACTGGCGATACACTGGGCAGCCCTGGGCTGGACGCTAGCAATCCGAGCTCTAAGCTTACAAGTATGGAGTATGTTCGCCAAAATATTCAAGCCGTACAGCAAGGTGAAGTTCGTTGTCATCTTGAGCAGACTCTGTTTCGTTTCACTGAGGATACTGACCTAGTTTACACCGAGCGCGTAGACTGCGGACTGAAAAAAAATTCGACCGAATTTGACCAAAATATCTAGTCCACGAGATGTAATTACTCAGTGTCCGACTTGACCCGCACATTTTCAAGCTAATCAACCTAAATCAGGTCGTGAGCTACATCGATGAAAATTTTCATCACTTAAATTCTGTCCAATGATTTTTTTGGTCGGCAAACGTACTTTGACAGGGCCCATATGATTGACGTTTGTCTAAACCTAAACGTCATTAATTGCACTTGTGTTAGCGTGTTCTGCAAAAGTTTAAACGTTAATACGGTAAAAATGAATGGCAACGAAAATACATAGAGTATAATTTTGAAATTTTTCACAAAGAATCCGAAGAGAACAGTGATGTCAATTGCAAAAAACTCTAGCGCACCTGAACCGCTAGAAACACTAACGTTCGAAGAACAGTAGAAGAATCGTGCAGATTTTGAGTGCATATTCTACCACACGAGCTGCTTTTTACAGCCAAACTGTTTCAAACGCCACGTTTTACTTTGGTCTCAAGAATGCATTATAACTCAACCACTGGCATGAATTTCAAAGGTTATGAGAGCAAAACACTTTTTAATTATATTTGTTATCAGTTGCTTATTTCACAAAAATTTTCAAAGCAGCATCTCATAAAACATCAATGAAGAAAATGCTCAGTGCCTGCAGCACTGTAACTGAAGTTGGTGTTTGGGGCTGCGATCCGAAAAATTTGCAGAACTTTGGGAATTGAAACATCGGTTATTTATTTTCATTGTAAATGTTTACGGTATGAATACTAACTGTAAGCATTTATTGATACAAATATAGTACTACCGACTCGTGCTGGCAACCTTTTGCCAGTATCAAACCTATACATCTGCTCCATGTTAAAATTAACCTACCCTGCAAATTTCGTCTCGATCCGATGACTACGCTCAGAGTTATAGGAGTTTAAAGAAATTTAGGGTTACCAGCCGCAAAATTTTTCAAATAATCGAAAACTTAATATTTGCTGTTTATTGTCACTACAACATCATTACCATTTGAAAATGTTACGATAAAATCGCTAAATAGAGATATTGCAAATAAATGTAAAACCAACAATAGCTGGCAACCCTATCGTGGCTTTTCAACCAGATTCGGTTTTAATGATGTCTATAATAGGTTCTATAAATTGTATGAAATTCGTATTGATTTCATGACTGCACTGGAAGTTATAGGCCAAAAAGCTTTATTTTCCTGAGCGAATTTTCAAAACCAAAGACACAAAAATTATCATAGCTGGGAGCACCAATCGGATTTTTCAACCAAATTTCTACCAAACACGGCTTAGAGTAAGGTTCACCTACTGTGTCAATTTCATGAAAATCTGGTGACTGAATCAGAATTCATAGAGGAAAAAGGAGTTTTTTTCTTTGTAATTTTTCAAGCTGGCACCACTGGCACAGAGTTGCCGACAATTCAAAATCGCTTTTATCAGACCTGGTCCTACTTAAGTCTAGTGTACTCCGTAAATTTCAGCTGCATCTGATTATTGGTGCGTGAGTTCCCGTGAACAGAAGTTTTTGATGCTAAAAATATTGGTAAATTGGGAAAGGGTTACCGTTCTTTTCCGACAAGAAATTTCCAAAGTTTTACTTCAAATGTGTAGATAAAGCATAAAATGTGTATACAAGTTAGTTTTTATTGTAAGAAACGGACATTTTTAAGGAGATTCGATGGTTTGAATGTTTTCACTTTCAGTGCCTGCTGTAGCTACAGGTTTGCCAGCACGTTGATCAAAAACTATGCAAGTGTGCAACTTAATAACGTTAATATGTTCGTTAAGTTTTATAATGATTTGATAATCTAGTAAAAAGTTATCGCAATTCAAAAATTTTCAAATTTTCCCAATCTAATTTTAGGCGCCCAGCGCACACATAGGGTTAAAAATTTCAAAAACGTTATCATATTCACATTTAAAACACGTGCAGAATTTATTTTATAAACGTTATTTTTGCAAAAGTTATCTTGTGACAGAAAAATAGGTATATTTCAAATATCACTAAAATGGCCGCCGGCGCCAAAGGGTTAAATATTCTTAGCTTTTTGTGAGACCTGGCACTATTCTGCATATACACCAATGTATCCTGAAAATTTCATTTCAATCGGATGGCGCGTTCCTGAGACTTTTTCACTGAAATTTTTCGATGATATATGTATATATATATATATATATATAGAAATATGAATTTTTGGCCAAAGTAATTTTAATACTCATGTTCTTCTTCGAACATTAGTAAAAAAGTAAAAGTATTGGAAAGATCTGTAAAGCGGGCACTTTAACATTTAAAATGGAGGGTTCCATTAAAGGCAAATAGAGAAAAGGATGTCCTAGTGGGTCTGGTGACAATGAATTGGAGTCCAGCGCGTCTCAGGCAATTCATGCAAATCGATCGGCATCAACTCGTCATATCGCGAAACATTGTAAAACATCGCAATACAGAGGACAAAAAAAAAGGAAATGCGTAAAGACACACAAGAAACCAAAAATGTCAAAAATATTTGCGGAACAATTAAAGTATTCCATTGAGAGGGCAATAAAGTATTACACAGAAAAACTGAAGAACAATTTCTGCGTTGCTTTGGACGATGAAAAGTACCTCAAATTCGACTTCAATACTCGGTAAAACTGGACTTGATGCCCTACACAGCTGTTACATAAATTTTGCCGATAGATGTCGGGCTAATATGTTTGTGTTTTTGTGGTTGTGCGTTTGCTTTTGGGGCTTCTTTTCTTTCTTTTTTTTCTTCTTCTTAATTGTTTTATCTTCTTTTTTATTTTTATGTATAATTTTGTCTGTTTTTCTTCATTTTTTCAGCCCTTCTACCACCTTTTCGCCCTCTGGTGATAAGATTTCCCGGGTGTGGGGCATCAAGTCCAGTTTACCCGGTTAGTTGTTATACTAGAATGACACTTAGAAAACACCTGAATGAAGTCTGTTCTAGGTTTTAATCGAAATCAGACATGAAACTTTCATATGAAATAAACTACAATGTAATGTGCATTAAAACACTCAAAAATAGTCTGCACACTACAAGATTTGTTGTAAAATAATTGACAATCACAGAGTGCTATGCGAATTCATTCAATTTAAATTGCCAGTTTCATAATAGTCAATAGTAGTGGTACGAACCGTTATGAACACTCTTGCTGTTATCAGCACCTTCTACATATAAGCACATAGACAACTTCTCCCGAGCTAAATTCTTGCCTCACTGACGTTACAGCGGCAGCGGTTGTTGTTGTTTTCAATGTAGTTGTCAAGGTCTGATCTGCCCAAGAGTGCAAAAAACGCACCTAATATTACAATGCATGAGCTAATAGGCGTGTTTTTTTCCTCCTTTATCTAGCCGAGAACAGAGTATACGCATTGGAAACAACAAAACTCTTGTACCAGTGAATTCACTAGTACAGATATTCTATTCCCCATTGGTAGTTCACGTGCTGAACTATAGAATGTGCTGATAGAAAAAAGAAAAGCTCATGAGAAGCTGTCTTTTTTGCTGTGAGGTGGCTTTGGTTTTTTCAAGGTTATGTTGAATGTTTTGGTAGTTAGGAAATTAGAAAAAGCCCTCATAATGTGTAGAAAGTAAAAATAGGTAATTTTCTGTTAGTTTTTTTTTCTATTTTCTATCGATGGTGGTAGTTTATACTCGTTATTTTCTCCCTTTGTTTTCAGCTGTTTTGTGCTACCACAGCAAAAACAGCAACCTATGTCGAAGCACTGCTAGCGAATGCACCGCTTTTTTATACTAGATCGTTGCTTTTGCGGCATAGTTCTATTCTGTTCTGTATCGGAGCAAAAAAACACGTCTATTATTAGACTAAATGACAGCTGTTATGGATAATATCAAGGTTTAAGTCGGTCGATGTGCATACCAATTTCATTTAATCCGCGCTGTTGGTCAGATCAGAATTAGGTCGCTGGTAGTAAGGCCAGTGGTGTCACATCGGCTCTCAGTGCCCTATACATTCCTTACGGATGTGGTTCCAGTAGATCAGCGTTATGTCAAGCGCCGATCCCAAAATCCTAATCGACTTACCTCATAAAACATGTGTTAGTTTTTGCTTTAATGAAAGCACGAACTGGCTCATTATTATAAAACCAATCTAAAGAATGTTGAATAAATTTTCAAAACAAACATATTTTCGAAATAAACAATGACATATATTCATAAGCCTAATTTTATCACATCACATAAAATATAAGTACAAAATTTTTACAATTCGTCAATCCTACAAGCTAATTCTGCTAGATATACATCTTCTAAAATTGATCAGACCATGGTTATTATTTACACCCTTATTCACCAACGTTTCGCTGAGCTATTGCTCGGTCTGAACTACTCACCGTTATCCAAATGTATTTTCTCGATATTCACAAATCAGTACACGTCATCTAATAGCTAAAACAATGTATTTCACATTAAAGACTAGTAGTTCAATTGTCACAGATATCTTTTCTGGATGTCGTTTTTACATATTTACCGTACGTCTACTTGGTTTTGTACATGCTACTGGGAATCCTACAATAAATTAGAGCTTATGATACAATAGTTTGTAATAGACGTGTCTTCTAAAAGGTATCTTTATGAAATGATAAAAGCAAGGGTTATTCCTCGTCAATAGTTCTTCCTATTAGATTTTCTATACTAAATCCGCGAACATTTCCATTTTTACGTTTCTTATGGGGAAATTCAAATCCTAGTACGGATGGCTCATACAATCGTTTGTTCCATTTTGCGGTTTCTTTGCTTGAAGTGTCTACAGGGTATCCAGATTTCTCATCATCGGTGAGTTCCGGCGTCAAATTAGCTACTCGCCCCACTAGATCCTGTAGGCAGTTACTTTCGCCATTTGAAGTCTCTGCAGGTAGTTTCGGGTTATGGGATGGATCAGACAGGCTTTCCTCTATACTAGTGTAGCTATGATAGATATCTGACGCTCGTTGTGATTTTTCGGACAAAGCAGCTCTATGAGGCCCCAAGTTTTCTGGCTTATTGTAGAGGCTATCGTACGATTCGCATCTTTTGAACTCTTCGTGCTCACTTTCAACGTCGATTTTATCACAAGATAAGTCCTGATCGTCAGGGTGGGGAGTGTACTTGGACGGGCTACTATGATTTAGTGCATCTTGGTTTTCGGATAGGAATCGGTTGGCATTATCTTCTGTTTCGTTTGGAAAACTTTTTGATTTATGCAGTATACAATCGAAATTGGAGACTCGGAAGTCGTTTGCGTCCGGTACGTTGAGACTGGGCTTTTTGTCAATGCAGTGACTAAACGAGTCAAAAGTAGCAGAATTACGCCGGAATATATCCATGTTCCTTCTGAATATTTCAAACTTCTCTCGATTCGTGTACATATCACCGGGAATATCTGCATTGGCGAAAAAATCCAATTTCTGATCAACGGCAGGATTTCTACTAACTAGCAGATCAGGTCTGTTGCTGAAGACATCGAAATTCTCGCGAAAGCCTCCAAAATTCGCGGTGTTGAATTGCATTGGCAAAACAGGAACTGGCTTTCGAATCCAAAATGGCGAAAACGGCCCGAAAACAGCAGGGAACGGAACACTTTGTGTCAATGGTGGCCGCTTATAGCGTTTTCTTCGTCGCAAGAAACTACCGTTGTCGAACATGTCTTCAGCCAACGGGTCCAACGTCCAAAAGTTTCCCTTTCCTGGGTTGCCGGGCTCACGTGGAACTTTTATAAAGCAGTCATTCAAACTCAGATTATGCCGGATAGAGTTTTGCCATGCTGGAAATTTTTCCTTGTAGTACGGAAATCTGAAAAGATACAAAGTGCTGCGTAAGAAAGTGTACTTTTATTTTTATGCATCAAGCTTAATCATATGCAAACATAATCATTGCTTTGTATTTTTATTTGCTTAAACATTTACTTTAATGGATTTATCACAACAGGTACATATTTGAAAACATCTCAGATGCATGCATACGTACTTAAGTATTTTTAGGTATCTACGTGACAATGTGTTAATCTAAATAAAGTATTTTTATAAAGTCTTTATCTCACCGAGCAGCGTAGCATGTGAGATCTTATCATTGCGAGAAGAGCGGAGTTAAATGTGTACCTATGCAAATACTATAAAGAAAATGAAAAATGTTTTCGCAATCAAATGACTGCATTTCATTATCTTTGCATGGTGTCTAAGTGTGAGCATTTATTTGAAATAGATGAATGACAATAATCTGTTATCATAAAATTAAGATGCATCTCGAGGTGTTTGTTAAATGGTGCACATTATTTGCCCTTATTAGATAAATGCTAGAACAAATAATAGGATAATTTAAATGTTCAAGCAAATGTTTTAAGTAAATAGGATCAGTTTTTGTAGCAACTCATGTTATACAACACGTGGAGCTATTCGCATATTTTCCTTATGGTGTCCTTAAAATTTCACTGATAAGACTTTAGGGTAGTAAAATATCAATAGGCTGTTTATTAATATGCAAATGATGATATAAATATATTCTAGGCTAGGAATATATTTTTGAACGCAACTTTACGTTTCATTTAATACCTTGCTATTTGGCAAATGCAATTAGTGGAGTGGAATATTTTCAATATGTTTGCGAAAAGAGCGGTTTGGTTTTTATTAACAAATTATTTATTTATTTATTTTTATTAACAAAATAATTATTATGATTTAGCAGCAAATGAGTTATAGCCTTCACTGATTTACCTAACCAACTTTATTTTCACTCTTGATTTTTGGAGACATGTAGATGTCTTTGACAATTAAATGAATATTTTTAAAAAAGAATCAGCAGAGCTCAATAAATAAGGGAAATAAAACGAAACAATAAAACGCCCTCCGATAATCTAAAAATACTTTTTTCTTCTAGTGTAAACTATCACAGATAAGCAACCTTCCTGTCGCTTTATATGAAGCACTTTCTCAGCAAATGCTGAATCTGCACGCCAGTTCTCCTCGTTTCGCACCATCACATCCACGATCGTGGACTCCTTGGTGTGCCTCCAACTTGCAAAGTGACTGCAAAAAAGAATGTGTGCTGAACATCATCGAGCTCAGTCACACAGTACCGGCAGTAAAGTGTGCCCATCTCACTCACTCTGTTCAGGTATTTCCAGTAGTGACCGTGACCTGTCAAGAAATGATAAAAGTAGAAGTTTACCTATCCCTGCCTACGGCCAAGCGAAGGTTGAATAATTAACTTAGCCGTCTAACGTCCTATATCACTTTCACTCCAACGTTGCCAAAGCTGGGGGGCTAGCATACGCGCGCGCGTCGGAGTCTCAGTTCTATCCAGCTCTGAGCAAGAGAAGTATCCTTCCGTGCGTTTTCACGCTGATATATATCGGGATTGCTTCCGATACCACCACCAGGGCCTTTTGTGAAACCGTGCGGTAGCTGCAAGCAATTTGCAGGGCACAGCTGTGCTGGATATTGGCAATGCGCTTCCGGAACTTCATAGAATCACCCGAAAATTAAACAACTCCATAAATCAAGATGGCATTGGTAGCTACCACCACGTTTCGCTGAGTCCACTAACGTTGGCCATTAGACTACTCATTGAAGTGACCATTACTAGATCTCCATCAAATGCCCTGCGGATATGATCCCGATACGTCAGTTTTATCTCCAGGATCACTCCCAGATACCAAATTGACTTACTGGTCTGGACCTAGACGGAGCCAATTGTTATGGGTACAATAGTTTGTAGCCCCCGCTTCTTCAGCATAACAATCTCTGTCTTTGGAACTGCCAGCTCGAAGACTTGGACAATCATCCGCCGCATTACTCTCCTCATGACTAGGTTAAGTCTAAGTTGAGCGAAATTGGCAGATGAAGAAAGTTCTAAATATTCTTCAACACATTGACGGGTTGGAATATTTTTCGAAGAATCTGTTGACACTTCCTTAACATGTCCTCCTCAACCACTCTCTCACGTTTAATATTGTCTCTTCTAGGGGGCACAAGTGCTAGTGAGAATTAATGTGGCTCTTTCTTCTCTACAACTCTCACTACTGCTGGAGTAAATTTTTTTGGATATCCGTTGTGTATGCGGAACTGATAGATTATTCACTTCGCACTGGATTGTTTGACGGAAGATGGGTCCTTTGAATTCTTGGTCTCTTCGTAAACGCAAAGCGGTCGATGGAAGCGCTTCCTTCGCAGTGTGTTCTCACTCTCATCGCCGTGTCTATTTGTTCGTCTGTCTTGTCTACTACTTTGCTGTAGTTTGTGTCATCAGTGTTTTTGGGTTCGAGCTTAGAGCATATATTTCCACCCGAGTGTGCAGCCATTTTGATAGCCGCGTAATAATCTTTGCAATGCAAGGGGGCCACGCGAGAGTTGACACCAGCCTTTATGGGGTCTGATACCCAGAGTCAAGTCAGTACAAATCGGGAACAATGTCAACCGACCCTGCATCACCAACTCAACTGTGAGAGTTTGCAGGTTTTAATGGGACGAAGACAGTATGGCATCAGCCTCGAACCGTTTGTGCTTGGATTTCACTTCGGTGGTACCACGCGTAAAGTGACTAGGTACAGAATGCCATAGCCGTCACTTAGATGCATTGTTCTTATCGTCGGTCGTCAATTATCACAGCTACTAAGTCTAACCCAACACCGGGGTTATCAAAGATAACGGTAACGCAGTGATAAGGAGCCCCTAGACACATATTCAGCTTTACCGTAAAGGTTGGCCTCCATGTGGGTGCATCGCGGGGGTTGTGGATTAGAGCCTATCCAAGAGGGCTACTGTATTCCATCTATGGTAGGCAGTAGTTCTCTTGGCACTTGGTTTTTTTTTTGTATGATAATGCCAAAGCTCAGGGGATTGCCCTTTGAAGCGAATGCTTAGCGAAGGCGGTAGGGTGACACATATGGGAGAAACCAATATCAATTATTCCATTAATCTTTTTTTGCCACATTTATTTCTTATTTTCTAAAGCGCTAGTGTTATGCCTAGTCGCTACTAAAGCTTTAATGTGAAAATTAATTGAACGCTGGTATTATGCCCAGTCGCCGACTGTTAAGACAACACAAGACGAACAAATACAGCCATGGGGGCTGCGGGGACAAGACAAGGAGACACCTTCTCCTTGGCGACGTGCAACTGGGTGCTGTACGCTTAAGTGCAGAAGATGTGTGGATAGGCCTCGCATCTACTAGTATGGTGTCTGGGCTTGCTCCCGAGTACGAACTGGCGAACCGGAGTAGCATGGGCTTGCTCATGTTTGCTTAAGTCGACGCTGGCTGTCGTTCAGCACTGTCCTTCGGGGACCGACTGGTAGAGCCGTAAGGTAGGTACGTTTGTTAAACTTTGGCACTACAACCACTAACCTAAGCTAGGTTATGCCATTATAATCATTCCTACCATTTTTACAAATTCCCATCACCAGTCAAAAATCAAAAAGCCATAAGAAATGCCACTCCATATCGGCTGTTGTTAGACCATATGGCGTTACCTGGAATACACCGATAGGAGGTGACCCAGAATCACCCCGCATCCACTAAAACTGCTGGCAACACATTTTCGAGAATTATCTCCAAGTGCTTTTAATATTCTCTGTGACGTAATATGTGACGTAATATGTGACGGTTCAGTTTTTTTCAATTGCTGAAATTCACGTTGGGCTAGTATTAATGTTGCTAACCCGAGAAAGTGGAAATTCTTTAGAACCTTGCATAATAATTTCGTAGAGAGACATAAAAACTGTTAAGCCATTAGATGAAATTGCATCAATAAATTTATTCAATTTTCATTTTTCATCATTTTAAGCTGCTTTAGTCTAGTTTAAAAGAAAACTCTAAAAGACTTATAGTCTAGTTTAAATTTGCCGATGCACTATTGTTTTTTAATGCAACAGCATTATCCATAAAGAAAATTAACAGTGAATCCATAAAGAAAAGTCGGCTAGAATTCTCCACAATGGTTTGTTTACTACTAAAATTAATGTCACAGTCGTCAATAATCTTGTCAATGTGGTTTTTCAAAATAAACAAAATTGATGTTCATTTTCACTACACAATATAATATTTTCAAGATTGTGTTACAACTGCAAAGATTGCACAAACAACTGACGATGACAGCTTTTTTCTAACTTTTACGCCTATTTTAATCGAAAGCCTAGTTATGTAAAAAGAGCAGATCATTTCAAGGCAAGTTGGAGTAGGATATCTGCCAAAAAATAGAGCAAGTTAGAGCGATTGAGAGCATGGAACACTTTTCAGGCGACAATTCTCAAAGTTGACTACTTGCCAGAAGTTCAACCTTTAAGTACTCTACTTCAGTCACAATTTGTTGTCGATTTTTGGATTTTTGACAATTGACAAACAGCTGGTGGCTTGCCTGAAGTTGCTCTGCTAAAAAATGTAGATCAGAAAATTGTGCTTTAAATTGCTCTAATTCAACTTACAGTAAGCTCATGAAACACAAATCAGAGCAATTTCGGGCAAATTGGAGCAATCGATTTGCTCATGAAACACATTTTGCTGAGAATTCTCAACCTAGCTTAACCTAGAGCAGCTCAGTAAACACAGCTTTTACTAGATATAAAATCCAAAGCAAAAATTTAGCTAATGATTTTACGAAATCAATACAGAGATTCGTGGAAAAGCTTATGTTAAGATGCATGGTGAGTTATTTTACTTCGTTATGCCTAGTACTATACTCTTCGCGAAACGAATTCAACGGTCGAATCCCATACAAAAAGAGCTTTTCAATTCGTCAGTAAAGCTCTTTTGTATGGGATTTGACCGTTGAATTCGTTTCGCGAAGAGTATAGTACTAGGTATTACTTCGAAATATTAGCAGCAGGGCATCAGCAGAATAGGAGGAGTAATATGTAGTACATCTATGAAAATATTTACATGTCGTCTATATTCGAGATGAAATAAGTGTGATCAAAACTCTCTCGCGGGGTCATTCTTTCTTGAAAGAAATGTTCGCTAGTTCGCTAATAGCTTCGCCCGTAAAAGCTTTCTGAAGCTACCTATCATCAAGAGCCTCGAAATCATCTGACACCACAACGACAACTTTGCATACGAAAACGGCTAAAAGATTTGAGAAGTTTTGAACATAAGAGATTCCTCCAGAGGTTGGCCGATGATTAGATTAACACAAAATTTTGTTTTATTTACAGCAGAAAAAGTATGGCATGTACTGCAGCTGTCATCCAAATCACCAGGTGTTTGAAATAGGCTTCGTAGTCAGTCAAAAGATGAAGTCTATCAAAATAGCCTTTGAAGCTGCCGACAAAAGTTTATCCATCCTTCGCGTGTGAGGCAAATTCACGGACATTAGTCTTATAAAGAATCACGGACCTAAAGGGGAGTCTGCTGACGAAGAAACAAGAAACATATTATGGACCCCAATGCCTGGCGAAGGTGTGATGTAAAAGTCATCCTTGGTGCTTTTAACTCTGAAACAGCCGGAGAACACTATGAGAACAATGCTTATAATAGATTTAGGGAGACATAGCTAGCATTATCGAAGAAATTGGTCATGAGAACCTGGTTTCCGTGTAAAGATGGCAATATTTCCGTTTGGGTATCAGATAGACTACCATTACTCGAAACTGATGAAGGTATAAACGTACCACGAGCCAAAATTTTTATTTATGGATTTTCTGAGCGTGGATTGCCTTGCATAAGCCCATTACAATCGCGGATTACGTTTGGCTCAACACGGCTGCCCCGCATGACAAAAAAAGCCAGTATCACCTTAAATATTATGTTACTCTCAAGGGGCTCAATGAAGGAGAAATAAGTACTGGGTCAGAATGTTAGGCGTTGATCAGATATGGCACGTTTTAAGAATACTGTTATTAATACCTAAGATTGAGTCAATAGTAGTCCCATAGATTGGAACGACTGGTTTCACTATGCAAGCAAACTAGTAACGCAACGTAAGAATGTTGCATATCGAGCAATGCAGCAAACTCACAGAACGTGCGCAGGAAGAATATAAAGAGCTGACAAGAACAGAGAAGAGACCTCACAGACAGAAGAAAGCAGCCTTAGAAAAAGACTTCATCTGTCAAATGAAAAGAGCTAGAGAGGGAACAAAAAGATGTCGCTTGAGGCTAGATCTGGTGAGTTAAGAGGATGGTCAAGCATTTCAAACCGTAATTCATGGATTTTTGCCATGGCAACAGCTGAGGTGTGAGACGGTGCATTGTCTTGATAATAAATTATTTTCTTTTTCTGCAAATGTGACCGTTTTTCTGCAATTTCTGCCTTCGACTAGTCAAGTAATGATACGTAGTATGCTCTTGTAATGGTTTTTCATATTTGAAGTTAATTAATTTAGATCACTTCATGACTATCCCAAAAAACAGTCGCCTTCATTTTTCCAGCCGAAAAATCCGTTTTTGATTTTTTGGAGCCGATTCCTCCTTCGCAGTCCACTGTTTCGACTATACGTTTGTTTCGGGCGCATAATGGTGTATTCAAATTTCATCTACAGGAATTAATCGGCGTCAAAACTCTGATTTATTGGCCGTAAAGAAATTTACATTGCCTCATCTGTATGATGAGCGTGAAGCTTAAAACGAAACACCCAACCAAATAGCTAGTATGGAAAAATATGAAGGCTATTTGAAAAGTTTTGTATAGTGTGGACTATAATCAGATTTTGTTTGACTCGCTAGTTTGATTTGGTACGCATGTCGGTCGTGGCTTTACTTGATTCTCATTTGTACTTGCTAGGTATTATGCGGCCGCCATATTGCCAGGAGGTATGTAAGCTTGAACGGTTGAGCATAATGGTGTAGATTAGAATAACTGGCTGCCGTTAGAAAGATGTATTTACTGTAAAATTTGCTCACTATAGGCGCGTACACAAATCAGGGTTGAAACAAGATTGAAATCAAAACGGACTAATGTAAGCGAGTTGTTTACCGGTTTCCCTTATACTATTTTGATCTGACTCCTGTTTTAATCCGAACTTGTATACACAGCTTATGACAAACTAAAGGTGGTTACATGAGGTAGATATAGGTAAAAGAAATCAATGTGTACTATCATATTTTAATTTTTTTTTATTTTTGGGTAAAAAATGGAATGGTTTTTATACGGTCAGGACAATCCTGCCAACACTGAATCTGAGACTCTGGCATGTCAACGAGAGCGGCTAGCGTTACCAATTCTAGCCAGATACTGACTTATGTAGATGGTATTGACATCATTGGCAGATCCAAACTGGCTTTACAAGAATTACAAAATTTACAAGAGTTACAAGAATTAAATAGAAAAAGAAAGTAACTAAGGCTGCACATAAATGAAAGAGAAACGTAGTACGTGATGGTACTGTCTGCAGGAAGAACACCTCGAGTTCGTCAAACTATCAGGTAGTAGAAAATGAATTTGAAGTAATGCAATCCTGCAACTACCTTGGGCTAATAGTAGCAGCCGATTAAGATCTGGAAGGGGAGCTACAAGTCCACGGGTGTTGGCCCCATATGTGAAGAAGGATGATTCCAGAGACGCTACAACCTTGAGTTGTACACAATCTACTTAGAAGCAGATGTAATTGCAAAGGTAAAGTTAGTTAGATTACGGTGGGCTGGGTATAGCTCGTATGAGCGAAGAAGGGTCTGCTCGGAAAACACTTTATGTCACATTTTACGGCAAATGACAGCAGGGAGGTGTTTCTCAACGCTGGAGGGTTGGCGTTCACCAGGACGCTTGGAACTTAGAAGTGGCTAATTGGATGACATCGACTCTTGTTGAACTTCTTAAAGAAGGGCGAATTTGGATCCTGGCCGTAGTGTTGAATATAAGTGCACACAAGACTTTGAAATAGAAAGGACAAACACTCAAACTCAGCACACATTTTACTTGATTTTCTGTGAATTACTGTAAAGGTATAGTGAAGATGAAATAACAAATAAAGTGGAGTAGCAAATTTTCAATGCCATAGAGGGGGTTTGTTGCGACCGACTAAGCTCTGTCGAGCCGTCGTCAGTGCAGCATGTATTTATTTAGAGATCTTCCTTCTCTTGCCCAGCGTGCCTTTTCCCAGCCGACTAGCTCAGCGTGGCGTGGGTTTGCGGGCGGAAGATCTCTACGTGCTACGGCACGCAGACAGTACAACACTTACCACAGTTTACAGATTCTTAGACATTCTTAAAACTGACACAAACATGAAGGGAAGGGAAACGAAGAAGTTCCTTAAGAATCAATATTCATCCATTTATTCACAATTCATGTTGGAGATTTTCACTTATAGAAAAAAAAAGAAGGTCCAAAAAATGAAACGTTAATTATAACAAAGAAAAAAAATATAAAAATTATAATATATAAGATTCAAAATCTGAGATAGTTAGAGTATTGCATGTAAAATTAATAACTAAAACAGATAAATTCGTGGAATAACAGAAAACAAAAATAATCATAAATAAATTTCTTAATTATTTGGGGGGAAAAGTTATACACAACCCCGCCGGAGTGGCGTTCACATCAATCATACAGCCTGTTATTATTATTATTATACGAGTGACATATAAGCACCAAAAATGAGAGCCTACCACTTATTTCACAGAATTCCACACCCAAATGTACATTTTGGAAGAGGCGAAAAACATATATTCCGAATAAACTTATGATCTGAATTGAAACCACGAAAGCAATTGTTCATCTCTTCAAATTAACGATTGGATTGATATTATTGTAAAACAAAGAAAAGTAATTAAACATTAGCTAAGCATACTATTACTGACTGTTATTTAGTATATAACACTGATGTGTATATATGCTAATATAAAGACCAAAGGTTCGCTGTACTTATCTCGAGTAGTCCATTGTTGAAATAGAGCATAGTTCAAAAAGCTTCACCAGTTACTGCCTGATCCACGTACACAGTTAGTCCTAGCAATACTCCACCTTAGACGAACTCATATGTATGACTGCCTGATTCCACGTTCACCGTTAGTCCAAGCAGTGCTCCATTTTCCACGAACTCATATGCATGAGATAAAATTCACCCATTCAATTTTTGATCTTCCCACAGAAATAAATTTCTTTCCAAAAACTACACTCTTATTCTTTTCAATTCACGATTTGCCTTCCTTTTTTTATATTTGGAAAATGTTTTCGAATTTCTGCTTCACCCAAGTTTATCCGTTTTTTGTTCTTTCATAAAAGTTTTATTTCCACTGTGTGTATTATAAATTGACTTAACTTTCACTTTTATTTTTAATGAATTCCCAACTTGTACTATATTATTAACGAATTTTCAATTTTAACTTCATTTTTAATGAAAAATCAACGTTTTTTTTCTTTCTTACTTTTCAACCGCCAAAATTCCTCCACTTTCTACTTTCACTCCTCATCCCCAAGTCCCCTTTTCTTTCTTCAGGACTTATTCAAAAATCGTCTTCTTTGCTTAAATTCTATTAATACAAGAAGAAACAAGCAAATACCCTGTAGTTAATGGGACTTTCAACAACCAACCCTATTTCAATTTTTGCCGTATTTTACCAGGGCTTAGCTGCGGCTAAACTGTCATCGTAAAGAGAAGTAAATTTTCATGAAATTGATAGACCAGTGAAGCCATGCAAGGCCAAAATCATATCATGAATTTCGAAAATAAAATACAGCTTAAATACAAAACAAATGAAAAGTAAGTAAAGCAGTTACAATTATGAATGCTGTTATAATAGATTCGACAAGACAATCAAGTTTATTTTCATTAAGATACTATATTCTCTCAATATTTATATTTTGCTTGTTAAGTGTTTTTTGTTAACTTTACTGTCAATAATGGAACTTTTTCATGCCGTAATTCTAACCAAACATGGAAGATATTCTTTTAATTTAGATAGACTTGTTATAATGCCGTTAAATAACAACGCATTAAATTTGAATCGTTGGAGTTGTGTGCTTGTGAAATAATTTATGTGAATATTTTTATAGTTACGTAAGATTTGCTTGAATAAATATGCTACCTTTATTTATAGATAATAATAACGACGTAATTGTATATAGGAACCATGTATTTGGTTTCCTGTTTTAGTTGAAATTAAAGTGGGCTTATTCACGAAGCAAAAAGATAATGTAGGATTTTTTAAGCACGTGCAAGACGAATGTATGTCTTTTTGATGTGGTAAGTTATAGTGGGGCTTATTTTATGTTAGCTGATTAAAAATAGTACTTTATATTGTTCAGTTACGTAAACATTATAAGAAGACGTATGACAAAAATAGAATGTAACTTTATATGTAGTCGTGTACAAATTTGTTTTTTTTTTTATATAATTGTAATGCTTATATTTATATAATATTATTATTATAATTAATAATCCGATAAATGACAAATTTTCGGTGTCATAATAACAAAAAAAAAATTAAACGCGTAGGAAAAGTTTGAAGTTTTTGAAGAAAAGCAGAGGAATTTTGCAGTCTTTTTCAGATTTTTTGTGGTTGAAATGCATAAGAAATTACCTTTCCGAATTCACGACCGGATCATCACATCAGATATTAAGCATTGAACTTTTTATGTTAATATTTATTACCGCAAAAAAAAAGTGAATTACCAACCGCTCCAAAATGGCTTTTAGATATGCTCTTTTTAGAAATCAATTTAATATTCATGTTAGATCTATGACTGTCCGAAATTTTTTCTAGTGGCCGAAATTTCGGAAATTGTTATATTTGGTGCTTACATTCAATATAAAATGTTTGTCAAACCAACCATTGACTATTCCATCTGCCAGTAAAAAGAAACTAGCAAACATACATATGTATCACCAATATGGTATAACACAAAAAGTTGACACTATAACCAAAAGTCTTTTTATTATGACCTCTCGAAAATTGTAAACGTCTCCCAAATTGACAGTCTAATCTCTACTTTCTCTAACAAGCTCACATTAGCCCGGCACAACTCCACCCCCACTTCAAAGCGAGTGAGATCCAAATTTCATATAGACAACGCCACTGCTGCTTTAATCAAACACCGCAATGACATTCGTAGGCAGTGGCAAAGAACTCGTTGTCCTCAATTAAAAGCCCACCTAAACACTCAGAATACCCAAATACGTAAAACGTTTCTTGAACTTCGTAATGAACGGTGGAATGATTTACTATGCGCACAGGCACCTGGGTCAAATTGTCTCTGGAAATTGCTCAAGCTACTGAAGAACAAAAAACTTATACTTCCTCCCTTGCTCCTTCCTAATGGCTATGTCGCTTATACTGAAAGAGAAAAAGCAGATGCACTTGCTGACTCCTTTCAAAGCTTACACAAGCTTACGCTTCTCTGCAGTGACCCCGACACCAGTCTCCAAGTAGACCTTGAAATCGCCAAACTATTAGAAGCCAGAACCCATTTCCAACCTAGTGATTTTCGCTCTCCTGCAGAAACAAGATCCCATCTTAAAAGCTTGAAACTGAAATCTGCGCCTGGTGATGACGGTTTGCCGAACGTCCTATTTAAAAATCTTCCCAGGAAGGCAATAATTTTAGCTACATTTATTTTTAACTTAAAGCTAGGATACTTTCCTTCTGCTTGGAAAAACGCAATCGTCATTTTAATTTTAAAGCCAGGTAAAAATCTTAGGCTCCCCAGTAGCTACCGCCCTATCAGCTTACTTCCTTTAGTAAACTTTTCGAAAAAGTTATCCTTTCCCGTATTCGAAAAGAACTCGAAGCTACCTCCACTATTCCAGATTTGCGATTCGGCTTTCAACCTGGTATGTCTACCACTCATCAGCTACTCAGAGTTGTTCAT
This sequence comes from Nemotelus pantherinus, assembly GCA_963978885.1. Classification (NCBI taxonomy): domain Eukaryota; kingdom Metazoa; phylum Arthropoda; class Insecta; order Diptera; family Stratiomyidae; genus Nemotelus; species Nemotelus pantherinus. Next base: position 214,734,205 of record OZ022264.1, read on the forward strand.
CACATCAATGATAATTTCATATCAAAACGCTCAACTGGTCTCATAGCGCTTGATATTGAAAAAGCCTTTGACACAGTATGGCATGACGGCCTAGTTTTCAAACTTATTAAATGCTCACTGCCCACCTACCTATGCAGAATTGTTCATTCCTTTTTAGACTCGCGCACTTTTAATGTAAAGACACTTAGATTATCAAAAAAATGTGGTTTACCTGCCGGAGTTCCCCAAGGTTCAGTCCTTAGTCCCACACTGTATAATGTTTTCATGTCTGACCTCGAAAAATCACCACGTTGCAACTTTGCTATGTATGCTGACGACACTGCAATCTTCGCCAGCGAAGCTGACCCAGCGTTGATAATTAACAATCTCCAGGAACAATTATCTCCCATAGATCAATTTTGTAAAAGGTGGAAGATTAAAATAAACTCAAATAAAACTCAAGCAATTTTCTTCACAAAAAAACGTGCACGAAAAAACCTACCGAATTCGCAAATAAATGTTCTTGGATCAATTGTTAATTGGTCAAAAGACATTAATTATCTTGGAATCCATCTACACTCAAAATTAACATTTCACTCGCACACTGAAGGCATCAAATCTAAAATATTGAAAAACATACGCTCCTTATACCCACTTATCAACAGGAAGTCTAAGCTGTCACTACACAATAAACTGCTAATATACAAATCCGCGATCCAGCCTATTATCTTATACGGTTGTCTAATATGGATTAGCTGTGCAGCTTCTCATGTTAACCAGCTACAAATACTCCAAAATAAATGCCTCAAAATCATATTGAACAAACCCTACTACTTCTCCACCACTCGCCTGCACAAGTTGGCAAAAGTCCATAAAATCAAGTCCAGAGCTCTTACTCTGCAACAAAAGCTTGTATCCTTGAATCATGCGTAAGGTAGTGTATTCTCCAATCCATTTCATTAACCTAGTTTGTAATCCCTAGTTGTAAAAACTATCCTTAGTTTAGTTTAAGTGTTCTAGTAGGTTTTAAGCAAATTTTACCTAATCTGAGATAACTTGTAATTCTATATACAATTAATCATTTCTAAATTTATATCTATTAGTTACTTAGCTGTAAAGACATTGTCTAGACTCTAGATTTAACTCAAATACTGAAAATATTTCTAAATCCGTTCGATCAATAAAATAAAGCTATTATTAAATTAAATGAATTTTATTAAAGAAAAATCCGGCGCCGAAAAAGTGTCGTTATTTTTGTTGCTGTTGTATTTTTAAATTGTTTTGTTGTTAAATGGGAGTAAATGAAGGCTATTCTGTCTGAGAATTAGCATTAGCGTCAGATCCCATAGTTTATATATTTCCGGCGCTATAACCACAGCTGATTTGTGAAATGGTGATAAGAGTCAGTTTGTCCAATTTGTTACTTAAAATAAATGCAAAATTGTGAGGTAAATTCTGAGATCCTCAAAATCTCACAAAGTCTCAGCCTCAGTTCAAAATATTTAACAGGCCTCCGAACTGAGAGATTTAAGGAAATGAAATAAGCGTATACGTATACGAATTCTAGTGAAGTAATTTTACTACTAAGGTTAAATCTTTAATTAGAATAAATCGAGAGAATTACTACTTCAGATATTCCCTTTGGTGTCTCCGATACCTAAGATCTACGAGCTTTTGGTTATAACGTATCAAATGGCCTACTATCTCTTTTTTTATCGTACAGATGGACAACTCTGTTCGCGGAGGAGAAGTCTGTCAAATTTGCCCCATGGTCCCATAGTTTTCCTTCACTACTAATAATGCTCAGATTCTGGCAAATCGCTTCAGTTCTCACTGCTGTTTTCATTTTCTTATATCTCTCTCTCTTCTAAGCAGGAAACATAATGGGACCTCTTCTGAGAGTCACCTCACGTGACGAATGAAGTGATTCTCTCTTGATTTCGTATTCTGAGAGTCGGGATAGCCGACAGATCGAAAATGTCACTTGAGGTGACATGAAGGCACCTGACTTCAAGTGACATGAAGTCACCTCACTTCAAGTGACATTTTCGATCTGTCGGCTATTCCGATAGTCAAATGAAGTGACGAGAGTCACGTGAAGTGAGATTTTCAGTCACTCGATAATATCAAGGGACTATAGACAGAAGTGATATAAACTAATATTTTGAATAAACCGAAGAAGGATTTTGACAATAGATATATCGATAATTATATATTTTTATTTGAATAATGTGGCTGAACTCGACTAAGGCTCGTATGTTTGTGATTTTATTGTTGTGTGTTAATTTTTGGGCTGTTTTATGTTTGATTGGTTGTTTTTCTTTAGTGTGTCCTCTAGTGTCTACCGGTGTTTTTTTATGCTGTGTTTTTCTTGAATTTTTGATTTTTAATGGGTTAAAAGAAACGAACAAGCGACAATTCGAAAGCCTTATTGAACTGATGCAGAGTCATCCACAAAGCCTGAAACAGCACAGCGAACACTTAAAAATAACTTTTAATATTCACCAATACTTTTTCCTAATCACTATATTTATAATCTTGTATAGCAACATTTAGTATAGCTGGTCCACTTGTAGATACTGTCCTCTTTTTTATTTAGCTAATCATTTGCTTATCCCTACCTTATGCGGTGTTCCTAAGCCATTCCCCGTCTAAGTAATGACCGTGCTTAACGCTTAATAAGCAACATGCTTAAGCATGGGCTCATATCAGCGGAGTGGTCGGGTGCACAGATCACAAGAAAGGTCCACCGAGGTACTCCGCAAGGAGGGGTTGTATCCCCTCTCTTGTGGAACCTTATAACAAACTCAATTCTGAAAAAGTTGGAAAGCAAGGGACGACATTGTTATTTTAGTCTTCCACATACCCTTGGTCAGCTCATCCAGTACTCTCTAGGGCTGGTTGAGGAGTGGGCGAATACCGTGGGTCTTGGCATAAACCCCAATAAAACGGATATTGTGCTCTTCACTAGGAAGTACAAAACTCCTGATTTAGACCATATCATGCTGGGCGGCTCTAGGTTAGGCCTCAAGTTACAAACTAAGTACTTGGGTCTTATTCTGGACAGCAAGCTCACATGGAAGGCAAATTTAGAGGAAAGAATTAAGCGGGCAAGCAAGTCAATTTATGCCAGCAAGAGAGTGCGGAGTAAAACGAGGGGTCTAAGCCCTGCTCTAACGCACTGGATCTACTTGGCGATAGCTGGGCCGATCCTTGTTTACGGATGCTTGGTCTGGTGGCCAGCAGTTAATAAAACCACTTTTGCTAGTATGGCGAATAGAGCTCAGCGGCTGGCGGCCCTCTGCACCACAGGTGCCTTAACCTCTACGCCTTCGTCTGCTCTGAACGTCCTGCTTCATCTCCCCCCGCTTGATTTCTTTATTAGAGGCACTGCTGTTAGGCTTAGGGAATCAGGACACTTCAAGTCAGGATCTTTTGGCCACAGCAGTATTGAACGGGGATACGCAGGAAGCACTGACTACCTGGTTCCCACTCTGTGCTTTGAGCGGGGATATCGAGCGACTGTGGGAGATGGGCAGGAATGGAATCGGCAAATATGCCTTGCAGCTCTTAACATCTACACCGACGGCTCGAAAACAGCTGCAGGAGTAGGTGCTGCAGCATATTCTGCAGATGTAGCTATGGAAGCAGCTTTCAGGCTTCCGAATCACAGTAGTATTTTCCAGGCGGAGGTTTTTGCGATACGTATAGCCGCAGATCTGATATATGCCAAAGATACTACTAGTGAAGTATTAAATATCTTTACGGACAGTCAAGTGGCGGTAAAAGCACTGGTGTCTCACACATACAAATCGAAGTGTGTATTCGATTGCATTCAGGCCCTGAACCGACTGGGTAACAGCAGAAGAGTCAGAATCTTCTGGGTTCCCGGTCATAAGGGCATTGATGGAAATGAGACGGCGGATGCGTTAGCCAAGTACGGGGCTAGTCTTCCCCTTTCGGGATCGGTATACATCCCTACTCCTATCCAAACGATTAAGTACTCAATTGACTTCCAAATGATGCAGGGTGCGATGCGCAGATGGGGTGTAACTCAGACCTGCAGGGTAAGCAAAATCATGTGGGGGTCTTACAAAGTCGCATCGACTAAGTATCTCCTCAAGTTAACGCGGACTGACTGCAAACGACCCGTTGGTATCATTATTGGCCATTTTATTGTAGCAGCACATGCTATGAAAACGGGACTCCTAACGAGCGACATCTGTAGGATGTGTCAAGAGCCGGGGTTGTCAGAAACAACCAGCATCTCCTGTGTCACTGCCCGGCACTGGAGAAAACCAGACTGCGATATTTCAGTGAGCCCTGGCTGGATCTCTTGCACGCGGCAGAGCAAAAGCTGAAGGACATCCTTCAGTTCGTGAAAAAGTCCTGGGCCTTTGATGGCCGTTTGGACTGAACTTTCTTTCTCGAGGTCCATTTATCTGATATCACTACGGACCAGTAGGTCTATGTGTGGCCATGTGCCAGCCAGTAAAACCTAACCTTACCTAGTGATTTTTCAAACAGGCACCACTGTCACAAGGTTGTCCGCATTTCAAAACCTTTTCTATCAGACTTTGGTCCTGCTTAAAACCAATATATCCTGCAGATTTCATATTAATCTTCTGATCGTGAGCTCTTGAGGTCAATAATTTCGATTGCCCATAATTGAGGTTATTTAATGATGGGTTGCTGTTGTTGTGGAATGCGGAAGTTTGAAAAATTCAATTTGGCAAAGATAAAATTTATCAATAGTTATTTTTTTCAACAAACGAATTTTTTAGGAAGGTTGGTGATTTGAAGGATTTTATTCCAGGTATCTGCTGAAGCTACATATTTGCCCTGACACTCATATTTAGTTTAAGTCATCCATACTTTTAGTCAACATCAATATAATCTGAAAATTTCGTTATGATGTTTCTGCCACAAGTTATGAAAAATCTAAATTTTGAAAAATAATTCTTGCCTGATTTCAGGCATTCAAATAGGGCTCAAAATTTCCAATTGTTTATCAAAAAAGAATAAAACTGCATTAGTTTTCTTTTGAAAAAAATGACAGCTAAGAAATAGAAAGGTACATCAGAATATACTAAAATGACCGCCGCCGTTTCACTAATCATGGATCTATTCTTTATAAACACTGTGGGACTCCTGGACTCCTGTGTGACTGTGACATTTTTTATTTGGTTTGACACATCATTTCATATTCCATTAAATAACAATTCCATCACAAAATATGCGGCAGCTTTTTCGAGTTTTGAACTCAAGCCAATAAAAGCAAACTATACATCATTGCGCTACCCACCAATATTCGCATATTATTCATTTTATTTGGTTTAACATTTCATAAGGAAATTCGAAAGAGAGAAAATAAATGCTCGCCAAAACGGCGAAGTACATCAAGTGCATTTATTTCTAAACCGTACCCTGCAAACCAGACAGATCTGGATATAAGGCACCAGCCGGAACTACGTTGTTTCTTTGCAATCGTGGTCTATAATCTTAGACAATTGCTCTCCCTGTATTTTCGCTGTACGCTTTGCTATTCCACTTGATTCAAATATGAATATGATAACATTTTGGAAATATTCAACTCTATGTGTGTATTTTATACCCTAAGTAATTTTCAATCACAACAACTTTTGGCATAATTATCTGATCATTATGAAATTTACAAAACGTATTGATGTTAATAAGCTTTAGGCTACAATAGTTTTTTATGAATTAACAACCCATCACCAAATTACCTTTGTTAGCAATCGAAACTCCTGTTCACGAGAACTCACGATGGAATGACGAAACGGATACGAAATTCACAGGATATATTAGTCCTAAGACTGATAGAAGTGATTCTGAAACATGAGCAACCCTGTGACAGAGGTGCCACTTTGAAAAATCACTGTGAAAACAAATTGCTATTTGTCCTCTAAATTTAGATTCAGTCATCAGATTTTAACGAAATTCACATTTCTAAACTAATAAAAAATAAATAAAAATAAAACAATAAAGTAATTTATTCGAAACCAAGTTTGGCAGAAGTTTGGTTGAAAAATTAGGTTGTAGTTGCCTAATTAAAAATTAGGTTGTAGCTGCTTAAGTCTCTTGAATTTTGAAAATTTGCTCAGCTTTTAAAAGCTTTTACATTACAGCTTCCCGTAAGTCAAAATATCAAAACGGAATTGATATAGGAAATAAAAGGTGGTAGGAATACGGTTGTACAATCATGACATGGTTGCCAACCCTGGTAGTTTTTGTAATTTTTTGTAATAACTTTCCTAAGCGATGTTATCATGAAATTTTGAAATGGTAATGATCATCTATTGACAATAAACAACAAATATTAGCATTTTGAAAATTTGAAAACTTTCGCGGGTAGTTGCCTTTAATTTCTTAGTACCCTATAATCTCTAATGCAGTCATCGAATCGAAATGAAGTTCACAGGTTGGGTTGGCTAAAATGTGAAGCAGTTTCGGTATACTTTTGGTTTTAATGCTAGCTAAAAGTTGCCAGGACCAAACATATGGTACTATGAAACTTTTATGCGGCGAACATCTATAATGAAGATAAGCAATTATTTATTTAAATTTTCCAAACTCTGGAAATAATTGGATGGCAATCCTAAACATCTTTCTATCCTTATAACTTTCATCATCGGATGAAAACATAATTCACAGGGCTAGATGAATTTGACGTAAAGCAGTAGTGGTAGACTTTTAGTTGCGATGCTGGCCATGTGTTGCAAGCACTGAACAATTTCATCATTTATGTTAGAGGTGATGCTGCTTTCAAAGTTTTGTAAGATAAGCATTCGATAATGAATGTAAATATTATGTGTTTGACTTGCCAAAATTTTGAATTTCATGCAAGTGATAGTCCTGAAAACCTTTTCGTCCTTTGAGTTTCAATGCATTCTTGAGATCAAAGTGGTGCTTAGCCTTTGAAACCGGTTGGAATTAAAGGAGCACGTGTGGTAGGATTCGCATTCAAAATGTGCACCATTCCTCTAGTTTTCTTTTATTTCTTTCTTCTTTAGTGTTTCTAGCGGTTCTGATACACTAGTTTTTACTAATGTTCGAAGAACATTAGTATTAAAATCGATTCGGCCAAAAATGCATATTTCCATATATATATATATATATATATATATATATATATATATATATATATATATATATATATATATATATATATATATATATATATATATATATATATATATATATATATATATATATATCATCCAAAAATTTCAGTTAGATAATCTCGGGAACGCGCCATCTGATTGATCTGAAACTTGCAGGATACATTGGTGTATATGCAGAATAGTGCCAGGTCTCACTAAATGTCAATTTTTGTTAACCCTTTGGCGCCGGCGGTCATTTTAGTGATATTTTTAATGTACCTATTATTAAGTACACAAATAATTTTGGCAAAAATAAATTTGACGAAATAAGTTTCCAACGTGTTTTAAATGCAAATCGGATAATTTTTTGGAATTTTTTAACCCCATGTGTGCGCTAGGTGCCTAAAAATAGAACGGGAAAATTTGAAAATTTTTAAATTGCGATACCTTTGACAGAGCTATTCAATTATTAGGAAATTTTCAGGACATATTGGTATTATTTAGTTGTGAATTTGTGTAGCTTTCAATAAGCGTGCTGGCAACCCTGTAGCTAGAGCAGGTACTGAAAGTGAAAACCTCCAAATCATCGTCTCTCTTGAAAAAATGCCGCTTCTTCAAAAAAAGCCACTCATATGGAAATCTTATGCTTTGTTTATATAGCCAAAGTAAAAAATTTGATATGGTAAAACGGGCACGCCTGGTAACCCTTGCCCAATTTACCTATGTTTTTAACATCAAAAACTTGTGTTCACGGAAACTCACGATCCGATGAGCAGAATTAATTGAAATTCACAGAATGTATTGGTCTTAAATAGGAACAGGTCTGATTGAAGTGATTTTGAAATGCGGGCGATTCTGTGCCAGTGGTGCCATCTTGAAAAATCACTTAAAAAGATAATTGCTTTTAGCCCTATAAATTCTTATTCAATCGTTCGATTTTGACGAAATTCACATGTTTAGTAGAAATTTGGTCGAAAAATTCGGTTAGAGCTGCCAGCTATGATAATTTTGGTGCCTTATATTTTAAAAATTTGCTAAGGAAAATAAAGCTTTTTGCCCTATAGTTTCCAGTACAGTCTTGGTATCATAACGAAATTGATATGGCAAATTAATCTTATTGTAGGCAATGTTCAGTAGAAATTTTAGTTCAATAAAATGATAGAGTTACCAGCTATGTTTTTTTTGTATTTTTTTGGCATATCTTTAGTAAGCGGTTTTAGCATAGCATTTTGTGATCTTATAGTGAAAATAAACACCAAATATTAAGATCTAGAAAATTTGAAAACTTTTGCGAACGGTAACCCTAAATTTCTTTGCATCCCTATAACTTCCAATGCAGTCATCGGATCAATACGAAATTCGCAGAGCTGGTTGACTTCAACGTAAGGCAGATGCGACATATTTTTGGCTTTGGTGCTAGTTAAGGGCTGCTAGCACTAGGCTTTTTTGTTATTTTTGTTCCAATTAATACTTGCATTAAGTATTTTCATCGCAAACATTTGCAATGAAAATAAGTAAACATTGTTTAAATTTTCTAACCTCTGGACATTTTTCGGATGGCAACCCCAAACACCTTTCTACCGCAATAACTTTGGATGAAGTCACCCAAATTAAAATTAGCTTAGATTCTATTATTATTTAGGATGTATTAGTTTTAAGTAGGAAAAGTAAGTAGTGGTAGAATACACACTCAAAATCTGCACAAGTCCTCTACTGTTCTAGCCGTTCTGATGCGCTAGGGTTTTTATATCTATGGCGTTTTTTGAGAAACTCTGTAATTAATTTTCAAAGAAAATCAGTAACGAATTTCTTGATTGCGCTATTCGAAGAAACTGAAATCTTCAGGATGCAATGGTGTTTATATGTGGAATGAGTCGAGGTCTCACCATATTTAGTTATCCTTAACCCTTTGGCACAGGCGCGCAGTTATCATATTCTACGTGTCGTTATAATTCTGCTAACAACTGGGTTTTCGGAAATGTTTTAAAAACGTAGATATCATCTCATTTTGGAAACTATGTTGTCGTAAAATGAAAAGAAAAGTGTTGAAATTCCGAATTGCGATAACTTTCAACAGAGTTGTCAGACCTGTACGAAATCCACAGGTCGCATGTGCAGCTACTGGTTTTTCATGAACGTGCTGCAAGCTCGGTTTGCCTTGTCGCATAACCGGTCTTAGGCCCGCCGCAAATTGAGCCCATCCCAACCCAGTACACGGATCGCCCACGGGCAACCCATGTGCTTCCCGCACGCATGGGATGGGTGAGTCTCCGCATATTGAACCCAAGTCAACCATGCCAGTTCAGTTAGAAGTCGCTATGAATGATATAAATTATAGCTTATAACATGTGTATAAAAATAAAACAACTAACCATTGCTATTAGTTTCCAAGCCAATTTTTCCCCATACATATTCTTTTAATTTTGTTCTCATGTAGTGCGGATCAGTAGTCTTATATAGCACGGGATTTTCTCGCACCAATTCAATTAATTCTCAACATCCATTTTAAACAAAAGACACACGAAGAATGAAATAAAATACTGACCCAGCCCACGAAAACTGTGCGAGATAAACAAACAGACCCATGCGTGTCAATTGAATTAGTGGGATAGCCGTGGACTGGGCTCAATATGCGGCAGCCTGTTCAAACAGGTCTGGCACAGTTTGATCCACGCTTGGGCTGGCCGTGTGCCGGGCTAGGCTGTGCTCAATTTGCGGCGGGCCTTAGGATTGGCTGAGGCTATACACTGCATACAAACAGAGCCTCAGCCAGCCATGTGGCCGGATACGCGGCGGGCATATGCTAAATATATCCTGCAGCCAAACAGCACTTTCTGCAACGATTTCAAAAGTGGCTCAAACTTTGAGCAACTATTTGCTCTTTTGGTAGTAAGCCAATAATATCTGTAAAGTTTTGCTAGACAAGCTCTTTTGGTAGTTTGCCGGTAGTTTCAGCAGATATTTGTTTAAAGTTTCTTAGTGTTTGCGGATGTAAAAAAGTGCCTTCTTGATCACAAGCTGGTTTGTTTTCCTTTTGTTCCAAGACTTATTTTTGATTAGTTTTGTAATGTTTGTGTAATGTTTTTGTACAAAGTGGACTACAGTCGAATATCGCAGGAAACGGGAAAGACATGTTTGTCCATAAAGTTGCATGTCGCAGTAAAAGGGTAACGTAAACAAATAAGTTTTTTGATTGGAAGTAATAAATTATCCCAAGAGCTGAAATATTTGCTTTGTTATTGTAAAATACTATCTTATAAATACTCACACGATTTATTTGTTTATTTGTTAAATTTTCCAATACAGCATACTTACGTCCAATTACAGAGTTAAAGAAAAAAAAAATGAAAGAAAAAAACTATCCAAGAAAAAATTACTATACAAAAATAAATAAAATAAAAAGTTAAACAATTAGCAAGTTCGAAAATTGACAACGTACTTAAAAAGTTTTTCTGTCCAAAGAACGTCAGTGGAAGAGGACCGAATTTCAACTCGTTATGTTGTCTAGCTATACGTAACAACGGCGAATAACAGTAAACATGAGTTATCGCGAAAGGTACGTTAAATATGAAAAAGGATCTGTTAGATCGATAAGATTCCGAACAGAGGCAAGGTTGCATAGATCACAATTAACAAAAAGGTAAAGCAGTTTGAAAAGGAGACACTCGTCAAGGAAAAGTCTGGTTGATCAAGGGAAGGAATCTGCAATATCGGGAGGCGATGATTATAATCACAGTAAGGGATGTTGAATTTGTAAAACAAGGAGCAGGTAAACCCACGTTGGACGGATTCCGATGATTGCACAAGGTATTGGTAATGGGGACAGCACACTTGACAACAGTATTCCAGAATCCTATAGACAAATGACAGGAAGAGATGCAAATATGTGGAAAGGTTAAAAAAGGACTTGGAGGATCTAAAGATAAGCCCAGACAATTTAGAAGCACTTGCAGTGATGAGCATTATATGATGATTGAATTTGAGTTTCGTATCAAATATCACGCCAAGGTCCTTGAAATTGACAGCAACATTAAGAAGCGCGTTTCAGCTATGAGTGAGTGTACATATGTTTTTGAATTTGCTTGATTTGGGGACAAGTATTTTATTTTGAAATGCAATCATTTCAAATGTTTATTAAGAAAGAAAAGAATAATTTGCATTTTTTAAGACCAGTTTGTTTTCAAAGAATGGCTGGTTAGACCTTTTCCTGTAATTTAGGATACTTATCTCTGATATTAGATTTTTAACAAAAGCCGGTAATTTTTTGAATGTACTTCTAGCCGGTGGGCTCGTTTTACTCTAATTTTCAAATTTTGAAGTGCTTAATAAACATGATCTAGTGACCGAATTCGTTGATCATCGACATATGGTTTCGAAATCGAAACATAGAAATTGACTGTTACAACGATGAATTTAACGAGAGACGATTTTTACGGAAATTTTCGAAGATGATTTGACAATGCAAAACATGTTTCTCAATAATTAATGATTCCACGTCTCCCATAAAGCAATCCTAGTGCACTCTATTGATGCGAAAATAAATCCTATTAGTTCTTAATTCTAGCATTGTGTCGCTTAGTCAATTATGTAAAATGTTCGAAACAGTCTCCTGTTGACCTATGCCCAGATTCTAAGTACCTAATTTATAGCTTTGCTTATTCATTTTTCCTCTCAATTTCCGCCATATTTGTTTGCTGTGTTAAATAAATATATCCTTGCAATCTGAATTTCTACAACCTAGCCAAATTCAAGCATCACCCAATCATATATTAGGGTGATTATTTCATCATGTTTTACAAAAGCTAGTATTCTTTTCTTGCCCACTCACCTATTCATAATAAATTCGCAAATTCCACTCAGTGTTAATTTCTTTTGAGGTGATTGCAGGATAGCCATTGTAATGAGTGCAATATACGAATATGGAGGTTTAACCATGGGCGTGCGACTTTTATCCTCCAGCGTTGTCGGATTCGTATTGGCTGGCGGCGATGCTGACAGGGCGGGTCGTAAATCCAGGGGCGATGGTGACATCGACGACGAGGATGAGTGCATCGCGCTAAAGTCCTTTGTAACCGCACCAAGTTTATTTCAATCGATAAACTTATTAAATATTCACAAGGATCTGGTTAAATGCAAATTAGAAGCGATAACATTCAACACTTAACAATTAGTACTTAATTTTGCACTGTTGACTTGTTTCACTGGCATGCATACTAGGAACTAGAAAATTATGTTTAATGTTGATTAAAATTGCTTTGGAATGGCAAACATCACATTGATTAACGTCAAAACAGTTTTTGTTTTAAAGTTCCGAAAACGTTATGATTCAACAGCAATAGGTTGTTTTCTGAACATGGCGTCACTTATTCGGTATATTCTATAATCCACTGAAAATCCACGGAAAAGAATCGCGCCGGGAAAACAATTGTCTGAAACGCACAAGCTTGAAAAGATGCAGATAAGATGGAAGCGGTCGAGACACTGACGATGCTTGGGTACCGGAGGCGTTGGAAAAAGGTGGGAAAATCTCAAGATACTACTACTGACTGATTACGGCACTGATTAGATTTTTGCGTCTGGCCCGGGCAAAACCCTCGCACCAAATGTCTGCCCTGCTGTCGCTTAAACTCCATGAAATGAAAATCTCTCACCTACGAAAATTGTATTTCTACACAACTACAACATTTATTTATCGGAAACCGCGCGCTCCTAACAGCATCCGGCCGGGCTGAAAGGCGTGCGATGAGGGTAGCAAAGCGAGGCGAACGTCTGGAGGCTGAGAGATGCGAGCAGTCCAATTGAGTTTTTCCAGCGATGAAACGAGATAGAGCATTGTGGAGGGTGGCTCAGTCAGGATGACGAGATAAACAAATATAAATTTTGGGGGCTGTTTTGGAAAAGAGGGAGATCTGGGTGGTGAGGTGGGATGGGTTTGGTCTGTTTTGTTCGGCATGTCGACATGGAGGCTGCGATTATTCTGTAGGTGAGTGATTGTAGATGATTCCCTGGCGTAGAGGTACTGAAGGGAAGCACATCGCACATTGCCAACCCTCGAACCTGGAACGGAACTCAGTCTACGGTCGTTTGCTTTTTGCGCGTGAGGGATACACCAAGTTTTCGAATGTTTGCCAAAGTTTATGATAGATGGCATTTATGTATACAACAATACGGAGGGATGCGGCAAAATATACGATTTCCTTCTTCGTCTTTTGTGCAATAACAGTAGGATACTTGTGGGTTGTATGAAGCTATGTGAATAGGATCTGATTTCTGTTGTTGTTGGGTACATTTGCAGCGCTGCTGTAGAGTATAAGGATACCTACTTTAGAGATTTGAATTGATTATGATTTAGAGTTGCCGCTGCGATACAAAGCCAACTTTGATCACAACTGGGGGTATGGGAAAATTGATTGAATAAGAACGACTATGTTACAAGTGGTAAACACTAAAACTGTTTCAATTTAAATTTCCTAATAGACTTAGTTCTGCAAGCGTATAGACTTCAGATGGAGTGAACGGAGACTCTTACAAACATTTCAAAATAACGAAAACACTACGAATTGAAGCATGAAAGTCCTGGAAGTAGGATAACATCTTGTACACTTGAAGTATTAGAGGCTACGAGATAAATTGAACTATAAATAAATCTGCATATATTACTTTTCCTCTTCTTCTGCCGAACTTTCCGCCGCTAAGTAGTCACAGAATTAGGATTTATCGCGCAAATATAAAATAAAGAACAAAGATAAAATAAAAAACGCTTGCTTAAATTCCCAAAGTCTTGACTGTCGCCCCTTCTATATGGTATACACATCAAGGTGGATTTGGGTTTTAAAAATATTTTTGACATTAGCTACCGTATTCGTTACTAAGTTCCAGCCGCTACTATTAACCGCAACGTGTCGCTAACGTTAATTAGCTTTGAAGTTTGTGTTCTGTATAGTGACAATGACAATTTGGTGCTCATAGCTGTATGTACAGCTGCGGACATATAATAAAGGACAGTTGTAGCTTACAAACAAAATTCAAATTTGCCAGTGAATCACAATCCATTTCAGTAAGTTTTTCATCTGATTCAAGTGTAACTGAGGGAGATAAAAATTCAGGCGATGCTCCATCTTGAAAACTCAACCATTCAAGAGGACACGTAATTAAACTAATAAGACTAGAAACCTAATATAAAGAGAATGAGTTGGTTTGGCTGATCTTCTTAGGATTTATTTGAAGAAAATCGCTTTGAAGGCTTTCTCCATACAGGAGTTTTGTCATGGCCACTGTGATTTTTCAAGAAGAATTAGGGTCCAGAAGGTCCAGGACGCATCATTGTGAGCTGCAATAGCCGATTTTGGTGTTCGGTGTATTTCTAACAAACCGTTGTCCTCTGGGTGGTATGCAGTGGCATGATTGCGTTCGAGGCTCAGCATGAGTCGATCAAGCTCAGCGTGGAGTGTTGACTCAAATTGACTGGCATGGCCGGCAACATTGAATTAAACTATCTTGCGATCGTGCCGAATGATTCGACCAACCAGGAGCTTTTAGTATCCACGAGGTATTTTCGACCAATGGCTATTTTGACCGATGACGTCGGTGTACCTATTGATAAGGGACATGATTTTGACTCACAATTGAAATGGTTCACAATTCTTCCAAAAACCCCTTGTCCAGGTATTCAAATCAATTGTTTTGTCTAATATTTCGACACATACCTAAGAGATACACGGCTTTCAGCGACAATTTCAGACGTGGTGCAATGAGCAGCTAGCCGAATATTTGATTACACAATAGCCAGTCGATTACTTGAAAAATAGCAACGGTATCCACCAGGAAGACACTAAAATGTCCTGGAAGACAAAAAGGTAGCCTCAAGTACAGCTCATTCGAGCACACACCGCTGGCAACTTTGTTGTTCAGTTTTGACCCATCAGTGTGCACATGGATAAGCCCGCTACATATCATTCCATTCATCTCTGCTAGGAATGGAAAGGATCCAACAAAGTGTCTGAAATGCCGTAGTCACCGTCCACAGGACCAGAAAGTCCCACACAAAAGATAATATCGTGGCCAAATTTTGTTCTAGTCGGCACAGAAATCCAATGCAATCAAACCGCAGCATGATTGGTCTATTGTCAGACAAATAAATTGGTTGGTAACCAATGATGCACTACGAAAAGCTCCTTTGTAGGGGTTGTTTGGAAAGTACCTGTCATCAGAAGTGTGGCCAACCTACAAATTTTTTCAAGAAAACGTTGGAAGAACCACCTTGAAAGCAGTCTGTCACCGGGATCCAACTTCATGCAGTAGTATCGGATCTCAGAAGAGACAGATATAAGGAAATGGAAACAGCAGTGAGAATTGAAGCGATCTGCTTGAATCTGAACGTTAGTAGTAGTGAAGGAAAACTATGGGCACTGCGGGCAAATTTTACAGACTTTTCCTCCGCGAACAGGAAGATAGAGATAGTAGACCATATGTACGCGAATTTGAACCAAAAGCTCGTAGAATTTAGGTAGCGGAGAAATCAAAGGGAATATTTGAGGTAGTAATACTCTCAATTTGTTTTATTTATAGATTTTATCTTTGTAGTAAAATTGCTTCATTAAATTTCATATAGGTACACTGAAAAAAATCCATATAGCGCCCAGAGCCATGTAACATAGCGCATTATTTATGGTCCCATACGCCATGTACATAGTACTCTGAGCCATGCAATATGGCTCCCAGCGCCATAATCTCAAAATCTACATAGCGCGTGGTCCAATGTTACATGGTGCAGCATTTATGGTGCCACACGCTATGCACATAGCGCCCTGAGCCATGCAGTATAGCTCCCAGTGCCATAATTACATGGCGCAGAAATTATGGTCCCACACGCCATATTACATAGTGCCATGAGCCATGTAATATGGCTCATGGCACTCCAATTATAACTCGCAGCCATACTGTGTGAGGGGATCTATAAATGTCAGCAAGTGATACTTGAGTATCGTCGATAGATCGACAACATTCTTAATCGGCTAAGGGCGCATATTATTGAATGGCTCCTTCGGCGACTCTAAATGCAGCCAGCGCCTGTTTGTTGCAAGCAAGTGACTTCTCCGTGTGCTCATTTATGGTAAGTAGCACTGTTTTGACTGATTTGCTTCTTCAATGTACTATAGTCTTCCACGCCATGTATTATAGTCTTCCACGCCATGTACTATAGTCCTTCACGCCATGTACTATAGTCCTCCACGCCATGTACTATAGTCCTCCACGCCATGTACTTAGTCCTCCACGCCATGTACTATAGTCCTCCACGCCATGTACTATAGTCCTCTACGCCATACAGTATAGTCCTCCACGCCATACAGTATAGTCCTCCACGCCATGTGTTATAGCTCTCCACGCCATGCACTATAGTTCTCCACGCCATGTAATATAGTCCGCCACGCCATGTACATGGCGTGGAAGACTATAGTACATGGCGTGTAGGCCTATGTACTTTTCGCCATGTATTATGGCGTGTGGCGCTATATTTTATCACAATCCCTAAATCGACTATGTACATGGCGCCAGAAGTCTATAAATTATGGCGTCTGGCGCCATGTGTTTTCTCAGTGTATATGCTTGCTTCATTTTCTTAAATATCTCTGTTTTGAGTATCGGATCCACTACAGTAGTATAGAGCGGTGCCGAAATGCGGGGCTGTAGAGTCTGATTCGCACTCATGGCTCTTTTGTAGTAATAGAGAGCACCGAAAGCATTCAACATTTTCTTGATAAAGCAGCTTTGAATCGAGGATGAGTCTCGGGTACTTGACTCTCTTGTGCAGTTCAATAGAAACTCCGTTCGATATCAACAGGTCAAATCAAGAAACTTTATACTTGCTTGTAAGCAGCACAAGGTACGTTTTATCTGGGTTCGCATTCAAGCCGTAATACTGAGTTCGGCTTGAATACTTGCTTGTAAGCAGCACAAGGTACGTTTTATCTGGGTTCGCATTCAAGCCGTAATACTGAGTTCGGCTTGAAAGTAAAGCGAGAGTATAATTCAACCTTTTCGAAAGCTTGAATGGATACTATCTTGACACTGCTATACCTATGTGGTCCGCATAAGGAACTACTTTGCAGCCGACACGGCTCAGTTTCATTAGAAGAGTATCCACCGTAATATTCTATAACAAAGTGGAAAGAACACAGCACTAGAAGATGCCCGTGTTGACACCCCGTCGTAAGTGAGCATTTTCTAAGGAGAAAAACTCCAGCGCATCTGAACCGCTAGAAATACTAATGTTCGATGAACAATAGAAGAATCGTGCAGATTTTAGGTGCATATTCTACCACACGTGCTTCAAGCTGTTTCGAGGGCAAAACCGCTTTGATTTCACCAATGCATTTAAACTTCTAGGGTGGAAAGGTTTTTACGGTTACCACTTGCATGAATTTCAAGATTTAGAAAACTTTGAAAGTACACTGAGAAAAATAAATGTTGTGAAATTAACAATTTACTATGGTAAAATCAAAGATTTATAACTTTTTGTAGAAAAAAACGAATTATTTCGTTAAGTCAACAGGCTTTTAATACCATCAACAGCTATTGTTTTGATTTTAATGATAAGTCAGTTTTTAGAAACAACAATCGTACTTTCAATTTATTACGCGTCTAATCCGCCGCGTCAAAACCCTTATGGTTCCCTATGGGAAGCCAAAGGGGGTTAGCCTCGGGGCCGCTACTCAACGGAGATGGGGTGGGTCGGCGCCACTCGCTTTCCCCCCGAAGCTAAGCCGTTTCCGTCGCCGGAAGCGAGAAGGAAAGGACGGGTTGGCTCACACGTCGTACACTATGTCACAATTGCCTACCATACAAAATTAGACCGCCGCGATCTCAGTGATACATTACTTTTATTCATTCATATACTACGCCTTACTAACCTGCTCGGCCGAGAACACCCTAGCTATCGCTTACTCCCTAATTAATACAAATTTTCATTAACTTACGTGACTATGGTCGACCTAAATGCTCGTTGGGGCCCTTCCTCGAAAAACCGCCGCGACTCGGCCAACGTGTAACTGCTCTTGGACGTCTCCAATTTTCCGCCGGTGCAATTTCCTACTCCACGCGTTCCATCTCCTTTAGAAATCCACCACACAATTATATCTCCGTCTACACGATCGTCAAACTTTCAGGTCGCCTTTTCACAGCCAATGGCCAGTCACCCGTCGCCGCCAGTTAGAGTTCAGCCAGAAGAAAAAGAAAAGATTCCTGAGTCGGACTTCAAACTCCAACCGTCTCCTTACCAGTTCGATTATCAAAGAGACCCCATGTCGCTGCTCCAACTCGCTTCAGGCCTTGATTTTCCATTCGGCCAACGGAACTCCGCCGAGAAAACCGTTGGTTCTAGTTGGCTATCCATTGCTCGGTCGTTGCACTTTTCCAGTGTGCGCGTGTATGAACTGGCCATGCCTTCCGCTTCCATTGTTTCGGTTTTCCCCTGTTCCATGACCGATCATTCCTAACGAGAAATGTCAGCCATGACAGGACGGGATCGAAATGTCATGTAGTTACAGTGTTTATTTTGATGGTGTTTTGTGAAAATGAGCGTCTCCAACGAATTATCGTGAAAATCCTGCGACTTCAAGAAGATATTCAGTTGTTGCGATACCAAATGAAGCTGTCGGCAACGGCGAAATTGCATCCAATCAAGTGAAGATGTTGCTGATGCTATTTTGTATTGTCCATCGAAATTCGCAGTAACCGCAATGGCTGAAACTTACAGGCAGGAATTCGTAAATGCGGGAATTATCGTGAAAATCCTGCGACTTCAAGAAGATATTCAGTTGTTGCGATACCAAATGAAGCTGTCGGCAACGGAGTCTAGGATCCTGCTCCGTATGTACGGCGATTACATTAAATCGGCAACGTATCACGTACTCAGCGACTACCTGGATCGGTCATTTTATCTGGCTTGGTGCTGTTACATCAAGGTATCTCAAATGATTTTGGTGAAATACGCGAAGCAATTGCTGTTCAGACAGATCGATGTTATCGCCGGTCAGTCCGATCAAATTAATATGAGTGAAGATTACATATGTCCTCATGTCGATATTAATTTTTTTTTTATGTTCTGATTAATATTCCATATTCATATGTTGTAGACGACGATCGTACTTAACTGGCTCGTTCGCTCTCGGATCCCGGGGATTGTGGGTCGCGACATCTTAGTTGGCCCTCATCTTCGAGGCTCGATGGCGCGCAGCTATTCCTACTTAATACTATCCATCTATTACCTTAATTTTTACAGGCTTCCAACTTAAATACCATTACTTTTCACCTTCTTATTTCGAATCTGTGCTTCACTTGATATGTAATTGACATACACTAATATCCCAAAAATTATTTTAATTATTTCAAATTTATACATTGATTTGCCAAGCTCTAATATGTAATTAAAATAACACTAATGCTCAAATTATTATTTTAATTATTTCACATTTATCCCCTACTTTGCCAAGCCGTAACATTTCCCCCCTCCCGAGAGAATTACGTTAATTCTCGATACTATTCAATCCTCAATAAACTACGACCATAGCTATCTCGCGGCCGTTGTCTTCCATCTCGCGTTTGCCGTAATTTGCATGTTGTAACGTGGTTCTACCTCCGGCTAACTACTTAACAATAACTCACCACCTTCATACATCACCAATTAATTCATTTACTTATATTTTAGGTTGCTACAGATTACACATACATGGAATCCAAAAAAAAAAAAAAAAATTTAAGACGAACCACCAAGATACCCCACCACCAAAACAGAAAATAGGGCACGTTGGGGGGAGCAAAAACGGCAAGGGAGAAAAAAAACACGAAGAAAACGCAACCAACTCACTGTACATATGGTAACTCTTTGCAGTTAATTTATAATCCTTGTCACCTTACTAACAGTTTATATTTTATCCTGCTTTACTATTTGGTTCGACTCCCATTTATTTTCCTAACCTAACTTGTTCTTACAAAACTTCCCCAACGCTTTTAACTACGTGTAGGAATAATACCACCACCTTCTTATAAACTACCCACCACCACTAAACTAACAAGCTTCTCCTTACTTCCCTCCACTGTCAGGAATAATTACTTTCCATTAGGTATGCTTAAGTTTAATTTAAATTCTTACAGCTAACTTGCTATTCTTATTACTTCAAACTTCTGTTTAACTTCATGTCTG
This sequence comes from Nemotelus pantherinus, assembly GCA_963978885.1. Lineage (NCBI taxonomy): Eukaryota > Metazoa > Arthropoda > Insecta > Diptera > Stratiomyidae > Nemotelus > Nemotelus pantherinus. The sequence goes on from OZ022264.1 coordinate 214,754,509, forward strand.
TCTTATTTAGCATTAGTCTCGAGTTTCTGATTCCCCTATCGGCTACTAGTATTTCCTTCTACTAAATCCCTATGTTCCACCAGAGCGATAACGTCTTCCAATTCTAGAGGCTTATCCGATTTTTTTTTTTTTTTTTTTTAGACCACATATCGCTTTAGGTCCTTAGAGTGCCACACCCCCATACTTTTCCCCTTGGAGTCTTCCAACTCATAGGTCCAACCAGACACTTGCTTCCGTACTATGAATGGCCCTAAAAATTCCGGAGCTAGCTTAGCCAAGAAATACCGTGCAGCATCCGAGAGTACGTAATTTCGTCGCCATACTAGATCTTTTGGTAAAAATTTTTCCTCTCGATGTCGCAGATTATATTTTGATTTTGACTTATCCGCGGCTTCTTTTAGACGCATGAGCACTTCTTCCCGGACCTTCTGTAATAGATTCGCCTTTCTTATTCCATCAACCCTTCTGTCCCTTTCTCCATCCTGTGGATATTTGCGGTTCTCCGGATGGACCGTCATCTCTCTTCCGAAATTTAAGAAATATGGGGTGACCTTCATATTTTCGTGAGTACATGTTCTTAAGGCGCAACCAATTTGAGGTAGCACCTTATCCCAATCCCGGTGATTTTCCGACACATATGACCGTAACAACCGTTTAATATTTTGGTTCACCCGTTCGGCTGGATTCGCCTGAGGATGATAAAACGCAGTGAACTTCAGCGTCATACTGTGAGTCTCGGCCATCTTTGTGAGCTCTTTTGAGCGAAATTGAACTCCGTTATCGCATACCATCACTCGTGGAACTGCGAACAAGAACAATACCTGCTCCTCAAGGGTGCGAGCTACGGCAATCCCTGTTGCCTTCTTTAAGGGAAATAGAAGTGGGAACTTCGTAGCGTAGTCTACCACTGTCAAGATGTATGCGTGTCCGTTCAAGGAACGAGGCAGTGGTCCCACAAGGTCCACACAGATCATCTCCCAGGGTGATGATGCTTCTCCAACCCTTGACACCATCTGTCCGTTTGGTGGCTTCCGTTCTACTTTCACAGACTGACATACTTTGCAACGATTGACGTACTTTTTTACATCCGCAGCCATCTTCGGCCAATAGAAACACTGTGCCAGACGATCTAGAGTCTTGCGAACTCCCATATGACCCGCTGTGGGCGCATCATGGCATTGATGCAGTACTGCCGACCGTTCAGCTGAGGGGACTACCAACTTCCACGCATCGTCAGCTTGAAGTTCTGGGTATCGGCCTTCCAAGTGTTTCCATAACCGACCTTTTTCCAGCCGCCAGTTTGGATACCGCCCTGGATTCTTTTCCACCTGCTCTTTCATTCTTACATACCACTTGTCCTCCCTGACTTCACCTCCTTGCACCTCCGCTACCTCAATGGACCGTGAGAGAGCATCTGGAACCAGATGCTCCTTACCTTTGCGGTGTACCACCTCATAGTCGTACTGCTGCAGCCTCACCGCCCATCCAGCCAGTCTTCCACTCGGGTCTTTCAAGTTATGCAGCCAGACCAGAGAGTGGTGATCCGTGACTACCCTGAAACTAGTACCCTCTACGTATGGCCTCAATTTTTCAATGGCCCATACGACCGCAAGACACTCTCGTTCTGTAGCGGAGTACTTCTGTTCGGCACTAGTCAAGGCGCGGCTGAGGTAGCAGATCACTTTTTCGCCCTCGGGGTGCTCCTGTGTCAATACCGCCCCCACCCCGCTACCTGAGGCGTCTGTCTGGACGGTAAATGGCAGAGTGTAGTCCGGACAAGTAAGTATTGGTGCCGTCGCCAGCTTTGTCTTCGCCCGGACGAAAGTCTCCTCACATTCCTCAGTCCATAAGAATTTCCGGTTCTTCTTGAGGAGGTTCGTGATTGGCGACATCAACGTCGCAAAATCCGGGATAAATCTCCGATACCACGATACCATCCCCAAGAATTGCCGTACCTCCTTTACCCCCTTTGGACGAGGAACGTCCATCACCGCCTTTACCTTATCCGGATCCACACTCAACCCGTTCTCGTCCACAACATAACCCAGATAACGGAGGCGAGTGCGGCAGAACTCGCACTTCTCCCGAGAGACCCTCAATCCGGCCTGGCGCAGTCTATTGAGGACTTCCTTCAGGATCTCTAGGTGTTTCGCGAAGTCCTGGGTGACCACCACAATGTCATCCAGGTACGTGAAGACGAATGGCTCTAGGTCTGGTCCCAAGACCTTGTCAATGAGTCGTTGCCAAGTTGCCGGTGCATTTTGTAACCCAAAAGGCATCCTACGGAATTGAAACAGCCCTCTGTGGGGTACAGTGAAGGCGGTGAGCTCCTTTGAATTTTCCGCCATCGGCACTTGCCAATACGCGGATTTAATGTCCAGGGAAGATAAATATTTCGCATCTCTTAATTTATCCAGAGTTGCAGTGACGAAGGGCAGAGGATAGGCATCTCTTTCCGACACCTTGTTGAGCTTCCGGTAGTCCACACAAAACCGGAACGACCCATCCTTCTTCTTAATCAAAACAATCGGCGAAGCCCACGGGCTGCACGACGGCTCCACTATCCCCGCCTCAAGCATTTCATTTAGTTCGGCGTCAATATGCTTTTGTACTGCCGGCGAGACGGGATAGTAGCGCTGTTTGATCGGATTGGAATCGGTTCGTATGACGTGCTCTACCCTATCGGTGCAACCAATTCCTTCCCCCATCATCCGGAACTCTTCTTCAAGCAGTGCCTCCAGCTCCACTTCCTCCCCATGTGTCAATCGACTCCTGCCGATCAGCTGCTCGGACTTGAGCCCCTCCACCGACGCGACCATCTCCCACTGCTCCTTCGCCACATTCAACACAATTCCGAATAGCCGCAGGAAATCTACTCCCAGTATGAGATGAGGAATCGCAGGTGCTACCAAAACCTCCAGCCATCTCTCTTTTCCATGCACCGTGATTGGGCAATACGCTACTCCTTCCACACCACAACCCACTCCGTTTGCCAGTCGCAGGTCTCTCCGACCGCTTTGTTTTAGTTCGACACCTAGACTCCGGATCAGCTCCCATCCCTTTCCACCAATCACTGATTTCGACACTCCTGAATCCACCAGCCCCAGAAATCTCTGACCCTGAATTGCTATCTCTACGTACGGGCGGTTATCCCCCTCTGCGCTGTGCAGCATATACCCCACTTGGCTATCTCTTGCGACGCTCGAAATCGGACGAGGGCCTAGTTTGTCGCCCACTAGGCCTGATTGCCGTTTCCCTGGCGACTAACCCCCGAAGTCGAATTTCGGCTATATTGGGCGGCCCTTGCTTGACCTCCATTTCCTCGTCCACCTTCCCTACAGTCAACACACCTCGCCCTAACCGTTCCTACTCTTCCACACCCGAAACACTTAGCCGGATCTTGACACTCCCTCGACGTATGTCCAGACTTCTTACAATTCCAGCACGTGATGCTTCTCGATACGCCCGGTACTTCCACTGCAGCTAAGTTTTGCGTCTCCAAATACGCCAGGTCCGGTTCCAAAACCCTCGGAGTTCTTCTTGGAGTAGGTGGCACAAATGATTCCACGGACACTCTCGTCGCCTCCAATGAACGCCCCAGCGTCACTAGTTCTCCAATCGATTCGAATTTCACCAGAGCCAGCTGAGTCTGGTAAAAGGGAGCAATATTTTTGCGGAGCATTTTCAACTTCTCCGCTTCGCTCGGTTGGTCACTCAATCGACGGAACAAACCCTCCATCACCGCCACAAATACCCCGATTGACTCCGTGTTGCCCTGCGTGCGACGTCTAATTTCATCCAGCAGCCTATCATCGTAGTCTGCGGGAAGAAATTCGGCTCGTAACTCCTTCACCAGGCCCTCCCAACTCTGACAGACTGCGCGGTTTGCCCGAAACCAAATTAGAGCCTTTCCTTCAAAAAGGTCCACGGCCGACCGGAACAGCTGCGCTTTTGTTAGTCCCTTCGCCTCCCTCAGCTCTTCCACCCGCTCGAGGAACGCGCTCACCGAACATGGCGATTCTCCACTAAATTTCAGCCCCCACTTTTGGAGATCTGTTGGCTTTTGAGGCTGAAACATCGGGGTACTCGGGGCTGACAATGTTGGACTGTCCAGAGTCCATACCTCCTCAGACTCCTCGCTTTCTGCGCCGCCTGCCTTGAAGAGCAGGTCACCCATAGCTAACATTAGTTGGCCCTTGGCCTGCCTCAAGAAGTCTCTTTCTTCCCCCGTTTCCCCTTTAATTCTACCCAACCGTCGCAGGGCGAAGCATATTTTACCCTTGACTTTACTAAATTCCGGCGAATTAAAATCGCCCACAAATGGGTCCACTAACATTTTGATCTCAGCTAATTTTGCGGTTAACGCCTCTCGGTCCTCTGAGAATGAAAACGGATACGTTGCCATTGCAACAGACTCACCCAAGGCTACTTTGCTTCTTAAAGCCCCCCTCAGCAGTTTCCGCATGGTCTCCACCGTGTCACCAGCCATACCCCGGATTGATAATTCATACGCGAGTTCGTCTTTACTCAGCCGATCGACCGAGATCTTTCCAACACCGCTTCCGCTAGCCATTTCCTAATGTACGTCCTTAATAAAATCTATCTAGTACAACTAAATGACGAACTGTCCAGTCGCCAACGCCCTACTGAACACCACCAGAAAATTCAAGCGCCTCTCGTACTGCCTTAATATATGCTGCCTTTGCTGTGGGGAACCGCAAGAATCACGAGTCGGACACCAGCTACCACCTAGACAACCCGAATACCGATTTTCCAACCCAGAACTTCGCACATAAACTATACACACCGCACCGAACAGGCGGCAGTAAATTCTTCCACCCTCGTTGTTAACAACCTGGAAACACTGGCACAATTTCCTTAGCCTCTACCGCTACAGACACTCGCCAACAAGAGATGCAAAAACCAACACTCAATACACCATAAATTATTCTTTATGACTCACTTCTAAACTCACTTCACACACTACCGATGGTAGAACCAAGAACCCACAAAATGCATATTACCAAAGTAGAATAAATCAAAAATTCAATGAGATATAATAAATAAAGTTCAATATTTGTATAAATGATATTCAATAAAATATTCCTCAACCTTCCACTCGCTTAAAATTCACATGTAAAATTTAAATTTAAAATGCATTCAGCTAAAATTCACGTTTTCAAAATAGTTTCATCGTTAATTTTTCAAAACCGTTTTGTCACCCCGTAGAACGTTGGGCGCCAATTTATTACGCGTCTAATCCGCCGCGTCAAAACCCTTATGGTTCCCTATGGGAAGCCAAAGGGGGTTAGCCTTGGGGCCGCTACTCAACGGAGATGGGGTGGGTCGGCGCCACTCGCTTCCCCCCCGAAGCTAAGCCGTTCCCGTCGCCGGAAGCGAGAAGGAAAGGACGGGTTGGCTCACACGTCGTACACTATGTCACAATTGCCTACCATACAAAATTAGACCGCCGCGATCTCAGTGATACATTACTTTTATTCATTCATATACTACGCCTTACTAACCTGCTCGGCCGAGAACACCCTAGCTATCGCTTACTCCCTAATTAATACAAATTTTCATTAACTTACGTGACTATGGTCGACCTAAATGCTCGTTGGGGCCCTTCCTCGAAAAACCGCCGCGACTCGGCCAACGTGTAACTGCTCTTGGACGTCTCCAATTTTCCGCCGGTGCAATTTCCTACTCCACGCGTTCCATCTCCTTTAGAAATCCACCACACAATTATATCTCCGTCTACACGATCGTCAAACTTTCAGGTCGCCTTTTCACAGCCAATGGCCAGTCACCCGTCGCCGCCAGTTAGAGTTCAGCCAGAAGAAAAAGAAAAGATTCCTGAGTCGGACTTCAAACTCCAACCGTCTCCTTACCAGTTCGATTATCAAAGAGACCCCATGTCGCTGCTCCAACTCGCTTCAGGCCTTGATTTTCCATTCGGCCAACGGAACTCCGCCGAGAAAACCGTTGGTTCTAGTTGGCTATCCATTGCTCGGTCGTTGCACTTTTCCAGTGTGCGCGTGTCTGAACTGGCCATGCCTTCCGCTTCCATTGTTTCGGTTTTCCCCTGTTCCATGACCGATCATTCCTAACGAGAAATGTCAGCCATGACAGGACGGGATCGAAATGTCATGTAGTTACAGTGTTTATTTTGATGGTGTTTTGTGAAAATGAGCGTCTCCAACGAATTATCGTGAAAATCCTGCGACTTCAAGAAGATATTCAGTTGTTGCGATACCAAATGAAGCTGTCGGCAACGGCGAAATTGCATCCAATCAAGTGAAGATGTTGCTGATGCTATTTTGTATTGTCCATCGAAATTCGCAGTAACCGCAATGGCTGAAACTTACAGGCAGGAATTCGTAAATGCGGGAATTATCGTGAAAATCCTGCGACTTCAAGAAGATATTCAGTTGTTGCGATACCAAATGAAGCTGTCGGCAACGGAGTCTAGGATCCTGCTCCGTATGTACGGCGATTACATTAAATCGGCAACGTATCACGTACTCAGCGACTACCTGGATCGGTCATTTTATCTGGCTTGGTGCTGTTACATCAAGGTATCTCAAATGATTTTGGTGAAATACGCGAAGCAATTGCTGTTCAGACAGATCGATGTTATCGCCGGTCAGTCCGATCAAATTAATATGAGTGAAGATTACATATGTCCTCATGTCGATATTAATTTTTTTTTATGTTCTGATTAATATTCCATATTCATATGTTGTAGACGACGATCGTACTTAACTGGCTCGTTCGCTCTCGGATCCCGGGGATTGTGCGACATCTTAGTTGGCCCTCATCTTCGAGGCTCGATGGCGCGCAGCTATTCCTACTTAATACTATCCATCTATTACCTTAATTTTTACAGGCTTCCAACTTAAATACCATTACTTTTCACCTTCTTATTTCGAATCTGTGCTTCACTTGATATGTAATTGACATACACTAATATCCCAAAAATTATTTTAATTATTTCAAATTTATACATTGATTTGCCAAGCTCTAATATGTAATTAAAATAACACTAATGCTCAAATTATTATTTTAATTATTTCACATTTATCCCCTACTTTGCCAAGCCGTAACATTTCCCCCCTCCCGAGAGAATTACGTTAATTCTCGATACTATTCAATCCTCAATAAACTACGACCATAGCTATCTCGCGGCCGTTGTCTTCCATCTCGCGTTTGCCGTAATTTGCATGTTGTAACGTGGTTCTACCTCCGGCTAACTACTTAACAATAACTCACCACCTTCATACATCACCAATTAATTCATTTACTTATATTTTAGGTTGCTACAGATTACACATACATGGAATCCAAAAAAAAAAAAAAAAAATTTAAGACGAACCACCAAGATACCCCACCACCAAAACAGAAAATAGGGCACGTTGGGGGGAGCAAAAACGGCAAGGGAGAAAAAAAACACGAAGAAAACGCAACCAACTCACTGTACATATGGTAACTCTTTGCAGTTAATTTATAATCCTTGTCACCTTACTAACAGTTTATATTTTATCCTGCTTTACTATTTGGTTCGACTCCCATTTATTTTCCTAACCTAACTTGTTCTTACAAAACTTCCCCAACGCTTTTAACTACGTGTAGGAATAATACCACCACCTTCTTATAAACTACCCGCCACCACTAAACTAACAAGCTTCTCCTTACTTCCCTCCACTGTCAGGAATAATTACTTTCCATTAGGTATGCTTAAGTTTAATTTAAATTCTTACAGCTAACTTGCTATTCTTATTACTTCAAACTTCTGTTTAACTTCATGTCTGTCTTATTTAGCATTAGTCTCGAGTTTCTGATTCCCCTATCGGCTACTAGTATTTCCTTCTACTAAATCCCTATGTTCCACCAGAGCGATAACGTCTTCCAATTCTAGAGGCTTATCCGAATGTCGGCCCTTTACTTTTTTTTTTTTTTTTTTTTTTTAGACCACATATCGCTTTAGGTCCTTAGAGTGCCACACCCCCATACTTTTCCCCTTGGAGTCTTCCAACTCATAGGTCCAACCAGACACTTGCTTCCGTACTATGAATGGCCCTAAAAATTCCGGAGCTAGCTTAGCCGAGAAATACCGTGCAGCATCCGAGAGTACGTAATTTCGTCGCCATACTAGATCTTTTGGTAAAAATTTTTCCTCTCGATGTCGCAGATTATATTTTGATTTTGACTTATCCGCGGCTTCTTTTAGACGCATGAGCACTTCTTCCCGGACCTTCTGTAATAGATTCGCCTTTCTTATTCCATCAACCCTTCTGTCCCTTTCTCCATCCTGTGGATATTTGCGGTTTTCCGGATGGACCGTCATCTCTCTTCCGAAATTTAAGAAATATGGGGTGACCTTCATGTTTTCGTGAGTACATGTTCTTAAGGCGCAACCAATTTGAGGTAGCACCTTATCCCAATCCCGGTGATTTTCCGACACATATGACCGTAACAACCGTTTAATATTTTGGTTCACCCGTTCGGCTGGATTCGCCTGAGGATGATAAAACGCAGTGAACTTCAGCGTCATACTGTGAGTCTCGGCCATCTTTGTGAGCTCCTTTGAGCGAAATTGAACTCCGTTATCGCATACCATCACTCGTGGAACTGCGAACAAGAACAATACCTGCTCCTCAAGGGTGCGAGCTACGGCAATCCCTGTTGCCTTCTTTAAGGGAAATAGAAGTGGGAACTTCGTAGCGTAGTCTACCACTGTCAAGATGTATGCGTGTCCGTTCAAGGAACGAGGCAGTGGTCCCACAAGGTCCACACAGATCATCTCCCAGGGTGATGATGCTTCTCCAACCCTTGACACCATCTGTCCGTTTGGTGGCTTCCGTTCTACTTTCACAGACTGACATACTTTGCAACGATTGACGTACTTTTTTACATCCGCAGCCATCTTCGGCCAATAGAAACACTGTGCCAGACGATCTAGAGTCTTGCGAACTCCCATATGACCCGCTGTGGGCGCATCATGGCATTGATGCAGTACTGCCGACCGTTCAGCTGAGGGGACTACCGACTTCCACGCATCGTCAGCTTGAAGTTCTGGGTATCGGCCTTCCAAGTGTTTCCATAACCGACCTTTTTCCAGCCGCCAGTTTGGATACCGCCCTGGATTCTTTTCCACCTGCTCTTTCATTCTTACATACCACTTGTCCTCCCTGACTTCACCTCCTTGCACCTCCGCTACCTCAATGGACCGTGAGAGAGCATCTGGAACCAGATGCTCCTTACCTTTGCGGTGTACCACCTCATAGTCGTACTGCTGCAGCCTCACCGCCCATCCAGCCAGTCTTCCACTCGGGTCTTTCAAGTTATGCAGCCAGACCAGAGAGTGGTGATCCGTGACTACCCTGAAACTAGTACCCTCTACGTATGGCCTCAATTTTTCAATGGCCCATACGACCGCAAGACACTCTCGTTCTGTAGCGGAGTACTTCTGTTCGGCACTAGTCAAGGCGCGGCTGAGGTAGCAGATCACTTTTTCGCCCTCGGGGTGCTCCTGTGTCAATACCGCCCCCACCCCGCTACCTGAGGCGTCTGTCTGGACGGTAAATGGCAGAGTGTAGTCCGGACAAGTAAGTATTGGTGCCGTCGCCAGCTTTGTCTTCGCCCGGACGAAAGTCTCCTCACATTCCTCAGTCCATAAGAATTTCCGGTTCTTCTTGAGGAGGTTCGTGATTGGCGACATCAACGTCGCAAAATTCGGGATAAATCTCCGATACCACGATACCATCCCCAAGAATTGCCGTACCTCCTTTACCCCCTTTGGACGAGGAACGTCCATCACCGCCTTTACCTTATCCGGATCCACACTCAACCCGTTCTCGTCCACAACATAACCCAGATAACGGAGGCGAGTGCGGCAGAACTCGCACTTCTCCCGAGAGACCCTCAATCCGGCCTGGCGCAGTCTATTGAGGACTTCCTTCAGGATCTCTAGGTGTTTCGCGAAGTCCTGGGTGACCACCACAATGTCATCCAGGTACGTGAAGACGAATGGCTCTAGGTCTGGTCCCAAGACCTTGTCAATGAGTCGTTGCCAAGTTGCCGGTGCATTTTGTAACCCAAAAGGCATCCGACGGAATTGAAACAGCCCTCTGTGGGGAACAGTGAAGGCGGTGAGCTCCTTTGAATTTTCCGCCATCGGCACTTGCCAATACGCGGATTTAATGTCCAGGGAAGATAAATATTTCGCATCTCTTAATTTATCCAGAGTTGCAGTGACGAAGGGCAGAGGATAGGCATCTCTTTCCGACACCTTGTTGAGCTTCCGGTAGTCCACACAAAACCGGAACGACCCATCCTTCTTCTTAATCAAAACAATCGGCGAAGCCCACGGGCTGCACGACGGCTCCACTATCCCCGCCTCAAGCATTTCATTTAGTTCGGCGTCAATAGGCTTTTGTACTGCCGGCGAGACGGGATAGTAGCGCTGTTTGATCGGATTGGAATCGGTTCGTATGACGTGCTCTACCCTATCGGTGCAACCAATTCCTTCCCCCATCATCCGGAACTCTTCTTCGAGCAGTGCCTCCAGCTCCACTTCCTCCCCATGTGTCAATCGACTCCTGCCGATCAGCTGCTCGGACTTGAGCCCCTCCACCGACGCGACCATCTCCCACTGCTCCTTTGCCACATTCAACACAATTCCGAATAGCCGCAGGAAATCTACTCCCAGTATGAGATGAGGAATCGCAGGTGCTACCAAAACCTCCAGCCATCTCTCTTTTCCATGCACCGTGATTGGGCAATACGCTACTCCTTCCACACCACAACCCACTCCGTTTGCCAATCGCAGGTCTCTCCGACCGCTTTGTTTTAGTTCGACACCTAGACTCCGGATCAGCTCCCATCCCTTTCCACCAATCACTGATTTCGACGCTCCTGAATCCACCAGCCCCAGAAATCTCTGACCCTGAATTGCTATCTCTACGTACGGGCGGTTATCCCCCTCTGCGCTGTGCAGCATATACCCCACTTGGCTATCTCTTGCGACGCTCGAAATCGGACGAGGGCCTAGTTTGTCGCCCACTAGGCCCGATTGCCGTTTCCCTGGCGACTAACCCCCGAAGTCGAATTTCGGCTATATTGGGCGGCCCTTGCTTGACCTCCATTTCCTCGTCCACCTTCCCTACAGTCAACACACCTCGCCCTAACCGTTCCTACTCTTCCACACCCGAAACACTTAGCCGGATCTTGACACTCCCTCGACGTATGTCCAGACTTCTTACAATTCCAGCACGTGATGCTTCTCGATACGCCCGGTACTTCCACTGCAGCTAAGTTTTGCGTCTCCAAATACGCCAGGTCCGGTTCCAAAACCCTCGGAGTTCTTCTTGGAGTAGGTGGCACAAATGATTCCACGGACACTCTCGTCGCCTCCAATGAACGCCCCAGCGTCACTAGTTCTCCAATCGATTCGAATTTCACCAGAGCCAGCTGAGTCTGGTAAAAGGGAGCAATATTTTTGCGGAGTATTTTCAACTTCTCCGCTTCGCTCGGTTGGTCACTCAATCGACGGAACAAACCCTCCATCACCGCCACAAATACCCCGATTGACTCCGTGTTGCCCTGCGTGCGACGTCTAATTTCATCCAGCAGCCTATCATCGTAGTCTGCGGGAAGAAATTCGGCTCGTAACTCCTTCACCAGGCCCTCCCAACTCTGACAGACTGCGCGGTTTGCCCGAAACCAAATTAGAGCCTTTCCTTCAAAAAGGTCCACGGCCGACCGGAACAGCTGCGCTTTTGTTAGTCCCTTCGCCTCCCTCAGCTCTTCCACCCGCTCGAGGAACGCGCTCACCGAACATGGCGATTCTCCACTAAATTTCAGCCCCCACTTTTGGAGATCTGTTGGCTTTTGAGGCTGAAACATCGGGGTACTCGGGGCTGACAATGTTGGACTGTCCAGAGTCCATACCTCCTCAGACTCCTCGCTTTCTGCGCCGCCTGCCTTGAAGAGCAGGTCACCCATAGCTAACATTAGTTGGCCCTTGGCCTGCCTCAAGAAGTCTCTTTCTTCCCCCGTTTCCCCTTTAATTCTACCCAACCGTCGCAGGGCGAAGCATATTTTACCCTTGACTTTACTAAATTCCGGCGAATTAAAATCGCCCACAAATGGGTCCACTAACATTTTGATCTCAGCTAATTTTGCGGTTAACGCCTCTCGGTCCTCTGAGAATGAAAACGGATACGTTGCCATTGCAACAGACTCACCCAAGGCTACTTTGCTTCTTAAAGCCCCCCCCAGCAGTTTCCGCATGGTCTCCACCGTGTCACCAGCCATACCCCGGATTGATAATTCACACGCGAGTTCGTCTTTACTCAGCCGATCGACCGAGATCTTTCCAACACCGCTTCCGCTAGCCATTTCCTAATGTACGTCCTTAATAAAATCTATCTAGTACAACTAAATGACGAACTGTCCAGTCGCCAACGCCCTACTGAACACCACCAGAAAATTCAAGCGCCTCTCGTACTGCCTTAATATATGCTGCCTTTGCTGTGGGGAACCGCAAGAATCACGAGTCGGACACCAGCTACCACCTAGACAACCCGAATACCGATTTTCCAACCCAGAACTTCGCACATAAACTATACACACCGCACCGAACAGGCGGCAGTAAATTCTTCCACCCTCGTTGTTAACAACCTGGAAACACTGGCACAATTTCCTTAGCCTCTACCGCTACAGACACTCGCCAACAAGAGATGCAAAAACCAACACTCAATACACCATAAATTATTCTTTATGACTCACTTCTAAACTCACTTCACACACTACCGATGGTAGAACCAAGAACCCACAAAATGCATATTACCAAAGTAGAATAAATCAAAAATTCAATGAGATATAATAAATAAAGTTCAATATTTGTATAAATGATATTCAATAAAATATTCCTCAACCTTCCACTCGCTTAAAATTCACATGTAAAATTTAAATTTAAAATGCATTCAGCTAAAATTCACGTTTTCAAAATAGTTTCATCGTTAATTTTTCAAAACCGTTTTGTCACCCCGTAGAACGTTGGGCGCCAATTTATTACGCGTCTAATCCGCCGCGTCAAAACCCTTATGGTTCCCTATGGGAAGCCAAAGGGGGTTAGCCTTGGGGCCGCTACTCAACGGAGATGGGGTGGGTCGGCGCCACTCGCTTCCCCCCCGAAGCTAAGCCGTTCCCGTCGCCGGAAGCGAGAAGGAAAGGACGGGTTGGCTCACACGTCGTACACTATGTCACAATTGCCTACCATACAAAATTAGACCGCCGCGATCTCAGTGATACATTACTTTTATTCATTCATATACTACGCCTTACTAACCTGCTCGGCCGAGAACACCCTAGCTATCGCTTACTCCCTAATTAATACAAATTTTCATTAACTTACGTGACTATGGTCGACCTAAATGCTCGTTGGGGCCCTTCCTCGAAAAACCGCCGCGACTCGGCCAACGTGTAACTGCTCTTGGACGTCTCCAATTTTCCGCCGGTGCAATTTCCTACTCCACGCGTTCCATCTCCTTTAGAAATCCACCACACAATTATATCTCCGTCTACACGATCGTCAAACTTTCAGGTCGCCTTTTCACAGCCAATGGCCAGTCACCCGTCGCCGCCAGTTAGAGTTCAGCCAGAAGAAAAAGAAAAGATTCCTGAGTCGGACTTCAAACTCCAACCGTCTCCTTACCAGTTCGATTATCAAAGAGACCCCATGTCGCTGCTCCAACTCGCTTCAGGCCTTGATTTTCCATTCGGCCAACGGAACTCCGCCGAGAAAACCGTTGGTTCTAGTTGGCTATCCATTGCTCGGTCGTTGCACTTTTCCAGTGTGCGCGTGTCTGAACTGGCCATGCCTTCCGCTTCCATTGTTTCGGTTTTCCCCTGTTCCATGACCGATCATTCCTAACGAGAAATGTCAGCCATGACAGGACGGGATCGAAATGTCATGTAGTTACAGTGTTTATTTTGATGGTGTTTTGTGAAAATGAGCGTCTCCAACGAATTATCGTGAAAATCCTGCGACTTCAAGAAGATATTCAGTTGTTGCGATACCAAATGAAGCTGTCGGCAACGGCGAAATTGCATCCAATCAAGTGAAGATGTTGCTGATGCTATTTTGTATTGTCCATCGAAATTCGCAGTAACCGCAATGGCTGAAACTTACAGGCAGGAATTCGTAAATGCGGGAATTATCGTGAAAATCCTGCGACTTCAAGAAGATATTCAGTTGTTGCGATACCAAATGAAGCTGTCGGCAACGGAGTCTAGGATCCTGCTCCGTATGTACGGCGATTACATTAAATCGGCAACGTATCACGTACTCAGCGACTACCTGGATCGGTCATTTTATCTGGCTTGGTGCTGTTACATCAAGGTATCTCAAATGATTTTGGTGAAATACGCGAAGCAATTGCTGTTCAGACAGATCGATGTTATCGCCGGTCAGTCCGATCAAATTAATATGAGTGAAGATTACATATGTCCTCATGTCGATATTAATTTTTTTTTTATGTTCTGATTAATATTCCATATTCATATGTTGTAGACGACGATCGTACTTAACTGGCTCGTTCGCTCTCGGATCCCGGGGATTGTGGGTCGCGACATCTTAGTTGGCCCTCATCTTCGAGGCTCGATGGCGCGCAGCTATTCCTACTTAATACTATCCATCTATTACCTTAATTTTTACAGGCTTCCAACTTAAATACCATTACTTTTCACCTTCTTATTTCGAATCTGTGCTTCACTTGATATGTAATTGATATACACTAATATCCCAAAAATTATTTTAATTATTTCAAATTTATACATTGATTTGCCAAGCTCTAATATGTAATTAAAATAACACTAATGCTCAAATTATTATTTTAATTATTTCACATTTATCCCCTACTTTGCCAAGCCGTAACAAATTTAAGCGAACAAATATTTTTGATTCTTAACAAAATATCATTGTTAATTTGAGAATATTCTCTTTCTGACTTAACTTCAGCCTACATCAAAAGAAAGAAATTTCCTGGACAATACTATGAAAATATATTCTGTACGACCATTTCACCTGATTTAAATTTAAAGAGATGCACATATCATAAAAGCGTAATGTATTTTGGGACAAAGTATAAAATTGGATATTATATTTTAAGGAAAAATGCTGAATATAGTTATAAAGTAGCAGAAATAATAGTCGAAACAAGTTCTGAGGAAGTAAAAACTGTTTACTTATTTTGTGGGAACACATGTGCTTGATTCAAAGAAAATTGTGGACAAAAAACAGGATATGTCGTTGATTTATGGTAGCAATTCCTTGAAATTATACCAAATTTCATTCAGAAAAAGTTCAACATCAGTTATTTAAAATGAATGAAATTCATTGTTTCCACCGAGTAAAAATTTCTTTGGCGCCAAATCGTTATCTATTTTCTTTGATAATGCACTCATTTTTCCTCAAAAAGTAGAAATATATTTCTGAGTGCAGCATGTCCTATGATTGATTTCTACTGCAAAAGCCAGTTAATCCCTGTCACAAAAAACCCAGAGCTCACCTACATAAGGATATTCTTGCAACCATTAAGAACCTAGCGCTTACTATTAGGCGCTATAATTTATCAAAATCTCGAAAACAACTATGTAGATAGTACCAGATATGTACAAACATTTTAGTCTCGGGCGCTTTCAAACAATTGATCGTAAATTGAAATATATATTTGATAATTTATTTGTCAATGATAAACAGAATCTTCAATTTCTCCGTTCTCCATTGTCAAAATTTCTGCACTGTAACATACTAGGCTTTAGTACCTACTAGACTTTACTCGAAAAGTTATCTCTCCAACAGCTCTAATGCCCCGAAATTTACTCAAAACAATTTCATATGCTATGGCAGTCCTTCTCGCAGGATTCTATCAGTTACCACTGCTCAAAATTATAGCAAACGATTACAATCCGCAGTAAATCTCCAGCTTGGCTATCTCATCTATTTTTGATACTTTCTACATTTTGAACACCCGCCTGCCTGCATAGGAAAGCTTAAGCTTCACCACTTTGTTTTGGCTGTGTTAAATCAATGCGCGAAATTGGATTGCTTCTCAATGTACGTTCCGTTTCGGTACTGGTATCTTTGCTTTATATCTTCGTTCTCTTCTGCTTCATAACGGAAACTTTCTGATATTATTAAATTATTTCCGTCGGTACTGTCTCTACCCTCGCCAGCCACCCCTATCCAGACGTCCTACACTGCCCTGGCCTGTAAATTCAACAACACGGGGCGGCAATTTGTAACACACAGAAGCCGAACAACAGCACATCGTAGCAGAGCAGCAAATAGAAAATGGTGGAATCATGCTCGAGATGTTTTATGAAAAATTGAAAAGCCTGGAAAACATTTGCATTTCGGCAACAAAACGAAATAAGTTTTCGCAAAAACGTCAACAGAAATGGGATTTGGGCTTCGAAGCTGCAAGAGAATTTCAGGCTGGAAAATATTTATCGTTGCATGTTAGATGTGAATGTGATAAAGATGGATAAAATAAGTCCTTCTCATTAAACGGCATTGCATAAAACATTGCTATACAAAGAAATTTTTACTAATGTTCGAAGAACATTAGTATTAAAATCGATTCGGCCAAAAATTCATATTTCTTTATATATATATATATATATGTACAAAAAATTTCAGTGAGATAATCTCGGGAACGCGCCATTCGATTGAGCTGAAACTTTCAGGATACATTGGTGTATATGCAGAATAGGTCCAGGTCTCTTTAAATGTCAGTTATTGTAAACCTTTTCGCGCCGGCGGGCATTTAAGTGATATTTTTAATATACCTATTATTTCGTGCACAAATGATTTTCGCAAAAATAAAGTTAATAAAATAAATTTCTAACGTGTTTTACATATGAATCGGATAATGCTTTGGAATATTTTAACCCTATGTGTGCGCTGGGTGCCTAAAAAGAGGACGGGAAAATTTGAAAATTTTTAAATTTCGATAACTTTTGACAGAGCTATTCAATCATTACCAAATTTTCAGGACATATTGATATTATTTAGTTGTAGATTTATGTGGCTTTTAATGAGCGTGCTGGCAACCCTGTAGCTAGGGCAGGCACTGAAAGTGAAAACCTCCAAATCATCGTCTCTCTTGAAAAAATGCAGTTTCTTCAAAAATAAGCCTTTCATATGTAAATCTTGTGCTTTGTTTACATAACCAAAAAAAAAAAAAAGATATGGTATAACGGGCACGCCTGGCAACCCTTGCCCAATTTACCTATATTTTTAGCATCAAAAACTTCTGTTCACGGAAACTCACGATCCGATGGGCAGAATTATTTGAAATTCACAGCATGTATTGACCTTAAATAGGACCAGGTCTGATAGAAGTGATTTTGAAATGCGGGCAATTCTGTGCCAGTGGTGCCATCTTGAAAAACCACTAAAAAAGATAACTGTTTTTAGCCCTATAAATTCTGATTGAATCGTTCGATTTTGACGAAACTTACACAATTGCTGGACCTTACTTTAAGCCACGTTTGGTAGAAATTTGGTCGAAAAATTCGATTGGAGCTGCCAGCTATGATAATTTTGGTGTCTTCATTTTGAAAAAAAAAATTTGGAAGTAAAAACATTCAAACCATCGAATATTCAAAAAAATGTCCGTTTCTTACAATAAAACCAATCTGTATATAAATCTTATGTTTTATCTACACGTTCAAATTAAAACTTTGGAAATTTCATGTCGGACAAGAACGGTAACCCTCTCCCAGTTAACCTATATTTTTAGCATCAAAAACTTCTGTTCACGGAAACTCACGAACCAATAATCAGATACAGCTAAAATTTACAGAATGCATTGGACTTAAGTAAGACCAGATTTGATAGAAGCGATTTTGAATTGTGGGCAACTCTGTGCCAGTGGTGCCATCTTGAAAAATTACAAAGAAAAAAAACTGCTTTTTGCCCTATGAAATGTGAATAAGTTACCAGATTTTCATGAAATTGACACAGAAGCTAAACCTAACTCTAATCTCTGTTTGGTGGAAATTTGGTTGAAAAATTTGATTGGTGCTACCTGCTATGGTAATTTTTGTGTCTTTGGTTTTGAAAATTCGCTCAGGAAAATAAAACTTTTTGTACTATAACTTCCAGTGCAGTCATGAAATCAATACGAATTTCATACAATTAATGAAACCTGTCATAAACATTATTCAGGCCAAATTTGGTTGAAAAGACACGATAGGGTTGCCAGCTATTGTTGGTTTTGTGTTTAATTGCAATATCTTTATTAAGCGGTTTTATCGTAGAATTTTCAAATGGTAATGATATTGTAGTGACAATAAACAGCAAATATTAAGCTTTCGATCATTTGAAAAAACTCGCTGCAGGTAACCCTAAATTTCTTTATACTCCTATAACTTCGAATGTAATTAAACAACGTGAAGCAGATTTGATATATTCTTGGATTTGATACTGGCGAAAGGTTGCCAGCACGAGTCGGTTGTGCTACTTTTGTATCAATAAATGCTTACAGTTAGTATACATACCGGAAACATTTACAATGAAAATAAATAACCGATGTTACAATTCGCAAAGTTCTGCAAATTTTTCGGATCGCAGCCCCAAACACCAACTTCAGTTACAGTGCTGCAGGCACTGAGCATTTTCTTCATTGATGTTATATGAGATGCTGCTTTCAAAATTATGTGAAATAAGCAACTGATAACGAATATAATTAACCCGTGTTTTGCTCTCATAAACGTTGAAATTCATGCCAGTGGTAATATCTGAAACCTTGCACCATATGAGTTATAATGCATTCTTAAGACGAAAGTAAAACGTGGCATTTGAAACAGTTTGGCCGTAATAAGCAGCACATGTGGTGGAATATGCACTCAAAACCTGCACGATTCTTCTACTGTTCTTCGAACATTAGTGTTTCTAGCGGTTCAGGTGCGCTAGAGTTTTTTTTTTTGTAAAGCTTATTAGGAGTATATTTGACTGGTGATAGACCTGCGATAAATTTTATATACGGACAACGGACGACGCGATGAGCGTCGAGTCTAGCTACCTCTGAAAAGGTATCTGTGTCAAGTCAGTAGGACGTGATTCAGATCAATTCACACTCGTATGAAAAGATTTCGATTATAAAAATGGAGCTCTACCAATTCCAAGCTTCAATATCCAAAATGGATTGTAGTGGCGTACTTTGTTCAAGCTCAGAATGCAAAAAATTAGTCACAAGTGGAAGTTCAGGAGCATGTGAAAAGATAATTTCGAACGAGGCATCGTTGGCCCGAACGTTTTTACTGCCGGAAAGCTCCTTAAAGCGTATTATTTGAGTCTTCGTATGAGCGTTTAAAAATTGCTTTTTACTAATATTCGAAGAACATTAGTATTAAAATCACTTACGCCAAAAATTCAAATTTCTATATATAAACGAGTATATATATGTATCATCAAAACATTTCAGTGAGAAAATGTCAGGAGCGCGCCATCCGATTGAACTGAAATTTTGAGGATACATTGGTGTATATGCAGAATAGTGTCAGGGCTCACAAAAAATTAATAATCTTTAATCCTTTGGCACCGGTGGTTATTTTAGTGATATTTTAAATATACCTATTATTCTGTCAACAAATAACTTTTGCAAAACCAAAGTTTATGGAATGAATTTGAAATGTGTTTTAAATGTGAATATGATAATATTTTTAAAATGTTTAACCCTATGTGTGCGCTAGGCGCCTAAAATGAGATTGGGAAAATTTGAAAATTTTTGAATTGCGATAACTTCTGACAAAATTATCAGATCATTGTGAAACTTAAAGGAAATATTGACATTGCTAATTTGTAGACTCGTGTAGCTTTTTATTATCGTGCTGGTAACCCTGCAGCTACAGCAGGCATTGAAAGTGAAAACCTTCAAACCATCGACTCTCCTGAAAAATGTTCGTCTTTAACAGTGAAAACCAGCTAACTGTAAAATCTTATGCTTTTATAACAGCTTTTGAAATTTCACATCGAACAAGAACGGTAAGCCTCCTCCAAATTTAGCTATATTTTAAGCATCAAAAATTTCTATTCACGTGAACTCACGACCCAATTATGAGATACAGTTGAAATTCACAAAATGTATTGGTATTAAGTAGGACCAAGTCTGATAGAAGCGATTTGGGAATGCGGGCAACTGTGAAAACGGTGCCATCTTGAAAAATTAGAAAGATATAAAAACTGCTTTTTGACCTATGAATTCTGATTCAGTTACTAAATTTTCATGAAATTGACACAGTAGCAGATCTTTACTCTAAGCTGTGTTTTTTTTAGAAATTTGGTTGGAAACGTTCTGATCACTTCGGCTGAGCAAATTGATGAACGTTCTGAGCAAATTGATGAACGTTCTGATCACTTCGGCTGCACGTTGTAAAAAGACCGAACATCCCGAGCTGCATTTATGGTAGTTTTGAAAACAAAGTCATTTGCTCTATAGTTTTCAGTGTGGTCATGAAATCAAAACGAATTTCATATGATAAATGGAACTTATTATTGGCATTATTCAGAAGGAATCTGGTTCAAAAACCATGATAGGGTTACCAGCTATAGTTAGTTTTGCATTTATTTGCCAAATCTTTATTAAGCATGCTGTTACGTTGTAACAAGAACCCGAGGGCTAACCAACGACCAATCGACAAACATATACAGGCGTAGACCTCGCAATGCCGAGCCGTTTACATTTGAAATAAAAAAAGAAAAAAAAAACAACCCTTCCCGGGAACGGTTGCCAATGTTCAAACCGCGAAATCACCACTCAAATTGATAGGCTAGCAAATGTTGTTTTGAACGTCGCATCCGACTTGTGTCGTATACTAGTCAGATGTCGACGATTTAGTACTAAGCTAAAGCAATGCTACATAGCATATATACATTACATGCCTTAGAGATAAGATTAAACTAAGACTTAAACTAACTAAATCTAAGCGACGCGCTGTCGACGGAGTGGCTGAAGCAGGGCGTGCGCGTCCACTCGCTGGTAATCCCGGAGCTGGCTGTGTTACTGGTGAGCCGCAGCCTGAAAGAGAAATATATAGATTTATCATGTTCCTCAGTAATCTACTCATACATACTTACCTGCAACCTCCCACGGAGCCGCAACTTCCGACGACTCGCCAACCGCCGGTCAACGAGGCGCTCGCCAGTGACTCACGGTGGATCTCTTCACGTCGACCTGAAATACACCAGAAACACGACAAAGAATCGGCCCGGAAACACGAAACTGAAAGGAATACTTATCCGAAGGAATGCACCACCGACCGGCAGCCGCCAAGTCGTTTTCCTCTGTCACCGTTTCGCCAGCCAGCACCCAGCTGCAACCCGCCGCCACCGGATTCCCAGGCCGCAACGTGACGAACCACGGTATATTAACACTCGCGAAACGGACGCATATACGCGAAACACACCAATCCAATGTACGTTTCACTGCAAACCACCGAATCAATGGGATCAAATTCAATTCAAAATATAAACATCCCGAGAACTGTCACTGCGAACGAGATCACAATCACCTGCACAATCCCGAGATCAGCTGTGTTCCATGGAGTGAGACGAAGCAGCAGACATTCACGATGGATTCGAATATGTTGAAGACGTCGAATAGGTCGAATATGTCGAATATTCGGCACGAGCGGCGAGAGTAGCGGTACGTGTCGGAGAACCGCTATTCGTGGGTGGAATGGAAAATGCAGCTCGGGATGTTCAGTCTTTTTACAACGTGCAGCCGAAGTGATCAGAACGTCAATCAATTTGCTCAGAACGTTCATCAATTTGCTCAGCCGAAGTGATCAGAACGTTCATCAATTTGCTCAGCCGGAATCGCAGATCTTTTTGGCTAAGGTAAGCCATAACTCTGTTCAATAAAATTACATGCAAAGAGTAAGTTTTATTTTAAGTAATTTCCATAAGAAATATTTGATTGTGAAGTTTTAAAAGTTATTTTATTTTTAAAAATCTATTTATATGCTATAAACATTTTAAGTTTATATTTTCATTCATTAAAAAAGAAAAATTTGAGTGGTGGTCGACGAGGTAGGCAGCTTTTGACAGGTTATAGCTGGATCGGTTTGCATATATATATATATATATATATATATATATATATATATATATATATATATATATATATATATATATATATATATATATATATATATATATATATATATATATATATATATATATATGTGTGTGTGTATGTGTATCGCCCATAGCGGAGGGGTGATTGATCGCGTCGGAGTATCCGGTGAGCCGAACCTCACTCAGCGGCTCTCGGCTCAATATTGGATGAGTGAGTGGCGCCCACGACCCGTCTCCGACGAGTTACACCCGGGACCCAAACGAGCCGAACCGGAACTCGCCCCCCTAGACCGGGAGAGTAACAATGTAGTGACAATAAACAACAAATATTAGGCGCGCTTTTTTGCTCCCCTTATCCATAAGAGAATAATGCTAACCAGTGCAGACGCATTGGAAACAACAACAACTCATGTTATGGATAGGGGGAGTTGTTGTTGTTTCTAATGCGTTTGCACTGGTTAGCATTGTTTGATGTTTTACTTGATAGGACTTAAAAATCATTAATTTAGTACTGATTTCCAAGAAATCATATTTTCTTAAAGCTGCAATCATTGTTTCCATGTATATCCATGCGCATACATGAGATATACTGTTTGAATCATTATCAGGAGCGGTCAAAACCAATTTTTGAAGCATTTATGTTAAATGGTATTATTTAAAAAGCTTAGATCATCGTTTCTTAGTACGATTCAATGCTTAACAAACATAACAGATAGCGAAGCACTAGGAAAAATCAATTTTGATTTCACTGAAATGGATAAAGTGTCAGAAAGGAGTATTAAAGAAAATTGAAATAAGCTAAAAATATATACATAATGTATAATCACCCTACCTGTTATATAACTCTACGATAGTCTACTTGTCAATACATGATTTTCACTTTCATCGAGTAAGGTTACGATGAAAGCAAGGTTAGTCTTGTCCTGAGTAACCGTAGAGGACCAACTGGAGCGAGGATTGTTTTCAATGCTTATACGACGTACTTTTTTCAATTTTTTTCATTGCTCTCGGACATGATTACACTTCAATAAAAAAAAAAAAATTGTGTATTAACTAGGGCATTAATCCCGAAAATTCGGGATTAGAATTTTTAGGATCCCGAGATAGTCCCGAGATTTCGGGATTTTATAAAAAAAAAAAACTATATTAAGGGAATTTAAACATATATATTTAAACGTTAAACAAAATTTTCAAGTTTTCAATCAACAAATCAGATGCCCCCCTTACCCACGGCACTGAAATTGAATTCAAATCCACGATACTCGAATACTATGAATTCAATTAACCAAGGTCCCGTACCGGGTACTTGGAAAATCGAAATCGCATATGACGACTTTCGGGAAAAGAACGACAATTCGTGGACGAGCCTGAGGTGTGTCGAGACGAGTCGCGTTTTCGTGGAGGAGGACTTGGTTCGGGTCGGTTGCTGAAGAAGCGTAGAGTTTGTGATCCTTCTAATTCCGTAAGGGGGAGGAGTACTTGTGTGAGGATAGAAAAATTTCAGGAGAATGAGGGAATGAAGTTTCGCTTGTAATTTCAAGAATAATTATAGACATTTTTCGATGAAGTTACGGGAATGATATAATAGGAGAACGAAAAGTCAAGTTCAGTCTTTAATAATTACAATGTGAAATAGATATCTTTTAATGACAAAGGTAATTATACAGCTGAACCCCCTCACCTCCGATTTCCTTGAAATTTTTATATGTTGTAGTGTTCAGTATACTGAACAAGAATATGTATACATGTTGGGTGCGGAAATCAAAAATTAACATAGTTTTTTAACTTTGAAAAACCGAAAATTTATTTGAATTATATGCGGATTATCTATGCGGATTTTCTGGAACCATGTACCAGTTAGTGCACTCGCTTCAAAAGGACACCTAACTCTTCGACGTTTTTGTTTACGTGGAACTGTGTAATAATTATAAGTGCAGCGGAGAGATAATGTTTCGCGTGTTAATGAAATAACCGAACCGCATTCTCGACAAATGATTTCTTCCCTTATCACTTTGTGAGCAATTAAAAAATCAAGCAATCGATCACGATTGCTAATAAGCTCAATCATTTCAAACAATGTTATCATATTGATTTCACTTTTGCGACTGATAAAGTTCATAAATTGTTTGAGACAATGGGGAAGGGGAAGGGGAAATGTAAACAAACACAGTTTTTGTGTTAATTCATACCCACTGGCATACTTCAGTATACTGAACAAGAATATGTACACATGTTGAGCGCGGAAATCAGAAGTTCACATAAGTTTTGTATGTTGATTGTTTACAATAACAGCTGCACTAGAATTTTTTCACTGTCAACATTTTCGTGAATTTTCATGCCATTAAATTCAAATTAATTTTCGGTTTTTCAAAGTTAAAAAACTATGTTAATTTTTGATTTCCGCACCCAACATGTATACATATTCTTGTTCAGTATACTGAACACTACAACATATAAAAATTTCAAGGAAATCGGAGGTGAGGGGGTTCAGCTGTATAATTACCATGACATATTTCAAGCGTTCAGTGATAAAATTTTTGAAAAGATTGGCAGAGTGATTTTTCTTCGGGCATCGCGAGTTATTGTTCACGTCCACGCTAAAATAAAGCTAATAATGTGCTCATTGGCACAAGTGGAATTAATGCGTGTCGCATGATTCGGATATGGTGAAACACTATGTGGTTGCAACTGCATACGTATCGAAACAATAATGCTCTAAAAGCCAAAACACTTACATAAGAATCGAAACAACTGTTCTGGGCGAAGAAACTGGTCGCTGGATCACTGTAAGTAATTGCATGTGTGGGACGGCTTAGCTGTCTGGAATTTCATCCATATTTTAGGGGCTGGTCTGGCAAGATCGTTCAGTGTTCCGCGCTCATCGGTTGCGCTATTTCCATACTTTTCACTGGATTGTATACCGTATCTTTGAACTACGGTCCGTTATGTCAGGATTGGATTCAATGATCCCCACGGGCTACTTTATTCAGTAACCAAAAAACTTGACACTTACGTGGTTCTTCGTAGGGTGCGCACCCTACGACGTGCAAAGTTCCGGGAGCGCAAATTCTTATCTTACTCTAGTTTCTTGGACGATGAGTATACATGTGTTAATTTCACCGTTGAAGAATGTCATCCTGTGACAAGCATGTCACGTTATTTATCTGTTCGAGTTTATGACTACTACGCACCATAACAATTTAACCAAACTATATTTGATGCTTTACCGACATATTTATTTAATATTTGCGAAGCTCTAAATGTCATTTATACCGAAAAGAAAAGAAACCAGATCAAATTCTCTCATCCACTAGTCTAATGCTAGTTCGTTTAAAACATATTAACTAGATGTTAAAAACAAAACCAGAGAAGAAAAAAAATAGAAATATAAAAAAAAGCAACAAAAAACATATGAAATGACAGATATAGTATAATGTTGGAAAATCATGAGAAATATAAATTAATTTGTATTGCAATACGAAAAGTAAATAACATTTTTTTGTCGTGCCCAAAGAAGCATGTGAGAGGCATGTCGAATGCTCTAATAGTTTTTAAGTAAATTACATTTAGCAATGTAACTAATGTAAATGCTCTAATTCTTTATGCGTTATATATTACTTTCATTGGTATGTGGCTCAAGTTTTGTTCATCAATTTAGAAATAGGTTTTGTCCACCATTGATTTAATTGGACACCTGAAATTCTGTCTCAGGATAAACAAGTAACAATAACTAGCAAAGAATCTAAATTTAGATGAGCCTGAAATAAATAAGACAATATATTATTTTTGTAGAATTAACTAAATGTGCGAAGAGCATCTAGATCTTAAGATTTAATGAGTACAAAAGAAAGTAATTTGAGTTCGGTTTCTTAGTAATCAAGATAAAATTAAAGTAACACTATTTTGTTGAAATTAAAACCCCGGCCTTCTTATTCGGCGAAAGCCCAAGAAGACTTTTCTTTCAGGTTCGCGAGGGCCTGGCTGGCCAATGAATAAGTAGATTCCTTTGAATTTCAGAATTAATAAGGGAGGGACATTGGCCATTTTTCGAATTTGATTTTTTTTTGCATTTTCGTTACAATCAGGCCAATGTCAGCGGGTGGAGGACCCCCAGACCATCGGGGGTCAGGGCTCCGCCACCATCAGGGGCTCGGGTTCCTTTGAGAAGAGAGGCAGTGTTTCACCCCCTTTTCCTCTTCAAATTTTAGTATTCTGGCTCCGTGTGTCGTCACGAGCACTGGGTCTGCTTAGTCAGCCCATGTTGCAGAGCCAAAGGTGGTGTCCTTTACGGACCTATGCCTCTTTTTCCCTGTATTTTTTTATATACCAGTTTGCCGCTACACTATAATGACGGATGAAATTATAGGTAGCATCCCGTTTTCTGAGAGCCAACCGGCTCCATTGTTTCTATGGACCCACCCCAGCCGCAGCGAGCTAGCAAAGCGGCACCCCAGCATCCGTCGGGGTTGGTTGAAGGGTACTCCGCTCATGCGGACGAGGGGCCTTCACGGCCATTTCTAGGGTACCCTGCTCTCGGGGCAATTTTTTTTTTATTTGAATTTGCCTCTTGAATGGCAGTAGCCATTCCACTTTTTGAACCTTAGCACTCTTGGTTCTGGGCTTCGGTCTGGTTCTGAGTTGTGCTAAGGCAAATTTAACTTTAACAATTCGCTACAAGGTACTCAATTAAAATTATTTAAACGTACTCAATTAAAACTTTATTTCAAATTTATATACATAAAACCGGAAGTTGAATTCATTTTAATGTTAAATTTATGCGCATATGTACATGGGTGCTAGCAAGTGAAACGTTAATCTATAATTGTATCTAATTTAACCGTATGATTTAATTTCTTCTTATCTACTTGTCCAATAATTTTTCCTTATTTGGTCATAATAGTTAATTATACAATTAGTTAAAAACGAATTGAGTGTGCAAGCATAACGGATGTTACGATAATATAATAAAAATACACTATTCTTTTTAGTTGTTTCCATATCAATTACAAAATAACATTGCTTTTCAATGAAACAAGTGATGAGTAGTAATATCGATTGGTTTAAACTGCTGATTCGTTTTAAAAGTATGCTCTGAATAAACATAATTCGTCAAAAGTTTCAAAATTTAAACTAGACCTGATTTTGCTGCACATATGCTCAGGGTACCTCCAGTACAATCCAGCTACTGAAAAAGATTTTTCGGGCTCTACACTTAAGTCTGCAACAGTTGTAATGATGAGCCCTTAGCGCTTCCGTTTCCATAAAACAATATTTCTTTTAGTATTTAGTTTCGGGTTGTTCGCTCATGTCGTAATGACGAAACTCTTTTAATTCTCAAAATGGGTTGAATTTGATCAATTCCGAAATCTCGGGAGTCCTGATAAAAAATTCGGGATCCCGAAAATGTCCAAAATGAGTCGGGATCCCGAGATTTCGAAATATCGGGATTTTACGCCCTAACATTAACGGGTTCGTAAGATCTTATGCTGAAAATTGATATAAAGTCCAGCTGTTTAAGTCAAGTTACTAGAAAGCTTTTTTACTTTTGGGACCACCCTCGTAAGATACCGTACTTCAAGCTCATTAAATTTATATTTAAATTAATAAATTAATAAAATAAATTAATAAATTAATAAAATTCACACAATGGTACCGCAGCATGATTTTTTTCATAAGCAACGTTTTTCAAGTGACAAAGATAATATCATCATTTAATATATTTTTCTTACACTTATATAAATCATATGAATTTAGTAAATAAAAATAATAAAATGAAAGAAAGATTAGCTAGTTTATATTTGTATGTTTGGTCGGCGTGGCTTCATTTTTTGAATTACTTGAGAGAAAATAATTTCAAGCACCGTTTATGGCAAATTCAACATTCCGTTTATTGTACGCAGAAAAACGACAGCCACAGCACGCACTCAGTGCTGTCGTTTTACTGCAATTGCAGCATATCTGCTGTAATTTGATGCAGTTCACTGCATCATTGCATTTGCGTTTCATCTATTACATTTTACGAAATTTGCTACTTGTTTAATCTAGCTAGCATATTTAGTAAGTTAGTTTCGCTCTATTTAGTTATATATGCAACCGCTAGCCATTTTGAACTAAGAATGAATAGGAATTTCCCCAATTCTAAATCCTGGAGATATAACTGTATATAGTAATTTATTTTCTTTGATATGGAAAAACTGATATTAACAATAATATGTATTTTTCACCAAACGACTAAACTCGAATCTGATATCTTTAAAAAAAAATTATACATCTTTTATTGAATATGGTTTATTAATGCTATTTCAAATAGCAATAGTTGTATTTTAAATGCATGTAAGAAGACTTATATGTGTACACATATGTATATACCTATAGAAGAATCAATCTACTGCAATTTAGAGCAATCTGCTGCAACTTCGGAGTTTTATTTACTGCACAAAGAAACACTAAAACGACAGCACTGCACGCACTGCATTTGTGTCCCATAATGGTTCTTGTCCAAGATAATGAGCTTTCTATACACACACCAAGCTAAAATCAAATTTGCTACGGTTCGAGTCTAGCATTAGCTCAGTATAACAGTTTCAGAGTTTGAATTATAATGCTAAGCTGAAACTATAGATGACAGTGAATAACAAATAAATGGAGTATGTACTTATGAAAATACTTTATTCATATCATCTCGCATAATTTCAAATGAAATAAAATTTAAATTAAATTTTTCGGAGGATCTCTAGCTGTTGATTTTGTTGATTTGCTTCTTCAAGAAGATTTCACAACGGTGTTGACTCTGTACATACTACGATTGCGAAAATTTTACTGCCCGCTTCGAACAAATTTCGATGTATTACTTTTCAAATAAAATGTTTTTTGATTACTTTTTGATTATTTGCCGCGAAATCAATTCAAAAATTTGATATGGTACCGATTTATTTCTTATTTGCAGTTGGTTTTGGTCGCAAAACTTCAAAGCTAACTTTTCCAGTGGCAGTTCTAAAAAATGCCTGGCAAATTTCGAGCGGAGTATTTTCCAAGCTTTCCCCATTTATTTTCGAGATTATGTCACCACGTTGTAATCTGCTGTCAATATCGGCACAGCCGGCAGATATCTACAAAGCATGCTTGTAAATATAGAAATATTAGTGACGTTTTATATTGTACTTACAATTTCCGAAATTAAAACTCCTTTTGGATTTGCAACAAGCGCTAGCCCCAAGTCTTTTCCGGCTTTCCGGTTCACGTCTATGTTGAGTTTATCAACTTCCGGTGGGTCACTCCGCCAAACTGACATCGTCACCTTTAGAGAATTAGATTAACAAGGATTTTTTTTTATAAATCGAGAAACGCCAAACTGACCTTTTCATATGGCAAATTGAATAGTTGGTAGACTTTTAGAGTAGACATTTCCGCAACGTTTATAGGATCGCCATTGAAGTCGAGAATTTGATCGAAAACTTGAAGTCGTTTATCTGCTGCAGCCACTCCGTCAGCGTATACATTTGTGATAACACAGCCAGTCTACGGAGAAGGTGAGAATGAAACATGGGTGAAAGCATATACACACATATTTGGAAACTACTTACAGTTACGTAATTGTTTTTGCCACCAACTACCATAAGCCCTAATGGTTTTTTATTTGGCTTGATTTCTATAAGAGTTTTTTTGTTAATTCTCACTTCGTCTGTTGACGGGTCAATAGGTCTTTCTAAAATGGATAAAAATAGCATTTTCTAGGAGATTGTCAACATATCAGTTTTTATTTACCTCTTTCCTTTTGCTCTTCTTCTCTTTTCCTTTGTTTTTCTTCTTCTTCCTGCCTCTTCTTCTCTTCTTCCTGTTTAATCTCATCTTCTGTTTTCAAGCAGCAAACCACCATGTTGACAACTCCCTCAGCTCTTTTGAGAAGTGCGGTGACCTTTTTTTCGCGATTTAATGTTTTGTGAGTGGATTAAAGTAGAAGGAAAATGAAAATTTAAATGTTACAGGATTATCTTTGAAATGTTTTGTGCATCGAATCAGTCAGTGGTGTAAACTACAACTAATTAAATCGATATGATGTGCGCTTTCATTGTTAGAATCATTTTTAATATTTAAATATATTGTATATAGCTGATTTACAAATATTATATATGAATGACATAAACATTAAAGAGTGGTTAAGGCACATCCTTGAGACTTTACGTGAGATGTAAAATAGTTTGATTAAATTGTGGTTGTGGTTTGATAGTCCGCTCGCAAGTCAAAATCACCATTTTGCTATTCAATTTAGCACTTTTGCAAATCAATTTTACGTTTAATGACAGATAATTTTTGCTGACTTCGAGTGTACCAAATATAGAGAAAATTTACAACTTTTTTGAAATGTCTAATTTAAGCTCTAAATATTTAAAAAAAATTTAAATGTAGTTCTTGCGCGGTTTAACTTCAACTTCATTAATCAAAACATAAAAGAGGCAACATACACTTAAAACAGTCTCGATTTCTCCGTTTTTCAAAAACTTTGAGTGACAGAGTCATGTATTCATCATTTACAGCTGTGTTTAATGAACTGCTCTAGGTTGAGCTAGGTAGAGATAGCTCAGGAAAATGTGTTTAATGAACGATTCGACTGCTCTAACTTGCCCGTTGCTGCTCTGATTTCTGTTTCATGAGCCTGCTTAAGTTGAACTAGAGCACGATTTCTGTTCTACCTTTTAGCAAGTTGGGGCAAGCAAGCAGCTGCTTTTCAACTGTCACGCAACCGAAATTCAACAAAAATTGTGACTGAAGTAGAGTGTGTTATTAGTGAATTGACAGATTGAACTTCTGAAAAGTAATCAACTTTGAGAATTGCCTCTCACTTGCTCGTTTTTTTTGACAGTTGCACTTTCAATCTCTGCTGTTTTTTCGGAGTCATTGAACACAGCTTACATAAGGGCTGTGTGTAAGGCAACTATTAAATTACTAACTAAGATATAAATAATAATTAATAAATCTGCAATTTAAGTGCCCATCTGTCTAGGCTTTTGTTGTAATCCGAGCTTGTATTTATTTATTTATATTTTTATTTACAAAATTCATCCCAACAGAATACAAACTTTAATTACGACAAGGACATTAGAAAACAATAAAAAATAAAAATTTATATTTATAAAAAGATGAGAAAAAACACAATTCAACAATCCAATGCTCCAACGCTTAGTCGAGTATAAATACTTTTAAAAGACTTTTAAAAGCAAAGAAATATTGTGGCAGAGATTCGAGCCCTGATATAAACCATTTTTGAGTCAAATTCATAGATTTATGGCACAAATTCATAATATTTTCCGGTCTAATTAATACTTTTTCAAATCAAATTAATAAATTTCATAATTTTATTCTATTTATTTTATTCTTTTCATAATTTTTTTTGAGTCGAATTCATATTTTTTTCGAATCAAATCAAATTCATACTTTTTGTAAGACAAATTCATAATTTTCGCAGTTGAAATTTATATTTTTTCGAGTTAAAATCATGCATTCGTGTTAAGGATTCATATTTTGGTACGAATTCATACGCACACACACAGAGTTATATTTATTCATACTGTTATTACTAATGTTCGAAGAACAATAGTATTAAACTCGTTTCGCCGAAAATTCATATTTCTTTATATATAGGTATATATATATATATATATATATATATATATATATATATATATATATATATATATAAGCAAAATGATTAAGGGAGATAATCTCTGGAGTGGCCGATTCGATTGAGCTGAAATTTTCGGAGAACGTAGATGTATATAGTAGGTAGGTCCACGACTTTCTCAAATTCAGATATTCTAAACCTTTTGGTGGCGGCGAGCGTTTTAGTGAATTTTGAGGTACTCCTATATTTCCAAGCAGTGTAAAGTTTTGCTAAAGAAAAGTATTGTGAATGAAAACTAATTATGTTTTAAGCTCGTTTATGATAAAAAATTGGAAATTGTGAGTCGTGTGTGGGTGCAGGGTGCCTAAAAGTAGGCAAGGATTTTTTTTTCAAATTTTGATTTGTCATTACTTCTAAGAAAAACAATGGATCATCGTGAAATTTGCAGAGCGTATTAATGTTGACTAAAATTTAGCACATGTGGATTTTTAGGACAGTGCGGGTAACCCTGTAGCTACGGCAGGCTCCTGAATAAAAAACCTTCAAATCATTGACCTTCCTAAAAATTTTTTGATTTTTGACAAAAAAATCAAATCACTGATAAATTTCAACCTTTGTCTATCATATCAAATTAAAATTTCCAAAATTCCGATTTGCACAAGAACGGCAACCCATCACCAAATTACCTCTATTTTCAGCACTCGAAAGTTCTGTTCACGAGAACTGACGACCGGATTATCCGATCATAGTGAAATTTACAGGACATGTTGGTATTAGCTAGGACCAGGTCTGATAGAAGTGATTTTGAAATGCGGGCAACCCTGTTCCAGTGGTACCATCTTGAAAAATCACCCAGAAAAAAAACCGGTTTTTGGCCTATTACTTCCGATTCAGCCATCAGATTTTGACAAGATTCATCCAATACTTGGATCTTACTTTATGTAACCTTTGATGAAAATTTGGCTGAAAAATTAGAATAGAGTTGCCAGCTATGGTGATTTTTGTCTCCTAAATCTTGCAAATTTGCTCAGCAAAATAAAGCTTTTTTCCCTATAACTTCCGGTCCAGTGTAAAAATCAGAACGAAGTTCACGCAGCAAATGGACTTTAATGTAAACCAAATGTCATAGAAATTTCGTACCAAAATCATGAAAGAGCTGCCAGCTATGACCATTTTTGTAATTATGTTTAATTTCTTTACTGAGCGATTATGTCATTAGATTTCCAAATGGAAATGATCCTGCAATGAAAATTAACAACAAATATTAACGCTTTGAAAATTTGATAAATTTTGAGGGTGGTAACCCTAAAAATTTTTTCACCCGTATAACTTCCAGCGCAGTGATTCAATCGAAACGAAATTTACTGGTTGGGTTTAACTTAGCGTGAAGTAGAATAGTTATGTATTATGCTTTGCTGTTGATACAGGTTAACCAGCATTAGCCATTTCCGTAAATATTGCACCAACAGATGCTTCAAACAACGTTCTCATATGCAAAGCATTTGCAATAAAAATAAGGAATTCTTTTTTAAATTTTTCGAGTTTTGAACATTTTTCGGATGGCAGCCTCAAACAACGTTTAACCGCTGAAACCTTCGAACGAAATTCAAAGGATACGTTGATTTGAGTATGAGCTTGTTATGGTAAACTTATTGCTGCTTCGTTCGGAAAGTGTTGCCAGCACTGAATTATATGTGTTATAGTTGAGTTTTGTTGCTCTGGATAAGGAATGGTTGATATGATTCTAAAAAACAGTGTATTACGTCTTTCCACACTTTTTTGTCACTCAAAGACAATTTCTTCGAAAATTAGTTTTCTAGCGGTTCAGGTGCGCTAGAGTTTTTTTCTTATCTGCTAATTGAATAGGGTATTTGTTCAATTGAATTGTATTTTATTCATTCTTACAGTGACCGTCAAGCAATAAACTCGTTTTTAATATCAAGCAACACTTTGCCGTTCATTTTTTGAGTTTTTGGCAGAAACAATTACTTTTCGCAACAGGTTATGGGCCCAAGCAACGATAGCAGAATATAGTAAATGATGAGTGCAAAGTGAAGAAATAAAGAATATTTACGAAAGATAGTGAAACTCAGTGGCAAAACAAAAAGACGAACAATTCTAGAAGATACACATGTTGCTTGTTTTCTTCGGTGTGAATAGTGGATTCGTTTTGGAGAACGTTTTGTGATACTTGGTTTTTTGCGGCTAATCGTTGACACGTAATAATTTGTTGTGTGGACAGTAAATAAAACTTTAGATAAATCATAATGGCTGAAAGTGATTCAGTTAAAATTGAAAAATTGCTACAAGCATCGCAATGGTCAACATGGTGGTTTACAGTAAGAATCGTGCTGATAGCAAATGATATATTTGACGTAGTTACGGGTGATGAAAAGAAACCGGATAAAATTGCTAGTAAAGCGGCAGTGGTTGCAGCTGATGAAAAGAAAATTTTGGAATGGAAACGTAAAGATGCACGTGCTCAGAAGGTTATTGCGACATCACTCAGTGAAAGCCAATGATTCATATTTTAAATTGCAAGAGAGCAAAAGAAATGTGGGATAAATTGCACACAATTTTCGAGCAAAAGCATAAGGCTAGTAAACACTTACTTCAGCAACGGTTCTTTTCATTCTCAAAGGAATCTTGTGGCTGTCTGAGTTATTTCTCCAACATTTCTTACAACATATGGCCAGTTGAATTTTTTGTTAAATATCTTGAATATTAGCTTTCCTTGTTCAAAACACATTCGAATCATGTTGATAAGCTGACAAATTTTTCACGGAAAACGGTAAAATGTTTTAATTGAGGTGGTGATAATCATTTCAAACGTGATTGCAAGGCTCCGAAGAAATCCAAACAAACAAATCGACTTGTGCAAGAAAACAATTCGGAACCGGATAACAGTAAAACATTCTTTTCTTAGCTCATAAAAACAGCATCGGCTGAGATCTGGTTTGCTGATTCGGGTTCATGGGATAATCTTTGTAATTGTCGTGAATGGTTTCGAGACTTCGATGTATTTGACGTTCGACGAAGCATAACATTGTCTGAAGGTGGCAAAACGTATGCATATGTACGTGGCAAAATTAATACTTTGTCATCCACAGGTGACAAATGGATCGAAAAGACATTGACAAATGTTTTGTATGTGCCAAATAATTATGCAAATCTGTTTTCGGAAACCAGAGTTTTGGACAATGGTCACAACACTCAAGCGGTTAGTGGGCTATATGAAGTATTGGATGGAAACCGAGTTGTAGCAACGGGTGAGTGATGCGGATATTTATTCAAAATTAATTTTAAAGTCATCGTACCTGATGAGCGGAATGGTTCGTCAGCAAATATTGCCGTAAAATTAAACTCACTACGTGAATGGCATGAGCAGTTGGCACATCAGAATGTTGCACATGTTAAAGATTTTTTGAAGAGTCGAAACATTGCCTGTGTTCCATTATTACTATTTATAGTCCGGGGAAATCTAACATGGTGCTTCGAAAAAATTAGGGGAAAGCTGAATTTTGGTGTGAACCTTGGTACTGGCGTGTTGAACAAAATGTCAAAAGTCCCTATTGATCCGAGAGCTGCGTCACTTTTTATACGGGGTCAAAGGTCACCAAAAGTGACCTTTCCTAAATATCTCAGTAACAGTCACGTCTTCAGAAAAACAATGTATGACGAATTTGTAGCTTAGCAAATTTCTAATAAAAAAGATTATGTAGCTTTTTCCTGTAACCATAACCGTTTTTGAGATATATTGATCTAAACATTTGTTACTGAAAACTGTGCTTGAGAAGAGCATGAGATTAATCGAAGTAGTCTTACCCCTTAAAAACCCATTCTGTTTCGAAGCGAGGATAAAATGAATCATGATACATTCTAGAGTAGACACATTTTTTTTCCAGAAGTTTACTAAAACAAGAGAAAAGAGAAATACGACGATAATTGGAGGCGAAGGAAACATGGTCAGTTTTGAAAATTGGATAAATATTAGAAACTTTCCAGGCTAAAGGAAAAACACAGAATCCTAGGCTCAAACTGAAGAGGGTAGAGAGGGGGACCCACTATGAGGAAGATATAGAAATTGGGAATACAATCAAATCCACTACCGGAATACTGATCAAGGCTGAGCAATAATTCCTCAATTAAATCGGATTAGTAAAGATTAGAGAAAGTGAAGGAGGAAGGGAAGAAAAATCAAGAGGATGTACAAAAAAGGAAAAACTTTGAAAGGAGGAAGAAAAGAAGTTTGTGAAATATTCACATACATCCTGCGAGATGAGGAGGTAGAGCCATTGAAAGAACCATGATTCGGGATGGAAGTATTTCTCTTTAAAGACCAAAGGTATAACTAAAAAGGTTTGATGTTGCAAGAAGAAATGGCATGTTAAAAAGAAAGAGAAGGGTGATGAGAGTCTACTAAAAAATAATGATGGAACACGTCGGATACAGATGTGCCAGGAGTGAGAATATTAGAGACAATAAAGTCGGAAATACGTCCATTCAAGTTATATGTAGTGTTAAGCTGTGAGTGAAAGTTAAGGGAAAAGAAGAACAAAAGCAATATGGAAAGCTGATTATTAGACCTGGTGCATTTCGAAACTGACTCTCAGTCAACTGTAGGCATATTGAAATCACCACAGATTATTAAAGGGTCGAAAGGATAAAAAATTATAAAAGTTAGAAGATATATCTACAAAAATATTGTCATACACAGCGTAAGAACTGCTTCAATGAACATGTACTGAGAGATTATTTGGTGAAAGTTGTTAGAAAATAAGTACGAACCATTACACATTCAACAGGAAGAGAAGGATGAAAATTACAACAGAACGCAGTATGAAGAGGCAATCAATACGCCTCCACTATGCCATTTGTTAGAAATAGAACAATTCCGATCTACTCAAAATACCTGGTGTAAAAGAAGAACTTCATTGCTGTGAATATCATCTGAAAGCCAAGTTTCCGTGAGGCAGATAAAGTTATCTAAGGCAAGGGAAGAGTTAAAGGATATAAATTGAAGCTTCGACCTTCGACCTTCGACCTTTTTTGAGATAAAGTTGGAATAGGTTATCCCCTTTTTAATTGAAAATTCCAACGAGGTTTTCTGATTTAACGAACAAGGTCTTCTGAATTATACCGGGAGACCGAAAATTGGCGTCCAGTAGTTCCTTGTTATCAGCAGTTATGGTAATGGAACGAACTAATCAATCTTCCAGCTATGTTCAGTGCTGTTCAGAAAGGCTGGTGGAATTTCAGAACTCGTTTGATTTATATGCCTAGTCACAAAGACTTGTAGAGGAAGGGTACTAGCAACTAAAGTTGGTGCTGAACGTATCTGTTGTTGTGTTTCTTGATGCAAAGTCGAGCAGGCACTTTGCACAGAAACCGCAGATTGCAAAAGTAGGCCAGCAGACAAAGGCAAAGGTTGAGTCACAGGCTGTAACGGGCTCGGCAATTGTTGCTAAGTATCAAGAGATTGTTGCGACACTGCATATTATCCAGTGATAAAGAGGGAGCAGATTCCCCAGAGAAGCCAGTTGACACTGGTTCAAGCAGAGGCAGTAACGGGCTCAGCTGCTGTTGGTGACTAAGCAAGGAGGAGGTTATAAACAGTAAAGTGTTGACTAATTCAACCTCTAATGCTGAGCAATTCTCTTGATTGATGCGGGAGTTGATGATAAAACATCAGCACCTTATAATGGATAATGTTAAGACCCACAAGAATCGAGTGGTCTAAGATATTGTGCAGTCGGTGGGATTGCTTCTAGTGTTTCTGCTGCGATATTCTCCTATGCTGAGCTCAATAAAA
Organism: Nemotelus pantherinus; assembly: GCA_963978885.1. NCBI lineage: Eukaryota > Metazoa > Arthropoda > Insecta > Diptera > Stratiomyidae > Nemotelus > Nemotelus pantherinus. The sequence continues at coordinate 214,792,093 of OZ022264.1, forward strand.
AAAACCAAACAAAAACCAAAAAACCGGCAAGTTTTGGGCGATGACTCGCAGGAGCGTTCCTTTACAAATTTTAATTGGGGCAGACACCAATAACAACAATATTTACATTGAGAGCTCAGCATTTAATATTACTAGTGGTTAAATTAGGTATTAGTTTAATTAGATTAAGGAACTAATCGTGGTAATAGCAATAGTGATATCATAAGTGATGCAAGAATTAGTGAACATATAATGTAAACTCTTCATCATAATTTAGAACTATTCTTGTTTTCGTAGGCGCACAATTTGATTATGTGAGTGAATAACAACATGATGGTTTAATATACCTCTTCATATCTCGAATCTACAATCACGTCCTTGTTAATCCCTAGAATGATATCGCCCACTCGAAGACCGGCCTGTTGTGAATATTTATATAAATTCGCTACCATTCAGCACAAATAGCTCTTAACTTACCATTTCCGAACTGGATCCAGCCTGTATGTCCGAGATAAATATGCCACGACCTATTTCAGAGTGCTTACCTTCGATTATCATTAAACCGACAGTGCCATTGACCTTTTGTAGCTGCACAGCCTTGCAGTTTCTATATGTGTTGAAAAGTTGCTCTGTCTAAAGAAATTCACGAAACACACATTCAAAACATGCAAGCGTCATTAACGCGATTACAGAAATACCTCATCGAAAGTAACCGGGAAACGCGTTACTGGTGGTACTGCCAATATACTTTTCTTTGAATCCCGTCTGAAATTGAGGAAACGTTTTAGAGAATATTAAATGTATACGGAAATTATAAAGGAGCGAAGATAAGTTCAGACCTATAATTCAGCAGCACAACTCAATTATGAATTCTTAGCTTTCCAGCCCAGTTTTTATTACTGGGCCATTAATATAAACATGCGTACAAAGCCGAATTACCTCAAAACTATGAAAACAATCTTTTCGGAGGTGATTTTTTTGAAAATGTTTGACGCATTCAAGTGACATCTGTCTTGCATAACGGTACCGTTCACTTCCAATACTTCATCGCCAGGTTTTAAGTTAGCGTTCTTAGCACAACCGCTGGGATTGACACCAGCAATAACTGAGGCCATGATAAGTCTATCCTTATGACCCGCTAAGGCGATTCCCAAGTCGGAGTTCGGCGGTCGATGTACTGATGTCCTAATGACTTGACCAAGCTGGCCGTATCTTTTTTTAACTTTCCCTGCAGATTGTGAATAAATGTATTCTCCTTGAAAGCTAAGCTATTGGCATGTGGCACATCTTACTTTCTGTGTAGCCGAACTCATCTTCCTGTTCTTTGTCAGCAGCTTTCTCGGCACTGTTGAGTTTAACGTTGCCTGCAGAAGCACGATCTATCTCAAAGCCAGCTGCAGTTCTTATTCTACCAGTCATGTCACGCGTGTCTTCGTCGTCGCTCTCGTCACTGGCGAGCTTCGCCATGGGTTCGCCTCCTGTGCAATAGTAATGCGAAATAAAACATAATCTATTGCGGCACTTTAATTACCTTTTGATGAGGAGGGCATCTCTCCATTCGATGTGTTATATCCATTCTCCACTGATTTACTATCCTTGCTTGCCTTTGGCTGATCGAATGTCTGAACTTTGAGTGTGATTGATGATCCGGCTGATTTGATGTATGAAACGAAAGTTTGTTCCGTGGCGTCGCGAACATCATTTTCATTAATTGACAATATCCTGTCACCTATCTACATGTGAATAAGAATCTGAGGAAGAAACATCATTAAAAACAAAATACATACCTTAAGTTTACCGCATCTTTGAGCAGGACTTCCAGCAATAATATCTTTGATGAATATACCACTGACCTTGGTTGAGGGCGAGTCTTTAACTTCTCCTCTAACAATGGCTATACCAAAGCCTTCTTTGGGACCTTTTTCTAGTGGAACAGTTTTGGTGTTTTCTAATTGAAAGTTAAAATAAAAAGCATTGCTAAGTTTTGTATAAGCTAGTGGAATGTAAGTGAGCAATTGTTTGATTTTTTTACAATCCTTAGATCCAACAAGTGATTTTTTTTATCAAACAAATTGTAATAATAATGAAAGTTCCGGATTTTATTTAATAATAATAAATGGGTCCACCTACAGTTAATATCATATGAGCGTGTGCGCTGCCCAAGAAAAACAAATGAATATACCCAATCGATTTCTATTTCATTAACTTTTATATTAAAAAAGCTAATGCGCTTTATACTAATAAGAAGCTCAATCGCCACCATTTTCCAGTAAAGCTCAACACTGTTTGGGCATATTTTTAATCAAATTTTCGGCCAGTATTGCTGATAAACTTTTCCAGATAACGCAAAGATGATAACATAGCTGCTTTAAATTTAAATCAGCATATTTTTAACTTCATGGCAGCCTATACATTTTCGATTGGGTTTATGTCTGGTGACTGTGCAGGCTAGCTTATTGTCGTGATGCAATTTTTCTGTTTGCATTCGGTGCAATCGATGCGTTTGGATCGGGGCCAAACCTTTGAAGGCCAGACTTCAGCAAACACTTTTGGTAGATCTCTTTCATTTTGCTTGAGCTCAGGATTCCAGTAGACAGAAAAATGATGCAAACTCCTTGTTTACTGTAGCACCTCCAAATGGGGGACTTGACAGGATGTTTAACGATGCGCTGGATATTCCTCGAATCGACCATGGTCGCTTGTGAGCAGTCCATGGCAAAAAAGAAGAATCGTCAGTAAAAATGACATTTGAGAAATCGCGTTTGCTATTCTCTGTTACGCACTCAATGTTTCAATTTGTTTTTTGCTCCAAAGAGATTTATAAGCAGTATTTCGTCATCTGGAGCCTGAGGCACTTAGGGTACGGAGAAGACAGAGCGACGAGAGCGTCGAGTCAAGTATGGAACAGCTCATTGAATTGTGTCCATGTAGACGCGACGAAACGCAAAATTGTAAACAAAATTTTACAGTGGCAGTGGAAATAATGAGTTCTTCAGAGTCGGATGAAGAGTTTTTCTCACCACAATAAACCCAAATTGAAATCAATAGACTGCTGATATATATAAATCAATAGATTTTTTTGATCACTGGCAAAAATCTAATTGACTGTGTGCAATTCTGCACCGTTCAATCATACAAATGTACCCAAATTTTCGAATTGCCCAAGAAAAACCCATTAACGCAATTCGTCTACTTACTGTATATCATCGAAACACATTTTGCAACAACAACAACATACATTACCGCTGCGAGCAGTCGAGCAACGAAATCGGTTCAAATCGATGTCGTCGCTACTATCAAATTTCCACTCTTTAGTCGCTCCGACATGGTCACTTATATGACCGATTTCGGCGAGTTGTTCGACTCGGCACTCGCGACTTTCACGTCGCTCCGTCTTGTCCGTACCCTTAGTCATCTATTTGTTGTCATCAAACTATTGGAGATTCCTATAGGGCCTTTCCACATTTGTATCCTTGATGCAGTCCTCAAACTGGTTTTCTGGGCAAGAGGCAGAAGAATCAAGGGGAATTCTCTACAAAAAGTGATGCACTTGGAGAGAAATTTGCATCACGTTTGAGCGAGTTGCAACTCACTAACACAACTATAGACATAGTTCACGGGTCAGGAATTTTCCATGAAACACTCAAGTCGAAATGAGAAAACAAGAACACGCATACATTCATATGCATAAGCGTTATACGAACGGTTCCGTTGCTGATGCATACCAAGTATGGAAATGGCGATTGTTGTCTAACCGGTTTGAGGACTGCATCAAGAGTACAAGTGTAGAAAGGCCCATTTGCTTCAACAAAACTTGTACTCGACGCCACGTTGTAGTGGGATTGTACTCGAATATCCCAACTTTAAGTGTAAAAAAATATCCCGTCCTTCTTAAGCCTCTACCATGTAAATCTTCCACCGTTTTTGTGTCATTGTACTGGTCAATCTACTTGTGAATGAATTGGTTCGACTTTCTAAGACAACGCGCTGCAGCATTGATTAATATTTTTGGTGTTTTAGGGTGCAGAAACAAAAACACAGCTTCAAATCTTTTTGAGTACGCAGCAATCATTCTGATTATCTCCGATTTATCTGAAAATCACAATGCAATTGAACTGTAAACTGCAACATGCATTAAAGAAATCCTTAGGCACTCCGCACACGGGTCGTTAAGTTGTCGTCGAGGATGTTATATTTCTACGCTCGGTCGTCATAACCTATATAAATCAATGGGGACGCTAACGGAGCGTCAGCCAATCGTCAAGAGTGAGAAGCGTAGTCCTTTCGTTTTGAGTGCGTTTCAAGACCTCAGGCCGAACAACTGGTCGTTTTATTAATGAAGAACTTGACATTTTGAACCGATCCACTGAAATTTGAGGGAATACTGACGCTTTCTTCACGACAGCCTGATGACCCGTGTGCGGAAATGAAACGAGGGCGACGACAATCGTGCTTTCAGACGTTTGACGATTGTCAAACGCATCTCTCACGCATCGCATGGGCAACGACCCGCGTGTGGATTGTGTTAGCCAACCAAATAGCGTCAACGCTTTCCGGGTAGTGAAAACCGGTTGTTTTTTATAGCGCATACACTTTTGTGATAATATCTGCAGTTTGGTCTACCCTGTATGTTTCATGGTTTTGAAGAAATCATTTAATTAAACAAAATTTGATTAAATATTAATACTGCACTTGATTTTGTAAGCAGACTTTGTTTTGATTTGCAGTTTTTCAATGTTTTATTCAATCGGCGTAGTATAAGCGAAAATTATTTGCTTCTGAAATAAATCAGTTTTTAATACTTGTTTGGCTAAATATAACTGATATAGTCACGTATAAATTCAAATTTTCATTGCCAAATAATGTCTACGCAAATATAGATTTCCGGAGTTGGCTACGATTCCAGGATAATTGGATAAATATCATATTTTCACCAAAATTATGGCCACAGAAGTGTTTAATCCAATAGAATTTCTTCGAAGCTGCGTTCGTTGTAAGGTTTCTTGTGTCAAGTTCATAACGCCATAGATTATATACACCCGCATTTGCAGCAGGGTAAAGCAATTCAATCGTTTTCAAGGCTTGTATGTGAGGTGTGACGGTGGAATTTAAGTTTTAAAACGTCTTTGTTTATTTCATTTCGCTCAATTTTGTACATACACATATGAATATATAATTTTCATTGTAGTTAACATAGATTATTTTTAGAATATACAAATACAGAGCATATTTTGTGTTAACTTTAAGTGTAAAAAATATCTTCACAATGATATCTCAGGATCATTGTTAAAAATCTGTTTCAAGTATGGGAAAGTAGTTCGAAAAAGTTCTGCTGAAATTTTAAGTTTCTTAGTTGTGCTTTGATATTTAATATTCCTGGATGTGTCAATCAAAAATTCAAAGTAACTTAAAGTGTACTGAGCTCGCTAAGAAGCTCGCTATTTGAGTTCCCCCTGGATTGAAACTGATTTACGTAGCACAACAATAGGTCTGTTCCCGCACTTTCTGTCACTAAATTTGAATTTTACTGAATCATGTGGATGGAAATTCATGAAAAGTACGGGAACGCTCTCATTGCATTTCCTGAAAATTGACAGCCAAAAGTGTCAGTTGTCGGTTTTTGTGATTATAAAGTTAATTTAAGCGGTGATAAATTATAGCCACACAAATATTCGACCTTCTTAACAACATTATGCAAAAAATATATTTATATTTACTCGCGCCATACCGTTTGACACTTTTCAGTATTTTTCAGTAGCTCAGACCCTACTGAAATTTATTGAATGAGGGGAAATTTTCAGTTTTCAGTGAAACGAAGTACTGGAACGGCTTCATTACAATTAATCGCGATTAATCGCAATTAATCGTAGTACGGGAACATACCTAATATTTGCGAAATGCATCTCAGATGCAATGAAGTCGAGTTGACTAATTGCAAAGGAATCGTCTTCCACTAAGGTAATGCGAGGCTTCATACATTTGTGCAGAATTGATGTCATTATTTCCGGATAGGCCCGATCTTGCACCACCAGATTACAGTTATTTCGAAGTTTGCGAAACACTACAATGATACAGGATAAATATAGGACAAAATTTAACTACTGCTGGCGAGCTAATATTGTACTTCGCTCAGTTTTTTTATTGATAGGGACCAGAAGTTCTACGAGCGCGGTGTCAAGGAGTTGCAAAAAAGATGGCAAACGGTCATCGCACAAAATATATAATTAATATATAATTAAATAAAAATCATTCTTTGCGAAAAAAATGAGTTTTATTTCATACTACCAAATCATTGTTTCTTTCTTGCTGACCCAACATAAAATTTTAACAATAAATTAGCATATGAGAAAAATTTTTTTTTATCTTAGCGTTAAAATTTCAAGAATATAGTCCCAAAATTTGAAAGCAAATTAAATAAAAGCAAAATTTTCGAAGTTATTGAATACTTAGTCCGATCTCCTGTATCATTGTAGCTCCGACAGCTAGGAGTATAGTAGTCATTTTCTCAAAACTACTTTTTAAAAGTCCGTGTCCACTGCCATTAAAAAACCACTTTACCGATTAATTTCAAACTTGGCACACACTTTCCACTTATAAAATACTTCCCCCAACGATAAATTTTAGAATTTTTTTCCATTAAGGGGGTTTTCCACCAATAAAAAGGCCAAACTTTTTGTGAAAAATAGAAATTTTCACTTCAAATGACCACCAAAACAAAAAATGAAAAAAATAGAAATCAGAGAACGTTGGGGAAGATTTGATTATACTTTGACTAAATTTTAATGTTTTTTGATTCACCGCAAATCGTCTTTTCCAAAAGGCGTTCTTGAAAAACGTTTGCCACCGGTTTGTTTTACACAATGTTATTGAAATGATAATTAAAAATGTACAAAAGGTTTAAATAAATTTGCTCTATTCATGTTTCTAAAAAAAATTGTCAAAAAAGTATTTTTCTCACATTGAAATCATTACCCCTCCCTTAACATTTCCAGGGAAGTCATCGTTGCGAAACGTTACAGAAACGAGATTTGACTACGAAAAAAAACAGCGTTGGACTGAATATCTTGCAGATCTGGCACTGGAGGCATTTGAGATCATTAAACTACATTGGGTTGGTCGCTTATAGCATAACCACTTGTTCTGAGTGCAGGAAGAAAAGGATCAGAAACGAAAGTACTCAATGATTCAAAGAACAAATCTGCTTTATTTATTACCAAAAAACTCCAACAAAAAGACTGGAAAAAGAAAAGCAGAAGAAATGTGTAGATTTCACTTCATATTGAATATGGTTGAAATGCTTACTAAATTAATTTGTTGTTCTCACAACTGTATCATCATACCACGTTGCAACTAACTTAAACTGTGAATTAGAAAAGGCAACATATTTTAGGGATTTCTATCCGAAAAGTTCCAAAATTTATAAAACATGATCCTTTGTTGCTTATTTCTACCAAAAAGCGCTTATCATATAAAATGTATTAGTAATACCTCTTAGTACAAAAATAATAAAAATGCCCCCTGCAAGTACCACAACCAAAAATTTACCAAACTGGTTTCGTGATTAATTTAACTCACTTTGTGAATTTTGCTTCGATCTGATGACTTAGGAAGCGGCAGGGCGAAGAGGGTTGTCATCCAAAATTTATACAGAATAAACATATTTTACGTATTTTCATTGCAGCGTTATTACAACTTGCAAATTTTTTTGGTAGCATCTCTTAGTGTGCAAATAACCAAAATCATAGTAGCTCACAGCTCTATACTTTTTTGAAAAAATTTGTCGAATTCGGCTTACATTAAGAGTAACCAACGGTATGAATTTCGTTTTTATTTAATGACTGCATTGGAAGTTATACGAGAAGAAAATGCTTTTTACTGTTATTCTTTACATTTATATTTACATGTATATTAATTGATCTATGAAGATCTAGGATGATAGATCTGAGAAAAAGTATCAATGCTTTGTAGAATGATTAGGTAATGCAAAAATAATATGGAAATTATGTAGTTGGAAAGTATTACAGTTATATCAGCATAATGCAATAAATGCAGAAGCAGATGCAGCACACATTTTCGAGCTCGAATTTTATCTGACATCAAATTTTGTTATAACGTGCTGAAGACAAAGGCAAAGATGTCAAATCAGAAAGGCCCTAATTTTCAAGGAGTAAAGATGACAAAATGTACTTTGAAAAATTGACCGCTCTTAAATTTGACCGCTCTTTTCTTAAAAAATAGTTTTATGCTTGTTCATTATGTCTTTTATCTCAAAACTATTTTAAAAATTCTTTACCACAAGAATAGTTACCCATCAGCAAACTACCAATATTTTGACCCGAAAATTTTTCTCACGAGAACTCACAACCAAATAATCAGATCCAATTGAAAGCCAAAGAATGTATTGTTCTTTGATAGGCTCAGTTCGAATAGAAATTTAGTGAATCTGTGGCAGTAGGGACATCTTGGAAAATGACCCAAGAAAATAAAAACTGTTTGCTAAGGATCTTATAAGCCGAGCGTTTCAATTTTTTGAAATCATTGCGAGCGGTAGCACTTAATGTATTTCTACCTTTGGTTGACCTTAATGCGAGGCAGATAAGGTATATTTCTGGTTTTGGTGCTAGCAAATGAATGCGAGCACCGGCATTTCGTAGATTTTTTTACGAACAGATACAACCGTTCAAATTAACATCTATAATGAAATACTATATATGCAAATATAATTTTTCAAATGGTGAACATTTCGTAGGTGGTAGGTAGCCTAAATAAGTGTTGCCAGTACTGAGTATTTTCATCATTTTTGAACTAGTGGATGTTGCCATCGAATTTTGGTTTGAAAACATCTTACAAAAATAAAAAAATAAGCAAACATTTTGAAATGTGCATAAATTTTGAAATTGAATGCACATAGTAATCCTGAAAACTAAGTGGTCCATGAGCTTCGATTCAGTTTGGATGTAAACAGGAGCATATTTGATAGAATACGCATTCAAAATTTACACACTTCATCTACTTTTCATTGAAAATCAGTATTTCTAGCGTTTCCTATGCGCTTGAGTTTTTTGAATTTCGAATTGGTTCACTGTCTGCATTGAATGTTATAGGGCAGAAAGCTTTTATTTTGTTGAATATTTCTTGAAGATGTCACCATCGCCAGAACGTTCATTTAATTTCTATTTTATATGCTCCTACTCAAGGCCAATACTGCCGTGCTTAGCATAAACGCCCTATTTGACACTTTTTTCATTTTGGAGCCAACACCGGATTTGAAAACTGAAAAACCTACTCAATTTCACAAAATATGAAAAACCTATCATTTGCAGTAGTATGTTTAAATTAATAGTGAAACATGTCCTTGCCGTATACCTGCAGCACTAAGAAAACACAAATCATCGAATATCACCAAAGCTACTAAATTGCAGATATGACGATTATGCTAAGCACGGCAGACTACATCTTGTGATAATATTGAAAATACTGATAACATAAATTTCGGGTGCTAAAAAAACAGATGATTTGGTGCAAATTGCATGTCTCCTTCCATTTACTGACAACCATGCCTTTTCACGTACAGGCACCACTTTTATTACGCTCGTGGTTACAAAATCTCCAACCAAAACGAGCTGGTACAGGTAATTTGATGGATGTTCATTATAACCACGGATGTGGGCTGGTGTTGCTACACATTTGCAATTTTCAATGCGAAAATCTTTCTTCCATACTTTTTTTTTTGAAAAATGATTTGCAGGGAGATTCCGTTCGTTTGCAGATTATAATGTTACTATAGGATTTTTGGTGTCGTCTTACTCTTCTCCCGACCTTGAAGTGCCAAATCTCAAAATTGATCGCTCAGGAGCTTTTGAAGCAGTAATTGGAATTTGGATTATTGATTCATTTCTGGCGTTTAAATCCAAGTTTCATCAACTGTGAGATTTCGTCGCAAAAACTCTCATGAATTGTGCTTAAACATGCCCAAAGACTCCAGCGGAAAGTTGATGCGAATGCGTTTTTGATCAATTGTTAGCAAACGCAACACTCACCGTGCCGAAAGCGTTGTCATTTGCAAATCTTCATGCAAAATTTGTCAGCAAGCTCCCGCACTGTTACTCGTTGATTCTATAGCACTGCATTGTGGAATTTGGTAAAGTTCTGCGTAGTCACAGTGTTTTTTGGGTCATTCCAAATTGATGAGCGACCAGTTGTAAATTCCGCTACCTATCTGTTTACTAAACGATGACAAAGAGACTCTTAAAGTCAAATTCAGCTCCTTTTTTATTCTAGTTGGCATTAACCCTATGATATGGATGTATTTTATAACAGGACGCATTTCAATTCGCTCCATTTTCGAAAAGATCTCTAACATGTCCGCTCGGCTTGATCATAGCAACTAAACTACTCAATCGAATAAACTGAAATTTTATAAATCCTGCTTTTAAGGATCTAACATTTAAAGAATTCTTAACTTTTAATTTTATAAATCCCTCTTCTGGGTCATTCTCATTCTCTTCTAGAACACCTTGCGTACTTATTTGACATCCAATCCGAGACCTAGTTTGGATTCCGAAGGAATTTTATACTCGAAGGAATTTTATACTAGTTAAAATACTCTTTTGTAGAAGTATGAAATTGCGATCGCTTTTCCTCTTTTCGACAACGTACATCGGCTACAAAACTTTCTACACTTAGAAAAACTCTTCAATTTTTTGAGGAAAAATGAGCACATTATCAAAGAAAATTGGTAATGATTCTGCGCCAAAGAAATATTTACTCAATCTAAAGAAAGGAATCTATTTATTTTAAGGAAATAATATTGAACTTGCTCTGAGTAATATTTGGTATAGTTTCAAGGAGATGTTGCTATAAATCGGGCATCAATCGGTTCTCCTACGATCAGCGAAGTTAAACAATGTTGGGCGTGGTTACTAGTTAGATGGGGGACCGCTTGAGGATATTGCATGTCTTTAGTACGCAAAAACTCTGCCTACCTTCATTTCAAAAGCGCGGCTTACTTTGAAGGGAGTGAAAAAATGAAAACAAGTAAAAAAAAAAATATTTTCACGCGCCAAAGCAATATGATTTGACTCCTTTTAAAGCGAATGCTTCGCTATGGCGAGAAGCATGTATAAATTATTCCATTATTCTTTATTTTAAGTGCCACATTTTTTCCTATTTGCTGACGCGCTAGTGTTATATATGCCTTAGTCGCCACTTAAAGCTATAATGTGATACTAAATCAATGGAGCCAGCTGTTAAGACAACTCAAGATAACTCAAGACGAACAAATACAACCATGAACCCGGCGGAATTTGAACCCGCGAGCAGTAGATCGCTGCTTCGGACAGGCGCGTTAGCAAGCTAAGCTCCCGAGCTCTCATTTGCGTAAAGCAAAAGTTAACAGAAATCATAAAAACCATCCATTTTGTCGTCGAATATTGAAGCGTGGTTGATGTTGAAACATGTAAAAACATTTTCGCATTGTAGATATAATTTACTTAATTCGCAGACATAATTTACTAGATGTGAGGAAAATTACTTCCTTGAAATAAGGTAAAGTAAAAATTGTATTCCGTTGAATGTTAGAAATTTTTACACAATATTTATACAAATGACTGACATCAAATAAAAGTTTATTTGATGTGTGGAAGATTTCACATCTCGTAAACAAGTAAATATTTTCTTTGATTCTCGGAAACATATTTTTCTGAGTGTAACTAATGTAAATAAAAATCAATAATCTCCCACTGCAAGTGGTCACACCAGTCAGGTTTGCACTTTGAGCTGATGTCTGCTGAGAAATGGTGCATACTTTCGTAAGCACTTAGTTAAAAGAAATCAATTTTTAACCGTCTCGAAATCAAAACCAATTCTAGTTTACTCATTTGTATTTGAAAGTTATTTTATTGCAACTGTGTTTGACCTTACCCCATGCAGCTTAATTTTGTCCGCTTAGATACTCGACATGAGAACCCATCGAACTGTAACAGGAGTATCTTTCAATCGTAAGAACGCAGACGAACGGCGGCGGTTCAGTTGTTTTTCAATCTACGCCACGGTGAATGAAGGCCTTCAAGTAAAATCGAGCAATCGAATAGTGGTTGTGCAAATATAAATAAGAATTTATATAAATACATAAAAAAATTGCAACAGGTATTAAATAATGCTCAAAAGCTGATTTCGTATCCAACCATAGCTGACTTTAAAATACCAGAATGCTCTACGTTATACTAATTTTAATGGAACGACCTTGCTAAGTGACGCTCGTTTTGGACAGTTAGGCTATAGAAAAAGGCAGATTACCTTCGAATCATCAATATAATATTGCTGATACTGAGAAAATTGAAATGATACTGAGAAAATTGAAATGAGAAAATTGAGTGCAGCTGTTGGGGTGCATAAGTTACTTTCTCAATTGTTTCTAGATGATCATTGACCACTTGGATATCGCACTAGTCCATTGCATCGGCGGTAAGAAGCAGTAGTTTTTATTTTTTGCGAATATGTGTGCAGTTCACTATAAACTAATAGATCTGAGACATATCCGTGAGTAGAAAAGAGTCATAAATTTTTGTGGCATCACAACGGGCCTCTCTTGTGCCTACATGTGTCGGTCGGAAGACCTCTGTGGATCGGCAGCCACTTCAACCTAGCTAGCTACCATATCCTTTTCTTTGCTGGACACTGATGAAATAAAAACTATTTTCTAGGCTTTACAGCTGCAAGAACTGCTTCCTTGAAATTACCAGATATAAAAGAGTATAAATAACCACATTGTGATGGTTGATATAAAGTACAAAATATATGGAACATTATGATTTGACTTAGCGAGCAAACCTCCATCAGCTCAAAACTACAGTTACTTCAGTAACCCCAAGAATATAAGCACGCCAAATCACAAATTTTTGATTCCTTTGATCTACAACGTGATTTTTTAATTCTTGTTGAGAGAAATACGGGAACTTTATATTCCGTTTAATACATTATATGAGAGACCGAACAATTTTTGTTGCTTCTGATCTAAGTCACCAACGAAGAAGCAAATAGCAAAGTAATATATACCTGCTCAGTACTCTATAGGACTTCTCGAGAATTTTAAGCTCTTGAGCCGAGCGATTAGCATTCAATTTTTATATCATTATGCATTGACCTCTACAAAATAATACAACGCTTGGGACCTGAATGTGACTCACAGCTGAAAGCTATGGAACTTATCTACTCAAATTATTTGGTCGAAAAAGTATTTTGGCAAAAACTTTTAACTTATATTATTTCAGACTCTAGAATGTTATTGAAAATATTTCAGCTTATTATTGCGAAAATCGAGAAATTCTTCGTCATATCATTTCGAGCCGAATGAGGTGAGTCAATGCAATAAAAGTTTCAATTTATTTAACCCTATCACAAGTCGTAATCCATTTTATTATTGGCGAGGAATGTGAGTGAGTATTCAATCTTATTTTGAATACTAAGTAAAAATAATATTCCTAGTCATGTTCATAATAACTTATGTCGCATTTAATCTCGTGGAGTAACATTAAACTTCGTGTAAATTTACACAATTTTATAAAATTTCTAAGCGAAACTTATTCGAGGCTGTCACACGACTGCACTGGAAGCTTCGAGAATCATTTATATGTTCTGAAAGAGGCTTCCCATGTGCCGATCAATAGCTCAGTCTTAGAAAAATTAGCCAATTTTAGTTGAGCCATATTGTAGTGGTAGCCTTAATTGAATTTATTTCCATCTCAGATTTACGAGAGTATGTGTTTACGTCAATGGACTGTACGGACTAAAACAACTAATGCTGCTAAACATATTGAAATGTCTTAAAAAATATGGTAGCACATTATTCATGCAAGAACATCCGTGCAACACACTTAAACACCATATCCAATTGTTTTCTGTGATTTTATATTAAAAATCTGCAGAATCAATCCTCACGTCCCGACGAATTAATTCAACAATCGCCTACTTTGACACACAAAACTTTGTCCTTGCAACTCACGCTATTTGCCGCTTTTCACATATCTAGTTTGGTCAGAAGTAATAAATTTGTTCCAAATTTTTCAATATACTCGCAAGCTTTACATTATATGTACCTTCGAACCGGAAAACAGTCATTTTGATATTTTGCCCGTATCCAAGATTGTCACTGTAAACGAACTAAACTATTTCACTTCTGATCACCATAAGATAGATTTCTTATTGCCGCGAAGCGTACGATTATTTCCTTTTTAGGTTCCGATGCTGGCGTCCGCACAGATTTTCGGTTATTATCAGTTGAGCATGCGATTTTGGACAATGATAAACGATTCACTACACTAACGGTCACATGAAGTGAACAGTTTAGATGACACTATTGAACTATTTCCACGGGAGAAACTATGCTAGGGAAGCCTCAAATGAACTAGTGGAAACCTTTTATGCTCGTATTAGAGAAATAGAGGAAAACGAAACAGCGTACGTAACTAATCACATTAGATATAATGTGCATAGCGCTATCGATTTTTAAAGAAACTTAATCGAATGCACATGTACGGAATAGTTTCGAAGCTTGCGTTTTGGTAATGTGATTTTTCTTCTTCTCAGAATCGTAGTCAACCTCAACGACGAAATTGTTGCGAAACCCAGTCAGATTTGTGCATGAAATGTTTTTGATATAAGTTGCATTGTAGCTTAGCGCCCTCTTTCGTCACCTTGTTGTATATATTTAGGAACAACATAAATTCTTACTTGTTTTGTGGTGAGTAGCGATTTTTCTGCAAGCTGTTTACACAATAATGTATCTGGTCGTAAACGTAGACGAATCAAATGGATTGAATATTGAGGCAGACAATCACCAGTACATAAACTAGAGTAGTATTGATTTTATGAAAATATATCAGGCTGCTGTTGCTCTTAGCTTATCATATAAAAAATTGTATTTATAGTTAACGTAACCCCCTAGCAATGTATCCCCCGTGATATTATAAGTTTTGATTCGTTTCAATCGTAGCCATAATCGTAAAAGCGGTCTGAGAATAAGTTTGGATTTATATGGAATCACATTAACATAGGATCGGAACCGAATTCGAAGTTAAAAACTCTAGCGCATCTGAACAGCTAGAAATACTAATGTTCGATGAACAATAGAAAAATCGTGCAGGTTTTGAGGTGCTCCAACCTGTTTCAAGTGCAAAACCACTTTGATCTTAACAATGCATTTAAACTCATAGGGGGAAAGGATTTCAAGACCACCACTTGCATGGATTTCAAGATTTAGAAAGCAGATCTTGGAAAGCAGCATAACATAAACAAAGAAAATGCTCAGTACTTGCAGCACTTTACCAGCACTGCAACTAAAAGTCTCCCACAATTGCCTCACGTCAAAATCAAATTACTCTATCGATTTCAATTTTTCCGGTGATTTCGTTGAAAGTTATAGGGATAGAGAGATGTTTGGAATCAAAAATGAAAGATGTTTGGGACCGAAAAATTTCTAGAACCTAGAATATTTCAACATTGGTAACTTATTTTCATTGTAAATGTTCGCAATCGGAATACTTAATGTAAGCATGTATTGATACGAAAATAGCCAAAAACGCCTCGCGCTGGCAACCCTTTGCCAGGATCAAAACCAAAAATATATCACACCTGCCTCACATTAAAGTCAACCTACCATGCGAATTTCGTTTTGATCTGATGACTGCACTGGAAGTTATAGGGGTATAAAGTAATTTAGGGTAACCAGTCGCACAAGTTTTCAAATTTTCGAAAACTTAATATTTGTTGTTCATTGTCACCACAAGATCGTCATCGTTTTAAAATTTTACGATAAAATCGCTTAATAGATATATTGCAAATAAATACAAAACCAACAATAGCTGGCAACCCTTTCATGGTTTTTTAACCAGATTCTTTCTGAATAATGCCTATGAAAAGTACCATTTATCATATGAAATCCGTTTTGATGTCATGACTGCACTGGAAGCTATAGGGCCAAAAAATATATTTTCCTGAGCGAATTCTCAAAACCCAAGACACCAAAATTACCAAAGCTGTCAGCACCAAACCAATTATTCAACCAAATTTCTATCAAACACGGCTTAGAGTAAGGTTCAGCTACTGTGCCAATTTCATGCAAATCTGGTTACTGAATCAGAATTCATAGGGCAAAAAACTGTTTTTTTTTCTTCATTATTTTTCAAGATGGCACCACTGGCACAAATTTGCTTGCTTTCCTAAATCACTGCTATCAAACTTGGTCCTACTTTATACCAATATATTCTGTGAATTTCTACTGTATATGATAATTGGGTCGTGGGTTCTCGTGAACTGAAGTTTTTGATGCTTAAAATATGGGTAAATTGGAAAAGGGCTACCGTTCTTGTTCGATGTGAAATTTCAAAAGTTTTTCTTTGGCTGTGTAGACAAAGCATAGCACTTTTATTTGAGTTAGTTTTCTTTGTAAAAGACGAACATTTTTCATTAGAGTCGATGGTTTGAAGGTTCCACTTTCAATACCTGCCGTAGCTGCAGGGTTGCCAGCATGTTCATAAACAGCTACACAAGTATACACCTTAATAACATAAATGTGCCGTTTAAGTTTCATAATGATCTAATAATCTGGTCAAAAGATATCACAATTGAAATTTTTTTAAATTTTCCCAATCTCATTTTAGGCGCCTAGCGCACACAATGGGTTAAACATTTCAAAAGTATTATCACATTCACATTGAAAACATGTTCGAAATTCATCACATAAACTTTGTTTTTGCAAAAAATTATTTGTTGATAGAATAATAGGTATATTTAAAATATCATTAAAATGGCCGCCGGCGCCAAAGGGTTAAAGATTATTAACTTTTTATGAAATCTGGCACTGTTCTGCATATTCGTCAAAATGTCCTGCAAATTCGTCAAAATGTCCTTACTAATGTTCGAAGAACATTAGTATTAAAATCTCTTTGGCCGAAAATTCATTTTTTTTTATATATATATATATATATATATATATATATATATATATATATATATATATATATATATATATATATATATATAAATAGAGAAAGAGATTTTATATAAAGAGATTTTAATACTAGTGTTCTTCGAACATTAGTAAAAAAGCTCAGTCTTAGTTTCTTGCAACTGTTTCCAATTATTCTGATCGCACCTAAGCCTAGTTTTGTGAGCACCTTAGCCTAGTGTGAACGGTGAAACCATGAGCCGCAAAAGCGACTCTAACATTTAGACATATTCACCTACTATTTTTTCCGTTTTTTGCTTTGCTCCTAATCTAGTTTTTTCATTTCCTAAGTAATCGAACCAGTTATTCTACCTTGCGTAGTTTAAAAAACTTTAGCGCATAGAAAAACTTGAAAAACTGATTTTCGACTAAAAGAGGGGGTATTGTCTAGACTTTGAAAACATGCTCATTTGAACCCATAGCGTTGAAAGATTTCCAGGGTAGCCACTTGCAAGAATACCAAAATTTAGCGGAACAAAACAGTTGCTTTTTATTTTCATCATAGGATGCTTATCATATAGTACAAAACTGATGAAATTGTTCAGTGCTGACAACACTTTTTTAGCAGTTCAACCAAAATGATATCGGAATTATTTAAAGTCAAGATAAATGTGCCATGCGAATTTCATTTTTATCTGATGACTGCATCGGAAGCTACACGTATGGTTAGATTTCTAAAGTTTCCAACAACGCGGAAAATTTTATCATATGTTTTTGTTTTTTTTAGACGACAATCATCTATCGTACGAAAGCTCAACGTAGGATATATTAGTGCAAAAACAACGAAAATGTCTGATGCTGGCAGCACTGGGCTAATCGCACACGTTATGGCCTATCCAGCCTGTAAATTTGGTATTGATTTGATAGCTACGTTGAAAGTTGTAGGGATAAAAAAATTTTTAGGTTAGCTGTCTCCACCAATATTTCCAAATTTTCCAAACTGAAACGTTTGGTTCCACTACCAGATTCATAATTACTATTATTATTTACAAGATTTTTACCATCGGAACATTTAATGATAGCTCCATTCAAGTTTTTAATCAAAATTTAATTCAAATTAGGTTACACTAAGGTCCGTATACTGTTTGAATTTTATTAAAATATAATGAATGCGTGGGACGAAAAGGACAAAAAGCTTTTAGTTCTCTCCGGGGTTTTTTCAAGATGGTATCACAGGATTTCTTTCATTTTGAAATAGTGTTCATGAGACTTTTGCAATTGGATCTGAAAATTAGGTCATGAGTTTCACACAAATTTGAGTGGCTTAAAAAAGAAGTAGTTTGGTGATGGGTTACCGTTCTTATGCGACAAGAAGTTTTGAAAATTTCTATCTACCCTCATAGACAATCACACGCATTCACACTTACAGCAATGGCACTGGCGGGATTCGAACCCGCAGGCACAGTAGCACGCTGCTTTTCGGCCTGACGCCTTAGCGAGTAAAGCTACCGGGCCCCCTTAGATTTCTATCTAACTGTATAGGCAAAGCCTCAAGTTTATCAATTAATGTATTTTTCCAATAAAAGCAAACACTTTTTGCCAGGGTCGTTATGTTTAGTACATGCTCCTAAAGGATTGCTGACTTCATTGTAAATCACACAAGAGTATTTTCACACAACTGTGTTTCGATCGGATCGAAATATATATTTATAGAAAATGAATTTTTTGGTGGTACTAATCTGCTTCAAAAATCATGTAAAGGCATTTTATAACAATATTCTTGCCGAAGAGCAGCTCAAGTTCAAGACACAAGGCTCTACAGAATTTCTGCTTAGTTAATGGTGGTACAGAACTTATGTAAAATGTTGAATAGGATATATTAACATATTATTATATAACCTTCGACGAATATTACGACAACTCTACTTATATATCTTAAGTGGTATTATAATATATTAACTCATACCTATAGCATTAAAACATTTATTCACCTACGCCCGCGCTTTCGCTTTGTTCGCACTAATAACGCACGCAATGGCATGCAATATGTTTATCACCTTAGCGTATAGGAATTGTTAGAAAGAATAATTTTCGAAGAAAATCAGAGAAACTGGGCAGAAATCGTTTCAGATTTTTAATAGCTATTAAACCTACAGTTAATAAATCTTTTCCTTTGTAATCACAACCGGAGCTTCAGTGCTAGAAATTCAGTGCTAGAAATCGACCAGTAACCGCTTCCAAAAATCTATCAGAGCAACTTCATTTTAAAACTAATCTGGGCAATGAATTTCATTTTGATCCGATGACCTAATCGAAATTTATAGGAGTAGAAAAATGTTGACTGTTTATTTTGCACGAGTGTCAAAATCTTCATAAGGATCCCTGCGAACTATGTAGAATTATGTTAAATTCTTATTCACTAAAAAATATACTAAATATACTAGTACTAAAAATATACTAGTACTAAAAAGATACTAACACCTAACAGAAGCCCCCTCGCCAACTTTCGTACTATCAAGAGAAGTCTATAAGGAATCATTCTTTTCTTTTTAGCCACAATGCCATCGCTACATTCGCCAAAACACGTACCCAAGCGATTTTTTTGTAGAAAGCACCACTCATCGTTGTTTTCTAAAGTGGAGCCACTTGAAGAAAGTGTGCAAGGCATCATCAATTTACTTGGTGCAGTATTTGCAGTGCTCATCCTTAACTTTCCCCACGCTACGAAGGTATTTCCTGAAGCAGCCGGGACCTGACAGAAATTGATTCAGGTAGAAATTTATTCCTCCTCATTAGCATATTTGTCTACGATCCCGTTGCATTTGTAGTCCAGCGTCCTTTCCAAAGCTCAAATGTACGCTTTTGTGTTTATGTACCTCTCTTTCTAATTCTGAGGCATTCAGAAAAGCCTCCCCAAGATCGTTTGCCAGTGAGTGAACTGGGACTATCGCTGCCATGAGCAGCATGGCACTACTCGATAGTGCTCTGTCTGAAAATATCGCTCAATGGTCTTAGCATATCAGTCCACCTCACTGAATTGAAAGCGTCCTGATCATTTAGTGACACTAAGAAAGACAATATATGTTACCTGATGGCATGCGGCCTAAGTGCACTTTATTGCAAGGTTTACTTCATGCATGACACTTATTGTTGAGTGGTTAGCTAAGAAGCCATGTTGATTTTTCTAAAGGTCACCAGTGGTTCGTATTGCTGCCTCTAGTCATGGGTTCAACAAATACGCATTATGCATTCGTAGAAGCATTGACGGGTGATTCTCCACTACCGTTTCCATCACTTCCGCTATGATGCTTTCAGGGTCAGTGGCCTTTCGGTTATTCATTTTCACGACTGCACTGCGGCGTTCTTCCTGGGTGAATAAAGGAATATCTTCCTGACGGACTATGAGAGCAATTTCTTCCCTCAAGTGATTCGCCAGGAACAAAAAGTTCACAATATATTTCGCCACCTATGTGATTTAGTCTGCCATATACTCTTTTGTAGTACCACTCCCATGAATTTTGGTTTACTTCATCGCAAAAGCAAGTACTTTGTGATGAATGATTTGTTGTGTCCCCCTTATAAGGCTATAAATTCTGTATTACCCTATTATTATCTGCAGCAGTTTTAGATGCATTTGATCTGCCGATAAATCGTTGAGTACTAGGTCTCCACGCTAGAGCTCTTCGTCTCAGTTCAGCTATCTCCTTGGTCCACAAATAAGCTTCTTATTTCTCCGGCGTGGCATCAAAGCGTCGCAAGCTCACTTTATTTCAGCCAGGGTGAAGTTCAGCATCGCATCAATCCCTGGCTGATCTACCGCTAACCTTTTGCAACCTGCGGTACCATCACCAACATAGCTGCCGTCAAACTACTCCCAGAGTTTTTTCCTGTCTAGTTTAAAAATATTTCATCCAAATATTTTTCGGCTAGATTTCTGCAATCTTTGGCTTTCTTCCAACAGTCAGAAAGTGATGTAGTTATGATCACTTCCCGAATACTTCTTCATCACCCACCAGTCATTCGTCAGCACTGAAAATGCTTGTGAGGATAATCTTTAGTCTCACCAAACCCCAGCTTGTGCCCCAGCCTGAATAGTCCATATATATGAAATACAGTCATGTTCAATCAAGGCACCATCTCCATAATTAATATCCCCTGTGTGCTCTGAGTTGGCAGATGATCTCATAGAGTATTTTCTAGTGCTTCTGTTTTCCTGCAAAATTTCCTGGTTAGGTGGTTCAGTGAAAAAAGTGGCTGACAACGTTCATACTTCGGTTTCGAATCCAAACATTACTCGAATTCTGCCGATTGATTTGAGCCTTTTAGATGTCTGCAACCTATAGAATTGCAGGAACAGCCAAAATGCTCGGATCTGGAAACTCTTTGCTGGCACTCATATGAAAATTCACTTAGGTTTGCCCCATAATAAGTTCAACCTACACTCTGAATTTCGTTTTAATCCGATAAAACGGGTACAAAAATTTTGGGGCTGCCATCCGCGAATATGTCAAAATTTTGGAAAATAAAATAAAAATGTTGCTTATTTATTTTATGAGATGTTTTTCGTATGTTGACATTTTTATCCTAATTTTGTAACCTAGGTTAGGTTAAGTTGGGACGAGTGGCATTCAATCGGACAGTCTTGCCAAAAGACACAAAAACAGTAAAATTCGTTCTGTTACCATGAATATACTCTTCCTTAGCCATTATACTTTGGAAATCATTTCGTTCTTTTGATGAACTGTATAATACTCTTTATGTCAATAAAAAATATATATCAATCAGGCGCGAGAGGGGGTGATGCCTGAAAAAGGCTATCATTCTCCTTTTCAGAGCCAAACACTGGTACTTTAGATGAACGAGGGACTCTTCTTGCTCTGAATGCCCCATGTCTAGGTTTTCAATCAATTCCACAATCGAATGTCTCAACATCTCCCTAAGAAATATACAGTTTTCAGGAAAAATTATTTATATTGCACACGGACCAGTAAACAATTTTTAGTCATTTCTTTACCTACAAAATTATCAATAATGATTTTGAATATCGAGTCGCCTGAAGAACAGAAAACTTCTACAATGGTCCGGAACATGAGGGCACAGCCTAAGATTCAGCTCATTTTATCCGTTTAAAGCATATGACTTCAGTGTGGATGATCTTATAAGAGTTATTGTGCTTCTGAATTGTTGGCATAACATCGGTTTTTCACGGTTCTCCACAAAAAAAGTCCAAAGGGGTCAAATCGCAGCTCTAAGGCGGCCAATTGACATCGCTAAGCCGGCTGATAACACGATTTGGAAATTTGGTGCGCAAAATATCGATTGTGGCATGGGCTGTGTAGCCTGGCGCGCCATTCTGCATAAACCAGAGGACGTTCAAATCCATGTCTTCAATTTCAGTAAAAAAAAGTCGGATAACATGGCTCTATAGCGTTCACCGTTGACCGAAACGTTGTTCCCAGCCTCATTTTTGACGAAAAATAGTCCAATGATGCCACCACTCCAAAATCCGAACCAAACTGTCACTCTCTGTGGATGCATTGACTTCTCTACAATAACGTGCGGGGTTTCCGAGCCCCAGATGCGGCAATTTTGTTTGTTAACGTAGCCGCCGAGATGGAAATGCGCCTCGTCAGAAAAGATGATTTTGCGCCCAAAATCGTTGTCCAATTCAAGCTGCTCTAAGACCCAAATTGCGAAGCAATAACGAACTGGATGGTCGTGCGTCTTCAATTTCTGAGTCAATTGGACCTTGTAAGCGAATAGTCCGAGATCTTTGTGCAGAATTCTCCTCAGCCTAGTGCGTGAAATGTTGAGCTGTTGAGTGCTGTGCGCACCGTACGACGACGGGGGCCATAAGTGTTGTAAACTAGCGTGCCAGTCTCACGAACTTTTCGCACAAACTTACGTACAGCAGGTGCGGTGGGTGCTTCATTTCGGCCAAAACTAATTTTCAGAAAACGCACTGTTTTGGCTACACAGCACTCATTTTGGAAATAATTTTCCAATATTTCGCAACGTTGTTCAAGTGTAAAGCCACTTATTTCGTTCCGCGGAGGTATGATACTGACTTACTGTCAAGATTTCAAGCGGGAAACAGCTTTCAGTGTCAAGCAACCTATGATTTAAAAAGAAACCACTAGATGGCCCACCTTGTATATACCTTTCCTTTTTTTGGTGGACGCTGATCTAAATTACCCTCCACCCACAGCTGATTTGCTGGTGGTGAATATTTTTAACAATTAAATACATAAGCATCATTAAGTTTGTGACGGGCTTCTATTTACTTAACAACAATACAGGTGGTTTTTGAGCCAAACATAATTCAAAACACTTCAGGCAGATTGGCTAGGCCAGAAATGAAAAACATTGTTTGATGAGAAAACATTTGTGGCAGCAAGCTTCATTACAACCATTCAGTTGCCTGGCTACTTAATATTATCATACAATTTGGTATGAATAAAACAGCCATTATAGTTTTTTAACAAATATAATTTTAAATAAACTTTAAAACTGAAACAACAAAAGTATATAAAAACACCACATGCTTTTTATGAGGTTTCTCTAATGTCGATGAGGAAAATTTAAATATCTGCAAGAATCGTCGTCGTCATAGTATTGCTAATAGTAGTAGTGTAGATGAGATGATTTTTTTGTGATTTTGTGTTAATTTTTTTTATCTCTGTATTCTGTTCTATTAATTCGATTCTTAAATATTTTATATAGTCATCACAGTTAGCGGAGCTGAAAACATCTTCAGTTAAGAAAGTTGTTCACCATAAATGAAGTTTTACATCTCTAACTATTTTATATAAATTCAATGTTCCTTGAGTCATGGTGTACTTCCTTCGAACAGGGCACGAAATTCGCCGCTTTTAGGCCGCGGAAGTCCTTTTCGAATTGTCTGGCTGGCATCAACGATACTATTTTGTGAGCCTTCTAACGAATTATCCTTTGCATCATCATCATCATCATCATCGCTGAAATAAAAAAGTTACATGCAATCATTTTCTGTGCATGCTGTTTTTATCGATAGCTTACTCTTTACAATCATCAGCTTCCGCTGCTAATGCATTCACTACCGCCGTGATAGTATTTGACTCTGGATTGCTTAAATGTTCATCTTTTTGTGCCATAATGTTCGGATTTTTTCCGATTTTATTAAGACGTTCGGCTGCTACAGTTTCCATAGTTTTACGCATAAGCGGATATTGATCCAGGACAGCATTGAAATGGTCAACACTTAACGAAAATAAATTACAGTATGTTTCAGCTCGGACGCTGGCTACTCTCCTTGCATTCGTCAGCAAACAAATTTCACCAAAATATGAGCCATCTGATAGTGACGTTGCCACCTGCAAGGAATATTAAATTTCAGTTGTTACTGTTTTAAATGCGAAACGCATGTTCATTTTTGATGTTACTTTGTTATGGATTATATAAATTTTATTTTTTAATTAAATATTTAAGCTTTCAAATTATATTTTTAATTTAAAATACTTTGCAAAACGAGATATTATATTTTTTCTCAGTTCATTTGGTTTCATCTGACGTGGCACAAAAGGAAATCGGGAACAGCTACGTCACAGAAAAATAATTGATGATAAGGTTTTGAAGAAATTGAGACGGGGTGAAATGGATTTACAATAAAAGATTATAGTATAGTTGAACATAAAAGAAAGTTCACAGTATGCCATAAAAACTGGAAACAGTGGATAAAACAGGTAGCCTTTTTCCCCATACTCTTTGGACAAAAATTCTGAGTATAAATACTAATAAGGAGGCGGATGGCTTGAATGCTTCAAGTCTAAAGGCTTCAGATTTTTCTCTCGATGGAGCTCCAGTGCTTCCCAGCGAGTCCTCTCAGAGATGAAAGAACTAGTCAAGGTCTGAATCTCAAGACGATTTGAATAAGTTCCAAAATAAGAAACGAAATCCATAGCTTGATACAAAAAAGGAGCAGAGGATGCAAGGAGACAAAAGTTCCAGCCTAAATCATAAAACGAAAGAAGTAGACTGGCAAAAGAAAAGAAGTAGAGGCTCGCTTCTCATGGTAGCTCTACCTTATAAATTGCAAAAGACCACTCCCGAGGCATTAAACCTTTCGACATGACTTTGGAGAAGCTATAGAAGAAAGTTTCAAAGCCAGAGAACATAAGCACTGCAGCCAGGAAGCGCATGAGGTTTTTCATGAGAGCTCAAGAAAAAGGCGCTCTTAACAAAGGCTCCAGTGCCAATGTTGGCACTGAGACCGGTAGCCGAAGAAAAGAAAGGATACGAATAGGATCTCAAAACATCCTCAGCCCAACATAATGAAATAGCAAGTTAACTATAGAGGCAACTTGCAGGGTGTGAAAATGGTGGCCATGCCGGAGGACTTTCTCACACAAGGTACCAAATGGATGATATGTAGAATGCCCCTTAACGAAAGGATGCTGACACATAAAGAGGGTGGTGTTGCTCTTCTCTTTTTCAGTATCACCTACAAAATAGGTAACATTGGCGTTTTTCACAAGGGCAAACCTACAACGCAGTGAATAAAGATGGACGTAGTGGATAAATATGGACGCACTAAATATAAGGCCTAGCGATGGAGTTAACCTATCGGTTGCATAAGAATCTCTGATTTCTAACCCCAAGATCGTTTTTTGGCAAGTTCCCCCATGCAGTGGACTTAATGGGATAGTGGACAAACCCTGCAGAGCTTTCTTTCAGGGAGAAAAAAAAAACAATTGCGCCATCCTAGTCATAGCGGTGGACCAGTAGGTGAGCCTACACGCAAATATGTATCATGGATAAGAATAGACAGAAGTTATTTTAATCCTCAGGGGAAGAAGTTATTTGAATCCCCACGGGCACAAAGCGATAGCAAATAACACCAACATCATCTTCCTCGGCATCGCAAACTACACCAATAACGATACAGTGGTGATCCAATTACGAATCCTCATATAAATTACATATTCGCATAGAGGAAATATTTGTCTCAGCCTAATTCTGAGGGGATAAGGACTAAGCCTCAAGGACGACTATCAAAGGACTCGTAGACCACTGGAAAAACAAGGATAATTTATTGTACTGCCAATACACATCACATACCAGGCGGGATCAGTGAGTCACTCTTCAAAATCTTCCTTACTAGCAATCAAACTATAGCAAATAGGAGCAACAAACCAACGTTCCTGACAGTTAACAGGCAAGAGGTACTAGATATAAAGTTACTGTTACATAGATAGTGTCAAGCATCTGATCAAGGAGTGGAGTATAGGAAGGAGTATATATATATATATATATATATATATATATATATATATATATATATATATATATATATATATATATATATATATTCTATCGACTTATATATATATATATATATATATATATATATATATATATATATATATACATATATATATATATATATATATATATATATATATATATATATATATATATATATATATAAGTCGATAGAAGGAAATCGCACTATGCGCTTTCATGAATATAGAAGGAGTCGTTGAGAATGCAAGATGTGGTACGGTGCGTTACACCATGCACTCCAGAGGTAGAATGCCCCTCAAAAAGCACCAAAATAGGCAAGTTAAAATAAAGTTATCAAGGTGTATTTATGGAGCTGGGGAGTCAAAGCTGAGAGTGAATACTAGAAAGGCGAATACTGGCTGAAGAACTGCTCGTGACCTTCAACAGCAAAGGACTAACTGCTCTGGGTTATATGCTTGTTATATCGCAGTTGTATTGAAATCCTGAGTGCAAAGGGCATTAAATGAAACAATACAATCGAACGAGTAAGAGGCATTACTTTTATGTCTTCAAAAAATTAACTTAGTACCATTCACCAGCGAAAGGAAAATTGAGATAGGAATCCTAAAAATTAGGAGGAGGTAGAATATCTTAAAATCCACATATATAGGAAACTCATCTGGACCAGTCGTTTAAGCCAAATCGCACTGAAGGACACTAAGGCATTTCTGGTAACAAAACAAATGCTATGATGCCGTAGAATACTATCTTTAAGACAGATACTCGGGGCATGCAAACAAATTCAGCATATTTTGAACAGCAGTGTGGTTGACAAAAAACCACTAAAAACTGCTGCTGGCAGGCTCAAAATGCTGAAAGAAACGAATGGCCTGCCTGCCTATGGACTACAGAAACAACTAGCACCACAGCAGTGGCAGGAATTGAGGTGCTGCTAAGATTTGAGCCGCTGCGTCTTAAAATTCAAAACTAGCGGTAAAACAGGCTATTATCCTACAGGTACAAATCAGAATAGATTATCAGATCCTTAATGTGGTTTAGATAAAAAAAATTAAAGTAACTTTCGGGAAACGGTTCAAGGTCACAATTCCATAGATGATGGCCTGTACCCACGCGCCATCAGACACAAAGGTGAAATAAGAATGGTTTAAAAAATGATTGTGGAACAGGAGTAGGGTGCAAAAGCAAATTGCACTCTCCCTTCCTTGAAATGGCCACAGTCTACCAAGCAGAATGATCTGCAATATTTAAAGCCACGCATATAATAGAGATTAAGTCCACTTAAAGGGTCAGAATTAAAATCTAATCGGATAGCTAAGCGGTTTTCAAGGCTATCAATCGTTATCATATAGGTTCATCTCTACTCTAAAAGGCAAGAGAGATCTTAATTGAATGGACATCTGTTAAGACGCTTAGCTTATGTGGGTCTTCAGTTATGAGGGACACCAAGAATAAGAGAACTGACACTTAGGTGAAAGAAGGAATACATATGTCTTTTGTTGGCCCCACACCAATGTAGGCAAGGAATTAAAAACATGGAAATAAAAAATGGGAATTCAAACGTCAAAGGCTACTAGCTCTATCCAGTAGGTTTGAAATACTCAAATGAATGCCTCAGCTTCAATGACATAAAAGTAAAAGAAGCTGTAACTCTCTACAAAAGTGTCACCTCCCTTGCAAAGAGTTCCTCCACTAAAAAGGCAAAGAGCGGGGCAGCAACTGCAGATAGTCTGGCGAAACGGCGAAGAGTGTAGAACATCTTCTTACACTCAATCCAGCACTAGTGAAGCGAAGATTATAGTCCCTTCTGCTTTTCCCCTCTATCTGGGATAGATTCCATGCAAAGACATAACCAGGTTCATAAGGAGCCTACATATTATGTTCGAAATAGCGGAGAGGATGTTTAATAGACCCAAGAGAGCGCAGTGCTGGGGGCCGTCTGGACCCACTCCATGCAAACTAATCAACCAAATCTCGCATCAAGGGGTACACCAGCTTTATCAATATATTCTACCAGTGCATTTATACACAGCCGGTAGTTTTGAGCGATAAATTTAACAAAGCAGCACTATGAATACTCACAAAGCAGCACTATGAATATTTCAAAAAACGGAAAAGTAATTATAAATTCACATCTAATATTGTCGTTTGTCAGGAGACAAAGTTCTTACCTCTCCATTCGCCATAACAATATCAACAACACCTTCTTGGATAAAATACATTTTGGTTCCAATCGTACCTTCTTTGATTATAATATCACCTAGAAATAGAGCCATTTCAATCAAATCGATCTTTACTAGCTAGTTATTTGATAGCTTACCCGGCTGAAAGACTTCATACTTAAGCTTAGTAACAACATCCGAAACGAAGTTGGAGTCTGCGTTAGCAAAAAAAGGCACTGACGCAACTAGGGACCTAGAACGACAAAAACAATAGGTTATTTATGTTTGAAATATACTGGTTTGGAGCAAAAATAAATACATTTAAATTGTAATCAAATGTTTACCTGCAGTTGTAATTGATAACATCTTCGCGTAATTTCTCACTTAATTCGCCAAGAATTAGTTCCTCGTCAAAGAATTTGCCTTGATATCGATGCTCAAAGTATTCCGTGATTCTTTGACGCATATCGCGCGGCAATTTCCTATAGGCCATATATTCTTCGACTTGTTTAACCTTTTCTCGATATTGTCTTCGACTAGAATCCAAACTCTGAATTAAATTGGTAGCATGACCCAGGAACAGTGCATAGCACGTCGCTCCCGATATCATTGATAACATCGTTAGCCACATATCGGTTAACGATTGCGGTGGGAATCTATAACGACAAAATTTCGAAGCTCAGTATGGCCAATGATAAGATTATCGGAGTTAGAAACAAACCTTCCATATCCTATACATAACATGTGAGACATTGCTTTAAATAGAGCCCAGGAATACTGTTCCAGCCAGTATGCTTCCTATTAATGACAAAAACTCATTTGAGGATTGACAAGAGAGATATTTAGATGGTTGGCTGTTTTTTTATGTGACATGCCCCTTACACCTTCACTCCCCAATTTTATTACCTGATCTGATGAGTCTAAATTTTTGCATGTTTAAGGAGAAAATTTGTCGATTTTAAATTATTGAAAGTGTTGAAAATTGTTCTCTTGGTTTACTAACCGGTACGTAAAATTGATGATTACCTACCATTTTGCATATTTGTCGCTAAGTCTATTGTAAAAGCTAAACTACGTAAATTATGTGAAAATATAATTTACAATAGATATCTACAGTCCTGAAACTCCAGAAACTGAAAAATTTCATTGAGAGAGAAAATAAAATGGTAAAGCGGTCGCTAGTGATTTTCATATGCTAAAACACTACGGGTTAAAATAAGGTAATCGTTAAGGGTTTTTTGACAGATTGAATCGGCATTTTCCAAGTTGACGTTATATCATTCTTTCCAGTCAGAGTGTTTTGCTCTATCTGTACTTTGAGCGTGTGACCATTTCTGATATGATGATGTAGAAACTGGGCAGTATTTCGCAAGTGTCAGTGTCATTATAGATTTATGGTTAAGTTAAATAGCTTTTCGATAATATTTACAAGATAGAACATAACTAAGGCCAAAAATGCACGAGAAAACAATAATAACTAGGTATCCTATGAGATTACTAACTGATAAGTGCAATCAGATGAAGTTGTAATTTACAATAAAAACCATCGTCCATTTTCGTATTACGTACTATGTAATTTAATTAATACTAATGCGCTACGTAAGGTAACCCAGTAAAAATAATAAAAGAATTCTAAGTTGATGGTTTTGTACATTAAAGAGTACACAATTAAAGATTCTGTATGAAGTTAGAACGAAACAAAAATCGTGCATGGGCAGGAGAGCCCAGACTCATGTTCACTACACTTTGTGATACATGAAATATCGTGTCAACCATCGTATCATCTCAGCTTCTAGCCGGGTGGATTATTAAACCATGGTTTATTAAAGCATTTAACGATCAAATTCATGCTTTATACTTCTATTTTCTTGCGTTGCACTTGTGAACATTTAGTGCACTATGATATCGAATTTTGAATACTTTTTGATTGTTCGTTGGATTGCCGATAATTGAGCTTTTCCTAGAAGTGACCGTATATTATTTAGTTTCTTAAAAGCATTTCTATGTGTGCAATAGGCCCTATTTTTTTTTATGCCGTTGACATTGCGTTGTAATGGGTACTTACTTTTCTTAGTAGGTGGAGCTGGAGCTGAGAAAAATGGAAGGAGACCAGCCTAAAAACGGGTAAAAACGCCTGGATCAAGCCCTTACGAAGAAAAGAGCGCTCGGGAAAGAGCTGGAGTAGGCACCACCGAAGCCACTGTGGATAGCTGGAGTAGGCACCACCGAAGCCACTTTTCCATATTGGAAAAGTAGCAAAAGAGCATAGAAAAGTAAAATCGATCGACGAATCCAGGTTCATATAAAAATTGGCGTCAAAAAAAATCACAAGCGGAAGAAAACGCAATCGTCTAGAGTAAAAAAAAGCGATGGTAATAAACCATATCCAAGGGAAAACTCAAAAGCTTCGGCAAAATAGTATAAATTACATCAGCTTGACTGTTGCTGTCAATTGGAGACACAATTACATGCATAAACCCAATAAGGTTCGTAGACTTGCAGTGGTATTTTATAAAGCCACTTTGTTGCGCTGCAAATATAAACATGAGGGCATCATAGATACGATTGAGAACGAGGCGTTCCAAAATTTTCGAATGCCAAAGAAAAATGGACATATCACGATAGCTAGAAGCAAGATTAAGTTCACCCGATTTAAAAAAGAGAATAATGTTACAGAGAATAATGTTGACGGAGATTTACCAGCACAGAGACAGAAATTGAATAAGGACAAACGGATAAAAAAGGGAAGACGGAAGATTTTTCGCGAAAAAAATTGGGAATACCATCCGGACCAGGGGAACAATTGGAATCAGATGAGGACAAAGGAAATTCAACTTTAACGGGGTTAAAAATAACAGAGGAGAGACAAGAAGGAAAATAAACAAAAGCAGTCAGAAGCAGGAATCAATGGTATAAACAGACATTGCCAAAATATTGCAAGTGTAAAGAGGGTTGGAAGTAGTAAGTAAATGAATTAAATACTTGGGAGTCAGGAAAAGAGGAAGATGTTTATAAAGAGCGAACAAAAGACCAGAAACTTTTAGGGCTATTCGACATTAAAGAAGATTCAACAAACGAGGAATAGTTGAACAATGCTAATCTTATTAGCATTGACCAACTATTCCTAGAAGATAGCATAATATTCAACAGATCGAAAATTCAAAATTCAGAAGTTTTAATTTTAAGGGTACTCTTTACCATCGCGGTAAACCAAGGAGGATAACGAAAATTGCGGTTGCAAATAATGGCAAGGTTTCAGTTGATCGGCGAGGTTTAAGCGATGGGTATTTGTGGACTGAAAACCAAGCATAAACATTGTCAGCTGTTAGTTTTAACTGAATGACTCAATGAGAGAAGGAATTGCGTAGAAAGATAAAACCATTGGAATATGGACTCTCCGAGAAATATGTGGTAGAAGTCGGTGGCGTTAATACGAGAGCTTTGGAGTAAAGAATGCCGATTCAAAATACAATGCGCTACCAATAAAGGAAATGGTGTACAGGTTGACCAATGATAAGTAACAGCTCGACACCAACCTATTGCAGATCGAGTGTCAGCGAGTTCATACCTAATATAAATCTTTTCTAAATGAAAAGTGATTACATCTACAATACCTATTGACTCTCTAAGAACCAGAGTCCTGACTAAAAAATACTTTTTTGGACGGGACGGTTGGACGGGAAAAAGGTGTTGGAGTTATTTGACAGCAGCTTTTTAGGTGAGGTCAATGTAGGTTAATTGGGGTAAGATGGACCCCGGGTGATAAATACACTTAGTAATTTCAATATGGGTCAAATTAGACGAGTCTGCAATGGTTCGATGCCACGTAGAAAGCTACTACCGGAGAAACAAGAGACGGGCAGACTCAAGAGATAGTTAAACTGAGGCTAAGAGCTCTAACGTACAGGCATAGGGTACAGCAATCTGTTGATTGATTATGAGAGTCTCAACTTGCCACGAAACATCAAAATGCAAAAACTGGGAATGGCTTTGGAACCGGGGTAAAAGCAAACTCTCTGAAAAAACTGAATCGATACCCATGGGACCAAGTCTACAAATTGATGTTCGGTACGCTCGACAACATGGACCTCCGTATAAACTTGGAGGGGGTTGTCCTAAAGCATATTGTAAATTTACTCTTTCAAGTGTGTTGCCGGAAAGTAGGAAATAATAATACAGTCATGAGGAAGATGTCCTTTTGTTCACTGACGAAGAGCAACGCATCCAGGCCAGACAAAATGAACTACTGAAAACAGTACAGAAGCGACAGCTTTGAACATTGCTATGCATATAAAATGAGTGTTTTGGGTGAATGTTTTTTCGTGACGCAAGAAAGTGGAATGATTCACTCTGATTGCAGCGAGAAAGAAGAGATATCTCTCAATATGGTTTATACTACGGGGTTAGAAGGGTTATTAAAGCTTCGGATATACAAAGGCCTGGTTATACGAAGCTTCGGTTATACGAAGGGCTGGTGATTAAATTATTATCAGCAAGCCAGGTCTATTGTATTTTTAGTAGCACTGGACATCTGTGAGATGGATAGACTGTTGGACTCTCCTCAGCCAAATTTTTTGGAAGACGACTACTTACTAGCTATGGTATAAGGCTCCGTGAAAAATTGTCATTTGAGGCAAATCGGGGAGCTTTGCACAAAAAAATCACAGTTGGAGTAACACAAGTGTCCATTCTTAGACCAGACCTGTGAAATACTGCTTATGATGGTCTGTTGCACATCGAGGTGCCACAAGATGTATTCATGGTAGGGTATGCCGATCACACTGCAGCTCAAATCACATATTGAAATTCTAAAATTCCCCAAATTAAGCTCAATCAAGTAATAAAAGTGGTTAGAGGTTAGATGACAAGTCATAAACTCCTGCTGTGAATCATAACAACTTAAATTGTGGTGCTGACGAAGAAGAGGGTATCAACCGTTATATCCATGACTGTAAGCTCCAGTGAACTTGAGACCAGAAAAACGACTAAGTTTCTCGGATTGGTGCTGAATTCAAAATTGCCTCAGCTGAAAAGAAGTGTACCGCTGACTTTTATCTCGTTTTTTAGGCTCATGTCAAACTTCCACGAGTAAATGTAAACATTAAGTTCTCAGTAAAATTGAACCCTTTTATCTTTGTGAACATTTTCGTGTATACCTGCCCCCGATCTTTAAACCATATCCAAACTTTCTATATCAAGGACAGACCACTTTATATTAGTATAAAGTGCGAGCTCTTTAATTGGCAACATGGACTCGAAACAAGAAATAGTACGACATCAAATTATTTTCAAATACGTTGAAAATTCCGAAATCAAGTTTTCAAAGATCGCTAAGGACCTTAAAACGTCACTTTCAATTTTCGAACGAATAAATGCAAATTAGGATCAGATAGATAGTCTGGAAGTACAACCAAGGATTTAGCGAAGAAAATTGTCGGGAAGCTCGAGACCAAACCTGACATTTCCATTCGATATATGGTAGAGGTTGCTGGTACATTGAAGTTAACGAATAAAAGTTACAGCCTGAGAGCATATAAGTTATAGAAAGTTCCTGATCGATCCAAGGAAAAGGAGAAAGCAGCAAAAACGAGGGTTCGAAAATGAAACGATCGATATGCGACAGAATTCGATTGTGTCATTTTAGATGAGAAGATTTATGTCAAAGCGGACTTCCGACAAATTCCTGGCCATAAATTGTACACTGCTTTAGCAAAAGAAGCAGTAGAACAAGTATCTAAGTCGAAGAAAACCAGTAAAATTTCTAAACAGTACATTGTGTGGCAGTTAATTTGTTGATGTAAGTCTAAGGAGCAATAGTTTTATACCGGAAGTAGAGTTGGCTGTCATTTAGCGTAACATGTTAAATAAGATAGTTTCCAATCTGTAACACGTTTCCAACGAAACATGTTACTAAAAACTACCTGTTATTTTTGAAATGGCTTACTCAAAAACGAGTAACGCTTGAAAAATCATAAGCGGCCTCAAGGGCATGCCTGAAAAGAACGCGGTAATCGCGGTCTCAGTAATTGACCTTTCCGCTATTATATTTGCTTGCCACATCACAATGGCGAAGGAAAAAGAAAATTGATATTTTCAGTTCTATAAGCATTTAGTTTCACTGCCGATGATTTGACCAGGAACGTACAAATAAACGATTTTATAGTAAAATTGATAGACAGTTTGGAACGCTCTATAGCGTATTAAGCCGAGCCGTTTGTGCTAACAGTGAGTTATATTGGAACGTGCAATGTGAATGATATGTTGCGCGTTTCAATATATAAGTCAATGGAAGAACAGCGTTCCAAAAATAACAAGTTACTGGAATATGTTACTAGTCGCAAAATATAACGCTTTTGTTACTTAGGTTTAGCGTTATTTCTCATCTCTAATCAGAAGTCACAATCAATATCCAAGTATATCTCCAGAAGCGATTATTACCTTTCATTAATAGGCATAAAGGGTCCGTCTTGTTTTGGCCAGACCTAGCGTCAAGTTATTATGCTAAGATTTTGCTGGAGTTGTATGTTAGTAACCACGTCAATTTTGTACCCAAAGAGGCCAACCCACCAAATTGTTCTGAGCTCAGACTTATAAAACGATACGAAAGCAAGGGAAAGCTAAAAATGTATCTAACTTTAAAAAAAAGGAAAAAAAAGCATATGAAATCGTGAAATCTGAGAAATTTTATGTCGGACTTCAATGGGCATATTCAAAATTCAAGCAACACTATCATTTAAAAACGCAGTTTCTGTATATCTTTCGGAAAGAAGCTATATAGTAAAGAAAATAACCCCATTTTCCTAAAATCAAAAGATTTCATTTTATGTGCTTTAGTAAAAGGATCGAATTTTAATGGGACAGTCCTTAGTGACACATTCAATGCTTCTTTAGTATGGACTACTGCCTCGAAGTTTGAAAAATATCGAACCAGGATGGTGAGCGTTCAGCGTAGGAGAACGCTGCAAATTACAAGCAGCTACAAAGAGTATCAAGAAGTTCCGTTTTACATATTGACTAACGAACAAAAAGAGGTGTTCTCGAATAGATCAGAAAAGGGTAGAGAAGAAGTAGCTGCCCAAGCACTCGCGCGAACGGTTGACCTTTGCGAGGAATATTAAACCTCTAAGAAAATATGGACGGTTAGGTTTATTTGCATCTTAAAACTTTGGCTTAATCGCAGCCACGGTGAAATAAATTTCTATCTGAGCCTGTTACAATTGAGCCACAGCTTCTTTAGGAAATACGTACATCGAATGGAATAAGTCAGTATCAATATTACTCTAAGAGCCGTTTCACACGAGACACTCGGTGTCCGGCCACTGAATCCTCAGCCACTGTTTTTGTGTAGAATTGTGGCCCAGACACTGTGGCTCTGTGTGTATGCTCTCATTTATTTCTATGCACCGGTAGTGGCTAGAGACACAGTGGCTGGACACCGAGTGTCTCGTGTGAAACGGGCCTAAGGCGATTGACTACGCTTTGTATGCGTTATTCCATAGTGCTTGCTTCGAAATGGAGCGTCATATGCTATTCTTTGCAACTGGCCTTACGACGCCGGAAAAAATCGTGGAGATGATGTTATGGTCAGACAACTTCTGATAAGCTGTGGCAGCGCATGTGGTGCTG
The DNA here is from genome assembly GCA_963978885.1 of Nemotelus pantherinus. Taxonomy (NCBI): domain Eukaryota; kingdom Metazoa; phylum Arthropoda; class Insecta; order Diptera; family Stratiomyidae; genus Nemotelus; species Nemotelus pantherinus. The sequence continues at coordinate 214,828,084 of OZ022264.1, forward strand.
GTATTGCGATCGAAAAAAGGTTGTTCCATCGCCTGAAAGAACGAAAGCAAGCCGGTGAGACACCTTTTGGTAGCGAATAACACAGACAAGCTGAAGTACGAGTGGTGTTTGAAAAGTCCGTGCAAAGTCCGAGAGATGGAACCACCGGCGCGTATCGAGGTCATGTTTCCAAGTGTCAGCCATATTGGTCTATTTCATTGTGTTTGGCATTCGTGTGAATCAAGGAAGTCGAGTGATTTTCAAGAAATGGACGAAAATGAATTTCGTGTGGTGATTAAAAATTACTTTATGAAAGGCAAAACGCCTCAGGAGACTAAAAAGAAGCTTGATAAACATTATGGTGACTCTGTACCTTTGATTAGAACAGTTTATAAGTGGTTTTTTCGGACTGGCTATATGGGCACAAGTGACGCTGAACGCAGCTGTTTCAGCTGTTTCAGAAGAATCCGGAGGACTTTAAGCGTCGTTTTGTCACTGTGGATGAAACATGGATACATTATTATACTCCTGAGACCAAACAACAATCTAAACAATGGGTTACTAAGGGGGAATCTGCACCAAAAAGGCGAAGACCGTTCCTTCGGCCGGAAAGGTTATGGCGACTGTCTTTTGGGATTCGCAAGGAATAATCCTCATCGACTATCTGGAAAAGAGTAAAACTATTACAGGTGCATATTATTCATCGTTATTGGACCGTTTGAAAACCGAGCTGAAAGAAAGTCCTTTTCCATCACGACAACGTACCAGCACACACTTCAGCAGTTGTGGTCGCAAAATTAATGGAAATAGGATTCCAACTCGTTTTACATCCCCCCTTTTCTCCAGACTTGGCTCCATCGGACTACTATTTGTTCCCCAATTTGAAGAAATGGCTGGCCGGACAAAGATTTTATTCAAACGAGGAGGTGATTGCAGACACTAATGGATATTTTGCAGACTTAGGCAAATTCTATTATTCGGAAGGGATCATCAAACTAGAATATAGTTGGACGAAGTGTATAAGCCTAAAAGGAGAATATGTCAAAAAATAAAAAAGGTTTACCCCAAACACGTAAGCAGTGTTTATTTTTGCACGGACTTTTCAAACGCCCCTCGTAATGCAAATTCGGTTCCACATAATCTTGTATCGTTTGCAGGAAACCTTTTGAAGTTTTCCGGCACCCAGTTAAAAAATTTAGTTTAGTCACGTCCAGCTACGGTTTTTAGGCATTCACCACAAATTAGGACTTTAAGGCGATCTTACAAAACAATCTAGTTCAATCAATTAGTGCATTTGAGATAGTGCTTCCGCCAATACCATGAGTGAAAAGTTTCTTGTTTAATCGAATAGTAAATTTATGAAATTGCAGGTTGATTTTCAATATTTCTCAATTCATATTTTTTTAAAATGGCATTGAGATCATTTAATGTGGCATTTCGGACTTTTTTTAAGAGAACTGAAGAGGGTATGGTCAATGAAAAGGAAAAGGAGTTAAACCACCCAATTAAATCACGTTGTGGCATTCAAAAAAAAAATTCCAGTCGTAGGACAATATTATTATTTAAAAGTACATAAATTTACCTGAACTAAACAATAGTATGCTATCTATTACATAGGTGCATAATATTGTTCTTCGAATATATATGATGTACACCCTACACTAGAATGAAAACAAATATTATTTTAAGAGATCTGTCAAATGAGACAGCCTAAAAAAAACTACATGTCTAACTTTCAATCGTTCTAATGCCTCGTATAATCCTTTTTATTTCTGCTTCGTATCTACGTACAAACGCTCATACATCGTTTCATCATCCGTATAGGCACGTCACTGTTTTACCCTTTGTTAGCCACTGATAACAACCAAACTGACCTTACCTGTAACTCATTAATTGACACCCAAGAAGTTGACGGAAAACCTTGTAACATTGGTACAAGAAACTGCAAGCAACCACTCCAATGACCTATTAACAGCATCATGCAAATCAAATTGAAGATTCTCATGAACACTGATGCCATATTCAGGAACTGTAACGAGAATTCTCGATTAATGGTGATTTGATTGTAAAGCTTAAGACAAACAAAACAAATAAAGTTAATCCATAAAAATTTTGAGCTACAATTAGCGAACGTTAAGCAACAAATTTAGTAAAAAGACGATCATGAATATCTGCCAGCCGCGATATTTATCGAATTGAGTACTTTTTTTTTGTTTTTTGATTCATACAATTTTAGTAGATGATGCTATAATGTCTGATTGAATTATATTAAAAACAACTAGCCAGCTTGCTTCATAACGGTGCACGAAACCTTGACTTAATAAAATATTTAGCTTGGTAATAAATAAAATTCGTGAAGATTGTAACTTTACTTAATTTTCGATAACGTAATCGAAACAAAAACAATACATTATGCCGAACTAAATATAACTAGGAACATATTCATTCAAAAAACAACGAACTAAAGTACGAGACCCACTGGAAGAAAAGTGTCTGAATACAATCCAACATTCTAGTCAAATATCACTAATATTTGTCTAAAATTAACGACTCCTTTTAAGTTGATTCTGCAGAACCTATATGTAATTACAGAATAATAATCGAAACAAAAGCATCATTATTAATAAGATATTGTCAAAAACTCAATTTTCGCCAGTGATTTGCAGTTTGAGGTATTGTCAAAAAACAAATAAAGCCTTGACGTAAATCAATTCCAGTATAGTTTACTGTAAACTAATTGGACATATTAGCAAACTGAACATTAACTTAAAGAGTACTTGGCCTTATACGCAGAAAATTTTTTTCTTTGCATATAATTCAAGCTAAAGTGATAACGGTAAGAATAATACATAGTAAAGGTGTGATAGCTAGATAATAGATAGACAAATTTTGCGATAAAATGCAACAAAAATTAATAGAGATAAAATACAATGCGTTCAGGAAAGGTGTTTGAAAAATAGGGCTATATACAAGGTTGATAGTTTTATATTTTCGCATCACTACATTGACTTTTTGCATCATCAACAACAGTATGCGCCACCAAAGAGAACACCAAAGCGTTACAAGACTCTTTTTAAAAAAGAACAAACAAAACAGGAAAATCTGAATTATGCAGGAATTAAAACAGATAGCAAAAGCTTAATTTACTTCATACGGTACGTAATAAACGGCACAGCAGGAATCGTGAATGAAATCATAGACTTAAGATTTTTTGTATTTTATCGAAAGGAAAACGAAATTAAAACTAGGTTCGAACAAAAGTAGATTTTTAAAGCATTTTTCATCGCAATTTGAATATGTGTTACCTTCAATATGAGGTTGCTTTTGGTTAAGCCTTCTTTATCTTTTCTGTGCATTCTTCCTCTTCGATCAGCACTTTTTTTTTGTAGATTCTGCAGAATCTAAAACCATACATTTAAGCTCGTATGAGCTAACTGCTCTTTAAAAGTTTTAAAACACTAGGTAAATGATACGAATCATATGTGTACTGCAATAAGAGTGTGATTGTATGCGGCGTGTTCTTGCAAAACAAATATTAGTCTTCCCCTCACCATCTATTCTAGCTTGAAGATTCTGATAATGAATGTACTTTTGTCTAAGCAAACAACCAAACAACCAAACATAGAGTTCAACACAACCAACAAACAAAGGACAAATTCTTAACTCTGTTATGTTGTAGGCTAGTGGAGTTCTGTGTGTGTTTGTGTCACTACACTGCATTGTTGGTTACAAAAGAAGAAGAAACCCAAAGTAAATGTTAACTAAAAAATTAAAGCAAGGGCACACAAACCAAACAGGTTATACTAGCCACCGATGCGTTTCCGGGATTTCGGTTAATAAAAGCCAGCATATTAGATCAACCTACACATATCCGAAACCAAACAAAAATACTCAAGTATTATTGTGAATTGACGGTAAAGATACTAGAAAACACTTCACCAAACATCAGTTTAGTATAAAATAATATTGTTTATTTGGACAAAACTTTTTAACATTAGTGCACGAAGTCAAGTTATGGAAAAAATTTAAAATATATCAGTTGATATTTTATTAAAGTGTACCCACTCAAGTACATAAACCGAATAAATAATGTCACAGTTGCTGACTTGGTTGACAAACAATGTATTAGTAGGGATTTTGTTTAAAGTTTCGTTTTGGAAATTGTATTTCAAATATAACATTTCTCGCAGAAAGGATATTTCAAAGACACAATGAAGTTAATATGCTTGTTTCGCGTACGAACTAATTTGCTAATTTTCGAATTCGGCATAGAGTTATAGAAAGGAACAGATAGGGCGTAGAAACTAAAACTTAAGAAGAAAATATAAAAAAAACTAAGAGAAAAAAACTATTTACAGCGTTTATAGCTAAGCTAAAGGTGGAAATATTTTTGTGTAGTTATGTTTGGTTTTATCAGAAATACATCTTTTTAGTTCGTTGGAGAGCATTTATTAAAAATAGGTTGATTTTTATTATTTACAATGTTTCTAAAGAAGGAAGTAATATTGACGAATGTATAGTCAATGCAGTTCAATAAAAAATCATATTAATAATCGGTGTGATTCAAATTCTTCATTGATTATATGATGATACATAGTTGCCTGGGGGTTTTGGAATTAATTATGTTTATACAATACAAACAATGTTTTAATATCGATTTGAGCTATCCAGTATGTTATTCAATGGGATCTGTTGATGGAAGTCTGATCTTAGCCTCACCGAGATTTTTACTCGGAAAAGTGTTTCGTGAACTAAATGTTGACTAAGATGATCAGGCTATTCCTTTTCAAACAACATAGCCAAAGACCGTTAAATTCTCTCGTTAAAGCTTTCCAAATTTACCAACACAAACCAAACAAGATTCAGAACTGGACTGATTCACAACGACCACCACTCACACGAAAACTGCTAAAAAATTGGTGGAAAGTTAGTTATCTCTGTGAAACTCGAGCTGCTCAGTAGTTGGTCGATGCTCGGTCTGAATATGAGGCAGATATAACAGCAATAGGAGAAGTCAGACAAACTGAAAATTGTGTTTTACAAAAGAAGAAACACAGCATATATCACCGCTGTCATTTAAATCACCATGCGGTCGAGGTAGGCTTCATCGTCGGTGTAAAGACTAAAGGCTAAAAGGCGCTTTTTGAGTGTGAAGCAAACTTGCGATCTTCAGACTCGTACACGTTCACGGGTCTGCCGGAAAGTTTGCTGACGACGAGAAAGAAGTATGCTTTAAACCGATTGAGGAGATCCATAATGCCTGCCCAAGGTATGATGCAACAACTATTTTTGAGATCTTGGCGCTAAAATAGATAGGGAGCCAATAAAAGTATCCATAAGGCTACCTGGGTAGAACTTGATATTGCTAAATCACACTTGATCATCGCCATTGCTCCAGCCTGATGTCGGCACGAACGTACCGAGGCACCAGCATAGATTCGGATCGCTATCTTCTTGCTATGGTTTTTCGAGCGTGGACTGCCATGCATAGACCTATTGAATCCCTGGATCTAATTTGGATCAACAGTTTAAAAATACTGGCATTAGTACTGCTGACGACATCTTAGGCAGTAGTCGCAGTGATTGGAGCAACTGATTTGATGATATATGCAAACTAGCAACTGAGCGCAAACACGTTGCATGCCGACCAACGCAGCAATCTTCTAGAACGCAGGCACTTGAAAAGGAACAGAAAGAGCTTAGAAGAACGGATAACCAATTTAACAGATAAAAGTGAGTAGGCACGAAGACAAACTTGATCTGTGAAATAGAAAGAACTGGAGAGCGAAGTCTGCACCCAGTGCGGAAGTTTTACCAAACAGTCCGAAACATGATACAGTATATATAACGAAACATGGTGCAGTATATATAACGAAACATGATACAGTACATATAAATTAAGCAAACTTCGCACTGAGTGCCTGAAAGCTAGGAGAAAGAGTGGGATACAACTATGAGGAGCTTCAGAGAAAACACCAAAAAAGCGAGAAAAAACGAAGTCGGAAAAAGCCTCCTTCAAACAACTTTGCAAAGAAGCAAATGTTGACCCAAAAAGAAGCAAATGTTGACCCAAACAGAAGCAAATGTTGACCAGCAAATAGAGCTTATCGAGCCGTCATGTCGCGCATAAAGTGTCTAAGATCACAACAAGTCAGCTGCCACGTGCTCATGAAAAATATTGTCAAACCATTTTCTCTCCGTCATCAGGAAAGCATTCGAATAGTCTTGCAAGGAACGGTGAATGAGGCACCTCCAGTGACTGAAATGTAACTAATCGGCTGAAGGATAATAAAGTCATAGAGTTGGACGGTATCCTCAACAAATGCTTAAAAATCACAGTAAAAAAAACCTGACATGTTCGTCAGTATACTCTTTACATGTTTGACCAGACAAACTTTTCCAAAGTGCTGGAAAAAAAGCAAAAACTTGTCTTGTTGGCAAAACCCAAAAAACCCGTTTGGCGGACTGACTTCATACTGTCTTATCTGTCTACTGGATTTGTTAGGAAAAAAAACAATGGTGGGCTGTTAAACTGACAATTTGGCTTCCGCAAAGCACGTTTGGCTGGACGCCATCAATTTGGTTATGGAACTATCAAAAATTGCAACCGAAGCACGAAGAGCGTTACGGAAATAAATACCCACAAGGATCCGTATTGGATCCGTCTTTTGGAACACCATGTACAATGACGTGCTTACTTTGAAGCTCCTACCTGAGGTAATGATAATCGGGTTCGCAAATGACATAGGAGTGATGGTATCTGTCGAAAAGTTAGACGAAGTCGGCGGTATATATCACCAAATAGTGGCTAGAAAATGCCGGCTTGAAATTATCAGCATCTGCGTTGGATGCGATACTGATAAACAGCCACTGTCAAAGTGAATCATTTGAAGTTACTACGGGAGACTAATAAAATAGGTCCAATTCTGCAAATAAATATCTAGAAGCTATGTATTATGGTAAACTCAAATTCAAAGCCGATATGAAACACGTCTGCAATAAGGCCTCAAACTTTAGTACAGCCATATCCAGAATACTCTTTAACATTATTACTTTTTAGCTATTCTACTGTATGCAGTGCCAGTGTGGGCACACTAGTTAACAGTGAAGCAAAACAATAAAAAGAAGTGATCAGTCTATCAGCTTAGTGCTCTTAAGGTTAATTAGGAATATAGAACCATTTCAGGAGAAGCGGGATATGTAATAGAAGATATGATCCCAGTTGACACTCTCGCAGGCGAAATGCAAATGCTCAACAGAAACAATATTGCCGACGCAAAGACAGAGCGCCAATTATCAGAAGAGGCATGGCAAAGAAGTTTCAATTGGCAGATGAACATATAATATCATTCCCGATATTAAATAAAGGGACAAGCGCCCACTTGGTGAAGTAACATACGATCTAACGAAGTTTCTAACTGGACATGGTGCATACCGAATGTACCTACATCGCTTCGGTTGAGACGACTCTCCGAATCACCCGACCTGCGGGATCGAAGAAGACTTGGAGTATATTCTTTTCAATAACACACAATTTTCCCGACACAGAGTCAAGTTGCAACGTTCCACGATCTTGCAACTATAGACAGAAAATTTGGTTGATATGATACTGCTATCTTAACCAGCATGGACTGAGCTGGCACAAGTAGTCGCGCAAATGCACGCAATTTTTCGAAAGGAAGACAAGTAAATAAGAATAGAACTATGAGCACGAGGTAATAACGTTTGGCAGTCCGGTGGGGATGTAGCGTATAGGAAGAGGTGGTTTTTAGTCGGTTAAGTTCCGATATAAACTTAGGGCCGGAGCCCCATCCGTGTAGGACAAGAAAGGGCATAGGCTTGCTGATCCTGATACATTCTTGAGTGACAGGAAATGTCCTTCAATTATTTGTTTGTCTTTGACTTTGTTTGGTTTGTTTTGAATAGCAGTTTTTGTTACATAGTATGCACAGTTCGCCACAATGCGATAGGACATGGCACACTTTTTGATGATTTAAAGGAAACCCGAGCAGGTAAAGAAAAAAATGAGTATGCGGAATAATTAGTTCAAAAAAGCTGAGGTACACTGTAAAATATGATTGACCTGAGGTAATTACTTTTTATGTTCGTAATTTTCAACGTATTTTGCAGCAAGCTGAGCATTTACAGCGGAAAAAATTGAACTCTAAGTCGCAACTGACGCAAGCACATAAAGATCCAAGTTAAGGATTAACACCAGAGCACGTCCAGTGGTCGAGAAAATGGTTAAAAGTCCTTATTTCTGACGAGAAACGATTTAATTTAGACGCCGTCATGGGCGTCTAGATTAATTATTATTTCCACGATTTCCGGAAGCAGCCCCTAACGTTAAGTAGGCGTCAAATGGGCGGTGGTGGCGTCATGGTATGGGCACGAACTGAACTCGATGGGAAAACGGATGCTGCGTTCGTAGCGGATCGAATAATAGTATATAGGGCTATCCATTTCGTGCTTGAGAAAGTAAAACCCTACATATCAATATCTGTCAAAGAAACATGTGCACCACGCTGTCATTTATTTAGTTCAAGGTTTCCCATTGTAGAATATGGAACGCAGGGAAGACGTATATTGGCTGTTGGAGCAACAAGCTGTTGTTGCCGATTTTTCGAAATTCTTCAGTGATGAGGCCCAGTTCTCGCTTTGTGTATACGTAAATAAGCAGAACTATAGAATATGGGGCTCAAAATATCCACAAGTGATCGTAGAGAGAACGATCAAGGACGAGCCCTCACCGTAAACTCTGAGCGCTATGGCCGCATGTTAACCAACTATTTTCAGACGGAGATTTTGATCTCGACGATATGTGATGTCAGCAGGATGGAGCAACGAGTCACGTAACATAGGTAAATCAAGCTCTTTTGCAAGATAAATTTCTAGGACTTGTAATTTGATGTGAATTGGCCTCCAAGATCCTGCGGTTTAATGACTCTGGGTTCCTTTTTGTGGGGACATGCAAAAGATCGTGTTTATGTGAACAGCCCCCAAACTCTGCAAGAACTGAAAGCCAATATTCCTGAAAGCCAAGATTCGTCATGGCCGAGTTATTGCTCGAAATGTGCCGGAAAGTCATTGAAAATTACCTCAAAAGGATTGAGTCCTCTAAAAAATCACATGTAGGACATTTTAACGATATTTTGTTTCACAAATAATGACAAAGGTCAATCTTTACAATGAAATAAAAATTACATCATTTTTTGAATGTTTTCGGTGTTTTTTTAAGTTTACTTTTTCTAGCATGAAATGGATAGCCTTATATTACACCAATCACCGAGCAGCTAATACGTCACGTTGCAAAAATTTCGGATAAAAATTACATTTTTGAACAGGATCACAATGCCCTCATGCGCCGATACTTTCGGGAGCAAGGACTTAACGTTCTTCCCTGGCCAGCACGTTCCCTGGACCTAAACATAATTTAAAACGTTTGGGAGAAATTAGCAACCTTAGTTTACACTAAAGAACGGCAGTTTGCAATAGTGGCTGAGCTAAAAAATGCGATCACGGAAGTATGGTCGCAAATCGACTTACAAAAACGGATGTACGAGGTGCTGGGCAACTAAGGCGGATCTACTAAATATTGAAGACGAAGAACTTATTCAAACAATATCTTGTGATACACGTGGGGTGTCCTATAGTTGGTGCGACACATCAGCTAGAAGGGTGGACGGACTATGCTCGACTACGAGTCGAGCGGCTGAAACGGTAGGATTTTTTGGTTTGCCAGTGATAGGAAGTTTGTTGGTCACGGAGAAGAGAAAGAGATTTTTGATTTGTCCGATGGGTGATCGGTGAAATATAATGCTATTTTTTGTCAAGTTCTCGTGAGGAGCACTTCAATAAAGTTTTTTAGGTAAAATTTTGGACCCACAAAGTCAGTCAAAGCGTTCTACGTGGGCGCTTGCATGGCGACGATTTTTTTCTGAACCAAGTGTGAAGTTTAAATCTGTTTTAGCTCAAAGTGCAGTGGCGAATTGATTATCAAAGTGTTTGCGAGGGGCGTTCTGTCTACGATTACTGAGGCAAGATTTCGGAGTGAAAATACGTAACGTTCATGTTACAGGTACACTGTTGTAATTTTCAAGTACGGGGTGTTTTGGATCAAATTATTCATCATGATATTCATCATAGTTTCAAGCTCATATTAGCATATATGGTTCTTTCGCTAGTTTGACTTTACCTCACCACTATGAAGTTTCATCTAGACAGCGCAAAATATTACCAGGCCCAGCAAAAATCAATTAAAAATCAGGATATCTTCGCAAAAAGCTGAACATATTTTTTCTTTGTTGTATAATAGTATCGTAATGTAAAACTATATAATCAACGAATCCATTTTCATTTTCATAGTATTCATAGTGAATCTAAAGTATTCTAGATTTAGATTTTAAAATTTTTGTTGGATTTTATTTACAATTTCGTATGCGTGACAAGATTTTCAACCTGAGTTAGAATTTTCGTTGAATTTAGCTACAGTGCCGGGCTTAGTTATTACATTTTCAGTGATTCCAGAGTCAGCGGTTGAAGATCGTCCGGATCCACTGTTGAGTGTTACTATTTTATTTTTTTTAATTATTTTAATATTTTCTTTTGCCTGATTTTGATATTATTTTATTGTTTTTTTTTTCGAATTCAGTTTTGTTTGCACATTATTATTATTATTTTTATTAAACTTTTGGCTTTCATTTTGAATTGTGAGTGATCAATAATCGGTTGCTAATGCCCTAAAATTTAGATTCAGTGGAGCCATGGGCTGGTGGGCTCCCTATCTCGTCTTTTTACATGTTTTTTATGTTGGTCATTGGGCCTTTCCACACTTGTATTCTTGATGCACTCCTCAAACCGGTTTTCTGGGCAAGATACGGTTTGAGGAGTGCATCAAGAATACAAGTGTGGAAAGGAACATTGTTTGTTAGATGCGTGACGCAGCTAGGGTTTGACCTGTTCCTCCGAATTGTCCACGACCCCGGTGACTAGTCGGAACACCCTGTCATGCGGAGGTTTATAGGTCAAGCTAAATCATTTGTTGAGATGGTGGCTGTTAACAGCTGTTCCGCAACAATCGTTCCAATTCAACACTTGCTGGGTGTGGAGGTTGAACCAGGTAGAATCTATTACACAACTTACGATGTGGCTTCACTATCAGTTTAAGGATCTGAATGTGGTATGTAGAAATACACAACGAGCATTGGATTTAATTGGCAGTAGGCGCTGAAGACACGCTTTAATGAGGAGTTTTGGAAATTTGGAGTGGAGTGGAAGGAAGCGGGTGCTTTGATTTGTACTTCCACTTCACTCCCACCTTATAAAAAGCAGTCTTGTGTAAATAAAAATGCTTGGACGCATGGACTCATGTTTAGTATTATTGCCTTCTGACTGCGCAAGAAAGTTTTCGTCATCACATGGGGTCTTAAGCCTAATAACTTTAAGTGGATCTACAATACAATCATAAGAGCGATGTTAATTTGCGCATTCGTGGTATATTAAATTAAAGATATAAAATCTCAGACCATGAAAAATGCGACGAATAAGCGGAATTTGAATCAAAATATTCTTAGCACAATTTGTAATTGCATTGACTTTGTTCGGGATTGACTGATATCGGGAACAACGGATATCAAATTGCATGATGGACATGCAATTCAATATCAGTTGTATGGAAAAATATCAATACTTGCTCTCTTATGAAACTAGGCAAGGGCAATAAAACAGTGCTAAGGCACATACATTTGCGTAAGCTGAGGCGGCAAATTATTTCATATGTTGCATGTGTTTTTTATGTTGTTGAGCAAAAGCTATATGATTTTTTAGCCCAACATCTGGTATTCAGCCACGTGTTTAAATGTAAGTATTCAAAATAGTAAATAATATGAACAAAAACAAACAAATAAAAAACAAATGGCTAATGCAAAAGGTCTATGAATGATCCCCTAAACGTGTAGATATGATCCTAATTTATCCTCCTCACCAATATTATCTTTGTGACTAGATATGTAAATGTTGAGGTAAGGTTATTTTTGATGGGGTACCATTGAATTGCTTGTTTACCATAAATTCTATAAATCACTCTTTTTATAAGTTCGAATGTTTATAAGTTGAATTTTCGATTAAATTTTGAAAAATTTCAAATAAAACAAAAAGATTAAAACTTAAAATTCCTGCTGTTCAACATTACTTCACACAAACTATTATTACTTTATACCAATTCCACCAATTTCCAAACGACACACATCATCCACGAACATTGAAACATTAACGAAAATAAAGGAACATCGATCATAATGATTACATTATTCCTCGAACAAATTAATTGATTGACATTGACAGCATGAACATAAATTATGGTTATTTCAATCAAACTAAATAAAAAAACTTTTAGAACAATATCAAACGGGTACTTTTGGAATATAATTATTGTTGTAGGTAATTAACTTTCAGCTATTTACCTTATTCTGATAGAATTCACATTGATAAATGAATCGTCAATATATCATCTAAAAAAATTTAATTTCATATTCAATGTTCCGTTCGTAATTAAAATTGCATAAATAAAGACTTGGCAAACATAATTTTTTGTTTTGCAAACTGTCATTTAAAGTTAAATTTATTCTTTAGCTCTGCCTATTTGGTTTTTGTTACAGGGCATTCACATTAACAAGAACAGTGTTAGTAGGCAACACTAGCAAACATTTTTCAAGGGCTAAACACGCACTTTATCATAGAGCAGAGTCGATCGACTGGAACTTTTTTTTGGGTTCCTGAGAATAATTGACGATCGACGAAACTATATATTCTCAACTACAAGTATATTTAATATAAGGCATGGACGAATGGTTAGAGATTTTTTGCTGAAAGTAAATTGCGAAGGCAAAGTTCTGTGTTAGGCGTGGCATGGAATCATGTTAATTTACAACTGGTATATCGACGTATTTTCGAAACAATAAATTCATAACGTATTTTTCTAACGTATAGCTTCTTTACTTTGTTTCAACTGAGCAGATTTTTATAATATAAGCACTAATATTAGAATAGTTGCACAACCAAATGGCATGATGTCACAATGCATGTTGAACTCTCTAAATAAATCTAGATTTCGAAATCATGTTACGTTTCGTGGTAAAACATTGTCAATTCTGTTCATACTGTGAAACTTTAATCAAATGCGAAAAATTATCCAAAGCAATTTAAAAGTTCCAATGAAACTTCTAACGACTAGTTTCTGTAACTACTGTAAAATTATTCACATTTTTTTTTTCAAAATATGACTCGAATACTCATATACCAATCAAAAACATCATGATTCACTGAAGTTAATGGCACGAGGAATAGACACGCTCAACACTAATTTAATTTCTTACGCTAGTACTGCACAGGGTTGATTCCAATCGGATTTCTTCTTTACTCCACTTATCGTGCGCTATCTAAAAGATGTATCTGTTAATTCATGCCAAATTACCCTCCAGGCTTAGAAAAGTGAAATTCTAAACTTAGAAATTAGATATTTTCAATATTAGAAGAACATATTTTTGATTAAACCATTAAATACCATTACAATCTACAAGATTCAGAATTCAACGTATGTATTTCTTATATGAAGGTTTCCGTTCTTAACGCTTTAAGTTTTATGGATGTGTTGTTTAGGGCTTTTTTTTATAGGGTTTCTACACAGACAATATATCTAAAAGCGCAAATAATATCGGTTTAATGGGAATGAGTTTATTTTTTGTTTGTTTTCATTTTTACATATTATTTTAGGTAGAGTAAGTGAAGCATATTTAGAATACTAGTTTCATAAACAATTAAGGATAAATGTTTCCACTGAAACGATAGACAAATAATAGTTTGTCTATCGTTTTATATTATAAAACGTTTAATATTGCCAGAAAACCAATAGTTCATTTGACGACTTTATTGCAATCCAAGTGAAAACGGAATCCAAAGTGAAGTGAATGTAATTTGAAATAGTTCTTCGCGAAACGAATTCAACGGTCAAATCCCATACAAAAAGAGCTTTACTGACGAATTGAAAAGCTCTTTTTGTATGGGATTCGACCGTTTAATTCGTTTCGCGAAGAGTATAGTACTAGGCATTAGAGTGAAACATTTTGCTAGGCCGACTTGGATATATCCGAACATTCACTTTTATGTTCCTAGTATAGCTCGTCAATGTTACACATTAAAAGCTGTTTCAAAATTTGCGTTCTTTTTTCATCGTCTAACAATATTTTTTATCGGGCATTATTTGACTGTGTTCTTGGATATAAAGTTTTCCTTCTCAGTTGCTAGGTTTCGGCAATCTCACGGATTTGGAGATGTTTGGATACCAAACTGCTGCACAAGTAGCTTTGCTTTTCTCGCTTATCACCTGGGTGTTCCAAATTCTCCAGCAAGTTTATTTTCACTCCGTGACTTAGATGTTATAGTCAGTATCATAGTTTTCATAGCAGTAGATGTAGATGGATCCTTAAATTTCTCTTTTAGCTGGGTCAAAATATCTTGGTCCTCTGCTGCTGAATCATAAATCAGTTGAGGGCTGGCTGCATTGCTCAACATTTTCATTAGTTTATTACTGGAGGTAATTTAACGATCAGATTTTTCCTGGAACTTTCACATGCATATACATCAGATGAATACCTCCAATTTTCCGCTAATATACTTGGGATTTTTGTTAGGTGCTGAATCTTCCGATTAAATTTCAAGTCAAACGGATTGAAACATTTATAGCCGCAAGGAGACATAATATACACAATAAAGACTTTTTAACTTATCAACGAAAGTAATAGTCATTGTGAGTGCTGAACAATAACTAAAAAAATAACGGAAAATTTGATATGGTTTGGCATCATACTTCCATTTCTTTCTATTACGTAGCTTTGATTTCTTTCTATCATATATGTTTTCATAAGAAAATAATACATTTTCAACTAAGAGATAGCGTTACTAATAGCATTTCTATAAACATTTTTGTTTTCGAGTCAACTAGTTGTCCTAAGCAAGCTCTCGGTACCACACCCAATGCGACTTGTATGCATTGAAATTCACCCACCTCTTAAATTATTGGCCATCCCATTCTAAAATTTTTATGATAAAATAAGTATAATTTTAGCTTTCTTTTCTTATAAAAATAAAAAAATTAGCCTGGTCAAAATTATTCAAATCAGGAGTTAAAAGGATTACTTCTGGTGTTAAACAGGCCATCTTTTCGAATCTCATTTTTAAATTAAAAAGAACAGTCAATTTTCTACACTAATCAGTATGTTCAATGATTGTTCGATTTGGTTTTATCTCAAGATCGGCTTCCAAACAAAAATCTTTCATCAATTTTGTCAATTCTTCAGAAGCCCATAGGTTGCCGCGAAATTCAAATTGAAAAACAAAAATAAATAATAAAAAAAAAGAATTCTGTATCCACGTTCATATCGTCGAGAAGTACCAATATGCACAAAAAGAACGAAATCCAGAGCCTCGACATTTTTTCGTTGTCCGCTTCATTTGAAATGCTTCATAGGGTGATCTAATATTTATGATCTATTATTTTATTTCTATTGATTGCAACCGTAACTATTGCGCTCGCAGTCAGCACATACTTGACAAAGAAGGAACTGAGCGCACTGACTCTTCCACCATTGGATATAACTTTTACAAAATATGCACGGAACATTATGTTCGAATGATGAGGCTGTTGTTGGTATAATGTAAGGGAATCGCGTTTATTGTCCTTAGTTTTCCGTGCGAGTCTATATCTTTGTTAATAAATACTATTCCTAACTATATTAATCGTTAGAATTCCGGTTTAGCAGCATGATATAGCTACCAAAATTTTGCAATTTCGATTTTATTATAGAATGGACCTTAGCGCAAACTGTTTAAAAATCGAATTTTCTTTTATGTACCAGGATGCGAGAGGATTATATTTTGTGACGTTGACAGTTCATACTAAACGTACTTAGTTATTAAAAAAATATGCTTCACTAACTCATTTAAATTCAGCCCTCAAATATCTGTCGTATTCACATATCTAAGGACTGGCAAAATAAATATTGGCAAAGGCAAATCAAATAATTAGAAATAAAATGATTTTAGGCAATTTTAAACAAATTCACACCAATATTCTAACAGACGAGACACACTATTTTCAGGACATAAAATACAGTTAATTTAATTTAACTAAACGGAAACGGGGGTATAGGTATGTTCATGTTATCTTCTAAAACTGTGTTTTCGAATCAAAAAAAAGGAATTCAAATACTGCGAACAGCTTTACTGTAATCATATCGTGATTTCCGATTTGCGAAACAAGCACATACTTCGATGGAAAAGCGAAGTGAATCACATTGAGATCAGAGAGATATTAATGCAGAATTAGAAATTCGGAGAGTTAGAGAGAGAGAGAGAGAGAGTAGAGTAAAATGTCGAAGGATCGATTTTCATACAATGCATATTTTAAATTTGAAAGGTAAATATTGTCTGCTTGCTTTTTTTTTAGAAATTCAAGCGATGATGATTGGTATAAAAGGATAGAAGAAGTTATTTATCTTTTAGATAAGAGAATGCATAATGTTAGAGAAGCTCCAGTTGCCTTGACCATGTTAAGAATGTTTAATTTGATTCAAATTCATTTTCCAATATTTCTGCATTCATGACTTAGCACACACTATTTCTTGATGTGTTAAAGATGTAAAAATGCCGGAAAAGAAAATGAAATCAAACTGATAAAATTGAAGTGAACTGAATACTTATGATATACACAGTAGAAAACTAATAAAATACATATGAAAGCCTTTTGCGTTTTTCAAGAACAAACTAATGTATACTTTCAATCGAATGGCCTGGGTTGTAGGTTTATATTTTTGTATTTGCTTCAATATGATTCTTTTCGTTTTGAATAAACAATTCAATTTCAATCAATTGTTAACAGCAGATTGCTGGTTAATACTTACATAGACTTCTTCCCATTGCGAAACGTAACGCACGAGCCTAGAGAGACGAAGTAATCTAACAAGCGAAAGTAACTTAGCTAAGCGTAATATACGCAAGGCTCGGCCAGCGTGAAGTATTTGAAAGGAATCCGAGAAATCCTAAAAATACGGTAGCCGAAAAGTTGTTATAGGTTCGTTAATATTTATTAGAAATCGCTTACGCTTACTTGATTGAAAATCAAGAATATGTAATCCAGCGGTATGGATGATATCAAGTCGAGAAAAAACCATGTTTTCAGGTAATGTTTTGCTATCAGTTTTGGATCCAATATCACTTGTTCTGCGTTGTCCTGTTGCATTATACCTAAAATGGAAATAAATACAAAGTCTGTCATATTCAAGATCAAATAAAATTTTGGAGAAACTACTACTAGATAAATATTAATGTATGTATATATATTTAAATATTTTTGTAGAAGATAAAAAAAAGTCCAATTTTCTTTTTTGCTTTCAAATGGTTTATGAAGTCGATTTATAAGGTTTACTATAAAATAAATGAATTCGAACAACGAATTCAATTTAACCATTTTTTTAAAAGTTGGTAAAGAAGATTGTATATACCTGTGTGCGAAAATACATGTGTGCTACAAATTGTAGCACACAAGAAGCATTATAGGATGTAATACAAATTGTAGCACACAAGTTTTTCCGCTAATATTCATTATAAACATAAACATTTATTTTATTATTTCGTATATTTGAATTAGTATTATGATTATAATTTCTCTTGATAGTATTAAGCTTTCTGGACTCTGTAATACACAACGTTTCTTTGATGTTCAGTACAACTACATATTATGACAAATGATTTGTGAAATGCATAGTGGTACTAATCTTTTTATTTTTAATTTAACGAAAAGAAAAAGGATTTTGAAAAGTGCTATTTAAAAAAATATTCATTTCTCTGAGACTATGCATGCAAAAAGTAGTTCAAAAGAATACAAGAGTAGTACATGGCATTCTGTCCTTTCATATCGTCGGGTGTACGCCAAAACCATGAATGTGCTAAAATGCTATTTCGAGTAAAATCAATTTGAAAATTTGACGTAATATTATAAATCAGTTATCAAATATAAGAAACATTTTTTTTTTAATTCAGGAAGATAATATTCTTATACTATTCCGTTACACTTAAACAATGAATCTGCACATTCATGATTTTGGTGTAACGCATTTGGCAAAAACTTAGTTTTAAGTTAATTCATAAAATTGAAATTTTGACTTTGTGTAGGCATCAAATGGAATTTTACATTTCCGATTTTGGCAAATTGTTTGTATAAGAATTCCGCGTACAGTGACATGAAAAACTGAAAATCACCAAAAAAGCACATTCATGGTTTTGGCGTACACCCGACGATATACTGCAAGAGTTCACACTCGACTCAAGAGGCTCTTAGGAGAGCAAATTTCTACTGTTCACTCACGGTTAGAGGCAAAAAAATTGGGGATTTTACTCGTCCGACTTGCCCCTAGAGTTGATGTGAAAGTTGTCATTAGCATCAATTATTTATTGCACCAGCAGATTCAGTGGGACGGCTTGGAGAAAAAATTTAATGCAGTGTTATAACTGCCAATACTTCGGACACTCCATGTCCAACTGCAACTTGGCAAATCCAACGAAGTACACGTAAGCCAATAATGTGATTTACAAAAGCGGTCTGAAGCAGTGTGGCCATTCTAAATTTTGAAATTATGCTAAATGGGTCCGAAAAAATGCTAAAAGCAATGCTAAACTGCAAAAATCGATGCTAAACTCCTTTTTGTGTCCATAGAGTTAAAAATCAAGTAGCTTTTTCGAGTAGCTTTATTTACAAGCAACAAAAAAAGCAGACCTGAAACATTTATTTTATCCATTTATGATAAAAATAATTTATAATAAAAAAACCCTAGCTCATTAGAACCGCTAGAAACACTAATGTTCGAAGAACAGTTGAGGGTCTGTGCAGATTTTAAGTGTGTATTCTACCACTACTTACTTTTCCTAGTTAAAACTAATACACCCTAAGTAATAAAAGAATCTAAGCTAAATTTAATTTCGGTGACTTCATCGAAAGTTACTGCGATAGAAAGGTGTTTGGAGTTGGCATCCGAAAAATGTCCAGAGCTTAGAAAATTTAACCAAAAAATCCTCAAACTTTGTCTTCCGTGATTTACCGCACAATATCATTCAGCTCCATAGCCGGCGGAAATCTTCAAGACGATGTCTTACTCGAATCTACCACAGACACCTCAATATGGAAAACAACCCATAAAGGTTCTCTTTTGCCCTGATTAAAGGCATAAAAATTCTCATAATGGTCAACACCAGTGCTAGGGTTGCTAACTCAGTGGATCGGAAATCCGGGAGGAAAATAAAAAAATAAATGAAAAACAATTTTATTTATTTAAAATGATATTTCTTTACACAACGAGTTGCCTGTAGTGTCTTTTGATTTGCAAGGATTAAGCTATAGAATTCTTTACATGTGTAATTAAAATTTGTGCATATCTGAATTTATGATTTTACATGTGTTTCATTAAGCCGATTACGATTTTTTCACCACAGTAGATATATAATACCAGTTCTGGCGCACTTAAGAGGGACAAAAGAAGAGTGAATAAGAGGAGCAAAGAAGAGCAATAAGGACATGGTGCCTGCATTATTGGCACGCGCATCCCACGCATGACGTAAGCGATGATCTCGAACTGATAAATAGCCCAGTTGAGCTGATAAACAGCCTAGCTGAAATGATAAACAACCCTGTTGAGCTAATAAAGAACCATGTTGGGCTGATAAATAGGGTAGTTGAACTGATAAACAACCCTGTTAAATAAGCTAAAAGCTCAGTTGAGCTGCTTATTAGTTCAAAGATCATCACTTATCACCATCGCAAGTTTTCCCTCTTTGTTTTACTTGCGACAAGATCCTGCACTTCTCGCAGCAAACAGTAATCGTCGTACAATTTATCCTTATTTATTGGCTCATATAAAGAAGCACTCAGATCTTTTATTTAATCAATTGTACACTCAGAAAAAAGTCGCATAGTAAAATCAAGAATTATCAATGTAAAAGCCAGGGCCATAGTAAACGTACAGCCTCTTTGTGTATTGGTTGCTGTTTCTTTCATAATTACAACGAATTTTATGAAATTAAAACGACTAATGTAAATTCAATACGTATTGTTGTAAATACAACATGCATTATCGGTTATTTTATGTTAGTCATAAACACAAATCAACTACTTGATCTGTTGATTTGAATAGATGCACTTCAATTTCTTTTGTTTTGTTTGATCATTACTAAATCTCAGCAGCATTCATTTCGAGACACAAATCGCGCATATATGTAAGTTGTAGTGCATGCAGGGTGTGTCGTTCGGTGTACTGAATAGTTTATTTTTTGTTACTTACCTTTAGTCATAGCTGCAGTGATTGGGAACAAATGAAAAAGCAATGGGAGAATTCTTTTCTTCTAAGGCAGATAGAAATAAATCTTAAAGCATGGCCAAGGGTATAAAGATACCGAAGGACATCAAATAGGTAGATAGTTTTTATAAAATCAGACTCAAATTGTGTTATAATTTAAATTCCAGATACATATCAACTTCCGGCTATTACACCCAGCCCTAGGAAATGAAAACTTGCTCCTTGCGAAATTGGCATCATATAAGACCAAAATCTCGCCATACTTATTAAACAATATACGCGATAAAGCTTGTAAAGAGCTGTTGCTTGCCAGCAATAAGACACAAAACAGCACAATTTTAATGTCAAGATGTTTCAAAAAGCTCAACTTAAAATATCAATGCAAAAAAGATACTATTTAATGCTTTACATAGTTGAAGGACCCAAGAATTTCGAGAATTATAAATTGTTGAAATTCTTGGGTTTTTCAACTATTCAAAGCATTAAATAGTGTCTTTTTTGCATTGGTATTTTAAGTCGATTTACGACATTTTTGTTCATATTTTAAGTATGCAGCCACACTTTCCTTTCCTTGTTATTACGATCCAATTTAGTTGTTGGATTTCCTATTCGCGGCTTCAAAATTACAAGCAGCCCTTGTTGATTCAACAGAGAAAATTGTTGCCAATACAACTCACGCACGTATTACTATGTAGTA
This sequence comes from Nemotelus pantherinus, assembly GCA_963978885.1. Classification (NCBI taxonomy): domain Eukaryota; kingdom Metazoa; phylum Arthropoda; class Insecta; order Diptera; family Stratiomyidae; genus Nemotelus; species Nemotelus pantherinus. Next base: position 214,849,159 of record OZ022264.1, read on the forward strand.
GTTAATTCATAGAAAAACCTTTCACAGTGAAAAATATATGAATTAACAATGTTTTTCCCCAATTTTACAAAGTTTTTTTCTGAGTGTACAAATCTAGTGCAATTTACGATATTTAATCATTAATATTGTATTATTTATAAGCATATAAAAGCGAGCATAAAATATAATAATTCCGTGAAGGCAATTTTTGTTAAATTTCCGGGAGAAATTAACTGCATTCCGGGAGCCGGGAGATTTTTTAAACGAACTGTATTTTTCCGGGAGAATCCCGGAATTCCGGGAGAGTTGGCAACCCTAACCAGTGCCCATGTCAACAAAGAATTCGAAGAACGTCTCCAAAAAATAGTCCCTAACAAAGATATGTTTCAGGATATAAATAAAATTACAGGCCATAAAGGCTAAGAAATAGTTTCATTCCTAACGGCAATTCACTTGTGGGGAACTCTCAAGTTCACGACAAAGTAGATTGTGCGACCGATGAAATCTAGTCACCACGCTGTGGGGAACTCTCAAGTTCACGACAAAGTAGGTTGTGCGACCGATGAAATCTAGTCATCACTTTTTAGGTCGTGACACAAGTTTGTCTTTTTGTTAAAAATAATAAAAATAGTTCATGTGTCAAGACCGCTGTTTGTTTTGTTTTATATATAAATATTAAGTGAGGAATTCCTCACACACTCCCTGATGATAAGGCGACTGCAAATGCTATTGTTGCCGCCTTTTCTCTCATCTATGGTGCTAAAAAGCATAGCTCTGATCCCAATTTTGCCTAAGTCGTCAAGACTTCTGTCTCAGATTTTCGGCAAGCAAATCAATTTTTGACTCTTTCTAGGTTGTGTTCTGCAAATATTTGAACAAATCCTTAAGGCTATGTTATTTTCGTGAATAAATAAATTCATCTAGCTCTAGTGTCTCCTCCACGAAAAAGTTTTCACGAGCAGATAAAATATCTAACTTCAACTTAAAAAGGCTCCCTATTTACTTCTTTGAGAACTTCTTCGTTCTTTTCTACTTTTGTTTTTTCTGGATATTTTCCCACTGCTTAAAGTAAAGAAACCCCACGACAACCCTTGTACGGGTCTAGGGGTTGAAGCTCGTAGAGAGCTTCATTACAATTTTTTTAATCATTGTGGATACGAGTGTGGAGTGATTAGTTCCACGACTCACTTTACCCATGATTTAAATCAGGTACCTAATCAGAGCTAAGTGAACTCAAAGCTTGGTGCGCGGACCCTCGTCCGAACCTGGATTCGAACCAGGGACCCCACACGCAAGAAGCCAGTGCTCTACCCACTAAGCTACTTAAAAGCGTGTGCAAATATTTCCTATCCCATAAGCATCAAAATCCTGCGATATCCTCAACGCCCGTCTGATTTCTGTCCTCTCAAACTTGGGAAAACTACTAAGAAGAATCATTCAAAAACATCTAAACCACACTATAAATGAGAACCACATTATATCTGGAAGACAATTTGGCCGTAAAACCGAACACTCTACAGTGGACACGGTAATGGTTCTCAAAAGCATCCAAAATAAGAGCGTTTTTGGTGCCTGTCAGATTGATCTACAGGAAGCTTTCGACTCCGTTTGGATTGGAGGGCTCCTGTATAAAATGATCAATTTAGTCAAACACGGCTTACTAAATTTGTTGACAACTTTCTAAGTGGTAGAAGGGCTGTCGTCACAGTCAACGGGGTTAATGCTGGCGAATTTCTAATCGAATCAGGTGTACCTCAAGGTTTCATTCTCGGTGCTATTTTATTCAAGGTTTTCACTCAGCAACTTCAAACGACTCTTCCACAAGTGTTATTAATCCATACACAGATGATCTCATCTTTTGGACCTCGCAGCTTAACAGGCACTTTGTAAGAGCGGAGTTACAATATTGCATATTATGCAAAATGGGGCTTGCAGATAGATGTCAACAAAAGTGAATCGATATTTTTTTGGAGGCAACCACACCAATTTCAAGAAGAGAATGAAAGCTCTCTAAAAATCTGAAATCATTATCAATGAACCCCTTCACAGCCTGTAAAATACCTTGGCATAAAACTCGACCCTCGCTGCAGTTCCACACTAAACAAGGCAGACATTGCATAACAACTCAGAGGCTACGTTTTCAAGCCGAACTTCATTATCTCTGCTAGAGATAAAATAGTTGCTTGTATGCAATTGATTAGAAGTCAACTTGAGAAGCTGGCAAAAGTCGAACGCTGTATCCTCCAAAATGTCACTTCTTTTTAGTAAAATGCCAATGGCCACTATTTTCGGAAAAGTTGCCTTTACCAAAATTCAAAAATTGTGCTTCTTTCTTCTTATTTGCTTCAATTAAGCTATAATGCCATAGAGCTCCCCAATCCTATCATTCAATCGCTTCAGCCAAGACCTGGATCTTAACGATCAGATCTCCAGGATTGGCTTACTCACCATATATTAAATTCCCAGTGGATGTACATTTTTTATTTCTCTCTAAGAATTTCATTCGAACACGTACAACATATTTATCTACCACAAGATAGATTCGCTTTGTCAGGAAGACGATGCTATGTGTTTAATAAGGCCAGAGGGATGTGGTCTGGTATGAACTGCTCAAACCTGTTGAAACGGTTAATACAAAACGCTACCAATAGCAATTGATCAAACTGAATCGTACAATGCTCAAGAATTTGCCAGATAACAAAAAGAAGCAGCTCAAAGTAATTTTCCTTTACAGCAATGCTTCGTCACTTTCAACAAAACTGGTTGAAGACACGTTGAAAGCACTCAACTGGGAAGTGCTAGCCCATGCGGTTTACTCAATAGGCTTAACCTGCATAGCAATATTGATCTAGAAGCATAATTGTGATCGCGCAAAAACTGCCAGATATAGCTACTAGAAGAAAAATGTCCATTAGACAATATGTGCAAAAAAAATTTATCGAGGCACAAGTCACCGAAGCTAAAGGAAAGGAGTTTCATGAACAATATACGATCTTCGTACGAACAATATGGGACATGAAACTTATGCAACAAACAGCGCGTTAACTTCCGTTGAACAGATTCAATGACATTTGACAAGTATACAAAACAAGGATACCATACTTAGGAGCAGTATTCAACGATACAACAAACTAGGGAAGGAAATAAACGAACACATGTAGAGGTATTTAGAGAGTGACGTGAGCAACATAGAACAAAGTGTACAAGTTTAGATGCCCTTGAAGGAATGAAGCCTACATGTAGATCAACTTTTAATTTGAGATCGAAAATGATCCCAAAATTTTTGCGTTGATTTACATGTAATAAAATATCGCCAGGCAGAAAACAACCAGGAGCCAGAAAATTAGATTTATTGGAGAAGGACATAGCAAGGCATTTGAAAACATTAAGAGGGAGAAAGTTTCTTCAACACCACGTTTTTGACGCTAGATTGTAATATCAGATTGTAATAACACACGATAATTGAGGGACGAAACATCTCTGAATAGTTACAGGTCGTCAGCATACAGGAGGGAATCGGATGAAAAGTCATTGATGAAAAGAGTGAACAGAAGTGGGCCGAGTGTTGAACCTTGTAGAACACCGGAAAAGGGATGAAAGGGTAAGAAGAGCAACTATTTAGGACAACTTTACAAGGGCGACTAAAGATATATGATGCAAACTAACACAAGATAGGGCTGGATATGCCGAATAAATTGAGTTTTTCAATCCGAACTAAGTGATCAGCCTTGTCAAAGGTTTTCGAAAAGTCAGTATAAATGATATCGACATGCTGTCCAGCGTCAAGTGTAGAGGCCACCAAATCTATGAATTCGACTAAATTAGTCGCAATTGAGCGACCTTTAATAAAATCATGCTGCTCCTTTGGTATTTGATTCCTAACAGCACAGTACACTCGGTTGTGATCGACCCTCTCCAAAAATTTAGGAAATCGGATAGGAGCGACAGTGATCGGTAATTCGAAACATTTCCAGTGTCACCTGTCTTTAATATCGAGAAAACATTCGAAGTTTTTTAAATCGAAGGAAAAACATCCAGAAATAACTTTCAGTTGAAGAGTATGGCCAAGAAAGCACATAAGATAGAAGAAAAAGACTTTACAAAAACAATTGTTATCACATTTGGACTACTGCTGTTACAAGAATCTGAGAGGAATATTAATGTTTCAACTTCCAGGTGGTTTGTCATAAGGAGATAAGCAGGAGGAAGTGAACAGAACGTGTTTTCGATTTGAGCGATTGTAAGACGATACAAAAAGTAAAGTAATCTCACGACAACCCTCGTTCGGGTTTTGGGGGTTGAAGCTTGTAGAGAGCTTCATCACAAATTTACAATCAATGTGAATAGGAGTGTAGCGTAATTAGTTCTACGACTCACTTTACAGCTCAGGTACCTATTCAGAGCTAGGTCAACTCAAAACTTGGTGCGTGGTCCCTCCTTGAACCTGGATTCGAACCATGGACCCCACACACGAAGATCCAGTGCTCTACCCACTAGACTACTTAAGCTTAAAGGAAGAAAAGAAATCGGCAAACATACCACACATACATATGGTGGGGGACATCAAGCCACATTACCTTCAAACGTCAATTTTTCGGGGAATTGATGAATAGACAACCAAACGGGTTTCAGATTGTTGGAAAGGAAGGATGAATCTATTTTCACGAAGAAGTTGCGTTTGGCCTCAAATATTATCTTTGGTTGGCGAGATTGGCTTGAGGCACGAAAATATGATGCAGCACGCCATCTTTTACTTGCATGATCAAATTGGGTCCCACTTGAATGAGAAAAACATTCTAACAGTAGTGTGTGTTTTCGATATCGAGAAAGCCTTCCATTTCGTACGACACGAAGTTCCTTGAAACCGTATGGCACAAAAGCCCTCTGCTTCAATTCTTCAAGTTTGTATTCCGTGCGGAAGATGATAAAACTCGCTTCAATACTATGTCAGCGTTAATGGCGCAGAATCATGGCATGTGATAACAGGAATACTAAAAGCACCAATTCTGTAAACTCACTGCTGATCTTCATACTCGAGTGGGACAATCCCAAGTCAAAGTCCTCCAATATGCCGAGGACACGCTCTTATTCGTATCGAGCAAAGGTCTGAAAGATTAGTTGGCACAACTAAGTCTTTACTTTGTCAAATAAGGCATCAAATCAAATAGCAGTGGGACACAACTCTGTGTATTTGTAAAAACGCTGTTTGTAAAAAAGCTATTTGGAACCTTAAGATTACTCCTAGCTCATCTCTTAAGTACCTCGATGTTGATTTTCATGAATTTCTGGGGCTTAATCTTTATGTGCGACATAAACTCAAAATTATCAAGTCCGCTTTTCAAGGAGTCAGACATCTTTTCACCACAAAGATGGGCATAATAATCAAAGCTAAGTTCATTTGCCATCAGACTCTCCTCCGATCTGTTCTGAGTTATGCATCCTTATCCTAGATTACCTTTTGCAAAACTTTAGTAATGCATACGACAAGTTTTTACGGCCATTTTTAAGGCACATTGTTGCAAGGACATAATTGTTTTTTGCCTAGCGTTTGTCTGGCATGTTCTATTATAAAATTCAGTCCATTTTTCTTTTCAGCAAATGACTTTTAATCATATTTGAGTGAAAATTTTGATAAAAGAGAATAATCCGAAATTAAACGCCGATATTGAAGAAACTGAAGATTGTCCCTTTTTTACGTCGTTACGTTTTCAGCACCAATGTTAAAATAGTTCATAGATTTCATATGAACTAAATAACTTTTTGATTATTTTAATTATTTATTTTCATTGTACATTCATGCCTTAAATTTTAAGCAGGTATAATAACCTAATATCTAACTGCTATACTATTTTGGCCTGCTGGTTCTTATCGTTTTTTTTTTACAAATTTTTTTTCTTGGACAGTTTTTATCTTACAAACTTATAATACTACTCAGCCTGTACAAGGTCTGGTGATACCTGGGCAATAATTGGATTAAACATTATCTTACACTGCAATTAAGTTCTAACCTAAACCTTAGCCTAAGTAGACCTTAATCGTAGCCTAGGTGTTACATCTAGCCCCTTCTGTTCGGCGGAAGGCCTACTTAACTAAATAGTGATAACTTTTTAATGAAATCAAAAGCAATATTATGGACTATTTTACGACATGAGTTCAGTGCACACCAATAACTTCTTTTTTCGCAAGTTAACGCTGAAATTATCTTGACATACCTATTCGAACCATTTTCACTCTAAATTAACCTAAGATTGTACGTCAATATAATATTGCGAGAATAATATGTGTGTTGATGTCATTCAAAGCCGTTAACATTACAAGGGCAGAACGTGTTTTTCGATTCCCCTATAAGAACTCCAAATGTCCATCTGGTCTTTTATTCCCACTTTGAGTGAAATTAAGACCGTTTTATGCTCAGTGTCATCAAATTTTCAGGTGACCTCATAAAAGCGCCCAATAAAATTAACACGACACAATGTCAAGGCGACGCTGCGATAAACCCGACATGCAATAATTTACAGCACCATATCTTCAACATGTAGCCACACGTAAGGATACATCAATAACAATATAGTTCATACACAAATATTGCAAACAGCCGCCTACACGTTCAGAATAACCGACTAACATATGCTACCATCGGCAACCATTAAGCTTCAGAAACAGTAAACTGAAACTAGATTTTAAATTTTTTAATCAAACTCGGACATCCAACAAAGTTCTCTCATCAGAACTCTGAATGCATTGATGGCAGCAGTTTCCGCATCTTAACATTTTCATACCGTCATAAACGAGGGAAATGTTTAATAGTTCTGCATGATTTATTGCGCTACTATACATACATACATTTATGATGCACTTCTATCAAGTTCATGGAGAATTTCAATTTCATTCAAAGTTATATCGTACATAATTCAAATCTATAGCGTATGAGAAAACCTCAATTGAAAGTAGGTCATGTCTTTCGGGTTTCGTTTTGGTGCTGGTGTGGATTTTTAATGGACCGCGATAAGAGTGGTGTGATTGCGATGAAGCGATTCAAATCCAAACTTTCAGATTTTGTTCATTGTGATCGGATGCTTGAGAATGGAAATAGAATTCAGACGAATATATTGCGAAACTTTATCGCTTAGGCAATTGATATTGAAATTCAAGTTGGAAAACAATTTGTTTCAAAAGAACAAGAATTAAAGGTGCATTATCACTAGATTAGCGTTATATCAATTCACGTTGATTCGCTACTAAAGTATAGCGGTAACTATTTAAAATCTGGAGCAGGATATACGGCTCAAGTTAAATTACATAAAATCCTCAGAAATTCGAAGCTCTAGCTTCCTCAAAATTAATATCGTTTTCCTCATTTTTCGAAGAAGAACATTAGTATTAAAATCACTTTGGCCAAACATTCATATTTCTATGTATATATATATATATATATATATATATATATATATATATATATATATATATATATATATATATATATATTATCAAAAAAATTCAGGAACGCGCCATCCGATTGAACTGAAATTTTCAGGATGCATTGGTGTATATGCAGAATAGTGCCAGGTCTCACAAAAAGTTAATAATATTTAATCCTTTGGCGCCGGTGGCCATTTTAGTGATAGTTTAAATATACTTATTTTTCTGTCAACACATAGCTTTTGCAAAAATAATGCTCATGGAATAAATTTTGTACGTGTTTCAAATGCGAATATGATTTTTTTTTTGGAATTTTTAACCCTATATGTGCGCTAGGCACCTGAAATGAGATTGAGAAAATTTGAAAATTTTTGAATTGCGATAACTTTTGACCAGATTATCGGATCATTATAAAACTTACAGGGCATATTGCTGTTACTTTGTTGTATGCACGTGCTGCAAACTCTGCAGCTACGGCAGGCATTGAAAGTGAAAACCTTTAAACCATCGACTCTGATGAAATTTTTTCGTTTTTTACAGTGAAAAGCAACTCATATAAAAATCTTATGCTTTGTCTATACAACTAATGGAAAACTTTTGAAATTTCACATCGGACAAGAACGGTAACCCTCCTCCAATTTACCTATATTTTAAGCATCAAAAACTTATGTTCACGAGAACTCACGATCCAATTATCAGATATGGATGAAATTCACAGAATGTATTGGTATTGAGTATGAGTCATACTGTCATACTGTATGACCAAGTCTGATAGAAGCGATTTTGAAATGCGGATAACTCTGTGTCAGTGGTGCAATCTTGAAAAATTATAAAGTGCAGTTACCACATTTTGATGAGATTGACACAGTATCTGAACATTTCTCTAAGCCGTGTTTGATAGAAATTTGGTTAAAAAATTCGGTTGGTGCTGCCAGCTATGGAAATTGTAGTGTCTTGGGTTTTGAAAATTCGCTCAGGAAAGTAAAGCTTTTTGCGTATTACTTCCAGTGCAGTCATGAAATCAAAACGAATTTCATATTATATATGGAACTTAATATAGGTATTACTCAGAAGGAATCTGGTTGAAAGGCCATGAAAGGATTGCCAGCTATTGTTAGTTTTGTATTTATTTGCAATATCTTTATTAAGCGATTTTACCGCAAAGCTTTGAGACGGTAATGATCTTGTAGTGACAATAAACAACAAATATGAAGTTTTCGAAAATTTAAAAACTTTCGCCACTTGTAGCCCTAAATTTCTTTGTACCCTTATAACTTCCAATGCAGTCATTGGACCAAAACTAAATGCACAGAGTAGGTTGATTTTAATGTGAGGCAGTTGTGACATATTTTTGGCTTTCAAGCTAGCGAAGAGTTGCCAGCGCGAGGCGTTTTTTGTTATTTTCGTATCAATAGATGCTTACATTAAGTATTCATATCGCGAACATTTACAATGAAAATAAGTTACCAATGATAAAATTTTCTAAGAACTAGAACTATTTTCTAAGAACTTGAAAATTTTTGGTTCCAAACATCTTTCGTTTTTTGACCCTAAACATTTTTAAATCCCTGTAACTTTCAACGAAATCATCGTATAAAATCCAAATCGATAGATTTATTTGATTTTAACGTGAGGCAATTGTGAGAGACTTTGAGTTGCAGCGATGGTAAAGTGTTGCAAGCACTAAGAATTTTCTTTGTTTATCTAAAGCTATGCTGCTTTCAAAAGTTCTGCAGTGTTTGTTTTTCCTAAATCTTGAAATTCCTGAAATTTTTTCCACTCTATGGGTTTAAATGCATTGTTTAGATCAAAGTGATTTTGCAATGGAAACAGGTTGGAGCACGTGTGGTAGAATATGCACTCAGAATCTGCACGATTCTTCTACTGTTCCTCGAACATTAGTGTTTCTAGCGGTTCAGGTGCGCTAGAGTTTTTTTTTAGTTAATACTGCATTGTGTCAGTATCATTAAATTATTTCAACTAGTTTGTGTGCACTCTGGCCATCATAAAGAAGGCCGGTCACGACTAGCAATTTGGCATGTGTTAAGGTATTATTTAAAATTGTACTATCCAAAATTGTACTCGTTCTCAAGATTAAAATTTGATGGCAATCGCTTTGGCATTACACTTTGACAATTGATGTGTCAATTGTGCTATTCGACCTAGGCAGAAAACAATTGTTTTTTCACTTTCCGAAGACTATGATCCGTTGTGTTCATCGGGTAAATAATAATTCGGACATTTATTGCTTTGGCTAAAGGAAAATGTTCAGTTTATGCTGTTTTGTACGCGAGAAGTATTCATTTTGGAATACCAACCAACTATGCGGATTGTAAACAATTGTTAGGATTTATTTCGCCTTAAAAATCACCAGATTTCATTGGAATTTGTTGTGTGTGACGCGCTCCAATTGATATAGAGTCAAATTAAATTGGAGTGTCTATAGATCCAATCAGCCGAAAAGTGGATGTAGATCGATTAGCTATTGTGATCGATACAGAACAATCTGATTCGGAAACATCAACAAGCAAAGTGATTTCTTTGGCCGATTTAGGAACGTTACAGCGTTAATTTTAATTATAATAATAGTTAATTTTTATAAATGAGTATGTACATATCACGTTAACTACATTCATATATGATACCCGCAGTAATGCCTAGTACTACACTCTTCGCGAAACGAATTCAACGGTCGAATCTCATACAAAAAGAGCTTTTCAATTCGTCAGTAAAGCTCTTTTTGTATGGGATTTGACCGTTGAATTCGTTTCGCGAAGAGTATAGTACTAGACATAAAGTAGAGACAAAGTCGTAGCAAACAATCTCCAGCCTAACATTTCGCGAGCTTTCGCGTTTGGCAATTCTTTCAGCTAGTGGATATAAGACATTGTGGAGATTGATCAAGAATACTACCTGAATTCTGTCATCTTCTTCGTTAATTGCTTCTGCAATCGGCCTTGAATTAGAGGACCATGGCGCTACATAATTCGAAGTAAGCACCAAATCGTCAGAAATCTACTGGAGACAAGTTTTGAGGCACTGAGGTTTTGGTTAAATTGTATTTGGCTCTTCTAAGGCCATGGTATTATTATGAATTTTATCTTACTACAATTATCGTATTAACATTATTATTTTTGCCCGGTATTATTTTTACCTCCATGTTTTCAGTTATTAATGCCCCTAAAAAAATTTTTAGTAAGTGAACTTGTTTTTCACTCTTTCATTTTTTCTATTGTATTAGGCGTTAATTTCAGTGATTTTTGTTCTTGCTGTGCACAATGTGCTTCAGATAAGTAAGTTCTGGTTTTACAGTAAAAATTTTTTCAACCATTATGACCTGTATGAAAGCGCTTAAGAGAATTAAACTATTATTGATACGTCTAACACATTTGTGTTGAACATTGAATCAAATCAATATAGCGTTTATCTACTCAGCCCTGAAATCAAATTTATTGTTCAAAACATATCGTATTTCTCTCTTACAGCTGTGTAATCTCTCTTCCTCTCTCTTACAGCTGTGTAAATTCGCTGTGTAATGTGCTGTGAAATTTTATGAATAAAATTCCTAGCACAATGTGTTGTTTGAGCGCTGGTCAACAACAATCATACAAGGGTTTGAGGATAAAAACAACATCCCGAGGGACGATGCGCTTTGAAATAAATTAAGTGAAATTACACTAAAGGAGTGAAGAACGACCACTTTCATGCATCATAAAGCGTGTCATGAATGAAGGCATAAGAGTGCTGAATGTCAACTTAACAAGCGTACATACTTGGATTTTTTGGACATAAATATTACAGTCAGTTCAACAAGAGCGTGTTTTCGATATTTTAGTTTATGAGAGATTCTTATTTCGTTCTTCTTTTAAATGAAAGTTATTGAAAAATACTATTTCTCGGTCACGTAGTACATTATAAAGGAAGCCAGGCCCAAAAAAAACGTCGGTTGAAATAACTACTTCGACCAGTCACAGTTGATTTTCTCGGCAGCCCAGTCCTTGCGTTTTTCCATATGAGCTTCAGAGAGAAGGGGTTTCAAGCTTGTGATTCGAAACTGCATTTTTTTCTCGTACAATAACTGTTGAATTATGTTAATACTAGCACGGGTATCTATTTTGGCCAATCGAGCTTTAGCTACGCGCATTTGTAGAGTGAAGCTTGTCTCAAATATCTTCACAATCGCTTGATACACCTTGCTCGAGGTAGCTCTAGTTGGCTCATGATTCAACAAGTTATCGATGTTTCCGCACTTCGAATATCGTTTCATTCACTTTTTTAACTTTAATATATGTCTTTTGGATGCAAACACAAAAGACTGCTTAAACGGAACTTATTTTTTCGAAGTGTGCTCGTCACGATAACTCGTCAGCTACTGAAATGAATCAAGACTAGAGAAACAGTTAAGGATTAGAAGAATTTAACAACAAAAGATGGCGGACTTAACTTCAAAATTTTCAATTTTTAAAATTAAATTTTCACGCTCTTGTTGAACAGACTGTACGTAAATGCTTTGAATCTTACGCCGCGTCCACATTGGCCATGGGAGATGGCATAACATTCGACTTACCATGAAAATGGAAAATGTAGACGGTACATGGCATGCCATATTTGATGGCATGCCATATATGTCAAGCCATATGGCAAGACATTTGCATGGCCATGAGCATGGCCATATTCTGACAGTTGTTCATTTTCAAAATGGCGATGTCGAGGGAAATAAGTGTTACAAACCCTAAACGAAAACAAAAAAAAAGATTGCTAATGGAAATATATGTTCGCCTCTTCCTCAATTTACGCTTTTCCTCATATTCCGCTTCCTCTAACCTTTGCATGGCTTTCAAACACCGGATAGTGCACACATGTTCACTGCTGAGCGACATTTTCAAAATGATATGGCATGACATGCCGTTGCCCAGGCACCGGATGACATGCCATAAACTGACATTCGTTGCCATCGCATATGGCAGAGCTCTTGGACAATGTAGACCCTAGGTAACCTAGAGTCTACATTGGCCATGAGCTCTGCCATATGCGATAGCAACGAACGTCAGTTTAAAGCGCGGGCCACAATGCTCCAGCACATTCCATTCCATTCCGATCCAGCACTCTCCAGCTCATGTCCATTCCAGCAAACTGAGCACATAGTCTCCATTCCGTTTAGTATGCGACAATTTGCTTATAGTTTTAAAATTTCAGTTTTGCGTGATTATTTTAGATGGATAGCAATTTTCTAAAGTTGTTTGGAATGCTTATATGCTTTGCACCCTTGTATAAACAAAAATCACAGCAAAATTTTTTTTAGTATTAATAATAATACTCTTCTGATCCAGAAAAGTTGAAAGTTGGTCAACTCGTCCTCTCCATTCCATTCCATTCCATTCCAACCTTATGTGTTCAGTCTTGTACATTTTCTATGCCGCCAACTTTGACGTTTATTTTGGAATGGAATGGAATGGATCATTGTGTCCGGCGCTTATGGCATGTCATATAAATGATAGGTAAATGAAATTGCTTCCTGAGTCTTATTTTCGTTAAAAGTAACGTGCCAATTTCTTTGGTAACATTAAAGTTTAATTTGGAACAAATTATGTGTACAACCTGATGATATTTTGATATTTGTTTGATGTTTGTTTAGATTCTGTCATAGGGATGAAGTATTAGGGCTTGCGAGAAGATTGAAGCCAGTGCAAGCTAAACTCTAATGAAATAAAATACTGCGATTTGTATTCTACTCTACTCAAAATTATTTTTGTAGTGTAAGTTTCATCAAAAACTAGTTGTGCGGATTTATGTGCTCAAGGGGTCTTAGATCTCCGAAGTTTAAAATGAAAATATTTACCATAGTCAATTATTTAATAATATTCGACGAATCGGTTATTAGATTAGAGATTAGAAAATATTTTATTTTTAGTTTTTTTTTGTAAATTATTAATCTAATTTAAGTACTATTTACAATAAAAAAATTACTTACTGGCGGCTATAATATTTTGGCCTGCTGGCTCTTGATATTTTTATTGTTTTTATGTTTATCTTTTGAATTTTCTTTTAATCTTGCACGCTAATTATTATACCCAGCCGTGTACAGTGGCTGGGATTATCCTAGCAATAGTCACTTAAAATCTATCTTACGCTATGACTTAAGTCAAATCGGTTATTACAAAGTTCATTGCTTATTTTGAATAATTGTTGCTGCATGCCTAATAGTTGATTAAAGTGTGTTTAGTTCCAAAAACAAACTACTTAGTAATAAAAACGCATAAAATTATTCCAGTAAAAGAAAACAATTGGTGTCAGAAGTGTGATTTTTTTCAATCAATATGTGATTTTTAACGGAATTTCAACCTGCAAATTGGTGTAAAACCTGAGTTCTCATGAAAAACTTACGAGCCTAATAGCATATTGAAAATTCCGGGAATAGTGTCCTTTGGGAGTATCAATGATTCTCTTGAGAAAAATAGTGAACATAGCAAAACAATCATTTCTAACTTTGGCAAGCGGACCTGAAAAGGGGGTTTAAAAGCACGACTAAGACGGGTTTTAAGCGCAAGAGTCATTGATCCGGAAACCAAACTAGAAACATATCCAAAAACACGTTCAGGAAGAACAAAGCAATATGTAGAAGAACGCTTTCATGATTCGCTACTGAACAAAACAAACTGACAGAAAGCCTTAAATAGGAAGCCATGAAATTGACACAGAAACTTGACTCACAGGCCCAGAAATTCGATCTACAAGCGTTAGGCAAGAAGGAGTAATTGAACCAGAAACTGGATCAACAAAGGGAAAAAACCAAGAAATAACTGGAAAAGAAACCTGAGCAATAAGGCTTAGACATTAAAGAACAGCTCAATCAGCAGGCATGGAAAAGCGAGTAAAAGCTGATTAAAGCTTAGTTTAAGTTCCACCCGCAATTAGACAGTCGAGTGGTCGAAGTCAAACAGCAATTCAACAAAGAAAGGTAAAAGTTGTTTATACTTTAAGAAGAAATGGATCTGCTGAAATCGATTTCAAAGCGCTTGAAATGCATAAAAATTTTGATGGACAAACTTCTTGAACCATCTACTAGAAGCAACTTGAAGTTGTAGCGAGGTACAACGATTGGAGTGATCTAGAACAAATGTCTACACTAATGGTGGCACTAAGAGAAACCGCTGTTGAACATTTTCAAACCGATCTAATGGTCAACTATTCCAGCTGTTCAAGCCTGTTGAATGCTTTTGGTATGAGGCATGGTGAAGATTATTGAAAACAGAATCAAAGGAAAGCACGATGAGTCAATTGAACCAGATTTTCGCAGTCGATGAAAGATTCTTTAGCCTACGCGTCGATTCACAAATCGATAAAATGAAAATTTTTTAAATATGTTAGAACCCGTGAAGTTAACGAAAAATGCGTGTGTCAAACGGCCTATATAACCAGAGAATCAACAACAGTCAGAGGTCTGCAATGTTGACACTGTGAAAAAATGCGCGTGAAACGTGTTTGCAGAAAGATATGGAGCCTGAAATTTTGTCAGCGATTTACCGGGAACCAGAAACGAGGTTGGTTCGATGGAAGTAACGATATCTTCTCTGGATGAAGCAGGAAACGAGTAAGAGCCAACCTCTTGGGACGGAGGTTTGCCCGTGAAATCTTTGACCTCACTCCTGAACACAGCTTTAGACTGCATCGGCACGAAAAAGTTTTTAGTCGACAGGGATAAATCGAAAGCAAACTTTGCAAATATCTTGAAACTGGAGCAACTAAGTTCATCTTGTGAACGAATTTTGCGAAGTCTTTGAGACTCATTAATGTGATATGGTAGGTATTTCGGCTGGCTACTTGCAAATCTATGCCAGTTCACGGAAAAATCACTCATCAGATACAGCTCGATGATTAAGTATTCAGGCACTATTTCCTGGAAACAGGAATAACCGATCAATGCATATTTGTGGTGGATTTCATCGAATATTCCTAATTTAACCTGGATTTAGGAAAAAAATCGCAAATTAAAAGACTTTGAAACACCGTCGATGGGAAAAAGGACGGGGAACAGACAGCGTAAAATACTGTTTTGCGAAAGCACGAAAGTTCCTTTTTCGCTGGAAAGCAGCATATAGGCCAAATTCGAGGGTTACCCAGGGCCACCAATTCTTAATTATAATTGGTTATTGAGCCAACCTGAACTGCAGAACTTGACAGCAAGGTGACAAATATTGAATCGGAATCGGGGAGAAAAATTATGTCCTCATAAGGGTGTCAAACTTATCCAGTTTGTTTCATCACTTCCTTGTATATTGCAAATAGTAAAAACCATACAAAAATGTATCTAATAAAGAGAGGAGACAGACGATAGAGCAACGAACAAGTTTTAGTCTTCACTACTAAGCGTTGGCAAATATCAGAAGAGAACTCAGCTAATTAGACGTTACGCTGATATCTTCTCGGCTCCAGATTTTTGCTGAGCATCACATCGATACCTCAAATTCAGCACCGATTAGAAAGACTCCTCACTGCCGATCACTGGTTGAACAAGCTGAAGTTGTTGAAATGGTATAAGACATGCAAACGATTAACTGAGCCTTTGAGCAGTCCTTGGATGACACTAGAAGTTTTGGTTAAGAAGAAGGATGGCGGTTGAATGACGTCGCGAAAGATGGCAGCTACTTGCAGCCATGCTCGGATGATGCCATATATACCCAGGCCAGCGCAAAGTATTTTTTGATTTTGAATTTGAAAAGCAGACACTGGAAGATAGTAATCAAGGAAAGTGATCGCAAGAAGACCTCCTTTTCTACTGGAACCGGATAATGGAAATTCGTTGTGATGCCGCTTTGGTGCTGTAATACCTGTAATACGCTGAAACCTTTAAATGACTCAGGGAGCGTGTTTTGTGTGAGCTAAGCTGGAAGCGTTCGTTTAACATCATCGTTATACGAAAAACATTCCAGGAATATCTAAAGATTCTGAAAGATTTTGTGAGAAAAGTGAAAAGTGCGGTTTTCTTTGCATTGAAGTCAGATGCCTTAGAACTAAAACCTGAACCCGCGAAAATCGAAGCCATAACAAAGTGATCAGCACCCAAGGATAAACAGAAGCTTCGAAACTTTTGGACCTAACGACTTAATACCACTGCTTTGCTAAGAAATTTTCTAGGATCCACATAATTTGGAAGTAGCTAGTAGGAAAGAATCAGCCACTTAACTACAGCTAGCACTGTTCAACAGCATTCAAGAAACTTAACAGGAGCTATGTGAAGCACCGATGCTGGCATATCTCGAACCACCGGAAACATATGATCTGGATACTGGTGTAAGCAATTCTGGCATCAATGCAATATTGTTACAGCAATTTAATGGCCTAAAATGAGAAATTTCTCACTAATTCGGGTTTTTTATTAGCTAGGGGGGAAATACTGTGTCACCTGAAAGTAACTGGTGAGAAGAGTTAAAGCTCCCAAACGGTTCGAGGAAAATCTAAATGGTTTAACCAGCGTACTGAGGACTGATCATGCTACTTTGAAATGGTTGCTCAATTTTCCAAAACTCGAAAGATAAGTAGCGCAATAGGTTGAAAGGTTGCAAGCATACAGATTCAACATAGTCCACTAGATAGGTGGTATACTCGGAAAACTGATATCCTCTCCAGATGTCATTACCGCTGGATACAGGAAAAGGCAGTTGATGTCGATGTGAAATCGACAGCCATTCCACCAGCAAAAGGTTAGTCGCAGTCAGAGCAGTTGGATGCGCTGCTAGCCAATGCAAAGCTGAGAGGGATCAAAATCTGGAAGTATTGGCCTGAACGGCAAAGTACAGCAAACCAAAGTTTTACGTTATAGAGTTCCTGGGCGCAATGGAACTCGTTGCATCCTGATGGAGCACTATTAAATGGAAAACTGCTGACAAGTCATCACAATACATGCAGGTCGTTTTATCTCACAGCAAGGTTCGTAATGTTTTGTAGGAAGCACACAAGGGAACATCTGGCGGCCACCTAGGTACAAACCAAATGCTAAATAAAAGAAAAGAACGTTTCGATTGGGTGTTGGCGCGGGAAGATGTTGAAGACAGATGCGCGAAACGTGAGACCAGCGCATCTCTGAAAGGATCTACAAGAAAGCCCAGAAGTAAAATGAAACCCTATAACGTAGAACATAGATACATTCAAAAGAACCACCTTAGATGTAGTAGGGCTGTTTCCAGAGGCACAGCAAAGCAAATGCAATGTGCTGATACTGAACAAATATTTTATTAAAAGGCTAGAAGTTTACGCTATTCCCAGTTTGAAGTCATCCACAGTAGCTAAGCGAATGGGCTGAACTAGGTGAGTAGATACGGAATTTTAAACAAGGTTCACTTCAACATAGATTGATATTTCGATTTCAAATTGTTTACGGAGGTATGTGTTGCTTTGTGTATTCAGAAAACCAGAACTACTCCACTTCGTCCATATTCCGATGAAATAGGCCGAAGGTTCAACAAATTTTCAATAAAGCACCTGGTCGTAAAGCCATTAGAAAAATTGGAATGTAACGATCTCAACTACCCTGATTATCTTCCGTATTTCAGGGTAGTCGAGATCGTTACATTCCAATTCAACAAACAATCGCTATCACGTACCGTATTGGAACAAAATATTTGGCCAACTGGCATAATATAATATAATCCTTATCTATATTTTATCCTTATCTATATTTTATCAAATCAAAACCTTAGATTAAGCGGCCAAAATCGTCACAAGTCGAGTTTTCAATTTAATCTTGTAACTCCCACCGTTACAGCTAAATCACTTTTGTAATTTTACCATACAACTTAAATTACCGCGGGAAAATATTAATTCTGTTTCAAAATAAACAAAGACTTACCTGTTCTAAAATTGACTACAATGTCTATTAAGAAAATAGTATCACTGAGGCAGTTGAAGGCAATCCATCTTGTGCTTAAATCATCGTTGAAGAACGAAATTGCTACTGGCAGGATGATGAGGTTCGCTACTAGAAGAAGAAGCATGCATAGATCCCAATAAAATCTGAAATGATAAAACATTTCGTTAGTTTTAGTATTATTTGCATTCTGAAGTGATATCTTACCTAAATGAGCTACATGGATGAATGACCCAATGACCAGATGTTTTTTGTCTGATCCGTTCTTTAACCAGGGCCTTTCGGCTGCCAAATAATTTCATGGCCAGCCGATTGTCGGTCGGTTGAAACCATGATTGTAATTGATTTTTTAGAAAATTGGCAGATATTTTCTCGGTCACGACCGGGATGGAAGGCATCGGCTCCTCTTTTGGAGTCCCGTAAAGTGATACGTCATCGAAGTGCACCTAAAATATTTTAAAGGAAATAAAATGTTAGCTATCTGTTGCTTTTTTCGAATTCAAATGAAAGAAACAATGCTAGATTTTGTTCGATGTCGTAATTTTGTAGGAAAGAATAGGTCTTATTGTTTCGTCAAATTAAAATAAACCTTTGTTCTTGCCATTTCGTTTCCTGGATCGCATATTAGTAAGGCTTCATCATCGATGGCTGTCACTAGTGAATCAGTGCATGTGTTTTCCACGGACACTCGAAGATCACTCTCGTTGAAGTTAGAACAGTATGAGCATCTAACTGATTCTGAGCTTGCTGTGCCCAATAACCTGGAAAAGAAGAGTATTGTTATATCAAACTGGTCATTTCTAGTTTTATGTGGTTTCAAAAAGCAACAAAAACATATAACGTTTTAAGCAAAGAATATTCAGGCTTGTCAGAATACTTTTCTCACAATAGATTTTTATTTGTTTTTTTTTTTCTAACTTGCGGCCACTTAGAATATTATCAACAACATCTCTTTCACCTGAATTTCTGCCCGTACGACTGAAGGT
Organism: Nemotelus pantherinus; assembly: GCA_963978885.1. NCBI lineage: Eukaryota > Metazoa > Arthropoda > Insecta > Diptera > Stratiomyidae > Nemotelus > Nemotelus pantherinus. The sequence continues at coordinate 214,868,407 of OZ022264.1, forward strand.
TTGAAATAAGACTGGATTGATGGACATGCACAAAAATTGCGTGGGTTCAAAAATGTGCTGGTAGCACGACCGGAAATTTGGTAGAAAGTCGCTTGGAACACTAAACGTCACATCTCAAACTAGAACCAGTCTGGCTTCATTTTATCGCACATTCACAGAAACCAATTGCGAGAAATAAGATAAAACAAGTTTATAGAAGTGCCTGCAAGACTGAGCCATGCAGCTCACATAGTATCTTAAATATGTGAAAATTCCATTTTAATCTGTTGTTATTTAGTTGTTGTTTTTTGGTAGAAATGTTTATTTTGAAGAAAAATGAGATATCATACCAGAACTTATTTCACATTTTCATTCATATAAGTTCGACAGAGCAATTCCACTTTTATTTCCTGATGTCTTACTTAAAATGCCAACATCTAATCCGAGCTTAGAAGTAAGACGGTGCAAATAGTACAAAGTTTCTATGAGTGTGGGTTTGAAGCGAAAAATTATGGTAATATCGAAGAGCTCCAAGAAGATAACTAGTTCATTCTAGTGAAATACGTAGCTCGCTACTAAAAATCTTATAACACCTAACTTATAATTAAATGATTTTGACAAAATACCAGAGAGTATCAAGTGTTTAAATCTCATAAATATGTTTTTCATGCTTGTTGTAGCATGATGCTCGAATATGAAGCAAAATATTGTTTGGAAATTATTATAGTAACATATCTTAACGGCATATACGTATATTAATTGACGTGTACATTTTATTAGCGAAATTCATTGAAATATTTTCAAACCGTTGTTGAAATGAAAACCAGCTACTGAGTTTAAAACTACTAAATTAGCGTATAATATTTACAATATTTATGGAAATTTTGCATTGAAAATTGAGGATTGGTTAATATTTTTCGACGAACTGGTTCGTCAGATCTGTCTGAAATTTGGATTTCGAAATAAATAAAAGTTATCATATTGTACAGATATGCAACATTGATCAAACCCCTGATAACATCCAAAGCAAAGCAGCAGGAAACATCCTTCGCAAAACTAGAGTTGGAGGGCTTAGAAGATTTATTATGTGTCTATATGATTTCGAACTGTTAAATCTCAGTGAACTACGATGATTTCTCAAGGCGAAGAGCAAGAAATGCATTCGGACCGATTAGAGCTTATCGCTGTGCACCTCAAAAGGAGTGTAGTAACAAGCAAACCAGAACATTGTACAATAAATTCGTGATCCATAGGTTTTTCAATTTTTTACCATGTCTTTCATTGAATTCCAGCTTTTTATTAGATTTGCTTAATATTTTGTTTTATTGTACATTAAAAAGCAGCTTTTTATCCAAAGTATCGCCAAGGTCTATGCCACTGTCAACATTATTTAGCGACACATTATTGAACTGATAATCGATATGTAAATTGGTGGTTTTACAGAGAAAGTTATAAACTGGCATTTACTGACATTAATGTTGATAGTATTTTGTTTACACCACTGCTCAAGGAATAACAGCTTTGATGGAAGGAATACAGAGTCTGATTGCAATTTAATTGCATGGCACATTTTCAGATCGCTAGCACATAAACGGCGTGGAATGTCAGACAAAAATTCAGAAATATCCTGTGAAACGTACGATGGTTGGAAAAAGATAGGCTATAAGTATAAATGTGTGTGCTGTGATATTCATTTAAAATGAAATAAACTTTATCCAAACAGACCAAGTCAACTGAAATCCACATGATTTCAAGCACATATCTATTTTTAAATCAGTTACCATTTATTCAAATAATTTTGATGTTCGTCAATAAATTATTATGCTTCGTTTTTTTTACTTTTAAAAAAAAATAAGCAAAAAACTTACACATTTTTTTGACATATTTCTTGTCATTTTCTTGACGATTCTTGACATTAATTAAAGTTATTTAAAATTAAATTTTATTCAATTGATTATCGCTCATGCAATTAGATATTGATGCTGGGTAGTAAGACTTCAGTTGGTGGAATTTCCGCTTTAGTTTTACCCAAATTGTGAGTATTGTGGCGATTTCTTCTTGCATTTGAAGTACTTTCAACAATTTTCGCTCCCATCCATTTATGTTTGTGGGTTTATATTGTGATTGGCTCACAAACGGCAAAAATTTCGAAAAAAACAAAATGCCTTCAAAAAACGAACAAATGGTTTTTCAAAACAACGGTAAACAGTTTTTTTAAAAGAAATAATATAGTTATGATTTTGATTATATCTTTTATCATTCATTTATTTTTTGGTTTACTCTTATAAAATATTACCCAGGTAGTACAATTCCTGGGGTTGACTTAGCTATATAATGCGTAAATACTAACTTCATTTACTAAACAAAATCTAGCTTAAATCTAACTACAATTAGTTTAGTCTACTTAGACTAAAACTTAACCTAGGTCTTAATCATCTTCTCCGATTCGTCGGAAGGCCAACATAATTAAACAGCATGTCCGTGAGCTGCCGCTATCCTGTTGTCTCCGCCGAACGCATAAATGGCTCGTTACAGCCACTCGTGCGTCCGATACCCCGGATCAGTCCGTTTTCATGTCCGTCTGTCTGTGCGCAAAACCTTGTCGTCAGTTTTAGAACCCGGTCTCTAAGCGGCTCAAGTCCTGTCTCTTGATATAGTAGAGAGTATCTTGGCTACTTTTTAGTTGCCGGGATGTAAAGCCTGCCAGTACAGAAACGCAGAATTCTCCGTTTGAACATCTCCGCTTCTGCCATGGCAGGTTCGGAACAGGTAATCCAGGATGGAAATGCGTATGTCAGGATTGGCCGAATGAATGTTTTATAGCAAATGGATTTAGCTTTTGCCGTATTGGCAAAAATATGTCTGGTGCGCTGAAATGCGGACCTGGCTACTTTAATTCTATGTCGATCATAGGGGCTAAATTTCAAGAATTCATGCATATCTACTCCAAGGAAGCGCAGTGTACGACTAGGAGTTTATTGTAGAAGTCCTGAACAAGACAGCGACTTTTTTTTGTCTTCTTGCGGATGGTTTGAGGTCCTTGATACTTGGAAGGGTTTCTGAATACAGTCAGCTGCTTTTTTACAACTATTTAGCTTGATGCCCTCTTCATCAAACTAAAATCTATGGTTGACTGAGTAATCTTCAAGGCTCTTCGCAGCTTGGCTCGACGCGAATAAGAGCGTGTCATCTGCATATTGTAGGACTTTAACTTAAGGATTGCCCGCTGGTAGAGGGAGGTCAGCAGTGAAAATTGTGTATAGAACAGGTCCAGTGACAGAGCCTTGTGACACTCCTGATGTTTTAAAAGGAACAGTTTCACATCGGCAAACTTTTTTTCATCGGCATACTGTTTGGGAGTGAAAAATTAAAGGAGCCGAGCCATCAGTCGGAGAGGGGGAATATCATGCAGTAAATGAATATATGCACGTGCCGAACTATCTCGGCTGATGGAAGCCTGAACTTAATCTCCTCGTCGTGGCTGCGGGCAAAAACCTTTTTTTCAGACAAAGCTGGTGAATATTTTCAGGCTAGCCCTTCTCAGTTAGGTTGAGAGACCGATTATCTCTCCCGTAAAATGCTTTCCAAAGCACTTATATCCAAACCATAAATAAGCCTCGGAAACAGATTGATAACAACGACGACCATGCCAATGAAAATGGCTGTACGATTTGAAAATGTTCTCATGGAACGTTAGATCACACTATGGAGCTCGAACTGCTCAACAGCTAGCCGATGCCCTATCCCAATATAAGGCTGATATAAGGGGAATACAAAAGATCAAATGGACAGGAAATGCTGTTTTACAAAAGAAAGAATATGACTTATACTATGGCTGTCATCCAATAAGGATAGGCTATCTCGTCAGCCAAAAAATGAAGTTTTCATCGGCTTTAACGCTATCAATGAAAGGCTATGTACCCTTCGCTTCCGAAGCAAATTCGGAAACATCAGCCTCATAAACGAGGAACCAACTTAGACTCGGATCACTATCTTGTGGGTAGGGCTCTCCAAGCGCGCATTGCTTTGCATAGAAGCAATGAAAATACTAGTAATCCTTTTGGTCTTGCGTTAGGACTCGCCTTGGAAGAGCTCGATGGAGGGAGAGTAAGTCCTGAAGACAAGATGCCGGGCTTAGATGAGAAGTGGTCACACCTTAAGAATACTGTCATTAGTACTGTTGATGCCATCTTAACCAGAAGTCCCAAAGATAGGAGGGACTGGTTTGATGATGAGTGTAAACAAGCGACTGATCGTAAGAATGTTGCATACCGGATAATGCAGCAAACTCATAGAACGCGGGCATGTGAGGAGGAATATTAAGAGCTCAGAAGAATAGAAAAGAGCCTTTACATGCAAAAGAAAGCAGTCTGGGAAAAAGACCTGATCTGTGAAATAGAAAAAGCTAGAAAGCGAAGCCCGCCCCAGGCCCGGAAGTTTTACCAAATAGTTCGAAACATGAAGCAGTAATAACCACGTTGCACGTACTGTTAGGACAAGGCACTGACGAACTTATAAAAAAACGGCATATTTTCTACCGATCTAACATCTAAGCTAACCTATCAAAGTTCATGTTCTAAAGTATGATTGATTAGATTTACATTTTTTATTGGACTTTTAAATTATGTACGGCTATTTCAATAAATAAATAGAAACTCCCTATGTTCTCTTCTACAAAAGAGGGTAAAAACGTATTCCCTAATAAAAACTCACATCACGTTTGGAATTATTATCTAAAGCAACTTCAGATTGGCTTACTACTTCAAAATTTTTATAATTTTTCTCTTTCAAAATGCTCCTGCCCAATGGAATAGCCAACATAATAAGAATAAAAAAAATCTTTATCTAGCTCATATTCATAATTTTCGATTTTTTTCAATATTTCTTCTTTGCCATACGTTTCTGCAATAATTTCGTTTTTGACTTCCACACCAGGGTACAATCTTACATCTATTTTTCAAAAATCTGTATGTAAATTTAGCTCAATATTACTATTTGATAGCATAGCCAGGGTAAAACAAGCCCAGTTCAAATAGCCGGATTGCTATCCAGATCGTTCAACATCTTCAATGGGCTCCGACAAGGGGATGGTCTGGCCTGCCTCTTCTTCAAACTGGCATTGAAGAAAGCAATCCGAGACACTGGCACGTCAACGAGAGGGATTAGCGTCACCGAGTCCTGCCAGATACTGTCTTATGCAGATGATATGGCCATAATCGGAAGATCAGAGCTAGCTGTATCAGAATCGTTCATCCAGATCGAGCGAGCGGCACATGGACATAAATGAAAGAAAGAATAAGTACATGGTGGCAGCATCTGGAGGAAGAACACCTACAGTTGGTCAAACCTTCAGGGTAGTTTCCGACAACAGCATGGAGGAAGAAATACTGCTCAAATCTAACAGAGCCTACTACAGTCTGTTAAGGCTCTTCAAATTTCGAAATCTCACCCAAACATCAAAGCTCTTGCTGTACAAGACCATGGCCCCAGTGGGGAAAAATAAGCGCTAGATGCAGCAAATATCTATATCGTGTAAACCCTTACTGGTAAATTATAAACACAAAACAATAATATATTATGAGACCTAACGTGTTACATTAGGTCCTGGCCTTAAGGCACAGCTATGGACAAGTGCTCTAGAGCATATCTGTATGAATAAGGATTTCATTCCTTCATACAAAAAGATGTCAGCTTCACCCGAAAGAAAAAAGTCACTTGGTATGCTCGGCCTATGTGACTAAGTATCGGTACTGCGGGGGCAGGTGTAGCCCATATCTACTTCGAAGGTATATCCTGCCGCTGGGAGAGGCCTCCTTAGCGGGAGCTCCGCAGGGGCTGTGGTTTATAGGCTATCTACTATAGAATTGTTAGGCCAGCTGGTAGCCAATCAGTTCTGGATGCAGCTTGCTTAGGAGTAGTGTGAAGAAGGCGCACACTCTGCCTGGACCCGGGTAAATGGGCTATCAAAGACATATAAAGATAGGTATGCTATCTTACCGTTGATAAATTAGTCTCCATAGGTTTAATAAAAAATGGTAGTATTGTAGTGCACAATACGATGTTGTCTATTCAAACTAATCGGTACTGTCCTAATGCTGGACCATCGATCTAAGCTTCATTGCAGGTATCAATGTAAAAAACTAGTACGATCTTGTACAAGACCATGTTCCTGTCAGTACTCACGTATGGTTCCGAGATCTGGGTGCTCAGCAAAAGACACTCTTATCTCTTAGCCACGTTCAAGAGGAAAGTCTTGAGGAGAATCGTTGACCCCATATGTGAAGGGCGATTCCGGAGACGATACAACCATGAGTTGTACGTTATCTACCTAGAAGCAGATATAATTGCTAAGATAAAACTCGATAGACTCCGGTAGGCTGGACACTTAGCTCGAATGAGTGAAGAAGATACGGCTCGGAAAACCCTTTGCGGCAGATTTGACAGCGTGGGAGACCTTGCTGCGCTGGAAGAATGGCGTTGATCTGGACGCTCGAGGTTTAGGAGTGCCCAATTGAATGACCACGGGTCGCGATCAGAACCGATGAAAAAAATTGTCGACGGAGCTGACACGGAATTGCTGACACGAAAATGAAAACATCTGGTTCGCACATCAATTTTTTAAAAATTTAGTAAGCTTAAACTTCCCATGGACAAATTGCTTACAGAAGTTCACTTGATTCCATAACATTTCCTCGTCAAATATAGCATAGAAAAGTGGAACGAGAGCTGATTGTGGATACGAATACAAACACCCTGTCAACAGCAGTAAATTACTAGGATATATTATCGCGCTTCTAAAGTCATTATTTGCACGGATGGAACGTTAAACATATATGTATACTGAAAACGTAATGAGCTCATAGTAAAAGAATCTATAACTTGTGGTTAGAAATGAAGACAAATATCTCTTTCTATCACAACAAAAATCACTTAGTTCTGTTTTTATCATGACTGATTATTTTTTGTTCTTTATACGTTTTGGTCTAGTAGTTTTTATAAGTTTTTGTGAACGAGGCACTTTATAAAAATCAATAACGGTTGATATTTTGACTCATGACCAATACATTCAAATCTTATCAAAAACATGATAAAATCAGAAACTGTTCGCCCAAGAAACAAACAAGGAATATGCAATATGTTTTATCCAATGCAGCAAAGGAATGATTTCGCTGCCCGTTTTCATTATCAACTAGATTTATTTCCAAACCTCTTCATTGGCTCAGTTTACATGCTCCACGTGTCGCATTATTTTGAATTTATTTTAAATAAGATCTGGGACGAATCGAAAACAAGTTGGTGAGTTCCGCTAACCCTCGTACACATTTCGGTATCCATATCGGGACTTGAAAGTAAATATACTTATACGTTGAATCCATGAAATATTCAAACATCACTATCGAGCTCTCGAACCTGACACCTTTGAACATTTTCACAACTTAGCCTTTCTAGTGCAAACATACATTAAAACTTGTACCGGCCAGGACAAGTCATTAAGAACACATTTGTCCTTTTACTGTGGAAGGCTTTACATAATTAGAAAGGAAATGAAAACAAACCCACACATTTCGCAAATTCACTGCTGACTTGTATGCTTTCCCAATTCGCGGCGGAGAACGCGTCAGAGAACGCGTTGGAGTGCACGACATTTCTACCACTTTCAAAAAAAAAAAACGATTCCCGACTAATCCAATTAACTGAGGCGTTTTCTCATGAAATCAACATTCGCGAAAATGAAAAAAGGCCATCGACGCGATGCGGTTAAAGAGCAACTGCTTTCTCTACCGACGCATTTTTAAATTTGTACGCCCTGCGAAACGCGCAAAAAGGACGAATGAAAGTGAAACCACAATAAAGTATTTTCCACTTTTCGCTTTCCTTTCCGATTTGTGTATCATCGAGGTCTCTTGCAGTCACCGAAACTTTCCCGCATTGACTAACTACTATTTTCCCATACGTTCCGGTCTATGCCTGCTGTTATGATACTCGGTTCGGTTGCCTGATTCGTTGACTGACATGAGCTTTGCAAACTGTTTTTGTTGGAAATGTGTTTTGTAAAGGACAAAGACGCTTTCCTGTATTTGTTAGGTCGATATAAAGTGTACGGAGCGTAAGTTAGTGATGAACTAGGTTGTTAGTCTGTTGGAATGTGGTCGATTAGCCGGAATGAAGATTTTTAGAAACAAAATCGGGAGAAGTGTGTATGTTGCGTGCTGTAGAGAGTTGTTGCAATGGATTTTGGTGCGGTCCTAACTTCCATCCAAATGCATAAGTATAAGGAGTGGTGCGGGATATATCAGACACGATGCGTATTTTGAGACACGCGCCGAAAAGTTAAAGCTAGTGAGCTAAATTGGGCTAAATAAATACCACCGAGAGGAAAGTTTGGGTGTACACGTGGATTCCAGTGATAAAATAATCGATTCTAAGAACAGAGCGAGGCAAATTAATTTTCTTTGGAGTGAGTGGGGGCAGTTCAAATTTCTAAAAACCCTTGGAGACAATGGATTGCATCTAACATCATTGCAAAAAGGAGAGCAGCTGAATAGACAATAAGTTAGATGTTAGAAAAGGACAAAAAAATCAAAATGCGTCACAGGAGCTCATTTTAATTACAAAATCATCTCTCTGTGATGTGAATTATGATGCAGCTTAGCCGACAGTTTTGGCGGAAATGAAATTTAATATGTTTTAAATTTGCTACTAAATGCTACTTATTCGATCACTCTATATCTACTCTCACTCTATCGTATAAAAAAAACTATTGCCCCAAAGGTAAAAAACACTATAGAGCTTTAAATCGAATAACCCCTTCTGCAAAACACAACAGCAAAAGGTAGAAGCCCGCATTTTTACTGATGTAGGGTCCACGCACAGCATATCTCCCGTCATGTTTTGTCCGTACAAAATGTCTACCTAAAAGTGTCGTCTGCGATACTTTCTTTTCAAACTTGAATGCATGAATCTTATATCGAGACTACACGCACGCCGAACGTTTCGTCAAGACATCTGGCAAAACATTCAAAGATTATTCGAAGTATTCACTCCAAAAAACCGATTATTTAAGCCATAACCCAGTTTTTTATCTCAGTACACCATAACACTCGTTGAGAAGATTTTCAGGGTGTGAAGTTTAAGTGCGCAGATACGATTATGGTACTTTTCTGTTTAAATTTTGCTCTATTTTTGATGTCTTACCTTTCCGAAGCTTCAACGCAATTTACAATTAAGCAATTATTTTACAATTTATTTTACAATTATTTTACAGCAGGCCTCCCCAACAACACATTAACTTTTGGAAAACTCATTCTGCCACATAAAAATGGGGAAAAAATTTGAAATCGGAAAAAAAAATTTTTTTTTTAAATGCATTTTCCCATCTCAATTTTTGTGGAGTAACACTTTTTAACCCATTTCGAGCAGTTTTCATTAAAAAAATTAAAAAAATGGAGGGAAAAAAGCAGAAAAGTACCAAAAATTTATTCTCACTGTTATGTGACATTAATTCCAAATTTAAATTAATTTAATTAATTTTTAAATTAAAAAATTAATTAAAAAAAAATTAAGAAAATTTCTTTTTTTAAACGTGTTTTTCCATCATAATTTTGGTTAATTACTACTTTCTAATCAATTTTAGAAGCATTGCAACAACAAAAAGTGAAAAAAATGGGGGGGGGGGGGTTAACAGAAAAGTACCACGATTATGCATATAGTGTAGGTAAGAAGCATTTTCTCTGTTCAGAAATCTGTTTAGAAATATATCGGCAGTGTATGAATCAGTGTATGAATCTTGTCCTTGATTTCGTTTGCAAACCAAATCGGTTTGTAAATATCATCGGAGCCAGCGCCAGCCCTGTTTTTCAAATCTCTTTGACTTGATACCTAAAATTGGTAAAATTTGAGGCTGTTCGAAAGAGTGTATTCTCGGCATTACAGTAAATTTTTCATTAATAATATAAGGTCCAAATGAATGCTTAGATAAAGTAAGCCATCTTTATATCGAATAGATGCGACCAGGCCCGTGCGCAAGGGGGGGTTTTGGGGGTTAGAACCCCCCCCCCCCCCCCCCCATTAGGACTCTCTTGTACTTTATGACTATCATCATTAAAGTTTTTTTCCACGAAAATTTCATGTATTTTCAAAAGTTATATTTTGGATTCTTAAATTAACTGTACAGTTCTACAAAATAATTCTTTGTACTTTTTATTCAAAAACAATGCTAAAGATATTGTTATAAATAAATAATTCATATAAACTATTCACTTAACACTTGTACGAGGATAAATTTACTGGATTGGAAAAGCATAACACACTTTTCATTTCAATTTCCGCGCTATCGACCTCTATCAATTGTGGGTGATCGTCAATTGTCGCTGTATCATCGTCAATCTTCATATGACAATGACATGAGGAAAGTGCATTTTTTTCCTTGTTCTTTGCTCGACTTTGTTCATTAATTAACGGTTGTTGACAGTTATTTCTAACGTTTATTTGTTTGAACGTGAATTTTTACATGGATATCCGTCGCTTTTTGTGCAAAAAACCACGGATAGAAGTCGAAAATGTAAGTACTGAATTTTTCACAAGTTGAAATAACAAACCTGGTAACTCGAGTTCTATGAAGTTTCTATAAAATCCCTTATAAAATTTCCAGATGATAACAAAATTTCGGTATTTTATAAATCAAGTTTTTTATGAAACGTAGCTAATTTTAATAATGAATTTCATGAAATGTGAAAATTTTTCACAAAAACTTTATAAAGTAAAGAAAACCTTTATAAAGCATACCTGAATTTTCAAAACTCTCAAAGGGAACTGTGAAGTTCTTTTCACTCATATTGCCGACTATTGACTGCTATCGACTTCAATAGTGTCTTCTTTAACTTTGAACTGAAAAAAATTCTTTCTAGTTTATCAGACAACGATTTGACTCAACGGTAGCGTCTTAGACTTTCACCTCGGGCGCCTGAGTTCGTGACCAGTTGCAGAGAGTTTTTTTTCTCTATTTGCTATACAGGGTGTACCAAAATCCCCGTGCCGAAAAGAAATCCGATATTCCTGTTCGAATTTCGCATTATGGCCATTTTACCCGTGACGACAGCGAAAAATGAACGCTCCTTTTCAACATTGCGTCGTCTGAAAACGTACATTAGATCGACAATGTCTGAAAATCGGCTCAACGGCTTAGCCTCCCTCAATATACACCGTGAAATTGAGATAAATGTGCAAAAAATTCTGGAAGAATTTTTTTTGTTACCTCGAAGAATTAATCTGTTAAGAAATGAGAAATAAATATGAAGTTTTTACATGCAAACGTCTTTAAAAAATAAAATAACAGTTTGTGTGTTTTTACATATTATTGAAAAAAAAACTTTTATTTCAAAACCCCCCCTTAATTGATTTCTGCGCACGGGCCTGGATGCGACAACCGCCAACATGGCTGACCAATCCGAAGGTAAAAGTTTTGAGGCAAACTTTGATGCACCATGCAATCAAAACTTATTTAAACAATTTATATCTTCTAATTAGGACAGGTACAAAAACGATCGAAAGCTTCAGAGTTTGAAACACTCAAAAGACTAAGCTTCGATACCGAATCAGCATAAAAAGTGACCGCTCTCTAGCAAGGTGGCATGAAAGTCCAGTGCAAAATCTTAATACGCCTATTTTTCATGCAAAAACTAGCTTCACAAAATGGGTGAGGAGCGGGACAACTGCTGTAGATACTGCCCAAAAGCGGCGAAAATTATAGATTACCGTATTAGACACTGTTTAACACTGTTTAACTCTTTCATTTACCTGGAACATGGGAAAATTTCTATCCGGGAACATAGTCAGTCTGAAGATACTACATAATCTCGCTGGTAGAAATCACTATTGATTCCATGCTTTGCGATGATATATAAACACTTGAGAGCATACCAAATATGGGGCATTTCACGTGAAGCGGACAACGAAAAAAAATCGAGGTTCTGGATTTCGTTCATATTGTGCATAATGGTACTTCTAGAAGAGTTCTGAGATTCAAAACCAAATCTAAAAAACATTAAACATATTGATTGGTATAGAAAATTAGCTGCTCTTTTTAATTTTGAAATTAGATTTGAAAAACCAATTTTTTTTCCTGTGTGGAACCGGAAGTAGACACTTCAACTCGTAATTTGAATAATTTGGACCAGGTTAATTTTTTTTATTTTTATAACAAAACAAAGCTTAAAGTATACTTATTTTTTCTTAAAAGTTTTCGAATGGGATGGCCAGTAGTTTAGGAGGTAGGTGAATTGCATCGATATATATATATATATATATATATATATATATATATATATATATATATATACATATATATATATATATATATATATATATATATATATATATATATATATATATATATATATATATATATATATATATATATATGTATTGTATATATATTTTAAATTTAAATTCACTTAGTTATTTGTCAATTGTTCTTCATTTAGTTATTTGTCATTTAGCTATTACTTTAATTGTTATCTATTTGTAACTAATTTATTTTTGCGTTTTTTATTAGTCTTGTATTCATATATAGTTTTGTTTTTTATTTTGTTTCGTATATTATTTTGTTTTATTTTGTTTCGTAATTTTATCCATGTACTATTTTATTTATTCTTCTGTACATGTACACCTTGCTTGGTGAATAAATAAATATAAAGAAATAAAATAAATAATCATATAATAAAATAAATAATCATTTTTCATCTTATAATCAGGTCCACCCACTGTGTGAGCTCCGTTTTAATCTGATGACTGCACCAGAAGTTATAAGGCATAAAACTTTCATTTTACTGAGCAAAGTTTTAAGATTCAAGCTGCAAAAAATTACCATAGCTGGCAGGATCAACCTAATTTTTCTACCAAATTCCTACCAAACTTGGCTCAGTGTGGAAATTGGATAACGTTTCTCTGTCATGATATTTTGTGTTGCTGGAAAAAATCCAATTTTTCATGAGGGTCAATGATGTGAAGGACTTTATTTCACTTGCATGTTTTAACTATAGAGTTACACCATATATCATGCCCCTGATTCAATTTTGACGAAAGTTAAACGCTGAATTTTCCGTTCGGAATATCGTGAATTTAGGGAATTATTCTGTTTACAAAATTTACCACACAAAATAATTTGCAATCACATGTTCTATAACGTATAATACTTCAGGCATCCACTGTAATTAATTCTCGCTTAAAATAAAGCAGTGTTAAAAGCTAAACATAACTTTCGTTATTGGATATTTTGAGGAAATATCAGGTGTGTAATTTTAATAATAATGAAAGATCGTGAGCCGAAAAGTGAAACAATGGTGTTATAAGTGATGTTTTCACGATTCACCATAATATTGAGAAAAATGTTTGCATACTTGACTAAAAGCAAAAACATAGTGAAATGCAATTAAAAGAAATAACAAAAAAGTGATTTAAAGTCAAAGAGCACTGGGGTGATAGTGAAAAACACTGTGGTAATAGTGAAACCACTGTGTTAAAAGTGAAAGAGTAATACTGGTAAAAATTATGAGTTAAAAGTGAAAGAGTGAAAGTAGTTATAAGAGGGATATAATCGAAAGACAGTTAAACAAAATGCAGTAAAAATCGGCGTGAGCTTATCCAGAGTTTAAAAAATTAGCTTTAACCAATATTTTCAATAAATCATCTTTGGAATTTAAGAAACAAAGTTTGATTGAATTAAGCGAAAAGCTAGAGAATCGGAAAACTTCTACTCAAGATAGAGAAGCAAAATAAATAATTCACTCAACCAACGCGTATATCCGAAGGACTGTATGCTCTAAAGTTCAAGTTTTCAGACATGGAGACCATTGCAGAAGCTGAAGACATCAAAAATGAAAACTTCAGGAATGCGTTGACGTAAATACTGATGCTGAAGCAAAAATTAATGAAAGAACAGTCAACGTACCTCAATACGTTGCTCGAATTTTGTGTTGATGTAGTCCTTATTTAATCGTCACAAACGTATCTTGGCTCAAATAGTGTACCTATATGCCATCATTAGCCAAACCAACAGAAGTTTTAGAATCCATTATCGTTTTCTCTTCAATGGCAACAAAATTGACAATATTACATTGGCAATAGTACGACTTGATTGAATTTTACACCCCACAAAAATGAACTTAGGATGGCTCACTAAGCAATTGGCTAACGAAACAAGTAAATATATGTTAGTTTTCTCGTCTTAAAATACAAAAATACGTTAATAAAACAAAATTGAATTACATATAAATATAATTACGAAAAATAGTGTAAGTACGCTCAAGATTCTGCGCTGTGGAAAGTGGTTACAAGACTCAATCGACGCTCAATGTATTGATACCAAATATTTGAAGAAGCGGTAATGCTGTATATTATGAGGTACAAGTAAATTTTACCACACGCAAGGCTCCTTGAATTTTTAATCATCTTGAACTCCTCCATCTACTGTCAACAAAAAAAAATCCCTATAATGAACTGTCCCTCGGTTTCAGGTTCTTTGTCACATCCCCCTTACATGAGAGTCCGATTTAATATAGTGAATTTGTATATTTGCAAAAAAGGCTTCATAGCTAATGTGTGGAGCAACACACTTCTGTCCCTGTGGACAATAGCCATCAAATATTCATATCGCGCTATCCGATCAACTTGAGACCCTAATAATTTTGAATTGTCGTCAACAGCCACCATATGGTATTCGATCCCAACTGTCATAATGCTCGTCGAAATGTTGCAAGCAGACGGTATGACGTGGCTCGAGAAAATGACATTACTAAATGGTTAAACGATTCAAGTCTGTTAGTGATATTTTATTCAGCACTCGAAACAGGATAGCATTTCGAGCTGGTGAAAGGAAAGGAGATTTTATCGCCCAAAGCGCTTCGATGGCATTGAAATATGTACATCTTCCGTCATAAAATAAGAACGCGCTTTACCAAGCGATGTGTGTTTTCCTGATTCGGCTCTTAAAGTGTTTTATGCGTGATATTTGTTGCTTAAATGGTAAAGCATATAATATTTGTATGGTTAAGTTATTAATAAGAGCTGTTCCTTTACGAACCACTCAAAACTAAAAATTAGAATTTCGGGCCTAGGAAATGGCAATATAAATATCTTCATTTCGACCAGTAAGTGAAATTCAGCGTTAGAAATTTCAATTTTTTTAACGTCTATATAAATCTGACAAGCAATTTAGGTATTATCATGAAGAATAAAGTGACAAATTCAGTTAATCAAAGTTAACTGCATTTTTTAGTTTTGTATCTCGAATTTTTGTTGATAACCATCGGAAGTTAGAGCTTTTATCAGTTTTTTTTGCAAGAAAAATTTTATGGTCTGGCTGCACATTATTCTCGCAATATTTTATGAAGAAACCGTACAAATTTGACGAAGTCGCTGTAGCACTTAGGTAGTTCAGTTTTTTCCGTTCAGTTTTGGAATTAACTAGATTTTGGTAAGCCTGGAAGAAACCGCCAATCATGTAGTCTTGCAAAAGATTGGATGCAATAATATAGTGAGCTTAATCTTCATATCGTAAATAATTTTAGGTTTTTCGTGCACATGTAACAGTTATTCCATCGAATACTATTTCTGGTGTTTCCAATGAGCAAAACCTCTTTGATATTGATAAAAATATACGTAAACCTTTTACCGATTTATGAATTTCCCACCAAATCCCCATAATACTTGAATCAATCAAATAACAAAAATAATTATTTAGCTACGCTGGCACATTGAAAGCAAAATGCAAAAAGAGCTCTAGGTTGTCGATAGGATAATACCGTTTGAAGTGTTATCGCACAGAACTGAACATTAAAGGGTAAAAGTGACAATGAAGTACAGTAGTGTTACGGAGCACTTACATAAACCGAGACGGAAGACTATAGCAAATCGACTCGGCGTAAATCTGTGATAATATATTCAACTTTTATATGTATATATTTGCTGTAACACAAGAAAATATGCCTAAAAAAATGTAGCTTGAGAAAGTTCTATAAAAACGTTTCATATATAGGCAAACAACTTAATGACTTTCCAAATCGAAGGTGCTATTTTCATTTGATTTACCGTTATAGCAAAGAATGCTTTATCGTGATAAGCGTCTGAAGTCATTACGGACGTTAATTTCACCAACTAATTTTCTGTTCTTATGTGCATATGGTTTTATGAAGGATTACTTGAACTGCAATATTCAAGGTGAGACTCATTGACCACTGTACTTAAAACGGTATGTTCTTAAACTCACCTGAGATAAAATTGTATGATAAGAATGGTCTGAAATTTTGAAGTGGCTATAAGAAAGGAATGTGATTTGCAAGTATAACATGTTTTATTTTTGCTTTTTCTTGCAGGCTGGAAAAGGGTTTGCTTGATATATCCGTCGCCGTTTTGCCATTTCTTTGCGGCATTGGCACAAAAACTAAATCCCAATCTATGTTGTCGATAACTTCACAAAATAATGTTTACTTAAATATTATGTCTGTTCCCAATTCTTTCCGATCAAAACTTTTAAGGTAACACTACTTTATTTAACAAAACAGTTTGCGAGAGAAAATTCGTTTAAGTTCGTATGAATTCGAGATGAAAGTATCCTTATTGGAAAAACTGAACAGGGTAGACTTTTCAAAATTAATTGTGAAGTAGAATTAGATATTAATCACCTAAGATAAGTCTTAAACTAAACTTGTTTTCATTTATCATTTATTTATTTTTTTACACATTGTTAATGGATTTGTTCAAGGAAATACTTACTAACAACGATAACGAAACACACATCGCTAAATGCGCAACTGAGTGCAAGCAATTATTTAGCAGTTCTGATTGTAAAGGGCTAAAAATTCTTCATTTCAACATTAGGAGCACAAACAATTTTTTTTACGAATTAAGCATATTACTAAATGAATTAGATATTAGCTTAGACGTAATCGTTTTGTCGGAAACCCACCACGGTAGCTACTTGGTCGATTTAGACATCATGTCACCATCTTTCAATATAGCTATGTATTCGGTGTATTATACATCTCAATGTCTCAACAAAAATGTTTACATTAAGCAAACAATTAAGCACACATGCGACGAAATTAGCACCCAAAACTTTATTTTACAGACCATACTACGATTGACATGATAATAGGTGACATCAATATTAACTTATTAGATAATACCAATGCAACAAACAACTATCTGAAAACTCTTAACAGCATAGGTTACGTATCGCATATAAATGAACCGACTCGAGTATATGGTATCAGCAAATCATGCATTGACCATATCCTGCTTAAGAATAACTCCCCCCGGTGCCATGCTACCTATTATTCTACAAAACTCAATAGCAGATCATTTCACAACTTTAATTAATGTTGACATAAACTGCCAAGAAACATATATCAACTCAGTAAGTAGACGAACGACCAATATAATTAATTTTAATGAAGTAAAAAGGAAGAGTGGTCTAATCGATTGGGACCTAGTTATCAATAGTGATGATGATGCTAACGTATCTGCTCATAAATTTATACAGTCTATCTGCAACACAATCAAGCAATCTACAACTACCAAATTTATCCCGAAAAAACTCGCACCGCTGAAGCATTGGATTTCTGTGGGAATAATCATATCAATAAGGAAAAGAGACAAAATAAAAAAAAAATTAACTGGCAACCATTCAACATTGACCTAAAAACTTACTACGTTAAATATAGAAATAAACTAAATACCATCAAAACAGCAGCTAAGAGAAACTGGTACCAAAAACGAATCAAAGTTATGGGAAATAGTTAATGATATGACAAATAGTAAGATTCCCAAAAATATTCCATTGAATCTAATTGAAACACTTCATCCGGAGCTAGCTTCATCATCTGAGGATGTAAAGAACACATCCCTTGCTAAACATTTCAATGGTTATTTCATAAACATAGGAGAGCAAATAGCAAGAAATTTTGATAATAACAGCGAATATGTTTTACCAAACACAAATAACCTCTTCTCTAACTTTCATCTTCATAAAATAGACAATAATGAACTGCTTACTGTAATAAATTCATTTAAAAAGCAATCATCCCCAGGTTGGGACAGTTCAAATAATAGGATAATTCAATCAATTAAAAATAACATCATATCCCCCGTGACGAAACTGCTCAATAAATGTCTAAGTGAAGGAACCTTTCCGTCTGACTTCCAAAAAGCCATTATTATCCCTATATTCAAAGGAGGAAATCGTCTGGACGTGAATAACTACAGACCCATATCGCTTCTGTATAAAAAATAGGTTAACTAAATACTTGACGGAAAACAATATACTATCTAAAAACCAATACGGGTTTCAAAAATAGGTACAGAAGATGCAGTTTTAAAGGTCATAAACTTCTTGTATTCTGAAATCGACATCAATAATAAGCCTTTAGCTGTATTTATGGATATAAAAAGAGCATTCGACACTTGCTGACCCAAAAACTTGCTGGCATCATAGGTAAACCCCTAAAGTTACTCAACTCATACCTTAGCCTAAGGCAACAAAGGGTCAAAGCTAACAACGCTTATAGTGATTGGTGTTTCAAATCTGATGTAGGTTTACCACAAGGACTGTCCTTTCACCATTGTTATTTCTCATTTATGTAAATGATCTTTGCAATTTGAACAAAAGGTCTCTTAATAGTAAAATATTATCATTTGCTGACGACACAGTAATGCTGATTTCGGCCCCTAGCTGGATAGAGAGTTTCAGGTTATGCCAAACTCACATGGATAACGTACTAAGGTGGTTACGCAATCACCACCTCAAACTAAAAACAGATGAAACTAATATAATTGCGTTTTTCCTCACAATTACAGGTTAGCCTAACGTACGTATTCTTCCTTTAAACGACCAAAACTGTAGGCATAGAGACAATATTGCATGTAATGTCAAGTGTAAAGCAATCCGTATTGTAGACCGTACCAAATATCTAGGGGTAACTATCGATAATAATCTAAAATGGAATAGACACACAGAAGAAGTTTACGCTAAGTTAATGCGAAGCCTACACATTTTTTATTCTTTAAGGGTTTTATTGACAGTCGATCAACTAAAAACTATTTATTATGCGCTAGTCCAATCTGCACTGCAATACGGCATTGCAGCCTGGGGTAGCACTCTTTCTACCCACCTCTCAAATTTAATGTCAACGCAAAGACAGATCCTAAAAGTCATCTTCCAATTGCCTCGTAGATTTCCGACAGCTGAGCTCTTCGCATTAGCAATCGTATTCGATATTAAAAAACTTTACTTGGCCGCTGCTCTTTTTTATACCTACAAGTATCGTCAGGTTTATGCCAAAACCATGAATGTGCTAAAATGCTATTTCGAGTAAAATCAAAATGAAAATTTGACATAATATTATAAATCAGTTTTAAAATATAAGAACCATTTTTATTTGAATTAAGGAATAATAATATTCTAATACTATTCCGTTACACTAAAACAATGAATCTGCACATTCATGATTTTGGCGTAACGCATTTTGCAAATACTTAGTTTTTAGGTGATTTATAAAATTGAAATTTTGACTTTGTGTAGGCATAAAATGGAATTTTGCATTTCCGGTTTTGGCAAATTGTTTATACAAGAATTCCGCGTATAATGACATGAAAAACTGAAAATCACCAAAAAAGCACATTCATGGTTTTGGCGTACACCCGACGGTATATGAAACCCAACAATACTCAAGATTACCTCGCAACAAGAACAAACCATAATAATATGATAGTTCCCGCTTGCCGTAAAACGCAAACACAAAAATTTGTTACCTACATGGGACATAAGTGTTTTAATAAGCTCCCTGAATATTTAAAAAATATTAATTCGTTTGAAAGATTCAAATTTAATGTGAAAAACTCTAGCGCACCTGAACCGCTAGAAACACTAATGTTCGAAGAATAGTACAAGAATCGTGCAGGTTTTGAGTGCATATTCCACCACATGAGCTGCTTATTACGGCCAAACTGTTTCAAATGCCACGTTTAACTTTGGTCTCAAGAATGCATTATAACTCATATGGTAGACGGTTTCAGATATTACCAATGGCATGAATTTCAACGTTTATGAGAGCAAAACACGGGTTAATTATATTCGTTATCAGTTGCTTATTTCACAAAATTTTGAAAGCAGCATCTCATATAACAGCAATGAAGAATATGCTCAGTGCCTGCAGCACTGTAACTGAAGTTGGTGTTTGGGGCTGCGATCCGAAAAATTTGCAGAAGGGAATTGAAACATTGGTTATTTATTTTCATTGTAAATGTTTCCGGTATGAATACTAACTGTAAGCATTTATTAATACAAAAGTAGCACAACCGACTCGTGCTGGCAACCTTTCGCCAGTATCAAAGCCAAGAATATATCACATCTGCTTCATGTTGTTATATTACATTCGAAGTTATAGGAGTATAAAGAAACTTAGGGTTACCTGCAGCGAGTTTTTTCAAATAATCGAATGCTTAATATTTGCTGTTTATTGTCACTACAATGTCATTACCAATTGAAAATTCTACGATAAAACCGCTTAATCAAGATATTACAAACAAACACAAAACCAACAGTAGCTGGCAACCCTATCGTGGCCTTTCAACCAAATGTGGCCTGAATAATGTTTATAATAGGTTCCATCAATTGTATGAAATTCGTATTGATTTCATGACTGCACTGGAAGTTATAGGGCAAAAAGTTTTATTTTCCTGAGCGAATTTTCAAAACCAAAGACACAAAAATTACCATTGCTGGCAGCACCAATCGAATTTTTCAAACAAATTTCTATAAAACAGAGTTTAGAGTAAGGTTCAGCTACTGTGTCAATTTCATGAAAATCTGGTTACTTATTCACATTTCATAGGGCAAAAAGCAGTTTTTTTTTCTTTGTAATTTTTCAAGATGGCACCACTGGCACAGAGTTCCCCACAATTCAAAATCGCTTCTGTCAGACCTGGTCCTACTTAAGTCCAATGCATTCTGTAAATTTCAATGGTATCTGATTATTGGTTCGTGAGCTCCCGTGAACAGAAGTTTTTGATGCTAAAAATATAGGTTAATTGGGAAAGGGTTACCGTTCTTGTCCGACATGAAATTTCCAAAGTTTTACTTTGAACGTGTAGATAAAGCATAAGATTTGTATACAGATTGGTTTTATTGTAAGAAACGGGCATTTTTACGATATTCGATGGTTTGAATGTTTTCACTTCCAAATTTCTATTTTTTTCAAACTTAAGACACCAAAATTATCATAGCTGGCAGCTCCAACCGAATTTTTCAACTTAATTTCTACCAAACGTGGTTTGAAGTAAAGTCCAGCTACTGTGTGAATTTCGTCAAAATCGAACGATTCAATCAGAATTTATAGGGCTAAAAGCAGTTATCTTTTTTAGTGATTTTTCAAGGTGGCACCACTGGCACAGAATCGCCCGCATTTCAAAATTACTTCTATCAGACCTGGTCCTATTTACGACCAATACATGCTGCAAATTTCAATTAATTCTGCTTGTTGGATCGTGAGTTTCCGTGAACAGAAGTTTTTGATGCTAAAAATATAGGTAAATTGGGCAAGGGTTACCAGGCGTGCCCGTTATACCATATCAAATTTTATTTTTTGTCTAGGTAAATAAAGCACGAAATTTTCATATGAGTGGCTTTTTTTTGAAGAAACGGCATTTTTTCAAGAGAGACGATGATTTGGAGGTTTTCACTTTCAGTGCCTGCCCTAGCTACAGGGTTGCCAACACGCTCATTAAGAGCTACATAAATCTATAACTAAATAATACCAATATGTCCTGAAAATTTCGTAATGATTGAATAGCTTTGTCAAAAGTTATCGCAATTTAAAAATTTTCAAGTTTTCCCGTTCTCTTTTTAGGCACCCAGCGCACACATGGGGTTAAAAAATTCCAAAATATTATCCGATTCACATGTAAAACACGTTCAAAATTTATTTCGTCAACTTTATTTTTGCGAAACTTATTTGTGTACGGAATAATAGGTATATTAAAAATATCACTAAAATGGCCGCCGGCGCCAAAGGGTTAAAGATTTTTAACTTTTTCTGAGACATGGCACTATTCTGCATATACACCAATATGTCCTGAAAATTTCAGTTCAATCGGATGGCGCGTTCCTGAGATTTTTTCACTGAAATTTTTTGATGATATATATATATATATATATATATATATATATATATATATATATATATATATATAGAAATATGAATTTTTGGCCAAAGTGATTTTAATACTAATGTTCTTCTTCGAACATTAGTAAAAATGGCTCCTAGCCATAGGCGCGCCGTAGGGGGGCGAGAGGGGGCCGGGACCCCCCCAGACCCTAGGTTGGCCCCTCCCAGAAAAATAAATATTTCCAACAGCAGACACTTAAGTTTTCGCCTCTTAGGTTTTTGTGGTTACAGCAAGAGTTGAGTAGTGCAGTAGTGTAAGCCTATACCAAAGCATACACACTACTTATAACATAGAGACTGTGTTATTTGCGGTATTAATTACGATGTTATGGGACTCATTTTGAGAAATGGACGGCAATATTTAATTTCGACAAGTTATACGTTAAGAAAAAGACGAAAAGCGCCTCGCCAATCACCCTTTTTTTACTAAGATTATCTGTTCATTCCTACTAGGCAATGTACAGGTATTTAGATAAGAAAACTTTTATAAACTGACGTTTTATGCAATTATGTTTTTCACAAAACATACTCTAAGTATTAAAATGGTAGGCAATAAGGTAATTAACGTAGAATACAATTTTCGAAGTTATTTGGAGAATAAAAATTGCATCCCTGCCACGTTTATGCTATCTATGATCTACTTTGTTTACACTCAGGTTAAATGTGTGTGAATTTTATTATAATTTGATAGCTGCATCGGAAGTTAGAAGGCATATCACTTCAATTTCACCGAGCGTTTTTTCATAGTGACACAGCCACCACATGGTTCTTATCATATTCATTAAACTTTTGTCAGACCTTTATCTACTCAAGACCGTATATCTTATAAATTTTATCCGATCGCGAGATACCGTAAACGCAAGTTCCAGGTGCTAAAAATATAAATAATTCGGTGCGATTTTTGTGTGATTCGGAATTTCACAAGTATAGATTTGACTGTATAAATATAGTATCAAATTCATCAATCATTTGCATTTTATTCTAACAGCCGTCTGAAAGATTTGTGTTTACGTACTTATGGTAGCTACAAGGTAGCCCAGACATTATTTAAAAACGACCGAAACTTATTTTTTATATCCATTGATGAGTCTTGTAAATTTTGTGATGATCTGATGACTCGGTGTGAAGTTATCACAATGCGAAATTTTCCATAGAATTTCCATTGTCGCTAAAAATACACCAAAATTTCAGCTCGACCAAACTTCGCGATCCGGATATGAAAACTCTACTAGTGCTTGGAAGACAAATGATATGGTGCTTGAACAGTCTTGGGATTTGTCAAGATGAACCGAAGTTATTTTTAAAAGGCGATTACGACGTGTCTCAGTCGCCAAAGACGTGCTTTAAGAGGACATGATGAAAGTGGTGCCACTGATAACCGTGATTTTTTTTTGTTTTTTTGAATGTTGTGAATTATTCGCGAAGCATGATTCAACTTTTGAAAAAAAATTTAAAAACAAGGTTGCAAACTACTGTAGTGGCAAAACACAAAATGAATTAATGAAAATAAAATAAAATTGCTGAAATCATTCGCGAGGACAATACAGCTGAAATAAAAGAGTGCGGACTGATATCCATTATGGCAGACGAAGCAAGGGTCCACAAAAGGAACAACTGTCCGTGGTTGTCAGATTTGCTAAAGAACTAGCTGTCGAAGAAAGTTTCTCAAGCTTTGTAGACTGTTTAGGGGCTAAAAATGCCTCGTATTTAGCAGATATAATTTTGAGCCTGTTAGACCGCTACGGATTTAGCGAATTGCCTGTTGTTGGACAGTCTTATGATGGTGTAAGTGTCATATCAGGACAAAAAAATGGTGTACAAATCTTAATTTAGATGAAAAACCCTGTAGCCGCATTTGTACACTGTTTAACTCATAAAATTATCCTTGTTGTGATGGATACATTTTTCAGATGAAAAACCCTGTAGCCACATTTGTACACTGTCTAGCTCATAAAATTATCCTTGTTGTGATGGACACATTTTTCACAATCGAAACGTGTACATCCTTTTTCAATGCCATCGAATCACTTTACCTACACTTTTCGAAGCCATCAAAACACGAATTGTTGAAGCAGCTTGAAGAGGCAGTTGGTCTAAATAAAAGGCGTGGAATGAGAAGTTTAGGGTCGACTCGTTACTCAATGAGATTTCACAATTGCAAATATGTGGTCGATAAATGTGGGACTATGAAAGAGGCTTTAGAAAAAGATATAAATGAGGGAAAATACAACGACTCAGTTTATTCATTGGGGATCTTTCATTCAATCAGTAATCCTAAATTTGTAGTGTATAACGAACATGTTAAGTATATATTTCCAAACTAAAAATACAACTCTTAGGGATGGGATAGATCTTGTGAATGGAACAGTTCAAACACTACTAAGTGAGCGAGAAGACTTGTATTTAGTTTGGGAAAAATTAAATCTTTTGCAGAGAATAACTGTTTGGATCTCACATTTCCCAGAGGATCGCAAAAGCGGAAAACAGCAAAAAGCACTAGTTTCAAAGGTTTTGCTGTTTCATCTAGCCTCGGACACGCAGTTAGGGCTGCAAAGATATTCCTGCAAACCAAATGGCTCGAAAAGTGTGAGTTACAGCACTTTTCATCTTACCCAATAATTTTTGCTTTTTCTAGGTTTTCTAGCTAACAAATGCTTGAAATAAGAGATCAATTTTTTCCTTCTAAGCTTAATATATTCCAATTTCTTCAAAAATATTTTGAAGCTAAGCTATCTTGTTCTTCAAGTATAAGTTGAAATATATTTAGCTTCTAAACGAAAAAATATTCTTATATTTCCAATTATTTCCATTCTATTCCCATATAATTCATACAAGTTTTCTTTCTTAGCGGTCATAGATAATTCATGTGTAGTTCATACCTACCATTCACATTATACGTATTCACTCATACGTATTCACAGACACGAATTTTATTTGATGATGCATTATGCATTAGCAAATAACAAAGAATAAATCAGCAAATATATAATGTATTAGTAAATTATATAAGTTGTATGAACAGTATGTGTACCTTACGGAAGACAAAATCATCACATGTTTTGAACATTTTGGTCCCTGGCCCCTGCCAGATTTTAGGCCACGGCCCGCCTATGCTCCTAGCACTATCTAATGAAAAATTTAAACCAACTTTTAATTTTGTTTAAGCCCGCATTGTAACTAATCTTCTATCTATAGATTGTTAATTAGATGTAAGTGTTAAACCATTACAGATAAGGCATAGACCTAAAAATTGAATAGGCCTCCTTGCACAAGCTATGCTTATAAGGAGGCTACTACACAGGTTAATTTTAGTATGTAAGCTTTTCCGTTATTATGAATTTTTGTGATCAATAAATTAATTGAATTGAATTGAAAATTTCTACTGTTAGGGTGGGAGAATATATGCTGAAAATCAGCAAATTAAGAAAAAGATTCAAAAATTTGCAAAACAAGAAGGAGAATCAAAAGTGACGTCTCTCTTTCATTCTTTTTCACACAAAAACAATATCAAATCAATGGGCTGCGGGACTAATTGGCGATCAACTAGTGTTTCAAAAACTACCAGTAGAAAAAATTTGAATAAATTTGCAGCATGCGAAAGAATCAGCAGCAATTTGAAAAGAAATATTCAAATGTAAACTTTTACAATATATTACGCGATATGGCATTACTGCCGCCACCTGATTGTCTTGTACGCGATCGCAAAAGGCAACTTGAAGCCTTATGCGACCAAGCCAGGCCACTCTGCCCGAGGGAGCTTGGACAGAGTGAACATTGGTCGGAATGTGATGCTGTTAAATGGGTGAAGAGGAGAGTCTGTCGACGAAACTGTAGGAAGAGAAAGTACCTGAAATCGTAAAGCAAACTTGATTGGTGGCAAAATGATATGTGAAACGTTGTTTTAACTTCATGAAGTTGAAGTGGATTTCTGTCTTGACTGTCTGCGCATGTGAAGCTCATACATGGCGAGTTGTAAAGCTTAGACGTACGCTAATAAGATTCGTAATGAATATACGAACCATCTTTGTTCTCATTCGAACCAGCTTTGTTCCGCATTATTTCCGGAATCCACTCCAATCACTGACCGAGAGCAAAGTTGAACATTCGTCGGGTTCTTCGCTGGTGCAGACTAGGGGCCTTCTCGACCATTTCCAGGGCAAGCTGTTCCAGGGACAAATAATCTTTTATTCTTTGTCTCAGCCATAGCTGCCCATCACGCACTTCAGTCCAGTTAAGATGGCCTGTTTAGTTGAGTTTGGGAGCCCGTGGCCGCTTAAACTTGCTCAAAACCAATTTAGGGAGCTGCCTAAAAGTAGGTTTATTCATTTTGTAAAAGTTATTTTTATATTCATAAAGGAAATTGTGTGTAACACTGCAAAGTTCGCCAAAAAATCAAAGGAATCAGGGGTCCTTTTCAAAGAACTCACCTTCTTATGTGCTTTTAATTAGTAAGGCCTTTGGTCGGCCAAAAAGCCTCGATTAAAATGTCAGGTTCCTAGCCCTTTTTTCATGAAAAGAGCTTTACCGTCCTCCAGAGAAAAGTTTGTTAAATCTAAAAACCGCTATAAGTCTTATGTTGGATTTATGAAGTCATAAATACGCCAAAAAATATTAGATTCATTTAAATTCTCAAAGTAGCTCTAAAGCCCCTAGACGTCAACATCTACACTTATCCCGAACAGCTACCATTTTTTTTTATTCTTAAGGATAGACAACCATCTTTGTCAACAATCAAACAGAAAATGTCTAAGCATCAGAAACGTTTACTTGCTGAAAAGCAGTAAGTGTCAGTTAGAAAAATGAATCCAGCTAATATGGATCTATAGCTTGTTCCTAGTGTTTGGGGTATTTGGTTCGAAAACCAGGCATAGTGGTTAGTTTGCACACTGATCTTTGAGTTGAGTTAGCTCTGAGTACGTGTTTGCGAGTATTGTGAGAGTAATCATCAACATTCGTAAAATTTTTGATTAACAAAGTGGTGATCTTCAAGACCCCTGAAGAAACTTTAAAATCAGCCAACGGGTAACTTAAACAATTTCGTTTAACTTTGAATTGTATCGGGAATCTCTCTAGGAAAACGAATTAGTCTCCAAGAGGAAATTAAGGAAATTTTCCGAAGAATACATGACGAAATGAAATTATGTACATAGTGATTCCCGCCGAGACATATTGCATTACCAACTTCTATCAACTAACTATTCAGTTTATGCGGCCAGAACAAAGAGGGAGGATCAAAGAAACAAAAAAATTTCAGCTTCTGTTTTCTCAACAGAATATGGTCTGAAAAGTGATATGTGCTACATAAAAACTGTTTTTATTCTTTTGAAAAGTTAGAAACCGTTGTGTTGATAAATGACAAATGATTACGAAAAGGGCAAAATTTTCAAAGGCAGTCCTTGTTGATGTATGACTTTAGACTGACAAAAAATAAAAAAACCATTTTTTTCTCGAAAACTGAATATAAAATTGATAGTGGTTGGAAATTCAATTAAAATTGATGTTTCTAGAATAAGGAAAAACTGGGCAATAATAATGAATCAAACGAAATTGAACTATTTCTCTAACAAGTACGAAACATGTGCATAATAAAAGAAATTCTCCTAGTCTCGTTTTTAACAGACAAACTAAAAGTAGAGCAACATAAACGAAGCAGTCATTGCAAAAACATATGAACATTTCAAAGATAGCTCAAATACGAATTCTATGAAGTTGAAGGCAGGTGTATAGTGAACTCACTCATATGTCTTAAGCAATTTATTCAATGGTTGTTAGAAGTTTTTTCTCTGAAATACAGTTTCGTTCACTTAAGTCTGAAGAGTGATTTCTATTCCTTTCATTAATGAAACAAGTTTTTTTCCGAACAGCAAAGAGGCTACATTTATCTAATTGCATACGTATCGTTGTAAAGGACACCATATCTGGAATGTGGCATAAGTTCATCATTAAATTCCTCACTGAATTGCTCTAAGGTGTACTCCTGATACTGAATAGCTTTAAGGTTAAAGCATATATTTCAAGCACATAAAATCAGGCCCAAGATGATGTCCTACAAAATATTCTAACAAGCAAAAATTTCGTTTGCTTTCTAATGGAACGGTGCATGAAACGTTTCAACTTCAAATTCATCGTACACTTTACAATTCAAACACTTTTATTGTATTTCCGTGTGCCTAAGTATTTGCTTTTGCAGATTATTTTCGCTTCTGCGAATTTCTAGCCTTCCACAGATTTGCATACAATTTATCTTTGTTACTTTTTTTTCCCATAAAGTAGAGTTTCTTTGCAAAGTGCAATTCCGCTGTTTTGTGCAAAGACTGCAAAGAGGCTGCTTGTATCTGCTGCATTTTCATAAAATTTCACGTTCTGTTTCCGCTTTTTCACTGTACTCGTACATTCGGGTGAAAGATACATATGAAGTGGAGAGCCTCTTGCGAATGACATTGAAAGCGTTTTATTGTCCGTTTTGGCGAAATTTTATTTTTGATAAAACTGATAGTGACGATGAGTGATCGCATTCAAGTTTAGTGCAGATGCAGTAAAATGCTTTAAAGCCAAGGCATCTATCTAGAGATGTTGAACGTCCAACAAAGTTTTCAGAATTTTAAATGCGATATGAAAGTGTTGATGAATATTAATTCACGGTTCTGAGCAAGCATTTCAATTAGAAACGTCAAAATCGCTTTGGAGATCTTAAGTTATTTTTAACAACAACACTGAGAATTTTCCGGATATCTATTTCGTTATCTTAAACTTTTCAAACAATTTAGCTGTGAGTGTACGATGGAAGATATGTAAATGTCACGGATACTTGGATTTCAGTTGCGCTTGAATTCTTAGTGAAGTTCAAATTAAAAGCAAAAAGTTTCAAAAATGTTTTCTGCTTGTTTAATTAAATGAATCAGATAGTTCGTAGGCAAAAGAATATTTTGTTCAGTAGATTTGTAATTGGTTTTTTTAAATGCAAAGTGAACTATCTGATATCAAGTTTGAATTTGCTTGAAGCAAAATGAGATATCATGGTGTTTTTCCTATGAGCTTCCACCTAAAACATTCTAGAAGAAAAGAAAAGAAGAAAAAAAAAAACAACAGAAAACAAGGAAAGTGTTTCTTTCTTCAATTCAGGTTACTTAAGCATTCTATAGCATTAGCTTTATTAGCCTTTACTTACTGGTGATGTCAAATCTAATTCGTTTTGGGAATGTGAATTTAAAATACACACGTCATCATCTAGGAGAAGACAAAAACCAACAGTAGCATCATTGTAACTTTTTGGAGGTTTCAAGCGTAATACGCTAACCCACAAGCTCATAAAAAATCGCTATCGACAAAAAAGGTAAAAAGTAGGTGGCAAAAAATGACCTTTAATTTCGATTTCCTGTTGCCAGAACCGGATTAACCTGTAAGCAAAGTAAGCCCGTCTATGGCTTCACAATTTGAGGGGCACTAAAATCGGAGCTCAGAAACGAGTAGTGCCTTCTGTGGAATTTAAAAATTCACGCGCTTATCTAGATAATGTTGGTGGCGTCAAGAGCACAAACACACAAAAACAATTCACCATGCCAGTCGCTAGTCTCTAAACTACGGTTACTCATTCTAATCGCTGCATCCAACAATGCAGTAAATATTCAAAATCTGTGGTAAAGTGTAGTTTAACTAAAATACTTTGCAGTCAGTTAAGTACTGTATTCATTTTTGGTATTAGTTAATTCGAGGTATTTGCTTTTTTTTACAATGCAATTTTGTTAAAATTTCTATACGATGTTCAAATCAAAGAGTGAACGGCATCAAAAATATTCATCTTGATGAGCTGAACGATTGAACACTGCTTTCTGCCTATTCGAAATGTTGACAATGAAAAAGGCTGTTTTTTCCTGTGACTTGAAACCTGTGCTTCGTAGGAGACAAAATGGTTTTCTCCATTTGTTGCGTAAAGTGCCTGACGAAGCATAAAAAAATAGATAGCGGAATATACCTCCTAGTATCGGACATCGTGGTGGAGGGTGGAGGGGCTAGCGCATCGGAAAATGTCACAAGCATCCTGCTATCTATCTAAATAAAGCCATCTATCTCTGCAGGTTGCAGCTGGATAGAATGTGGAAATATAGCTGTTTTGGGCTCACTTAGTAAGGCAGAGTCTCAGATTATGCAGGTCTAACCTCGTGTACGACTTCAATGGAGGAGCCTGGTTGCAGTGGGATATCGCAGGCCAACAAAATTCCATAGCCAGCGAGCTTTTGAACTTGCTGTTTGCATCTTCTGTGGTTGAACGGTTTGGAAGGGCAAGTACAGTGCGATTATGCCCGTACCTGAGTAAAAGTAGCCTTCTCCCAAATCCTCACAAAAGGAAGTTTAGGTGGAAACAATCCTGAGTGATGCAGGCAAACAGCATGGATTCCTCAAGAAGCTGGATGCATGACAGTGTACCTTCAAAGCCTACTTAAGAAAGCAATGGAAAGGTTGGCTGGTTATGTTGATGTTGCCAGTTTGGAGCAAACATATTTTGAATGGATATATGGAAGTAAACTCAAGTTTGAAAAGTAAATGCTTTCTGGTGTGCAAAGATCCAGTGATTCAGTGAATTCAACGGAACTTCTCTCTTACAAAGACACTTTCACTGCCATAACGAGCAAATTGATTAAACGTTTTTGGTAAGAGGACGATAAAAATTGATAGTCAACATTTCTATACCTAAAGCCATCAGGTTCGTTTTGATCAACTTACAGCATGCCAAGGCCCCGTCCTTGCTTTCGAGTAAAAAACTGGCACAGTTGTAGGCATCTTCCCACATTTTGCTTGTTTGTAGTGGGTGTGATGCAAATGGCTCTAAGGACTCAGGTTAGTCAGAAAGGTGAAATCTTTTTATAATGACGGAGCTGAGGGTTTGAGTTCTTATTTCCAATATGATTGGCAACAATACACTCAGACAGGAACTTCCGATGGGCTGCAATACTATCTCCCAAGACATCTATTAGAAGAGCAACAAATCCACCACGAGAGACAAACTGTTTCATTTTATGACCTCCCAAACACTGACATTTCCCCATCTTTATCGCTCCTAACTAAAGTGCATTATTGGTGCACGTTTATTTTTACCTGAAATAGTATGACTAATAACTGGAAAGCACATATCGGATAAGATCTTACTCTCTGATCATTGCTTTTCGGTTCACTTTCTCTGGTACAACACCCGAGGTGAAAAGAAAATGCAAAAAAAAACACTGATAAGATTAGGTTAAGTCGACTTTTTGTGAGCAAAGTGTGCTTTAGGCGTAGGATTAAGTAATCAAAATTAATAAAAACTTGGCTGAGCACTCGGAATAGTCAAATTAGACTTGAAAAGGGCTGCCAAATGAGCCAGAGCAGGCACAGTTAAATGATACCTTGGTATAACTAGTACCTGCAAAAGCTCAGCAAATATACCAGCAAACTGATCAGCACAGATTATAATGGAATCTTACAACGAGCTTATAGACATTTGATGAGAGAATTTCAACGAGGGAATGATTCAAATCATTCTGAGAGGGACTGATAAGTCGATGCTGTTCCTTATCTTGGAAAAGGACCAATAAACTAGGCTGAACTCTGTAAAATGCCCAGATAGTGAGTTTACTAGGTTCAGTAGAAATCTGTATAGTCTTTATCTGAGATTTATTAGTACTGTATACAGCGAACGTTTAGTCCGCGGACTAAACACCAAATTCCACCTAAATTTTTTAGTCCCCGTGCTGTATACACTCGTGGACCGACCTAAATTTTGGTCGGTCCACGATTTCAAGCGACCTGACCTAAATATAGGTCGTGGACTATAATCGTTGTAAACACACGCGACCTAAACATTGATTTTTGCGCGACTATTAATAATGTATGTATGTTGAATATAAGCTCATAACATTCCCCTTTGACACAAAATCATTGAAATAAACATGTTTGAGAGACAAATGAAACGATAAAAATAGTGCATGAAGGAAAATTAAACTAAATGACAGCTGTCATATACGAACGAGGACTAAATTCCACCTAAGCAAATTTTAGGTCGGGTTCGTTGTAAACATCTGAGGACTAAGTTCATTTAGTCCGCGCTTTAGGTCAGGTCACTTTTGGTCCGACCGGTGTAAACCGGCACATTATCTGGGCACCCTAATAATTGAAGAGCAAAAGGTTTCTGTAGCTTTGAATGAACAAAAAGCTATTTGTAGTGATAGGAAATACTAACACACAGCTAGGTAAGGCGCTGGCACACAGCTGTACGACAACAATATAAAAACATGTGCATGGCTGGATCGAAGAACCAATAGCTGCAGCTCAATTTATTGGGTTTTGTTCAAACTAGTGCCAACTAGTGTATAGACAAAATAAAAAGTAGAGAAAGCAAGTTGAGGCAGAACAGATAGAGGTAAAATTATAGCTCAGGGAGCTAATCAGTTAGAAGATAATCCAACTGATAAGTAAATGAATAAACATTGCTCTCCAAATATAGTCTTAAACCACCAATCAAAAGTTTTTGATCAAAACAGATAGTCTGCTCAATTTTACAGTTAGTAAGGCTTTATCTTTTTGAATCTACATAAATAGATGACAATGTTTGTATGGGTATGCTTTATAAGCTCACCATTTTCACCAGTTCACCATTTCATCAGTTTTCACCAGGTATTTGGGAATCTGACGGCTTGATCACCGTAAAATGATACGAATCAGTATTGTAGTACGAAACCAAGCGACGTTTTGGTCATTGAAAACAACAATTACACTGGTACTAGAAAGCCTATATTTTAATTATAGTCAGTCTTCGCATAGACTTTGGATGGGTCTTTCGCCTTTTTGAGTTTCCGTTATCTCGCGCGGATACAGCTCCTTTTCACTATAATATTGCGGCTACTGAAAAATGTTCAATGTCGATTGAAATCGGCTAGCGTTTTTTTCGTCGCTCAAGAACGTACCCCGGCCTCGTGATGTTAGCAAAGTGGCAGATGTGCAACCGTCGGGAGTGAAATAAAGAGATTAAGAGATTAAGATTAATGATAATGAATGTGCACGTTAATGGTTCTTTTCTTTTTCGAACACGTTAATGGTTCTTCTCTCTTTAGATTTTGGGTCAAAATGAAATATCCTACTCCACCTTTTCCTAAATTTTCACTATGACGCGAAAGCAAAACAACCAAGACAGAGAAAATAGTTGATTCTGTATGGTTTGGTAGACTCTTTTTCGAACGAACGAATTTGCTACGCTTTGACCCACTCCGACGAAGTTTTAGTTGTGAATGTTTAGACAATGATCCATATCTTTGATTTTGCAGTAGTACAGGTTGTCGCAGTTTATTCGTATAGCAAAAATCCATCCCAGATATTGAAATATTTCACCAAATAGTGTCAAGCCGTGCGTTCGAATTTCAACATTACCTGTTGAAATATATCACAGATTGAGAAATTAGTGACTCGATGCATTATATTATTATCTTTTCTAGGTCTGCTTGAAAGTATTGTTCTTTGTGTATATACTAAGGTGAATCAAGACCTAAGGTGAGCCAAGACTAAGGTGACAATTGACAACAAATTTGTTTTTCATTCGAGACTCTACCTTAGATATACCACAGAAAAAAACAGGGATCTAAAATTTTTGGATTTTGTGCCTGTTTAATGACATTTATATTGTACAGTCTGGAAATTCGGACGAGATTACGTGTGGTCGAAGTGGTTGCTAGTCGACTGACGCCTCTCGACAGACATATAGGCACGAAATAGGCCGGTTTTGATGCCACAGTAATTTTTCTCTCCTCTAGTCACTAAAGTCAGGAAACCATCTGCTTCTTTTGATGAACCGCACTATCCTCTTCAAATTGACCAGGTATAGTTCAGTCAGTAGCGGCACTTGGTGCAAGTGTCCACCAAGTGCCGCAACTCTTCTCCTCGCCAAAGCCGAGCACTAGCACATGAGGTGAAGGACGGAACCCTCCTCGTTCTCGGAGCCACAACTACGACAGAAGACGTTGAAACCTGCACCCAATCGTTGCGCATGCCGTCCTATGAAACAAAGGCTCGCAAAAACACCGACAGCACAACGCAGAGTACTTCGGGTGAAACCTGCTTGGTGCGATGTTCATCTATGGACGCCCATGACTGCCTTGCTTTCACACAGGATGATTCACTAGCACAGGACTTCCTACCTTTCTCAGGTTCTTTTTGCCTAATTGCCAATTTGACCGATTTCATCGGTATTCCTATCGAAGAGCATAGAACCTCCAGCTGCAAAGGTATCAAGCTTAGCTAGTTCATCGGCCTCACAATCGCCCTGAAAGCTTCTAGGTACCCAAATCAATCGTACTGCTGAATGTCTCGATATCTCCCTGAGAGATGCACGGCATTCAGTGACAATTATGGACGCTGTACAAGGACCAGCATGGGACTTAATAGAAGTTTGGTGATCTGCGAAAATACCAATATTGACTCCCAATATTCGATTACACAGGAGCCAGTCTATTACCTGAAAAATAGCCGCAACTTGTGCCTGAAAGAGAGTTCAATGGTCTGGTAGACGGAAGGACAGCTTAAAATTCAACACGTCTGAATATACACTACTTCTGACTCTATTATTTTACTTTGAGCCATTGGTGTATACATGGCTACGAGAACTTTTGAGAGTGACACCCTCACACCATTCATCTATATCAGGAATGTGAGCTGTGAACTCCAAACCTAGTAGGAAGTGCGGAGCGATATAGTATACACCCGCTAGAGCGAGAACTCCCTCAGCCAAGATCCTAGCATGGCCACACTCTGTTTTATACAACTCATTCTCATAGCAGCAACATTAAGGTAGGTATCCATATGTTGCATTTCTCCCGTATCGTATCCCTGTTGCGTATCATTCACTAAACGGATATGGTGTCCACACTACCCAATATTCCATGTATCATCAATACGATCCGTTGCAAAAAACTCGACACGCAACTGCAACGCTTTTATTCACTAATCTATAGTGTACAACGCAACGTGTCCACACATGACTCCACTTCGAATCGTATCATTCTTTTGATGTGACGGCAAGAAACCGCCAAGTGACCGATCGAGTTCGTTGCGTTTCTTTGTATCAAATTTTGATACGCTACGAAGATACGTTTGTCGTATCCACTGATACGCAACGGTGATACGATACGCGAAAATGATACATATGAATAAATACCTTTAGCTTGCTGTAGCATCAGGAGGTTGATTCGTAGCCAATGAAGCAGAACAAAAAGTGCTTTAGTAGGGGTCATTTTCATGTACATTTTCAAGCTTACGTTTGCAGATAGCCTTAAGAGTGGCCCTCTACTAGACCGTCTCCCCAAACAATAGAATTGGCTCAACCACTGCGGTATAAACCCAAGCAACAGTACGAAGCTGCAATCCCCAATTCGTCCTTATAGCTCTTTTGCAGCAGTGAAGTGTATTAAAAGCCTTCCGCACTTTTTCTGCCTTATCAGTTCTGCATAGTAGCTTCGAGTCGAGGATGAGCTCTAAATATTTGACCCTCTGGCTCAGGTCAATAGCGAACCTGTTCAATTTCGGTAAGTCAAAACGAGGAACTTTTTAATTCCCTGTAAACAGTACTAAATCCGTTTTGCATGGATTCACGTACACTAGTGTAGTATGTAGTAGTGATTTAACCTCTCCGATAACGTAGATAAATACTTTTACAACACTGCTACGGCTATGTTGTCTACATAAGTAATCACTGTGCAGTTGGCACGGCTCAGCCTTAGTGAAAGCATATTCATCATGATGTTCCACATCAAAGGAGAAAGGACTCCACCCTGAGGTGTGCCCGTACTACGTCTCGTTGGACATGAGCAATCTCCAGGAAACAGATTATCACTCTACTTTTGAAAAGCTGCGCAATAAGAGCAATCACCCGCTCATCCACATGCAGCACCGAGAGAGCCTCAACAATTGCGTCAGACTTTACGTTGTCCTCTCAATATCCAAGAAAACCATAAATACTTCCATTACTTCCATACGATGATACTTCCATAGATTGCTGGATATCAGCTGCAAGGACCCCATCAGGACCCGGAGATTTAAACAGCTCAAAGAAGTTAATGGCTCACCTCAGTTGCAAATTGGATATCCTTGAAAGTGGACTGAGTCATTGTAACAAATATCCCACTTTACAAAACGAATACATGCACGCATCACAACTAGCTTAGGTTTATGGAGGAAACCGAAATTTTAGTAACATCTATATTTTTTTGTTAATATATTAAATAAACATATAAAAATAATCAAATAAAAAAAATCCAGATGTGGCAGCTATAACAACCAATAACAGCCATGAAAAGCAATGAAGTAATATTTTAAGATCTATATTTTTTTCTTTCTCCGCAACCCTAGCTTGTACACGTTAGAGGAAAATGTGTTAGATTTAGTGCAGTTAATTATAAAGTGACAGTAAGCTACTGAGCTCTAAAGATGAGCAAATGCAAGCAAAAAATTGTAAGAACTTCACTGGTCCATTCGAAACGCCTGAGATTCAGCCATGTTTATAAACCAAGCACTTGATTTTCAATTCTTTTGAATTTTTATTTTTGATTACACTTTGAATTCTTTTTTGACACTAATTTTAAAATAATTCACCCGATCCAACTCTATACTGAAATCCACTTTACTCGACCTAAATCCAAAATCAACTGAAAGACAGGAACACAAAGTCAGATCTCACCGCTTATGGGATTAAAGTATAAAATAAATGCAATGAACCAGTCTTATTAATTTATTAAACTAGATCATTTAGCAAATTAATTACAGTTCTTTCCCAAAGAATTGTCAATCCCATTAGATTTGCACACGTTCATTTTTAATCCTTATTGATGTCAATTCGGTTCAATGAAATTACCGGAACTTTATATAAATAATGCTATACAATAAGCGAACATTGGCAGTATTGTGAGTTATGTTTGTGAATACCGACACAATCATCATTGGATGACTGATTGACGCTCGAATGGTCATTAATAATTCGCATCATCACATCTCTACTTGTACCGGTAAATTAATTGACGCCCATTCGCTACCAATTACCAAGAAATAATTTAATAACCATAAATCAATTGAAATAAATGATAAGCCATGTGCGGATAATCATAATTTAAGGTAAGATGTGTTTTACTTCATTTGAGAGTATTGAGTGGCTAGTGAGTTCTTTAGCTCTTTCAGTGCATGAAACATTTTCGGTCTGTTTGTGGATTTGTGTATTTGTTCCCGATTTTTAGCACAGAACAGAACAGATTTCAGATACCGCAAAGGTAATTGGCCACTCAAACGAGCTGTTTATTTGAAACGAGTGTAATGAAACCAGTATATGATAGCTCAGACTTCATTTCTTTCAATAGGACAATTATTTTATCGTTTCTGTGCACCTATTTATAGAAACTTTGAACGAAATAACCCTAATTACATTTTTCGAGATGTCATGCCTTCACTCTTCGATTACAGACAAACACGATTCGTTCTTTAGCTGTGTCCTTGATACGAAACTTGGGCGTGAATGAGCAAACAACGAAAAGAACCTCTTCCACGTGACCCGTGACATTTTCACCACAAGACATACTCGGTATCATGTGAAAACTTTGCACGAAATCGATTTTATTATTATTTAATAATTCCGCCGGAATTGCTGGGCAAAAATCGATTTCAGGAAATATCTATCCACTGATAAATTACATCGAGTCAATTTCGATAGCACTAGATCCTAATCGCATGAGAACTCGATGTCCTGGACAGCAAAGTCACAATCAATTGATTTTGTTCGTATGTGTGTGCTGTTACGACTTTTGTCGAAGCTGGTCATTTTAGGTCTAGGTTGAGAAAACGAGTCAAGGTAAGTTATTAGTTATTGAATGAAAAATTGTCTTCTCCTGCAATTTATCAGCTGTAGACGGAAAGTTTATTATTAGGAATTTTCGAAAATTTGATGTTAAAACTTCAAGCTGTAGCCTTTTTACTTCAATTTGCTCTCTTTTGAATAAACTTTAGCAATCCCGATTATGTAATTAAAGTAAATAAATATTTTATTAATGCAATTATTTTTGTTAATGTAAGCTGACAATTCAAATGAAAGTCTAGTGTCTTTACAAACTACATCTATCAAAATCTATCTCGTGCTGTGTTTAATTTGTAATAATTCGTAGAGTAATTTCACAAAGAAAACATTCAAGAAAAACAAAAATTTTGTACAGTTGGATTAGTTGTTTAAAAAAGCTCTGCGATCGCAACTGAATATTCATTAAAAAAGTTTTTGATGTTGAGTGCTGCCAGCGAAATCATAAAACGACTAAAATTTGTCCCATTTGGGCCATTGTAGGGTTGGTAATTATATTCGTCGGGTGATTATTGGTGTTATTGTGGGTACTTTTATTTCGGTAGGAACGACGAATCGGTTCGGTAGAACGTGGTTTGATTTTCAGCGTTTCGACTAGAGGTGGCTGACCTGAATTGTTTCACAATTGACTCTGATTTACACCCAGCGACAAAAACTACGAATTACGAACTTTCCAGGTAATGATAAAAAGAGAATGGAATTCAGAGAGAAACAATTTTTTTCTGGTAGAAATAAGGGATCCTATATAAACTACAAATAGGATAATTTCCACATCAGTTTTGCAAGCCAGTTGGAAAATATTAATTATAGGGTAATTCCATAGAAAATCGACCAATTTTCAAATAATTTTTGAACTATTTTTTTTATATTTTTTTATCCAAAAAGGCTGGTGAGCTAATTATCGAAAATGAAATATTTTTGGAAAATATGGTATATTTGCGGTAATATGGCCTCTTGAAGTTTTTGGGAAGCGTCGGTTCGTGTTGCTTTCAAAAAATTGTATAACATCTTCTACTTTACGTAGAGCCTTCAAATATAGCTTTTTGGAAAGGATAACGTTAGGTGTCTTACAAATAATAAAGCGAGAAACATTCTGGCTGAAAAGGATAAAAAGGATCATTACAGTGTCCTTTACCCGTGAAAATTTCAAAATGCACACCTTCGATTTTCTTAATTTTTTTTATCTATTATAAACAGTCATATAAACTACTAATACGCAAAATTTCAATGTGGAGCTCGTAAAAGTACAGTCGTAAGAAATTTCTAAAAGAGTGGAATACTATAACCGCTTAAGCTAATTTATAGAGAATGGTACCGAAACAAGGTAAAACTTACAAAATATGGTACGTAAGAGTTTTATGTTTTAAAAATAGATTCAAATCTAGTTTATAACGTAGAACGATCTGTATAGGTCCATTGTTTATAACTTATACCACTGACGCAATTTTCATCAATTTTTTTTTTAACATGTACTTAGAATAGCGGTCGATCCAAGGCGATCCTGGTTGCTACCATAATATCAATCTGTTTGTGAAGAAGAGCATGTCATCAGAGATAAAAAATCCTTATATTTAGCCCAGCTTATATGGGAACCCTTTGCTAGAAAATTTATGTGTGGTCCTTTAATCATGAATTTAACGTTTTGATGAATAATGCAGCCACATACAGAGTGTGTTTCTTATGTTTCCGCTAAAGTGAAGTATTTAGGCAGTCTGCTGTTTGCATTGTTGCAGTAGAATAGTTTGATGAGACCAACGACATGTGGACCTATACTTCTTCGCCTTTTCGGGGAAGTATAACCTCGTCTAATTTATTTAAATCATATATGGGGTTGCGTCAGGAAATTCAGACACTACTTTGGCACATGATCAATTCGTCGGCAAAAGAGAGGAAAGTAAACACTTTGTTTCCTTTTCTTTAGCTTTTGAATATTCTTCTTTGATATTATTTACTATAGATAATTCATTATTTGTTTTTGTTTCTTCTGTGGGTAGTTCCTGCATTATTTTAAATACATTTTTGTACAGTACGCTAGTAAAGTTTTTTTAACTTTCTTCTTAGAATGTTCAGTTTACAAAATTATTTATCTATATGAACCCAAGACTTTCCTTAACTTCAACTACTTCCGATCTACACCCTGAAAGCAACGTCTTGAAATCAATTTAAACTACAGGCATTGCAATTAACCCTAATTTTAAGTTGTAAAAATATGCAAAATAGACAAACAAAGGAAGTAATTGAAAATATATGTACACTATAATGTGTGCGAGAACCCCGAGATGTAGGGAAAACGCAAAATAATCTTGATTCTTCATGCCGCTAGTAAATGAAAAGGAATCTGCTGTCTTTATTTTTGTTTTATGATTGCTTAAAAATGAATTTTCTCAATTATTGCAAATAATTTATATTCTAGCGTTAGGTCTGTTAATTACAGAAAAAATCGAAGTACTATTCCTTATCAAATATAAAAATCTTAAAAATAATTACCCATAACGGTGGAATACAAAACCTTGGTTTTATGAAAAAACGCAGAGCCACCATCAATTGATTTCATATCAAACGTATATTGTAAGTTTCACCTTGTGTCGGTACCATTTTCTTTAAATTTTCTTTGGCGGTTTTAGTATTTCGTACCTTTAACAATTTCTCACA
This sequence comes from Nemotelus pantherinus, assembly GCA_963978885.1. NCBI lineage: Eukaryota > Metazoa > Arthropoda > Insecta > Diptera > Stratiomyidae > Nemotelus > Nemotelus pantherinus. The sequence continues at coordinate 214,909,111 of OZ022264.1, forward strand.
AATGTATTTTTACGAGCTACACTTTGAAATTTTGCACATTTGTAGCTTACACAACTCTTTACAATATGTAAAAAATTAAGAAAATCGAAGGTGTGCATTTTGAAATATTCAAGGATAAAGGACACTGTAATGATCCTTTTTATCCTTTTTGGCCTTGGCCAGGATGTTTCTCGCAATGTTTTTTCTAGAATATCTACTCCTTACTCTTTCCAATAAGCCATATTTGAAGGCTCTACGTAAAGTAGAAGATTTTATACAATTTTTTGAATGCAACACGAACCGACATTTCTCAAAAACTTTTAGATGCCATTTTACCGCAAATATTAAATATTTTTCAAAAAAAAAAAATTATTGGTGCCCATAACTCAACTACTTATATTCACAGTGAAAATTTCATTGAAATCTGGCGATAGCGATCAAAGACCGTAGATCGATTTTCCGTGGAATGAGACTATAGAGATGACAAAATACGTTAAGTTGTGTATGAAACAAAAGGTTCACTCCATTGGAAAGAACCCCAATTTCCAATGGAGTCAGTCATCAAGAAGTGGAATTAAGTGAAGTGGAATTTAAGTACTGCATAACCAATTATCATCTTGTCTCAATAGTCAATATCGATTAATCAAGTGATCGATCAAACTTACGTTTCCAATATGTTTATTCTGAAATCTTTTCTATGCAAATTTGGAACGCTTCGTAGTAATCGAATTTCGGGATGGCAAGTAGGATGCAATGAAAGGACATTTTGCTATTTAATTAAAAAAAAGCAAGAAACTGGCAGTGTCGAAAAACCAGGACAATCCAGAAGAGGCTGAGTGAGATGGGCCACCGTACCTGCCACCCTGCGAAAATTTTTTCAAGTTTTGGTAATTTTTCGGATGGCAGCCCTGACCATCCTTCTATACGTGGAAGAAATTGACAGGATAGGTGGATTTTGACAAAAGCAGTTTCGGTAGACTTTTGGTTGCAGTACTGGAAATGCGTTGCAAGCATATTCATCGTTTGAAATTCAAGTTTCATTTTATCATTCAAGTTGCATTTTCATCATTCATGTCATAAGAGATGTTGCTTCCTAAGCTTTGTACCAAAATCATCCAAAAACGAATTTAATTTAGGTAACAAGTGTTTTGCTTTCTTAGATGTCGAAACTCAAGCTAGTGGAAACCCTGAAAACATTTCCATTTTTTAAGTTTCAGTTAGTCGTCGCGTTTAAGTACTGCATAACCTTCAAAACAAGTTTGTTGTTATAAGAAGCACGTGTGGTAGAATATGCACTCAAAATCTAGACGATCCTTCTACTTTTAGTGTTTCTAGCGATTCCTATGCCCTACAGTTTATTTGTGTTCTTTATCGATAACATCTTCTGATTATACTAAGAATTCATTACTCAATTGAAAAGATTCATCAAAATCACTGTTCGATTCAAAAAACAAATTCAAAATAGTTAAGCGATCGAGCCACCGAACCATCGGATCTACCAAATTTTAACCTTCGGCGTACGATGTGGAGTTGTTTTAACCTCAAGACTATAAAATAACCAAATAAGTTGAATTTCACAGTAGCTGTCGGTTCAATATTGGCCCGTCAATTGACAATGCTGAAAGAGTACTGCGCGAGTTATGTTTTTGTATTTTTACTAATGTTCGAAGAACATTAGTATTAAAATCGATTCGGCCAAAAATTCATATTTCCATATATATATATATATATATATATATATATATATATATATATATATATATATATATATATATATATATATATATATATATATATATATATATATATATATATATATATATATATATATATACAGGGTGGGTCATCAAAATCCGGACAAATCAATGAACATCCTTCAAATAGTGCTATTTATTGAAAAATGAAGTTTAAATACAAAAACGTCTTACATGGCATTTCGTACATCCATTGACATTGTAATTACTCAATGTAGCCCCCATCAGCTTCAATCACGGCCTCCATTTGCGGTCTGAAGCGCTCGCACGCCCTCTGCAATCCTGCGCTGTCAATATTGGCGAACGCTGCCTCAATGGCGGTCATTAATGAAGTCAAATTTGGATGTCGAGACTTGTTGGTAGCCCTTTCAATCACGCTCTATACGTAATAGTCCAAGGGATTTAAGTATGGACTATTCGGAGGCCAAAACTCCTTAGAAATGATCAAATTGAACCTTAGAAAATATGGTTAAATTGCAGCGAGCCACTCGCTTCGTTCTTACAACCTCAGAAAGCATTTGTCTAACCTTGATCGTGTAAGAATAATATCGAAGGTCCTCCTCAACTCGCTCACATTCACAATAGACGCCAGTTTTCGTAACGATAGCCTCGGGTCTTCCAGAATCCGCTCTTCAGTCCTTTTGGTGATTTCAGGAGTTCTCACGGTGTGTTCTTTTGAGTGCTGCTTTCTTGCCGGTGTACTTGAACCTTCACTTAACTGCTCTTGAGCTTTGTACTAAGTAACAACCTCATATACAGTTGATTTCGGATATCGGAAAAATTGAATAAACTCCCGTGCTGACCGCCCAGCGCGAAGACTTTCGATTATCGCGGCTCTTCGATTATACTCTGCACTTGGCTTCAACATTGCGACTTATTCGAGGTTATGAATGTTCAACACATGTGTTAAACTATTTGTACGCGAATCGAGACCTCTCGAAACCTTATAGAATGGGGGGAAATTTAAATTGAATTTCGTCCGGATTTTGGCGCCGCACCCTGTATATATATATATATATATACCTAGTCTAGCCATAAGTTCTGTCATAGATGTTTATCGATGTAAAAATGAAACGACTTGAGTTATTTCGATAATTTTTTCAGGGATTATTTATTGATAGAATACGAATACAAAAAGTTGCGTTTCATTCGAAATGGCCGCCATTGGCCTCCACACAGCGCCGAAGTCTGTCTGGCCACTCATCGATGGCTGTACGCAGCTCATAAATGGGGAAATTGTCCACTGCTTCCGTTAGGTCTTTCTTGAGCGATTCCAAATTGCGGTGGCGTTTATGGCAAACCATGTCCTCTAAAACGGACCACAACTTGTAGTCCAGCGGATTAAGGTCGGGGCTGCCAGACGGCCAATCTTCAATACTGATAAAGTCAGGAAGATGATTTTTTAGCCATGCTTGTGTGGTTTTGGCCTTATGAGCTGGCGCAGAGTCCTGTTGGAATGTCCACGGTTTGTTTTTGAACATGGTCTCATTGAGTGGCTTCACAACGTTGTTTAAAATGTCTCGTTGATAGTTCTTAGCCGCTGTCTTCACACCTTTTTCGCAAAAATGGATCGAACAAACGCCATCATAGGACACTCCCCACCATACCATAACGGATGCAGGATGATGTCCTTTTTCGACCCGAGGCACAAGCGTGGCGGCTTCTTGGGCAGACCGTGCATACACTCTGTCATTCTGTTTGTTGAATTTTTCCTGCACGGTGAAGATTTTTTCATCCGTAAACAAAATTTTTTTGTACCGCCGAGCACCGTATTTCTTCACCAGACGTTTACATTTTTTCACTCTATTTTCTTTCAATGCAGCAGTTAACAATTGGCCGGTTTGTCGTTTGTAAGCACCAAGTCTAAGGTCATCACCGATGATACGTGAGACGGATCTCTCTGAGATATTCATCTCCTGCGACAATATTTTTTGCTTTCGCACCGGGTTTCTGTTCAATCTGGAACGTACTGCTGCGATGGCCCGTGGCGTCCGAACGATGCGTGGCCGACCGGATCTCTCGTGGTCATTTATATCACCAGTATCCTCAAATAACTTAATGGCACGATACACAAATCTCAAGTTGATTTTGAGCGGTTTGAGCGTGTTGAAAATTTTCTTTTTTTCCATACCACATTTATGGAGCGCAATTACTGCGATTCGGTTCTCTTTTGTTGACCATTCCATGATGACGGGTGACGCTATACTGAAATGACTTGGCGGTTTAATAGAGCACATGACAGCTGCCAAAACCATAAAAAAAAATTTTGGGTTGCGTTCCGTTTTAAGCCGGGTTCACACCTTTGACAGAACTTATGGCTAGACTAGGTATATATATATATATATATCATCAAAAAATTTCAGTGAGATAATCTCGGGAACGCGCCATCCGATTGAGCTGAAACTTTCAGGATACATTGGTGTATATGCAGAATAGGTCCAGGTCTCTTTAAATGTCAGTTATTGTTAACCTTTTGGCGCCGGCGGCCATTTAAGTGATATTTTTAATATACCTATTATTTCGTGCACAAATAATTTTCGCAAAAATAAAGTTAACGAAATAAATTTTGAACGTGTTTTACATATGAATCGGATAATGCTTTGGAATTTTTTAACCCTATGTGTGCGCTGGGTGCCTAAAAAGAGGACGGGAAAATTTGAAAATTTTTAAATTGCGATAACTTTTGACAGAGCTATTTGATCATTACGAAATTTTCAGAACATATTGATATTATTTAGTTGTAAACTCATGTAGCTTTTAATGAGCGTGCTGGCAACGCTGTAGCTAGAGCAGGCACTGAAAGTGAAAACCTCCAAATCATCGTCTCTCTTGAAAAAATGCCGTTTCTTCAGAAAAAAGCCACTCATATGTAAATCTTGTGCTTTGTTTACATAACCAAAAAAAAAAAAAGATATGGTATAACGGGCACGCCTGGTAACCCTTGCCCAATTTACCTATATTTTAAGCATCAAAAACTTCTGTTCACGGAAACTCACGATCCGATGAGCAGAATTAATTGAAATTTGCAGAATGTATTGGTCTTACATAGGACCAGGTCTGATAGAAGTGATTTTGAAATGCGGGCGATTCTGTGCCAGTGGTGCCATCTTGAAAAACCACTAAAAAAGATAACTGTTTTTAGCCCTATAAATTCTGATTGAATCGTTCGATTTTGACGAAACTCACACAACTGCTGGACCTTACCTTAAGCCACGTTTGGTAGAAATTTGGTTGAAAAATTCAGTTTGAGTTGCCAGCTATGATAATTTTGGTGTCTTCATTTTGAAAAAAAAAATTTGGAAGTGAAAACATTCAAACCATCGAATATTCAAAAAAATGTCCGTTTCTTACAATAAAACCAATCTGTATATAAATCTTATGTTTTATCTACACGTTCAAAATAAAACTTTGAAAATTTCATGTCGGACAAGAACGGTAACCCTTTCCCAGTTAACCTATATTTTTAGCATCAAAAACTTCTGTTCACGGAAACTCACGAACCAATAATCAGATACAGCTAAAATTTACAGAATGCATTGGACTTAAGTAGGACCAGATCTGATAGAAGCAATTTTGAATTGTGGGTAACTCTGTGCCAGTGGTGCCATCTTCAAAAATTACAAAGAAAAAAAACTGCTTTTTGCCCTATGAAATGTGAATTAGTTACCAGATTTTCATGAAATTGACACAGTAGCTGAACCTTACTCTAATCTCTGTTTGGTGGAAAATTGGTTGAAAAATTTGATTGGTGCTGCCAGCTATGGTAATTTTTGTGTCTTTGGTTTTGAAAATTCGCTCAGGAAAATAAAACTTTTTGCACTTTAACTTCCAGTGCAGTCATGAAATCAATACGAATTTCATACAATTAATGAAACCTATCATAAACATTATTCAGGCCAAATTTGGTTGAAAAGCCACGATAGGGTTGCCAGCTATTGTTGGTTTTGTGTTTAATTGCAATATCTTTATTAAGCGGTTTTAGCGTAGAATTTTCAAATGGTTATGATATTGTAGTGACAATAAACAGCAAATATTAAGCTTTCGATTATTTGAAAAAACTCGCTGCAGGTAACTCTAAATTTCTTTATACTCCTTTAACTTCGAATGTTATATAACAACGTGAAGCAGATGTGATATATTCTTGGCTTTGATACTGGCAGAAGGTTGCCAGCACGAGTCGGTTGTGCTACTTTTGTATCAATAAACGCTTACAGTTAGTATTCATACCGGAAACATTTACAATTAAAATAAATAATCAATGTTGCAATTCCCAAAGTTCTGCAAATTTTTCGGATCACAGCCCCAAACACCAACTTCAGTTACAGTGCTGCAGGCACTGAGCATTTTCTTCATTGATGTTATATGAGATGCTGCTTTCAAAATTATGTGAAATAAGCAACTGATAACGAATATAATTAACCCGTGTTTTGCTCTCATAAACGTTGAAATTCATGCCAGTGGTAATATCTGAAACCTTCCACCATATGAGTTATAATGCATTCTTGAGACCAAAGTAAAACGTGGCATTTGAAACAGTTTGGTCGTAATAAGCAGTACATGTGGTGGAATATGCACTCAAAACCTGCACGATTCTTCTACTGTTCTTCGAACATTAGTTATTCTAGCGGTTCAGGTGCGCTAGAGTTTTTTTTAATTGAAAAATATATACTATTTTCACGTTTTATGGCGAAGGTTAAAGAATGTAATTCGTCGGTATACCATTGCCCATGACAATTACCATCTTGTCTCAATAGTCAATATCGATTAATCAAGTGATCGATCAAACTTACGTTTCCAATATGTTTATTCTGAAATCTTTTCTATGCAAATTTGGAACGCTTCGTAGTAATCGAATTTCGGGAAAATACACCCAACTGTTACATATAAGTTCCGTTTTTCAAGTTAATTCAAAAATCCGTAACATTTATGTAATTGCTATTCCAAATTTCCATTCAAACGATTGTGATTCACAAAAATCCGTGTACTTATTGAGAAATTTAGTCTTGAGTGATAGTCGAATAAGTTCTCCTAAGCGAGTTTTTTTCTCTTCGTATATTCTATGAGACTGGCAATGTGGTGTGGGGTCTTTCGTTTTTCAAGGGATCGTTACGAGCATTGAAATTTGTTTGAAGTTGTTTTTTCGACTAAAGTCGGTACGGTCCTTAAACTTTATTTTTCCGAGTCATTGCTTTGATGGTTTTATAAAGCTAAAAAAATGCGTCCCTGCTTCTTGCAAAGAAAATAAAAATCTGATAGCCATGAATGAAATGAAAACAAAACGGTTTAACTAAATTTGTTTCATTTAGAAAAACCAAGAGCATGTAATGTTGAGTAATTTCATGACGAAGCTGTTTTTAATGAGCATTTACGAGCGATTTGCTTTGTTTCGACATGAAAAGGAATTGGGTATAAATTGTATTACTACTGAAGTGAATAAATTTTAATTGTTTGTTGGAATTAAGGTATTTAAACAAAATTTTTTTTAAAGCCATGATGTGAAATATTGAGTTTGTAAGGAATATTTTTTTTAAATTACTTCAACTTTTGATCGATGCAAAGACTATCGAATAAAATTATATTATTAGTTTTAGTTTTCACGAAAACAATTCCATCAGCTTGTTATTCCAAAGCTGTTGCTGTATGTTGTTCCTTATTGTTCTGATCCGGACCTGGATTTTTTCTCTCTTTTGCATTTAATAGTGCCGCTCATTTTTCGTTTAAGAAGCCAATCATAACTTTAACGCTGATGATAATTTGAGGAGTCTGCCACAACGTTTTCAGATTCACTTTAGGACCAATGTATTGCTTTATTTGCATATAATATCATATAGATCGTAAGCTAAAGAGTCAATTAACTTAGGTGTACAGTAGTGTTGACGCGTCCATACAACCCACTTCCTCTCGGCGGCTTCCCTTTCGAAAATATCGAACTACTTGGGATTTTTTTAGAACATGTATGTATCTTACTTTGGATACATATAACATATTAATAGACTAAAGATCAAACAAAAAGCACAGACTAGATGACGCGGGAAGAACGGTATTCTGCGATATTTGCTTGATGGCAGAGAAGGGTAGGAAGAAAAGGATTTACCATCAGCTGGTATCTAAACAAAGACCAAGGCAAATAAGTTAACTTTATCATATGCAAAAGATAAACAAGCATGTCTCAAATGACAGGTGAGAATGTATATGTGTATATCCATGTAGCTGATAGGTGAGAAAGTATCGGTGGGCTTATGATCCCATCGAGAAACAGTAGGCGCAGTGAATATTCGCTGGCAAAAAATACCAAATTGTCTGTAGTAGATTGCATAAAAGTGTCGTAGATATTCTTTTTGATCGCCAAATGGTATCGGATATAGTATTCTGCGTTAACTACCTTGTTGCTTACAATTTTAATACTCAGAATGTGTTTTAAAAAAATCAATATTGCATAAAATACCGTTTGTTAAAAGCACATGTTTATTGTCTAGTTGGAATGCGAAACACAAATTATCGTAGCAGCGCTGCTTGGCGGAGTACTTTCTGTTTTTTTTTCAACTTTCAACTTGAATTTTTTTATCTATTTCTCTTAAACTGTATCGGAAATTCCGTTTTTTCCGCGCTATCCAGTCTGTACGCTCTGATCATAGCATCTTCTGCGTTATACGATAACGTGAAAATTCCCATTCATAGCCAAACTTTTTCGCTTGCAAATTCTTATTCGATCGCTAGAGGCAAAGTCAGGGGGCTGAAAGTACGTGATTTATTGATGGAAGAGATTGGCAGGGAGTGAAGGATTTACCATCAGCTGGCACGTAAAAAGAGATAAACCAAAATATATTCACTGTATTACATGCGAAAGTGAGAAAATATACTGTCAAACGACAGGTGAGAATGTATATATCCGTGTGAGCTGATAAGTGAGAGTGTGTTGGCGTGCGAATAATCCCATCAAGAAACAGTAAGCGCAGCGAACATTCACTGGCAGCATACGAAATTCCCTGTATTGGGTTGCATAAAAGTGTCGGAGATATTCCTTTTACTCGCCATATGGTATCGAAAGTAGTATTCCGCGTTAACTACCTTATCGCTTACCATTTTAATACTCAGAAAATATTTTAAGAAAATCAATATTGCATAAATCGCCATTCGTTAAAATAGTCTCTTTGGCAAAGCACATGTGAATTGCCTTGTGGGAAGGAGAAACGTATTTGATCGTAGCAGGGTTGGTTGGCGGGGTACTTTGTGTCTTTTTCCAACTTGGACTTAGATATTGCTATCTACTTCTCGCAATTGTTTCGCAATTCACGTACTTTCCGAGCTATATATAGTTCTTAAGCTATGGCAAAGTGTAGAGAAAGACAAGACTTCATTTTCTAAAAAAAAAAACACTTTGACCTTGAAATTGCGCCTCCATTTACGCAATGCATTACCTGTCAAAGCAACCTGAAATCTAGCCTGAGTCTGTGGTTGTCAAATCTGAGCTTGCATCTCTTTCTGTTCCAGGCTGATCAACAATACAATCAATCTCGGGCCGGTTCACTGGATTTTCGGTCCGTAAAAATATACGGAGTTGACACGCTAGGCAGGAACTGACTGCTTACACTGTGCTAGAGGCTTTGACTAAATGTTTATTGCCTTGTGTCTGTCTCTTTTTGTTCCTCGCTTGAAGAGTAGCATCGACTCGCTTTAAGAAGTGAAAAATGAGCCGTGATGGATTGGCTTACGATTGGTTCGAGAATAGAAGGAAGTATCGATCGGTTCATTCAGTATTTTTTCATGTGATAGCTATTTTCGATAAGAAGCTATATTTCTCAGGTAATAAGCAGCAGGCGAAGATAATATGTTTGAGGTATGGGTATGAAGATAAAATTTTACTGGGTATTTAACAACTAAAATTTATCTTATGCTGGTTTTCAGAAATGAATTCCTGTCCTCCGTTTATATCTTTTCTGTTACATGATATGCTTACACTTATTTTGTATCTTTCTAATTAGATAATATTTCATAACAAGCAGAATGCAGTAAATAAAAAAATGAATATAAAACTATTTGCCGTGGGAAATTTAAAAATTGTTGTTTTCAATATGTATGCTTAAAATATTTACGCCAAAACTTAAAAATATTTTATATAAATGAATAAAATGAATAAAATTTTTTATATGAATAATAAATGAAGAATTGCCTACATTTCCTTCTGCTAAGGACTAATGTTTTTATTGCCAAGCTTTACATTTAAACTATTTTAAATCCAAGATACTTTTAAAATTTAATGGATAAGAAATAACAACTTTTAATTTTTTCCATTCAGCGTTCTGCAGGCTCAGAACTACTCAGAACAAGGCCTTTTTTGTACACATTAGTTACAAAAAAGCAAATGGTTTCAGGTATATTCAAGGCGACTCCATAAATACTGCTCTCTGATTTGGTGAACTATGGTTTTTTAACTATGATTTTTTTATACTGTCTGTAATTGTGACGAGTATAAGTGACGAGTAAGTATGACAAACATCAGCATGCCAAACATTATTATTATACTTAAAATGATGGATAGTTTTTCGGCTTCCTTCCATCGATATTTCGCCCTTCGTCTTGCAGCCAAAGTTTACAGCGGGGTCCTTTTGAAGATTTAGACTTATCTAGTCTTGTGGGTAAAACGCTGCCTGGTCACGGAGGTTGAGAATGATGTAAATCCAACTATGGTCACGCACTGAGCTTCGAGTCAACCTAGTTGTGAAGGTTTAAGTTGTTTTTGTTGTTCTGTTAGATATGGCATCAGAAAAATCTGCTAAATAGATGTTAACAAGAATCCTGAGTTCTTTGCCCTGGGACCAAATATTTTTTCACAAAAAAACTTAGAAAATGAACAAATAGAGTCGTGGAATGAAAATTAAGACCACTTCAGAAGAGTCACCAGATTCTAATAAAATTGCAATAAAATTGTCACCGCTTACAAAAATTTCACTTAGTTCTGTGAAAATTAGTCAACTACTTACTAATTTATCACAAACCGCTTTAAGACAAAAATAAGTGGAATTATTGCGAGATATTTTAAATGAATAGCATGCGAAAGTGAAGCGTCCATCCTTCCAGCTTCCAAAACCTAGATAAAATTACATTCAGGTGTTTTGTATGTCATTCCGGTTTAACAACCAGCCTAAGTAAAAGCTCAGCAAATGCAGCAACATGATCGAACATAACAAGTTTTCTCATCGGGATCGTTTTTTGGATATATATATATATATATATATATATATATATATATATATATATATATATATATATATATATATATATATATATATATATATCCGTTTTATTGCCATTGTTTTTCACTCATATATACTTAGAAATGCCAAAACAATCTTTGTTTTTGATGTCATTTATTACAACTTATACAATAGCACTACACAGCAGCACGCAGCAGCAACCTGCAGCGCGCTAAACAACAACTGATTTTGTGAGCGCTATCGCGCTCGTGGCAATTTTGAATAATACGCACACGAGCGTAATCGTAAAAAAAAATCTCAGGAACGCGCAATTCGATTGAACTGAAATTTTCACAATGCATAGGTGTATACGCAGAAAAGTGCCGGGTCTCACAAAAAGCTAATATTCTTTAACGCTTTGGCGCCGGCGTCCATTTTAGTGACGTCAAATACACATAAATATACCTATTTTTCTATCAACATAAAGCTTTTGCAAAAATAAAGCTTATCGAATGAATTTCGAGCGTGTTTTGAATGTAAATATGATATTTTTTTGAAATTTTTAGCCCTATGTGTGCGCTAAGCGCCTAAAATGAAATTGGCAAAATTTGAAATTTTTTGAATTGCTATAACTTTTGACTAGATTAACAAATCATTACGAAACTCACAGGACATATTGCTGTTACTAAGTTGTAGACACATGCGTAATGAACCTGCTAGCAGCCCTGCAGTTACGACAGGCATTGAAAGTGAAAACCTTCAAACCATCGACTCTAATGAAAATTTTTCGTCTTTTACAGTGAATAAATATAATATATAACAAAATATAAAAATCTTATGCTTTGTCTACCTATATTTACCTATATTTTAAGCATCAAAAACTTCTGATCACGAGAACTCACGACCCAATTATCAGATACAATGCGGGTAACTCTGCGCCAGTCGTGTCATCTTGAAAAATTATAAAGAAAAAAAAACTACTTTTTGCTCTATAAATTCTATGTCAGTTGACAAATTGACACAGCAGTCACCTTGACAACCTTACTCTAAGCAGTCTTCGGTAGAAATTTGGCTGAAAAATTCGGTTGGTGCTGCCAGCTATGGTAATTTTGGTGTCTTGGGTTGTGAAAATTCGCACAGGAAATTAAAGCTTTTGGCCCTATAACTTCCAGTGCAGTCATGAAATCAAAACGAATTTCATATGATAAATGGAACTTAATAAAGGAATTCTTCAGAAGGAATCTGGTAAAAAAACCATCATAGGGTTGCCAGCTATTGTTGGTTTTGTATTTATTTGCAATATCTTTATTGGGCGATTTTACCGGAAAGTTTTCAAACGGTAATGATCTTGTAGTGACAATAAAAAACACATTTTAAGTTTTCGAAAATTTGAAAACTTTTGCCACTTGTAACCCTAAATTTCTTTGTACCCCTATAGCTTCCAATGCAGTCATCGGATCAAAACGAAAGTCGCAGAGTAGGTTAATTTCAACATATTTTTACATATTTTTGGTTTCGATGCTAGCAAAATGTTGCCAGTGCGGGGGGTTTTTAGTTATTTTTGTATCAATGAATGCTTACATAGAGTATTCATACCGCGAACATTTACAACGGAAATAAGTTATCAATGATTAAACTTTCTAAGTTCTAGAAAATTTTTGGTTCCAAAAATCTTTCATTTTTTTTACCCTAAACATCTTTCTATCCCTGTAACTTTCGACGAATCATCTGATAAAATTGTAATCGATAGAGTTATTTGATTTTGACCTGAGGCAATTGTGGAAGACTTTTAGTTGCAGCACTGGCAAAACGTTGCAAGCGCTAAGCATTTTCTTTATTTATGCTATGTTATGCTGCTTTCAAAGTTTTGCAGTGTTTGGCTTTCCTAAGTCTTGAAATTCATGCAAGTGGAAAATCTGAAATCCTTTCCACCCTATAAGTTTAAATGCATTGTTAAGATCAAAGTGATTTTGCAATCGAGACAGGTTGGAGCCTGTGTGGTAGAATATGCACGAAGAATCTGCACGATTCTTCTACTGTTCATCGAACATGAGTGTTTCTAGCGGTTCAGGTGCGCTAGAGTTTTTTTGCAATTCTACTTTGATCTGCTTTCTCCAAGGTGCAAAAAAACGCACCTATTGATGATTCGCAAAAGGAAGGTAGTTTTGTTACATCCATGAGAAGTTTACTTTCGCTATGGAGTTGTTTTGCTCACATTATAAGCATCAGGTAAACTATACATGTTTGCTGGCTGCCAGAGTTCAGGTAGTGATATCAAATGGTGAGCATGCGATGAGGGTCATTGTAGACTTTGAAGGGACCTTTGCTTGTCCGCCCTATAAAGAGTTATGTGAAGTTACGAAAGCTCATGGTGTGGATGACGTCCTAGCTAAATGAATGCATGCCCTGCCGACGCAGAGATGGCTGTTGCTGTGCTACTTGAGAGCAGAGGCGACAAATGGCTGACATCAAGGGAGTGGCCTATTACCGCTCCTGTGGAGTATGCTAGTTAACTCCCTGCTAAACTGCAACAAGAATAGCTGCACGTTTAGATTAGATATTTTTGTGCATAATGGATTTACTTAATACAGTTTCAGTTTTCATAACATTCTTTTGTGTTGATTTAAGTTGAGTCTTGAGGGAAGAAAATTATTAGGGTAAGAAAAAACACCTCTCAAAACATGCAAAAGCATGCTAAATGGTATAGTGATTAAAGAATGAAGCAAGAGGACTTTAAAATAAAAGTCTACGCTGTACAACAGGAACTATATACAACTTGCAACAGAAAAATCTTTTCTGGAAATTCGCTCTCAAGCACATAAATAAGCCACTTGATTTTTGGAGGAGTTTATTTTACATGGTAAAATTTACTTCATTTTAAGGACTTTGTTTTTATGGATTTTGAAATCGTATATTCCGTAAGTGTAGCAAATAATGGCGGCACAAAAATGATGCACAAAAATAATTTTGGCACCTCTTCTATCACTGATTTTGGTTTATTAGGAAGTTATGTATTTCTTAACTTTTTGTATTTTAAGATTATTTTAGGCTATTATATATTACCATAAGAAACGATTATTTTGATTATTGCTAAAATTTGCAGTAAATTCCTTTTAGCTTTACGTATAAAAAGCTATGGTGCCGTCTGCGCAGTCAGTATACGGTCATATTTTCGTCGATGCTGCAAATCAAAAAGTGAATTATTAAAATTAAACCACAATGAGGGTAACACGCAGTCTTCTGTCACTAGTTTTTTCAGTTGGTTAAATTAAAATCGATGTTTTTTTTTAAAAAAAAACCCTTTGAATCATAAATAATAATATTTTCTTACGACCTGATGCTCTTTTTGAATCTTTCCAGATGGTTTTGAATCTACGTTTGTCTGCAGTGGCGGTTCACTAATGAGGTAAGTCAGAGTTTAACTAATGACTGAACACGACTATGTACTCGTATATCATGGCTTGCACATCTTTTTAACTGAAATCTGTGTCATGTATTTTATGCTTTTCGGAAACACATGATAGCTCTGATTTGGTAACAAGAGGATGTTCTCTAATCGAGCACTCAGTTGTAATTTCACTCGAGATTAAATTGAAGTGGGCCGTCTGGGAGAAGATCCTTAGGAAATCAACTGTAACTCCACATCGTGGCCAAATTAGAAAAGCTTAAAATTAACACACATGTAGCCACGAGTCAATCTTTAAATAACGAGCGCTTTTAATTCAGCGTATATTCAACTTCTGAAACAATTTTTGCTTTAGAACATAGTATTTGAATTGCTTTTTTCACTTTTTTCACTACGATTACACCCACTATTTCAAATAAATATGTACAGCGACATTATCGTCACCTTTCAACCGTTTTCTTTTTCCTGAATTAATCACCATTGAAATGTGTCTTTAACTTTCACAGAACACTGCGCCGTTTGTCAAAGCGCACCACAAAATAACACAAATCAATCTCTACTGAATCGTAGAAGCAAAGGCACAGTGTATTTTGAATTCCTTTGGAATCTTCAAACAAAAATTTACGATTGCATTATTCTTTGCTTCAATGTTGCCGATTAGCCAACGTCCCGATACGAATATCAGGCTGACACATACACATACAGTACTACGCTACATACGAAAGCTGCACTTTTATCTTCAGTAAACTGGATTTTTTTTGAGTGAAATTTATGCAGACATTGCGATTGCTTACTGTTGTTATAATTTTCTAGTATGCATGAGTGTCTTCGTATTCGAATGCACAGCTCGGGGCGAGGACGACAATTCTATCAGTAGCCAGAAGCGGATGCACTTTGCATGCAACATACTTTCAAAAATTTGGCGATAATCCAGCAAGGAAAATGGTTGCTATCAGTGTGGGAGTGACATGACGGTAGAAAAGAGAACGATAGCACATCATTGTAATCGTTTATCCTGTGGGAGTCGAATAATTTCTAGAAGAAAAATGGAAATACTGTTTCCTTTTTTTATGCCAACGATTTGATGTAGACGACCTTTGTTCGTTGAATAGTTTATAGGAAGGATGCTTAAAAAATGAAAATAATTGCTTCTTAATCTACAAATATTTTAATTCAGCAGTTTCTTAGCTTTTAATTACTAAAGTTCATTGTGCTGATGTCATTTTCGGAAGTTGAGTACTCACCGTGCCTAAGAAAGCAAATGCCTTGGTGCCAACTCAAACAATACTTTAAATGCAAAATATTCTGCATGAACCAGAAATTTCAGTTGAATGTTATGAAAAAAGAAACTACAATTACTCATTACTTCGGAGGAATATGTTAGGTTCAAGGTTCATTACGAACTTTAGCAAAACTTCATTAAGTGAATGTGAAAGCTCAATGACGGAAAACTATTAGCAAAATCGTGTGCATTCAGTTTTGATGCACAGGTGTGGTACATGCACAGTAGATGGAAGGCACAAGCCTGAAGTTTTCTATTTGCACAAAACATCATTCAACAATATTGCAGCACCACAATTTGCCTTTGTGCAACTTTTGATGCACAGCCTGCTAAAATACTCTTTTCTAATTTTAAAACCTTCAGCTGAAAGTTTGAAAAACTATTTCTTATTTCACCCGTTTCAAAACTATTTGAAAGCTAAAGTGAAGGGTTGTTTGAACTGTTAGGATTGTAGCTACAGTTGATAACTATGTATGCTCAGGCAAATTAAATTTAATTGTGTGATATGCATATCCCTAATATATTGTATGGCAAAGTATTATATGTTAAAATATTATAATATTAAATAAAATATTATACATTTTTACATATGGCAAAGTATTACTTTGGTTTGACCCGAAACATAATTTAAAATCGACTTCTAGGAGAAAAAATATTAAAGGAGCGTGAACATATGCAAATTAAGTGCAAGAGGTTAGATTAACTGTCACAGAATTAACAACCTACATATTTATAAACTTTTAAGCTTAGAGATTTTTTACAGTTTCTTTAATTTTTACACTCTTAGAACGGGAGAGTCGCTTTCGAGTGACTTGGGTGAATGTAAAATTTGAAGCATTATGAAAATTTATGATAGAAAATATCGTGAAACTAAAAAAAAAATTATGGCTTCTAAAAGGAAATGAACTCCATTCGAGTGATATTTTACAGAATGCTTTATCGAATTTGTGAGCAATTAGAAAAATTGGCACTTGATTTTATTAGTATTCAATCGATAACATTTGCTTAATTTATTAAACGTTTGCTTAACTAATCATCCTTAACGGCGGAACAACTGGTATTCCAGGCTAGGTGTGCCGCAGAAGAGACGTCCCGGTCTCACGCCACCATCGTCTGGTCTTTCTAAACCTTCGCAATTCTTTGGCATTCTATGGTACAACATCGCAGCACCAAAGATAAGGCCTGATTTTTTCCTCTTTCCAATAATCCTGCACTAACAGACATTCCGAGCTAGCTCTTCCTTGCCCATTCGAGCGAAGTGCTAATCTCACCTGTTAAGTCTGATCTTATCAGTGATCTCTCGGCCATGATATCGCCCAATCCTGGTAGGAACATTTCCTAGCCAAACACAAGAAAGCTTCAAACTTTTTTACCCCAATTTTAGTGGTATGAGAGGCAAATTAGTTAGATTATACCTTGATGCTAAATCATGCAATTTTAATTTACTCACTTTCACCGAAACTTACTCGTAGTTGAATGCCTCTCATAAGAATGACGAAATCCTTGATAGTTGTTGGATTAGGTGGTGTGATTACCAACACACTTTCAAATGAGCTCGTAGATACCACCCCAAATGTATTTTCCCAACAAATAACGGTAGGTTGGGTTAGGTTAGTGAAGAGGGCTGCCGGGAACGCGGCCAGTTTGGGCCCATTTGCCACCCTTATAGACAATCACACGCATTCACACTTACAGCCATGGCACTGGCGGGATTCGAACCCGCAGGCTTCGTAGCACGCCGTTTTTCGGCCTGACGCCTTAGCGAGCAGAGCTACCGGGCCACCATTCCATATAAAAGTAATAACACACTGCTGTCACGTCACGCGAGCTCACGCCTTGTCACGTCATGCGTGTGGAGGCATGAGCTCACGCTTTGAAACACACTTGTGTCATGCTAGCAACTCACGTGAGTTGCACTTAATTTACGTTGATCGACTAAAACTGGCTAAAACTACGATTTCAATTAGAAAATGCGTATAAAAACACATATTTGCGTCACTCAATGCGCATATATGCACTTATAATGCGTATTTTGATTAATCAGTACTTATTTCACCATATACAACATTCAAAAATAAATGTTACATGTACACGTGAGCTCAAAAATCTAAATTTGCAGATGATCGAAAACGTGAGCTCACGTGACAGCACATGAGTCCGGGTGACTTGACGTGTCACTAGTGTGCTTCTAAGCACACAAAATGGTACTGCAGATCTATGGCACATGAGGTCAGCTGAAGTGATGGCACGTGAGCTCACGTGACGTGACAGCAGTGTGTTAGGCGCGTTTTTTTGCTCCCCTTATCCATAACAGAACAATGCTAATCAGTGCCGACGCATTGGAAACAACAACAACTCCTCTTATGGAAAAAGGGAGTTGTTGTTGTTTCCAATGCGTCAGCATTGTTCTGTTATAGATAGGGGGAGCAAAAAACATGCTTAATATTGTTCAGATTTCCATTAATAATAGCTCGGTTTACATCGGTGTTGTTTACATTCTGCCCAAATCTGACGAATCCGGCTACAGTATACTGCTTAGCAGCATTCTATCGAAAGTACTTGCGTGTAGATTTTGTCACACCTATATTCAAAAATGGCAATAGACGCTGTGTAATTTGATCTTCCATTCCAAAACTTTTTGGCAACCTATACAAATCACGGCAAACTTTCTCTACTTGGTGATTCGCGTCTGGACAAGCAACAAAATGGCCTAAGAAAAGGTCGTTCAAGTACCACAGATTAGACAGTTCTTATTCACTCTGATTCTAGTAAGGCGTTTGGCGGAATTGAAAATTTCGCCTTAATAGGTCTGTTTGCGTACTGCAGCCGCAACAGATTTTTGCAGCTGGCTTCTTTTTGTGGTGGGGGGACATTTGAGAAAAGTACGAAAACGCGCTACTGCAATTTGCTGCAAGAAGACTCCATAAGTCTCAGTTGTCGGCGGTTTAATTTTGAAAAGTACTTTTGCGGACTGTGTGTAGATGGCAAAATATATTTAAATGGAAGCCCAAAATAGAATTGTGAAGGGAAAATGCGTTTTGTTTAATTTATTGTTGCTGATGGCGAATCATCAAGTGATAAAATTACCTTAAATACTTGCGAACTTCCCACAAATGTTCTAATCAGTGTTGCACATGATGAGAAGAGGATTATTATCGTCAATTATATTGAAACAATTATTCCCGTTTACACGGAGTGCGAGTTTAAAATGCACTATAAATTAATCCGTGAGGTTTTTCAATATCTCTAATTGTGGTTTGAAGAAAATCAAGTGTTTTTGAGCTATTCGCTCAAAATATATAATTTGAAAATGGTTGAAATTATTATTATTATTACTAAAATCAGTCTTATCTTCTATTACTTTTCCTAGTTTGCTCAATAAAAATGAACTGTGGGAAACTCTGATGTCATGGACAGAGCCCAAATTCCTAATGAAGGCATCATTAAATTTGCGATATTCATTGGAAATAGCTTGACCTTTTCGATCTACATAACAATCCTTTTGTTGCAGGCGTGACAGTTGCGATATGAGTTCCATTAATAAATCCTGTTATATAGGAAAATAATTTTATAGAATCCTATACAATGCACATATCTACCTATATACATATGTTTGCATATGTATGTATAATTGTCTTCTTATACAACAGGATCTATTAGTGGAAGTCATAATTGATCTGCCTGTAAACAAAACATATATGGTGTGTTGAATGTTCATGTTATAGCTGCTCTGAAAGCAAGCATAGCATCAGTTTAACAATTGTCGAATTTGCAGTAGCAAGAAGAAGCAACCATGGGTATTGAACAGCCAAGACCTGCTTCGTAGATTGGCTTTTACACTGTATAACTCAATAACAATTTTTCTTCTCAGTACCCTTCTAATGGCAACCTTAGCATTTACGTGGATCAGCTCGATTTGACACTTGCATTACGCTTTGGAATTTGTATGGAATTTCTGAATTTTCTGAATACAGCAGCAAAAAAAATTTGGGCAATAGAAGAATCGTGCAGATTTTGGGTGCATATTCTACCACACGCGCTCCAACCTATTTAGAGGGCAAAACCACTTTGATCTTAACAATGCCTTTCAACTCATGGGGTCGAAAGGACTTCAAGACTACCACTTGCATGAAATTTTAGATTTAGAAAAGCCAAACACTACAAAACTTTGAAAGCAGCATAACATAACATAAACAAAGATAAGGCTCAGAGCTTGCAACACTTGACCAGCACTGAAACTAAGCCTCTCACAACTGCCTCACGTCAAAAATAAATAACTCTATCAAACTCGATTTAATCCGATGATTTCGTCAAAAGCCACAGGGATAGAAAGATGTTTGGGATCAAAAAATGAAAGACGTTTGGGACCGAAAAATTTCTGAACGAAAAATTAAAACTTAGAAAATGTAAACATTGGTGACTTATTTTCCTTATACCTAATGAAAGCATTTATCGATATGAAAATAGCAAAAAAGCCTCGCACTGGCAACCCTTTTCCAGCATCAAAACCAAAAATATACCACACCTACCTCACATTGAAATCAAACTACTTTGCGTATTTCGTTTCGATCCAATGACTGCATTGAAAGTTATAGGGGTACAAAGAAATTTAGGGTAACCAGTCGCAAAAGTTTTCACATTTTCGAAAACTTAATATTTGTTGTTTATTGTCACTACAAGATTGTCACCGTTTTAAAATTTTACGATAAAATCGCTTAATAGAGATATTGCAAATAAATACAAAACCAACAATAGCTGGGTTTTCTAACCAATTTCTTTCTGAGCAATGCCTATAATAAGTTACATTTGTCATATGCAATTCGTTTTGATTTCGTGACTGCACTGGAAGTTATAGGGGAAAAAGTTTTTTTCCTGAGCCAATTTTCAAAATCCAACAGTCAAAAATTACCATAGCTGGCAGCAACCAAATTTCTACAAAACACGGGATAAAGTAAGGTTCAGCTATTGTGTGAATTTAATGAAAACCTGGTTATCGAATCAGAATTCAAAAGCAACTTTTTTTATAATTTTTCAAGATGGCACCACTGGCACAAAGTTCCCGGCATTTGTATATCGCTTCTATCAGACTTGGTCCTTTCATAAGAAACCACACAAATCTGCAACTTAGTAATATCAATATGTCCTTTGAATTGCATAGTGGTTTAATAGTTAGGTCAAAAGTTATCGCAAGTCAAAAATTTTCAAATTTTCCCAATGTCATTTTAGGCGCCTAGCGCATACATGTTCTTCTTCGAACATTAGTAAAAAACTATGAATTTAGCTTGCGAAAATTATGAACTTGATTTGCAAAAATTACGAATTTGACTCGAAAAAACTATGAACTTAACTTGAAAACTTATGAATTTATATAACAAATTTTCGAGTTTGATTTGGAAAAATTTGAATTAGAACCTAAAATTTTATTAATTTATACCAAAAATCTACTAATTTGACTCGAAAATGGAATAGTTCGATAGAGAGGAATGACGGGTTTTTATGTAAAACGAACAGCTTGCACTCAATACAAAATTTGCATTTTCATTCCACGGTGTGGAGGCAATTAAAACCGCGCATTATCAGTCGATTATCAGAATCTCGGAAATTTCCTGCATAGCTGTCTTGCAGTCATGCTTAGCCACCTTGCCAGTAAAAAAATATTGCCTAAACATACACCCGGATCAACATTATATGTTCCAATTCAAATACCAGCCAATTTCATATACGTACTGCAAACGTAAAATTGAAATATAAACAGTTCAATTACCACACAAACTTCTGAAGTTTTTCGAACAAATATCTAATGTTAACATTCTTACCGATCGTTTCTTGCACAGGGCTCATACACATACCTGAAACGAAATGAAAATACAAACGAATTAGATGATGCACTGAAACTACTTTGAAAGAAATTAAATGAAAATTTAAACTTGACATTGCCACCGTAAACAGTAATACGCCTTCAATTCAAAGACAATGGGGTTTCTTTATAATATTCATAAATTTTCAAGCCTGCCGACCTGTTGAAGTGCTCCCGAGCGTGCAAAACTTTTCCAAAACTTGACATTCTAAGTTTCCATTTTGTAGCTACCTCAATATTTACTTACCAAACACACTCTCTGTGCGAACTTCATGCAAGGATTGCGAGAAGAATTCAAGTGGAAAAAGTTCTTGAGGATGCAGTCAAGGTATGTATGTAGTCATAATAATTTATTATGCTCAAATTGCAAGAGCTAGCGTAGAAAACTAACAGAATTGCAATAATTAGCCTAGAAATACTACCCATGGTTTTCAATGTTGATTGTATGGAACAGAGTGCATATAATGAGGTATGAAAGAGGTTCGCAAGCAAAACCTAACACTAATTAGTAGTCAAAATATTATGATTCACACTCTCCAATTTAAAATCATACAATTTATTCTAGAGCTGTTGATTATATTTTTCGAGTTAAATTAGGTTCATGTCTGCTTGATAAAATATTTGTAGATTATCATAACGAATTGAATACTTTCAGAGCACATCAATAATTACGTTTGATATGACTCGTTTTTCGATTTCACACCGTTATTCAGATTAACCACATTACATTACGTTCTCCAGTGTGATGTGCGAAATAGAACGTTCAGAAGACTATTTATTTCTGATGCACCACTGCTTTACTAAAATATTGCAGGCAGTAAAGCAATAAAAGGTTGTAGAATTTCATGTTTAATAACATTATAACAACGCACATTTTTCATGCATTAGAATATAAATATACTTTAACTGTCTCACTACGATTAGATAATAAAAATCCGGTTCTCTATGACACTTGTGCACGAGCTTGAACATTGTACTGGGGGCCTATTAAACAAATTTATAGTCCATAATTACCATCCGGCAAATATATTTCAGAGTTAGGCTATTTATTATTGGAATCCAGGGAATTTTCTGTGATGTCTCATAAATATTATTGGGTATACAAGTAAGTTTCAAAGGTCTGTTAACAGAGGGCACCAGTAGTGTTTAAGTATACCGGCCTATGTTGGAGCTAACTTTGTGTTAGAGCGTCATCATTTAACCACATTTTACAGTATGTGCCATTTCATCAAAGTATAAACAACGGGCCTTATTCTGAGAGCCACCTCACGTGACGAATGAAGTGACTCTCTTGATTTCGTATTCTGAGAGTCACATGAGGTGACTTCATCTCAATTTGTCGGCTATTCCGAGAAACATATGAAGTGGCGAGAGTCATGTGAAGTGAGATTTTCAGTCACTGTGGACAGAAGTGATATGAATTAATATTTTGACTAAAACGAAGAAGGATTTTGATGAAGTTTGGATCGTGAATCATGAAAAAAAGTAAACAAATCTTATTTTGAAGATAATTATATATTTTATTTGAATAATGCGGCTAAACTCGAGTACGTGTTCGCCATAGCCGTAAGACGATTTTCCGGATAAATGTTTTGCTCGTATGTTTGTGATTGTGTTGTTGTGTGTTAAATTTTTATTTTTTAAAATTGATCAGTTGTTTTTTCTTTAGTGTTTTAGTGATTAATCATTTGCTTATCGCAGGGGAATTTCCTGTTTGCATTCAATTTTCCTTGCTTTGATTTGAACTTGAATTTTTTGTATTCTACTCCCTTCAAAGTAAGCCGCACTTGTGATATAAAGGGAGGGAAAGTTTGTGCGTGCCAATGACATGCGGTCTTCCTAAGTCGTCCCCCATCTAAGTACAGACCACGCCCAACACTGCTTAACTTCGGTAATCGAACGAGAATCGGTCGATGTCATTGTGCTATGGACGTGGTAAATTTCAAACGTCAATGTTCAGGCGTTGCCATTCAAACACAAATTCGTAGTCACCTCACCTAGAGTCACTTCACGTGACTCTCAGAAGATCGGTTCGTAGGTGACGTGACTTTTGAAGTGACGAGAGATCTCACGTAAGGTGACTCTCGGAATAGGGCCCAACATATTTTTATCTGAGCTTTTATGCCTACAAAACTCCATTTGCAGAAAGCATTGGTATTTTGCTTCCGTCTGAAGAAAAGTGCAGCAGAAAGTCATCGGCTTCTGTGTGAGGTTTACGGAGAGCATGCTCTATCAATTTCAACTTGTCAGTAACGGTTCCGACGTTTCCAAAATGGTGATTTGACACAATCGACAAGGAGCGTGAAAGAAGGCCATTAACTTTTGTAGGCGCCGAATTGAAGGCAATTTTTGACAAATACCCATAACTAACCCACGAAAAACGTGCGACAATGTTAGACGAGACTCAAAAAGACATTTCATTGTGGTTGAAAGCCATTGGTATGGTCCAAAAGGTTGCAAACTGGGTGCCTTACAAACTCAAACCAAGAGATGTGAAACGGCGTGTCACTGTTTGCGAAACGATCCTTCAACGGTACAAAGCGAAATTGTTTTTGCGTCGTGTTGTTACCGGCGATGAAAAATGGAGTCAGTATGACAATCTAAAGGCATATGTTAAGCGCGGCGAAGTCAAACTATCGATGCCAAAACCTAATATCCATGGCAGTAAGGTAGTACTTTGCATTTGGTGGGACCAGAAGGAAATCTTCTACTAGGAGCTTTTAAAAGCGGTTAGACAATCACGGGGCTCTCTACAGACAGCGCCTGATGCGATTGAAGCGGAAAAAATGGCCAAAATGAGTAACCAGACATGAGGTATTGATAATGTTCGGTCGTACGTCAAACAAGTGGTCAAAATTGATCTCGATGGTACCGGGTGGGAAGTCCTAATCCACCCGCCTTATAGACAAGACATTACACCACCAGACTACTCTATTTGGTCCGGTCGAGGCAGAACATCCTTACGGGAGCACACTTTAGTTCAGTTGTGTGTATCCAAAATTGGCTTAATACTTTCAACACCCCCAAAGATGAGCAGTTTTATAGCCGTGGAAATCAAACATTGCCAGAACAGTGGGGAAAAAATCACAGCTTACGATGGGTTATACTTTATTTTTACTAATTTTCGAAGAAAATTAGTATTAAACTCGTTTCGCCGAAAATTCGGCATATATATATATATATATATATATATATATATATATATATATATATATATATATATATACATACATATATATATATATATATATATATATATATATATATATATATATATATATATATATATATATATATCAGCAAAATGATTAAAGGAGATAATCTCTGGAGTGGCCGATCCGATTGAGCTGAAATTTTCGGAGGACATAGATATATATAACACTTAGACCTTTTGGCGGCGGCGGGCATTTTAGTGAATTTTCAGGCACTCCTATATTTCCAAGCAGTGTAAATTTTTGTTAAAAAAAAGTATTAGGAATGAAAACTTATTATGTTTTCAGTTTGTTTATGATAACGAATTGGAAATTTCGAGACTTGTATAGGCACTGAGTGCCTAAAAGAAGGCAATGATTTTTTCCAAATTTCGATTTGCCATAACTTCTAAGAAACACAATGTATCATGGTGAAATTTTCAGAGCGTATTGATGTAGACTATAATTTAACACACATAGACTTTCAAAACTGTGCCGGCAACTCTGTAGCTTTAGCAGGCTCCTGAAATAAATCCTTCAAATCATCGACACTCCTGAAAAGTTTTTGATTTTGGAAAATGAATTCAAATTATTGATAAATTTTGACTTTTGTCCACCAAGTCAAATAAAAATTCTCGAAATTCCGCGGTAAACAAGAATGGCACTCAAAACTTCTGTTCACAAGAACTGACGATTGGATAATGCGATCAATATGAAATTTTCAGGACATGTTGGTATTAACTAGGACCAGGTCTGATAGAAGTGATTTTGAAATACGGGCAACACTGTGGTAGTGGTGTCATTTGGAAAAATCGCTGAGAAAAAAAACTGGTCTTTGGCTTATACCTTCCGATTTAGCTACCAGATTTTAACTAAATTCACGCAGTAGGTGAACCTTGCTCTAAGATAGATTTCATAGAAGTTTGGTTGAAAAATTAGTATAGGGTCGCCAGCTATGTCAATTTTTGTCTCCTAAATATTGTAAATTTGCTCAGGGAAATAAAGGTTTTTTTTCCCTATAACTTCCGATGCAGTGACGAAATCAAAACGAAATTCAATTGAAAAGTGGATCTTGTTGCATTTCTAATTCTGTAGGTATTTTGTTGATGAATCGTCAAAGGGTTGCGAGCTATGATGAATTTCGTAATTTATTTACATATCTTTATCAAGCGATGTTGTCATGAAATTTCCAAATGGGAATGATTTTGCAATGACAGTTAACAAAAAATATTTACGTTTCAAAAATTTAAAAATTTTGACGGTGGTAACCCTAAAATTATATTCACTCCTATAACTTACAGCGCAGCTATTCAATCGAAACGAAATTCATAGGGTGGGTTTAACATAACGTGAACCAGCTATGGTGCTAGCACATGGTTGCCAGCACCAGACGATTTCGTAAATATTGCACCAACAGATGCTTCGATTTGGTATTCATAAGTAAAGCATTTACAATAAAATAAGCAATCGATATTTAAATTTTCCGAGTTTTGGAAATTTTTCGGATGGCAGCCCCAGACATAGTTTAGTCGCTGAAACTTTCGATGATATCCTTGGATGAAAACGAAATTCAAAGGATAGGTTGATTAAGCACGAGCATGTTATGGTAGACTTATTGCTGCTGTGTTGGACAAAAGTTGCCAGCACTGAACATTTTCATAATTCGTGTTATAGGAAATGCTGTCAGAAAATGATATTTGTTCCTTTGAATAAGAAATGGTTGATGTGATACTACAAAGAAGTGTATAAAGCCTTGACATATTTTTAAATCCCTCAAAGATAACTTCTTCGAAAATTAGTTTTCTAGCGGTTCTGATGCGCTAGACTTTTTTTTGTTAATAACTTTATAAAACTGCTACCTTCGCATAAGAAGCTTCAGTTAATTTTAAAATATTATGTGCCAAAACAAGTGATGTCCACTCCCCACAGTTGAAGACATGAGCATTTTGGACCCAAGATACTTTATTGACATAAAGTCAGACAGCAAAGAACAAAGCTATGATCTGTGTTCTAGAATTACAATGTTCCATGTTCATGCAAAAGAGTTTGAAAAGCAACGAAAGTAGCTACGCAAGCTGTTTTTCCTACGTTAGAGATGGAAAGTCCAACGGGCCAGTTCTTTTCAATCGCTGAAATTCTACGATGAGTTAGTATTTTTTTGCCAGCTTGTTTGGGTGATGAGCAAGGGCTGCAATATATTTTCCACTACGGTTCTTAATTTCCTCTGAAATTGTCTCGATTCGCAGGTCTTCATGGGGATTGGCGTTGCGGAAGTACCACGGGGCCCCGGTGATAGATCGAAGTATTCTTGATTGGATCCTCTGGATGATGTTAATGTTTGATATTGTAGGCCATATGTCCATACTTTGAATCAAATAAATTGTGCCAATTTCAAACAATAAAGTTTCAAAATCGAGAAAAAATCCTTTAAAACTTATTTCTATATCCAATATTTATGTTCCATTTACGTCGCATTCAGATTTAAAAGTTGTTTTAATGGAGCACTTGCACCAAAATTAAAATATTAGAACGTTTTGTCCTGTTACCAGACATTTTAACCAAATTGACAAAGTACCTTAAAAGAAATCAATACCAGTGTCAGTTTATGCTTTGAGATCTTCACTTTCTAACAATTTAATGAACTTGCAATGATACATTCAACAGGTCCTTAAGCTGATAATTATCTTCAACCATTTTATTGCTTTAATGTTGGCAAATAACATTTTAACTACCAGCAATAATGCGTCATAAGCTATAGAAGGCTTTAGTCCTTAACCAAATCGAATAAGCATCTGCTTGAAAATTTTGATTGCTCTCGTAACGTCAGCTTATTCATTACTTTCGTAGCATTAGATTGTCATGATAGAATCAAATCGGATTTGATTAGACCACATCTTGCTTAATTTCTCGTTTAATTTGTGAACTTTATCATTGCCGATTTACACCTAGAAAGTTTCGAGAAGCTTTAATGGGTGGGGCATTTCACGTGAAGCGGACAACGAAAAAAAGTCGAGGTTCCGGATTTCATTCATATTATGCATAATGGTACTTCTAGAAGATATGAACGTGGATGCACAATTTTTTCCTTCTATGAGGTTCAGTTGCCGAGTTATGGGCTTCTGAAGAATTGAAGAAGCTGATGAAGGGTTTTTTTGGAAGCCGATTTTGAGATTGAAAAAAATATATTAAAATCATTAAACATATTGATTGGTATAGAAAATCAACTGTTCTTTTTAATTTTAAAATTAGATTTGGAATAAAAAAAAATTTCCTGTTTAAAACCGGAAGTAACCATTTCAACTCGTTATTTGAGTAACTTGGACCAGGTTATTTTTTTTTATTTTTGTAGTAAAACAAAGCTTAAACTATACTTGTTTTATCATAAAAATTTTAAAATGGGATGGCGAGTAGTTTGGGAGGTAGGTGAATTTTAGTACACACAAGTCGTATGAAGCGTGGCACCCGGAGCTTGATTAGGCTAGCTAGTGAGTGTGAAAACAAAACATGTTCAGTAAAATTATTACTATATCGTTAAAACATTATATATATTGTAGAATTAATATAGTTAAAATATAGCTATATAGTTTCAATATTAAAAGTTGCTAATGCTAATTTATTTAATAAAAAAACAAACTTGTTTATGGAAAAATGAGTTTATTTCACAGTTCTTACAATTACACATATAATTAACTTACATATAGAGGTTAAAATATAAAACAATTGCTAATGCTTATTTACTAAATGAAAAAAAATGATTTATGGAAAAATGAATTTATTTCTGTTCTTGTTCTTTTTATAAGAAAGCCTTCAGTAACTGGAATAAAACAGTGAAATTTCTTAGTCCCGGGAATAGTAATAGAGGAATCAAACCGTGGTTTTAAAAATATTCTCTGGCGTTGAAGTTCCTCTGATGAGCAATAGTAAGTGGCTGTTAGAGATAAAGCCGACTTTGCCCAATGAAAAAAACGTAAAGGTGTAGTAATAGCTTTACTAGGAGGTAATTGTAAACTCGCACGTGTTGCCAGTCGTTTCAAATTACCACCGAGACCATCACATGGGACTTTTCCATGCGAATTCGCGTGAAAATGAAGGTCAGTTTCTGTCTTGAAATCTGCTTTATAATAAAATAGAGTCACAAAATTAAATCTATTTTTAAAATGTTGTGGAGCCCCATCTGTTATGTACATAATTTTTGACACAGCTATTGTTTCTTCCGACAGATGTTTGTGAAGGGTTTTCTGGAAATACTACCATGTTCTATTTTACTTCCAACTTTATAATAATAGACTGATGTCAAAAGTGTTGCCTGGTCATTATTCCAATGAAAAGCTTGAGCAGCATCTTGTACAACAAAACAACAATTCTCAGCAAAATCGCATTGTACTAAAATTTCCCCTTCGTTTATATTTTCTTTTAGATTTTTAAAATAATTAGCCTGTTGCTCTGCAATGTAAGCATGGGGTTTCGAGGCATCCAACGCGTGACAAAAGCTGTCCACAGAATCATCGGATGCAAGCAGATGAGTAGAAATGGTAAATCTGTCTGAACAAACCCATTTTTCGAACTGAACGGTTGTCACTTGATTATCATCAAATATCATTTTCAAAAGATCACGAATTGCACTTACGCCAGGACAAGATTTGCAACTTTCTTTTGGTCTTTGTTGAAATTGTTAAATGACATTTCGGCGTAGGATTGGGACACTTCATTTTGCGTAGAAAGTAGAAAGTTCCAAAATAGTTCCAGATGTGAGATTGTCAATGTCTCCTCCACTCATCATTAATTTCATATTTTGGTGATATATACATGCACAGACCATATGTGTTCCAGAGTCACCAGCGAGGATACATTGTTTGGGTCTCAAAGTGAAAAATTTTGTTAGGTCGATTTTGATATCCGGATATTCATTTTTAAACGTTTGGTAAAGCTCGTCAATGTTACACATTAAAAGCTGTTTTGGGATTTGCGTTCTTTTTCCTTCATCTAACTTAATAGATACACGATCCTTTTTAGCGGGCATTATTCGACTAAGGTTTCTCGCAGATAAAAGCACTTCACTAAGTTCATAGTTTCAACCGCTAGCTTACGGCCACCTCGTGGATTTGGAGATGTTAATATACCAAACTGATCCACAAGTTGCTTTGCTTTTCTCACTTCCCGCCTGGATGTTCCGCATTCTTGTGCAATTCTGTTTTCGGTCCATGACTTAGGTGTTATAGTCAGTATCGTAGTTTTCATAGCAGTAGATGTAGACGGATTGCTAAATGTTGCTTTTAACTGGGTCAGAATATATTGGTCGTATATTGTTGAATCAGTTTACTTTGAGCTATGTTTATACTTCTCTTCAGGAATGAATGGTAAACCCGGGGAGCACAAAGACAAATCAGTTGATGATTGGCAAGATCGCTGAAAATTTGCAGGTATTTCCACGGTCAGTTTTTTCCTGCAGCTTCCACACACGTACATATCAGAAGAATATCTCCACTTCTCTGCTATTTTTTTTTTTAATTTTTCTTAGGTCTTTGTAGGGTGAACACAATTTAAGTATGTATTTTAAATATGTTATAAAAACTATTTATATACAGGATATAGTATCACGGCAAACTACATATACTTTCCACTCTAAAATTTTTAACATCAAATAAGTATAGTTTTAGCTTGGTCTTGTAACAAAAATAAAAAAAAAATTAAACTGGTCCAAGTCATATAAGTTCAAGTAAAAATTTTTTTTCCATAAATCATTTTTTTTTTGTTTTCACTTCGTAAATAAGCATTAGCAATTGTTTTATATTTTAACCTCTATGTGTATATGAATTATATATGTAATTGTAAGAACTGTGAAATAAACTCATTTTTCCATAAACAAGTTTGTTTTTTTATTAAATAAATTAGCATTAGCAACTTTTAATATTGAACCTCTATCGCTTTTTTTTAACTATATTAATTCTATATATAATATTTTAACGATATAGTAATAATTTTACTGATCATGTTTTGTTTTCACACTCACTAGCTAGCCTAATCAAGCTTCGGGTGTCACGCTTCATACGACTTGTGTGTACTAAAATTCACCTACCTCCCAAACTACTCGCCATCCCATTCTAAAATTTTTATGATAAAACAAGTATAGTTTAAGCTTTGTTTTACTACAAAAATAAAAAAAATTAACCTGGTCCAAGTTACTCAAATAACGAGTTGAAATGGTTACTTCCGGTTTTAAACAGGAAATTTTTTTTTCATTCCGAATCTAATTTTAAAATTAAAAAGAACAGTTGATTTTCTATACCAATCAATATGTTTAATGATTTTAATATATTTTTTTCAATCTCAAAATCGGCTTTCGAAAAAACCCTTCATCAGCTTCTTCAATTCTTCAGAAGCCCATAACTCGGCAACTGAACCTCATAGAAGGAAAAAATTGTGCATCCACGTTCATGTCCTCTAGAAGTACCATTATGCATAATATGAATGAAATCCGGAACCTCGACTTTTTTTCGTTGTCCGCTTCACGTGAAATGCCCCGGGTATTTTATGTTTTCTCTTCTGCTCTGTATTTGAAAGACACATTCTACTAAGAAAAGGTAATTAGTATGCAGTATCAATCGCCATGTAAATACTTGACTGAGTTTGTAATTGTTATAGATTTACCGAAATTTGAACTGGTTTAAAATTTGCATACTTTGTTTTCACACATAGGAAGGACCATTGATATAATAGGAAGGACATCATATCAAGGAACTATATATATCAGCAAGCTCATAAAATGAATGATGATAACTAACTTTTGTTTAAAATCCAACGTGTTAAACATATAACTGAACACTGTTTTAAAATTGTATGGTTGATTAATAAAATTGAATGTTAACGGTATAACATTAACTTCTAGTTTCATACTATGGCCAACTTAAGTACGAATTTAATATGAAATAAAAAGTCATTGTAACTGAATGTTACAGGAAAGGTTAGGTATGCATAAATGTTTTTCGCGAAAAAGGAATAAGATTTGCAGCAATTTGCACCAATAACAATAATTATTCGAACAGCGATGAAGTGCAATTTTACGTTCGCTGACACGGTATTATATTCTGTACGCGATCATAAGTCAATAGGTCTGTTCGCGTACTTCAGCAAACTGCAGCAGTTACAAAATTTGGCAGCTGACTTCTTTTTGCTGCAAAATTTGGCTTGCAGCAAAAGTACGAAAACGACTTGCTGTGAATCTATTTTAATATATTATAATAGATTCAGGTACGCGAACAGACCAAATGTCTAGTCTGTAGGGTCTTTGACTTGGCCACGTCCCATTGCATAAGCATGATTCGACTTATTTCTCAATTCTTTTGCTCAAATTAATTGTAAATTATTGAATGAAGCTACCTTCCAGCTTCAGCACCTAGACCCTTACCAAAGTTTATCGTAGGATTACTTTATTATATTTTATTTTAGCATTCGCACATTCAATACCAATAACCACAATTATTAATTCAATGTATTTACGCATTCCAATAACGATTCTTGTGTACATATTGCCCTACTAAAGTTTGCTCACCGATGCATGAATCTATGCTGATCATGACCATATTAGGTCATGTTTTATGCCTGATCGAAAATTTGATCGAACGTGCCCGTCTTTCTCTCGCTGACTAGTTGAAAGGCATAAACAGCGATCGATGCGATGTCATGAGAGGTGGATGGATACTTGTGAAAAGACAGGAAAGTAAGGAATAGATCGCCGACTGAGTAAGGCGTTAATCACAAACAGTGACGATATAACATCTGACGAATGGCATCTTTTTGATTCAGCTGCACATGCGTTCGCAAGCTCTGTCGAATAAAGAAACAACTGGTGATTAGAAAAATGGTCTACAAGTACAACTTCTTTTTGATCACCAAAGTTAGGTGGATATAAGAAATTTGCACTGGCATCCGAGAATATTAGGTGTTCTTTTTTCTTATCTACTCGTTCTTACGGACGACTCAGAATGGGTTAAACAATTACCAAACTTTGTATGAGTACGTGAAATGATTGTTTGAATCACGCCATATGAACGACGTATTTTCCGAATAAAGCGAAATATGAGAAAAAAAATATTATGTACCGTATACACCAAACGTTAGGATAAGAAAACCAAATGTGTTTAAAAAATGATTTAAAAGACAAATAAGAATGTGTGGAGTAAACGAGAGAGCTATGGAAGAGAAAAAAACAAATATTTGTGAAAAATTAAGATTAATGACAATAGAGACTAATGCATTAACTAAAAATGAATCCATAAAATTAAATTCACTTAAAAAAGACCATGTTGCCTAGTGAATAAAGAACTGGCTCTTGGCGCACGGGGTTCCTGTTTCAAACACATGTACAGACGGGGAACTACGCACCGAATTAATCTAGCTCTGCTTAGGTAACCGAGTCAAATTAGGCACAAAAGAAGGCGGGAAACTAATCATTTCACACTCGTCTAAACTACATCCACTCCCAAAAGCCCTAAACGGGTAGCTGCGGTATAATTTGACTTTGCTTTGAATTAAGTTGAAGTAAAGAAATGAATTGTTTGCTCTGGTTGCAATATGAAGCGCTATAATGGCTTTGAACCACTGTCTTAGCTTTTGTTTTACACTATCGCCTTATTTGTTGTTACTGGAAGCTGCCGACTGCCTACTTTCGGTCTAGTTACCGTGCTACGGTGGTGAATTCTCAATTATGGCTTTCTTTGTAACAGCATTAATGTTATGTTTAGATATGCGTCCAAACCTTTTGAATTTACACGAGTGAACTCAACTTTACAACTTTATCAGTAGAAATGTGGCAAAACACTTTCACAGTATTAGAACGACCTGAAAAGGATACTTGAACTAAAAAATGGAGTAGTAACATGGACAGGGGCGGATTTGACCATTTCGCCACCCTAGGCCTCAGAAATATTTGCCGCCCTTTTCGTTAATTATATTATATGCAATAATATGCGATTTATTTTCGATTCCCTAGAATATTTCGCTGTTTGTCGTTGCACCCGAGCTCACAAAAAAAGAATATCAGAATAAAACCGGCACCGGTTTGTTCGTAAAAATTTCCTATTATTGCGCCCTTGCCGCACAAATAATTAAAAAAGTACCTAAAAAAACCTTAAAGTATCAATTTGCAAGGTTCCACCTTGCAGCCTTGTTGCTAAATGTGAAGTTTTTCGACGAAAAGAAAAAAAAACATGCCAAACATACGAACAATTTATCAATTTATTAAATCATCTATCATTCATTTATAAATAATTTCAAATAATATTCAATTATACTCGTACATTGCCTAAACGAGAAACAAAGTTTTTGGGATATATCTTATATCGCCACACGTCTTGCCTTCTGGGTTACGAGCATAGTTATCAATTCAGCACAATCGAGAGATCGTAGTAATGCAGACTCGATGCTGAGAATAGCGAGAGCATCGAGCTGATCTTCCTTCAATTTAGAACGCAGAAAATTTTTAACTCGACATAAACACGAGAAGCTCCGTTCTCCAGAGCAAGAGTGCAGACACAAATGCGTAATGCGATGTCAACGTTGGGGTACACAGTCTGAAGTTCATCTTCTCGAATCAATTTCAATAGCGACAATGCAGTCATAGGTTACATAAATAAAAATAATAAAAAATTCTCAAATATTTACTTCTGATAAGCATTTCGTATATTGAAGAGTTATTATTTAGGTTCTTTTTAGGTTCTTTTTATGTTTTTTGTGGTTCTTTTAGGTATTTTCAGATACTTTCTCGGTACTTTTTAGGTATTTTTGAATTTCTTTGGTCCTTCACTGTGATCGCATTTCAGTATTTATTAGGCGTGTTTTTTGCTCCCTTTATTTATAACAGAACAATGCTATCCACTGCAGACGCATTGGAAACAACAACTCCCCCTATCCATAACAGGAGTTGTTGTTGTTTCTAAGGCGTCTGCACTGGTTAGCATTGTTCTGTTATGGATAGGGGGAGCAAAAAAACGCGCCTATTATGAGTCAAACTTTTCAATGTCCGAGGTGAATCAGAGGTGAATTTTTGCATGCATTGATTTTTTTTTTAGAGAATTCGGTTGGTTTGAGGCATTAGGCTCATTCCACTCAGATATATGTATATGAAAGAAAAAAAAAATTTTGCCGCCCCGAAAAAAATAGAAAATTTGCCGCCCCCGAAATACGCCCGGGCCTACCGGGCCTAGTGGCAAATCCGCCCCTGAACATCGACGTTAAACAGTGGCAAAGAGCTTTGGAGCCCACATTGGGCGCCATTTGTGTCAAAATTTTTAGAGAGAAAAGAGGCATCACGTTCAAATTTGAACCGATGTTAAACCGGCAAAGCCTACCTGGGTGGTACAAAATTATCAATAGGCAATGAAAATTAAAAACCCTGAACCAACTTCTCCTAAAAATCGATGCAGAGTGCCCTAAAAATCCTCGAAAGTAAATTATCAAATTGATTCCCCAAAACGAATCAGACAGTCAACCAGAGAATTAGATCTGCAAACAATTATAGAATACCTTCAATCGATAAAAATTTAGTTTTGTGCGACTCAATCTTTTAAAGCAGAGGGTTCGTAACTTTTCAAGTTGAAAGTACCCTACCTATAGTTAAAACGTCACCAAGAAAACTTATGTGTAATAGTTTTCCTTAGTTGCGTAATAGAAAAAAATATAGCAAATACGTTTCAATGTATTAAATTGTCAATTGAGATGTAAAAATACTATATAATTAATTCTTTTTGACATTGATGGCAGTAATTAGTTCAATTTTAGATTTTGATTCTAAATATTCATACTTGGCTCTAATAGGCTCTAGTAATGTTCGTAGGTCTCTACTGTCACTAATTTTCCACTTTTTGTATTGGTCATCAGTTTGGTCGTCAGTCCTACTCTTTTTAGCAATTTTGTTAGTGATATCCCAAAGCCTCCAAATTGCGAAATCAGCTTTTTCACGAACGATACGGTCATACAACTTACTCCTCTAAATGGAAAATTAGTGCAAATGCATGCAAAACGGAAGCGCTAGTCTTCACAAGAAACCACAAATCTGAGCTAAGGCCATCCAGCCCTTTTGTGCTTAATAAGTGTAGAAAGGACTGGAATAATTGCACTTTAAAATACTTAGGGGTTGTTCTCGATAAAAGAAATGACTTTTCAACCAAATTACGAGACTACAATTAAAAAGTGTGACAGGTTTATCAAAATTCTTTATCCTCTAATTCATAGAAGATCAACGCTGTCATCGGAAAATAAGCTCTTATTTTATAAGACTATCTTTCAGCCAGTATTTTTGTATGCTGCAGCCGCATGGTGCACCGGTGCCAAATCACACATAAAGAAATTGCAAACCAAGCAGAGTAAAATATTAAAAATGATGTTAAATCTACGTTTTTATTTTTTCATGCCAGCTCTCCACCGCATCTCAAAAGTCAGCTTTATCAACACAAAAATTGAATCATGCAAAGAAACTTTTGAAACTCTTTGCCGATTGGCACAAAATCCATTGACATTAAGTATATTGGAGTAGTAGTAGTAATAGTAGTAGTAGTAGTTGTAGTATTATAACTGCGACTCCGATCATCACCTGGTGAAAACAATATACCGGTGCGAAATTTCTTCAGAGCACCAATCGAGATTCAGCCCTCCCAAAATCTTCGCGGTTGAGAAACTGCTGAACGATTATACGGTGCAAGCATATACGACCGCGCTGGAGGAAAGAATTTCACCAATGCTGCATGACTCTAGCAACGCAGGTGTCCACGAGTTCTGAGAAAAACTCAAAAACACAATCAAGGATACGGCAGAAAACGTTGTGTGATACAAAGCCTGACAAACGCGAAATGAATGGTTTGACGAAGAATGCAGAAATTCACTTAACGCAAAAAATTGGGCCTACAGACAATGGATCCAAAAAGGAAAAATATGACGAGCTACGGCGAATATCCAATAGAATAATTAGTCGTAAAAAACGGAAATACTTTGATGGAGCAGTTGCTGAATATAATGTCAACCTAGTTAGTAAGAGCACCAGACAAGCGTACAGACTAGTAAACACTATCAAAAATGACTACCAACCCAGGACAAGCCACTGCAAGGACAAAGATGGAAGTATTATCAGCGACACCGAAAGTATTAGCAAACGATGGGCGTCCTACTTCGAACAGCTTCTGAATTCGCCATCAAACATCCTGGCAGCAGAAGCTGAGTTCAATTATGTTACCGTGGATTAACCCCCATCCACACAGCCCCCGACAGTAGAAGAAAGAACAAAGTGCCGGGCGCTGACGAGATTCCAGCTGAATTACTGAGGTCTGGTGGGGCGGGTTTATTTTACTTCAACTATTGCTGCGAATACGGGAGACTGAGGTGATTTCAGACAATTGGCGCAGAAGCATCATCTGTCCCATACATAAAAAGGGAGATAAACTGCGGTGTGAGAATTACAGAGGCATCTCCTTAGTCTGTACGGCCTACGAAATTCTGTCAAAAATCTTAGAGAACAGAATTAAACCGTTCGCGGAAGAAATAGCTGGTGAGTGTCAAGGCGGTTTCAGATCTGGTCGCTCCACTATCGACCAGCTTTTCACGGTCAAGCTAATTTTGCAAAAGTGCTGGAAATACAACGTCAAAGTATACCAAATCTTTGTCGACTTTAAACAAGCATATGACATCATCGACACCGAGGCGCACTATATAGCATCATGCTGCAATTTGGTATACCGGCAAAATTAGTGAGACTTGTAAAGATGACGATGACTAACTCCGTCTCGCAGGTCCGGATCCAGAACACACTGACAGAGCCTTTTGAAACTCTGGTTGGCCTGAAGCAGGGCGATGGAACAGTGCCCACCCTCTTCAACATTGCCCTTGAGTTCGCTATTAGGTCAATGAATCTGAACACCAGCGGCATACTACTTTTTAAGTCGACACAATTGGCAGCGCACGCGGATAACATAAACATCATGGCTTGAAAACTGACCGATGCAGAAGCACTTCTGCTTAGACTTGACACCGCAGCAAAGGAAGTTGGACTACGAATCAACGAGGACAAAACGAAAGCTATGATGCAGCGCACACGACCATTAACGTAGGACACCTTAGCATCAAATTTGTGGACAACTTCGTTTACCTGGGTAGAAACCTATCGAATGACGCCAACGAAACTGACAAAATCAAGCGACGGATACAACTAGCAAATAAGACGTTCTTGTCAGTCCTCCCCATTATGAAATCGAAGTATGTGCTCAGAAAGACTAAGCTCTGCGTTTATAAAACTAGCGTTAGATCTGTGCTGTGCTATGGCTGCGAAACGTGGACCCTGACCCAAGCCTCCAAAAATATGATCGAAACTTTCGAAGGGAAAGTTCTACGGCGAATTTTGGGGGCTGTTCGCAACCGAGATGGATGGCGCCTCTGGTACAACAATGAGTTGCACGAAATGTACGATGAGCTGGAAGCCTCCAAAATCGTCAAACTTCTACGGGTACAATGGGCAGGGCATGTACAACGCATGGATAACGATTGCATGCCAAAACGGGTCACGAATGGAAGACGAGTCAACGAAGCGAGGCTAAGAGGAAGAGCTCAGTATATGCGGACGCTGAGCAACTCTTGCGGTTCCAAGATTGAAGGACGCGGTCACGTGACCGAGATAATTGGAGATCGATCCAGGCGGCCAATGCCCGACGCCGGGCTGTTGTGCCACGATGATGATGATATCGGAGAACTAAATCTTTCCTTCGACTATGTTTTTCGGAAATTTAATTTGGAGCAAATAACACTCAAACCACCTTTAGTTAAGTTAGTTAAGTTTGGTTAGGTTTTATTTTAAAAATATGTATGGGGTTTTTCCCAGTTTCCTCTTGCTTAAGAAATTAACTTTGATATTGGTACTCATATAAAAAGTAAACAAGGTATAAACGTATTTATAGTTGCAAGAGCTATTGCTCAATCTCTTAAATAGTTTTGTGAAGTTATTATGAACAATGTAAATATTACGGTTGAATAAAATACATACATACATACATAGTATGTACCATCAATTATTGTAACAATAGATGAATGACCTCTTCACCTATTCCTACACTCCTCTTCACCTACCTACACTCATGAATATTCTGAAGATGTGCAAGCTATGCAGTAAACACAACCGACAAATATTTGCAATTCATGTAGCGTCCAGAATTTCAAATCACATTTATCTGAATGTTATCTTCAGTGAAAGTCTAATCAGTAGGGCATGGTTTGATGTTTTGTGCATGCATCATAAGCATATATGATCGAAATGTACGAAACTAATTTGTGAACTCGTTCGATAAGGCTTTCGGTTTATCTACATGAGTCTGTGATTGAATTAATCCGAGTTTCCTTCGAACAATAAATGGAAAACTAGACAGCAGGAAAATGTTTCCGGACTAGCAGTTTGAGTTTTAAATACTTTGTGATTTTCGAGCGAGCTGCAAATTGGCCATTTGATTTACATTTCAAGATAATCTTGAGCTGAGCGTTCGGAAACGATTATCGATAGTACTTTGCGAGCAAATTCGAGTCATTACGACTGCTAGCAAAGTGAAAGAAATATATCTGGAGTGCAAACGAAACAGTTTTGAAGACAAACATGAGCTAATTTTGGAAACCACTGCATAGTACAATCTAACGATAAAATTAACTGTACTAGCCTAGCCTTTAATAGCTCCCTGAAATAGACACACATAGCTGTTGAATCTGATGACAGTATTACGAAACGTTGTTTCCATGATATCGTCGGTCATTACGCTTGATTACTTCGAGTAATCATTATGCTGTCAAACTATTTTGACCTGAATACCCATTCCGGGTAGCTGAATCGTTTGAGTATGGCAGTTAGTTTTGTAAATGAGGCACTATAGGTGGTTAAAATGGGTTTTAGACTAAAACTTAACTCGTTGATCGCTTTGCAATGTTGACGAGACCAGCAGTGCTGTGCGAATTCCGGACAGTGTTTCTTTCGCAGCAAGCGCTCGAAAACACTATATACTTACCTTTATTTTCTTTGAAATCAACACTACTTAAAGGCACAACCCATTCACTTGATAGTATAGCCACTCAAAGAACTACTTTATGGTAGTCCCTTGCTGATATTGTATTTAGAAATAGGTATGTTTTTGAGAGTAGACGCAGTGTGTGATTGGATGCTAAAGAGTTCGTGTTGATTATAATTCAAAACGAATGGCAGGGCTGTATACGTCTCCTTTATGAAAATGAAGGTAATTAATTTGGGAGGTGCGTTAACAATTTCGAAAGTTGAAAAGCTTAACATATTTGGGCTTTTGTTTACTCTCTGTGCAGTATAAGGTGAGCATGAAAATACTTTTCAGAATTTTGACATAAATGTTATTTATCACACGATATTCAATCAACACTGTCGCAAGCCCCAGTAGCTATTTAGATAGCTTTTAAGATTTAAATCAACCGTACAT
This sequence comes from Nemotelus pantherinus, assembly GCA_963978885.1. Classification (NCBI taxonomy): domain Eukaryota; kingdom Metazoa; phylum Arthropoda; class Insecta; order Diptera; family Stratiomyidae; genus Nemotelus; species Nemotelus pantherinus. The sequence goes on from OZ022264.1 coordinate 214,949,235, forward strand.
TCAGTACACATTCGGATGTTTTTCATAAATATTCCACGAAAAAACACTGATGTTGTTATGTGACATTGATGTTTCAGTGCTGTTACGGACAAGGCTTCGAATCTTCATATAACGTTGATTCTTAAACAATAGGAAGTTATAATAAAAGCTGAAGAATATAAACTACACTGAGAGAATTAAACTTATTTGTTTCAAAGAATTTATCAATTTATTTCAAAAGTACAAAAATACGGTAGTTTTTACAGCTGAAACTGTAAAACTTACATAAATTGTATGTATTTTCAAAAATAAGTCCAATTGTATTGATTATAGCCTGCTTTCAATTTCAAATTAAAAAAGTATTCAATTCCTATTCTGACACCATATGTAGCTTTTACAGCTGAAAAACGTTGTGTCACATGCGCTCCTCTTATGCTTGTCATTTCCAAGAGCTCTACTTGTTAATCTAAAATCAAGGTATTTTGTCTTCACATATCGTTATGGCGCCGCATGTAATTTCTACAGAAAAAAATTTCGATTCTACATACGCTTTTTTATAGGCTACAATACCAGAATAAAACATACACGTAGTTATTTCTTTCTCACTCGAGATAAGCAATCAATGTGAGTTGCCTAGTGAGTGTTTAAAACTGTAGTAAGTGTTAAAAGGCTGGTACTGAGTTAATCGTAAAGCTAAATTTTGACATGTCTCCATTATCTGGTCATTCTTTCGAGCGAAAATTTTGGCAATGGAGAAAAGCAGAGACACTGCTCATTTCTGACGGATAAAATGTCAATAATTTCACTTTTCGATCGATTTTCTTATTGGAAAGGCATTTGTACTGCTCCATTTTCAAATTGAAACACCAAATGTCACTTTTTAGCTCGAAATAATGAACTGCACAAACTAAATTGGCGTGAAATGATTGGATACATGTTTCAGTGCCATCTACGTTTTCAACGCGAGAGCAACTTCAAAGTAACTTTTCATGCTAAGAACAGAGTACAACTCTTGCTTATTTTCAAGCTAAATTTTCGCAGAAACAGATTTCACGTGAAACTTTGTATGAAAATTACACGTGAAATCGAACTCAGTACTATGCTTAAAGTGGTGAAAACTATTATCTGACTCGCGTTTAAGGTTTTTGTGCGAACATACATATAATGGAAAGTGAATTAAATATATGTAAAAAAAAACAAACTATTAAGCTGACAATAAATATTTGAATGTAAATTTTAGTTATATCTTATTTTGAATGATATAATAAAATAAAAATAAATGTGTTATGAAAATTAGATTTTGTTTTTCAATGAAAGTCATTCGCTATAGCATCAAACGAAATTACATATTTTTGTAAGGAATAATTTTACATTTATTCATACATATTAGCAGTAGTGAAATCAAAAGGACTCCTGTTAGAAATACAGCGCAATCTATTTTGATGGAATACCAACATTCTTCATTTTGAAGTTTGTGGGGTTTTGCGATAAAAGTATCTGCTCTGCTAAAACCGATATGAGTTTGTAAGCTTTACATTTCGAATTCATTGCTTTCAAAATAAACGTCTTTTAATTTGAAGGTATGGGGTCTCTTGGTTTGAATAAACATCTTTTAAAAATGACTATGAGGTATGCTATTTTCACATTATCTTTCCATGTCAAAATAAAAATTGTGCCTGGTTAGAAATTAAACGTTTACTATTTTGACTAAAATCTATTAAGTTTTTTTCTTGTATTTACATACGAATTTATTTAAGTCAACAGTTTTTTTCTCTGAGTGTATGAATCTAAAAACATAAATTTTCAAAGTCAAAGTTATTTATTTCTATAGTCTCAAATCGTGCTTTGCTACAAATTTTCTGCTCATTTTGAAAGAAATATATTTCTAGTTGGGCCGCTATCGTATGTGAATATTTGAGCTACGGGATTTCATTTTTACATGAAATGTACCTGCTAAAAACATTTGAGGACACAAAACAGTAGGGTGTGACGATTTTTGTGCCAAAAGACTCGAAAATTGAAAAGCGTGTTCGAACTTGCAAAAGTTGCCAGGTTGACAGACGAAAATTTTTCAAGATAATCTAGACAATATTTGGAGTAATTCAACACCAAGCAAAGAACTTAATAAAGATTCAGCAAGAGATACAGGATGCGACTGAAAATTCTCGTGTGCGCATTTCTTCTCTTGAAACTTCTTAAGGTTTTGAACACTCGGGTGGCAATTTTTTTACCAACTCTTTTCAAACAGGATTTTCACATTATCGAAGGTCGAAGGTTATCGAAAGTTAAGAAAAACAGAAATCCGAGGGAATATGAAAAACAACTAATGCATTCTTAAAAAAGTGACCGTTTGGTGTGCATTGTGATCAAAAATCAAAAATCATTCATGCAAAAATAAGTTCAAAATTGACTTCTCGGGTAACTTGAACCATTTCGTCATATTCAAATAAGGTTAGGATGAATTATTTTTAATACGAATCTTGAATATCTTTCCCCTACCAAGTTCATGTTCACGACAGAGTACTTACTGATAGTTTTAGCTGAAATTTATTGTTTTGTAACAATTCCCAAACATATATTGATATTTCTGGTACAGAGAATTTAAAGCGAAAGTTAGCAAAGGCTTTCACCATGCACAAAAGCTATGATGTTTGAATAGAATACAAGAAGCGGAACTATGGTGGAGGAAAATTGTGGAAATTTGTGCAAATTTCGGCGGTCACCCCCTGAGAAAAAATTACAGCCCCCTAAAGTACGCGCATTTTCAACTTTTTTGCACATTATACTGCTATTATAATTAAAAACTTAAATTCATAACGACTGCTATAAAGAAAGGAATTTATTTAATATTTAAATTTAATTTACAATAAAGTATGCAACATTACAATTCGCACACCCTAAAATTTAGCATCTGGCGACGATTATGGTGAATCGACCGAGGAAGAATCTTTTACAAAATCATCTTCAGCGATTGGAAACATGTCTTTGATTACGGAAAAGAACTGCTCGATGCGTTCTTCGAAATCAAATTTCCGCTTGAAAAGATACTCAGCGATGTATAAAGGCCAATGGCGCTTTGTTCTTCCGAAATGAGGGATGCTGTGCCGTAGACCCCTCCACACACGCTCAATATTTTGATTGTGTGCACCAGTTTCAGGATCTACAAAGTTAACTGAATGGTTGACAGTTAAATGCTGAAATCCCTCATCTTCCAAGCACTCATACGACTTCCAACAATCTGAGTAGATGGTCGTACCGTTGACAACGCGTCGTCTTATTACATCCAAAAGTGTGGCAGTATCACGGGATTCTACAGGCTCGATAAATACTTCCTTTGACTCCCGATCGATACCACCAAACACCCACTGGCCAGGTACTAGACGACCACGATTATATTTTCTTCTTCCGAGTTTGCACTCGTCTATTTCGACGATACGCCAAACTCCTCCGATTTGGGGGGCGGTGCGGGGTGGTTTAGTGCCGTGTGGGGTAGTGTCGTGCAGGGTCTAAAATATGAGAGATGCATAATGTGCAAGATCGTATGTAAAAAAGTTGAAAATACGCGTACTTTAGGGGGCTGTAAATTTGTCTCAGGGGGTGACCACCGAAATTTTTTATGGGGATGTTATATGAACACCCTCTTAAATCAAGCAAAATAGCCCCCCACCACCTCCGGGTCTCCCACCCCATTTCATTTAACTCCTTTTCACCCAAATATGCGTACTTTAGGCGGCTGTAACTTTTTCTCAGGGGGTGACCGCCGCCAAAATTTTATGGGGATGTTATATGAACACCCCCCTGAATCAAACAAAGTAACCCCCCACCCCCTCCGCGGATGGACCCTAAAACTAAACCTTTCCCATATATATATATATATATATATATATATATATATATATATATATATATATATATATATATATATATATATATATATATATATATATATGTATATATATAAAATCAAAAAAATTCATTGACTATTTCTCGGAAACGCGCCGTCCGATCGAGCTGAAACTTTCAGGATACACTGAAAGAAAAATCTTGGTAAAATCAACAATTTTCCTCAGTTGTTTTTGCGTCAGCTACGGGCTGTAGTTAAAACAACTATAAGAAAATTGTTGATTACTTTTATGCACCATGACGCGTAGTTGATAAACAACGTCCGTGGTGCAAAAAAAGTAAGCAACCACAAACAATGGTATTCCAACAATATACATAGTACGAAATAGTAAATGACTATAGTATGTAGTGTGGAATTATGTTTGTTGAATTTAACAGTTGTAGAGTGGTTCGCTTACTATGAAAATTGTTGATAATTCAATATTTTTTAGTGTTAAATGAATTGATGCTTATTTTCCTGTAGATAAACTATTTATCGTAATTATGAATTCGAGGATTCAACTGTGTTAGTCCTCGAAGCTTTCCATATTTTTTATATCGGCAAAGTCAACTACTTTTAGAAAGAACCTAGAGTAGAAAGAACTTTTTTCCAATTATAAATATTAGTTAAATCAACCACGACTTTTTCTTTCAGTGTACATTGATATATATGCAGAATAGGTCCAGGTCTCACTAAATGTCAATTATCTTTAACCCTTTGGCCCCACCAGCCATTTTAGTGATGTTGTTAATATACCTATTACTTCGTCAACAAATAATTTTTGCAAAACTAAGTTTGTAAGATAAATTTTGAACGTGTTTTACATGTAAATCGGGGAATGTTTTGGAATTTTTTAGCCACATGTGTGCGCTAGGTGCCTAAAAAAAGAACGGGAAATCTTGAAAATTTTTAAATTACGATAACTTTTGAAGGTGCTTTTTAAATATTATAAAACTTTCAAAACATATTAGTATTATTAAATTGTAAAGCTATGTAGCTTTTGATGAGAATGTTGGCAATCCTGTAGCAAGGGCAGGCGCGGAAAGTGAAAGTGGTTTTTGAAAAAAACGCCACTCATAAATAAGTTGTATGCTTTGTCTCTATAGTCAAAGTGAAAAATTTGAAATTTTACAACGGGCACGCCTGGTAACCCTTTCCCAATTTGCCTATATTTTTAGCATCGAAAACTTCTGTTCACGGAAACCCACGATTTTATTATCAGAATTACTTGAAATTTGCAGTATGTATTGGTCTTAGATAGAACCAGGTCTGATAGAAACGATTTTGAAATGCGGGCAATTTCGTGCCAGTGGTGCCATCTTAAAAAATTACTAAGAAAAATAGCTTCTTTTGGTTCTATAAATTCTGATCCAGTCATTCGATTTTGACGAAATTCACACAGTAGCTGAATTTTACTTTAAACCATGTTTCGCAGAAATTTGGTTAAAAAATTCGGTTGGAGCTGCCAGTTATGGCAATTTTGGTGTCTTAAATTTTGATAATTCCTGAGGAAAATAAAGCTCTTTGCCCTATAGCTTCCACTACAGTCATTAAATTATAACGAAATTCAAATCGCAAATTCAAATTATTGTAGGCAATATTCAGTAGAAATTTTAGTTCAAAACAATGATAGGGTTGCCAGCTATGGCTGATTTTGTATATTTTTTGACACACCTTTAGTGAGCAATTTTAGCATAGAATTTTCAAAACTTATAGTGAAAATAAACACCAAATATTAAGATCTAGAAAATTGGAAAACTTTTGCGAATGGTAGCCCTATATTTCTTTACATCCCTATAACTTCCAATGCAGTCATCGGATCAATACAAAATTCGCAGAGCAGGTTGACTTCAACGTAAGGCAGATGCGACATATTTTTGGCTTCGGTGCTAGTTAAGGGCTGCTAGTACTAGGCTTTTTTGTTATTTTCGTTCCAATAAATGCTTGCATTAAGTTTTTTCATCGCAAACATTTGCAATGAAAATAAGTAAACATTGTTTAAATTTTTTAAGCTCTGGATATTTTTCGGATGGCAGCCCCAAACACTTTTCTACCGCAGTAACTTTCGATGAAGTCACCGAAATTAAAATAAGCTTAGATTCTACTATTACTTAGGGTGTATTAGTTTTAAGGAGGAAAAGTAAGTAGTGATAGAATACACACTCAAAATGTGCACAAAACCTCTACTGTTCTTCGAACATTATTGTTTCTAGCGGTTCTGATGCGCTAGGGTTTTTTTCATTTCCAACCTCGCTCGTTTTCAAATTCAATATTCAATATTCGTTAGTTTACATATATTGCTGTGCTACAGGAACAAGCTGGTAAGAAATAATATTAGTCATATAAAATAAAAAAATGAAAAAAAGGAAGATATTCTCCTTGGAAATTGCGTTTATCGAAAGCAGGAGATTAGATACATTCTGAGCACTCGAGCCTACGGTGGCCCATTTTGTTCATTCTGCCACATTTACTGTCCTGCATATCTGATATACAATTATCATAAAAAAATGTCAAAGATTTCATTTCGAGGCGTGAGGAACAGTTTCTTTAACTAAATTAACTGGGAATTCGTATGCGTTCTACCTGCAATGCAAATTAAAATGCAGCATTGTATATTTGTATGAGCAAAATAAGGAAAATTCAACATGTTACATTTACCTCGCGAAATGATTAACCCTGCAATCCAATAAGCAAACGAAAAAATTAATTATGACTAATTAACAAGTAATATGTACCGAATAATAATTTAAACACGCTTCATCTGCAAGCACCAGAAGCATAATTTTCGGGATACTAAATAAACAATTCGGTGTTTATGAGCTTCTAAAGTAAACAAAAAGTGTTAGCCACGCTGAGACTTTACAGACTGACCAGTTTATGACACTCGATTCAAGGATCGAGAGCTTACATATCATACAGAATTCTGACGTTTCTTGACACATACCTACCCATTTGCCATAAACTGTGTAATACAACTAGTGAATCCAATCCCGGGATTCGAATCCCGGGATCCCGGGATCCCGAACAGTTTTTAGCCACTAAAATCCCGGATCTCAATTAGGATTGATGGTTTATAGTCCCGGGATTATAAATCATCAATCCCAGGATTATAAAACATCATTCCCGGGATTTTAGGGACTAAAAACTGTTCGGGATCCCGGGATCCCGGGATTCTAATCCCGGGATTGGATTCCCTAAATACAACCTCAAAGACAAGACGACAAGAAATCTACGAGTTGTTCTACTCCTACGATTTCAACATCTAATTTGAACATAGAGAAATGTTCATCATCAAAATTAGAGAGTTCTTTGATAAATGCTGTACATACATACGTGAATTAAGTTTCATTCACAAAAGAATCCATCACTGTATTTCGTTCCTTTTGTTTACAACCGTTCGCGAATAGAATTCAGCTCATTTCCGTCCGATTTTCAATACTATCAAAATATACTAGCTGCTTCGTTTAAGTTGATTGAATAAACATAAACGAGAATTTCTCGCCATGACTCCAATGATGATTATCGTCGACATAGTAATAGGCTGAGCGCCTGGTCTGGTGGATTTTATGATGGTTTTATGAGCCAATATATCTGAACATGTTTCGCAAGTTTAAAGTAGCAATAAGAACGATATGAAATTGAGTGAATTTTATGGCATGCTTATCCAGAATTTCCCGAATGCACAAACAATCAAATATGAAATGATTGTTTCAGGTTACTCTCAAGGAGACTTTTGCCTTTGAGTGGCGTTTGCTACGATTTCTTGACAGCTGATGCAAATTCGTGCATCTCGAAATTGGGTAGTTTAGGCATTACCTTGATATGGTTGCTCAATAGATATTTCGTATGGATAAGCAGTATGCTTTTCTGGCATATGATAATTGATTACCAGCATCAAAATACACGAAGTACCTTAGTTTATTTACTTTAACTATCCAAAGTCAAAACTTTTCTGCAGCCGCTTGATGCAAAATCTTATCAGTCTACGAATATATTTTCTTAAATTTAGAAATCTCTGCAGACACTCGTTACCATAAACCATGCGTTAAGAAGGTGAATCTGATTATCGTTTGGGCAGCTCTTCAGAAACCTTGTGTCAGATATATAACTGCTCCAAGCTGCTCTAACACATTTCATGCTTACCCGGAACCACCGTAATGTGAAAGTAAGCTGCATTTTTCATGATCAGCAGTGTACCTTAATATTCGGAAGAGTTGACCCGAATTTCATTCATCCGTCCGAAAAATACAATGCTAAATGACGGAGGACGGCAAGCACATAAAGTTCGCTAGCCCTCACATAATCCTGGAAAACTTTCTTAAGTAATAAGGATTTTCTCACGAAAGATATTGCATGTTGGAAATGATTGTGGGATATATTTAAGAAGATTACCCCAGAGATTTCTATTGAAGGTCAGTATTTGGCTCAATGTTGCAGTTGTTTCACGGACTGAGGCAAAGCTGCCAGTCATATGGATGTGTACACGAAACAATGTCTGGAGAATTTCATGATAGCAATGAAGGACATTTTTACTCTAAGGGTTCGCATTACTATATTTCCGCACGAAATGTAATAAAGTTTTTGAAGCATGCAACGAAATGACCGAGTCATGAATTTGCATTTGTTACGTATTCGGCAAACAGAACGCACTGGAAACATTTGATGTGATTAGCTGTGAATGCAAACCTTGAGGAGATTGATTCATATCGTGCGATTCGAATGGTATTTGTTCTCAGAGTTATTCTCAGCTCACATATATCCAAATTCCAATGGCAAAAAAAAACTCAAGAACAATCTTACAGGACTGATTGAACAGATTTGAATGCTTTGTTTACGGTTGAGAATTGGGTCTGAAGGGTCCATGTGGAGAAAGATGTGTTTCGGCTTAGTCTTTACTATATGAAGATTTCGAAGTAAACTCTAAGAATAAATCACAATAAAGCGATGTATTATTTGAAATCAGCTAGGCAATAATGTTTACTTAAGAAGCTTAGTCAGATAGCTTTTGGGTTCGTTCCAAGTTTTATCAACTATCAATTTCAACAACTATCAATCTATGCCACAGATCATTGACAGTGATACTGACGTAAATTCTGGTAAAATCTACAGTACCACGCTACATTTACGTTACTGCGTCCATAGGAAAAACGCCCTTAGAATTAAACTCGTGTGCATGAGAACCGCTTAAAAGACTGATTTTCTGACAAAAAGTAGAGGATATGTGTAAATTTAGTTTCAACATTTATACGGTTGATTTGTTTACTAAATACTTTTTCTTACTCACTGTCGGGGCATCAGGTCAGGAATTAAACATGCAAAAATTCAATACCAGCTATGCTCAGCATAAAATTGACCACCAAAAGTCTTTTGAAAATGCTTAATTTTAAAAGCAATCTGTACCGAGAGTTTTGTTTTGATGTGATAATTACATGAGAAGAAAACGGGGTGGACATATTTTGGGTGTTGCTTCCTCAGAACAGAGAGATTTAAAGAAATGAAAGAAGCGTATACATATACGAAATTTAGTGGAATAATTTCACTAAAAAGATAAAATCTATAAATAAAACAAATCGAGAGAATTACTTCCTCAGATTTTTCCTTTGGTTTCTCCACTACATAACATCTACATTACTTGTCCATTTCGCGTAAATCTGGCCTACTACCTCTATCTTTTTGTTCGCGGAGGAGAAGACTGTTAAATTTGCCGATAGTCCCATAGCTTTTTTATACTGCCACTAACGCTCTGATTCAGGCAAATTGATTCAATTCTCACTGCTATTCTCATTTCCTTATATATATATATATATATATATATATATATATATATATATATATATATATATATATATATATATATATATATATATATATATCTACAGAGGTTGCTGCCCATATAAGCTTCAATACTTAGAACATTTTAACATTTGTTGCTAATTTTAATTGCAAATTGCTTATCTACTCTAAAAGGCTTTCCTGGAATGTCAGCAAAATTAATAGAAGTGAGATGGTCGCATCATCATATGCAAGTTTGGAGAGGGAATATTTATCCACTGAAATCCCATATAAGTTCATGCGCCTATGCGTCCATGCATTATTGTTTACATAAGACTAGTTTTTAGAAGGCGGAAGTGAAGTGCAAGTAAAAATCAATGTACCCTCTCCCTTCCACTTCACTCCTGCCTTGAAAAAGCTAGTCTTGAGTTGATAAGAACGACTTGGACGCATGGATGCATGTTTAAACAGTTGAAATGGAGGGAATGCCGAACTGGAAGCACCGCTCTAATGAGCAGGTGAAGGGCACAGCAAAATAGAAAAAGGCTGAGGGCAGCCGAGCTACAAATAGATGGAGGGCAGCATACACAGCGGCGAAGAAAGAGTTCAAAAAAACAATAACGAGTAGCAAATGCTTAAAATGACAGATCATTTGCGTATAAAAATTGGTTCACCGTAGATACGGCTGGATACTATCTACTGCTCCTAAGAATGTGACAGCTCTGGAGCGCATCGTCCGCTTGTTGTTCCTAGCACATTCACCAGGGATGGATGATGGCATCATCGTCCACTAGGAGTCTTTACGGACGAGGAGCGAATCGGCACGGTGTCTGAGATGAGAAATAGGAAGGCCTGGGTACCCCAGTGAAGTGCCCGTTGAAGCACTCAAAAGTTCTTGTGGATAGTCAACAGTGGAGATCAGTAAAGTTATATAATTGCTGTTTATAGAGGTTTCCATTACTATGAAAAATTGGTAGATGATAGCGAACGTAGAGCAGGCATGTTGCACAGCGTCAGAAATGTCGTTTTTCTGGTAAAGCTAGATGCCCAAATGCCTTTACTTTGGTGAGGTGGACAGACGTACACTGGGCGTGCAACCTGCCTTCCGTGTTCCTGACTACTTGATGGTCACTTTTCGGGCTCACAGACATCGAAGAAGAAGTTTAATTGAGACTTATCACCTCAAGAGTAGCGTAGTAGTCAATCCTCGGACCTCACCTATGGAACATGGTTTACAATGAACAACTGTGTCTGGAAATGCCTGCGGAGGTTTTTTTGGTAGGGTGCGCTTTTGACGCAGCATTGGTTATCACTTCCAGAACTATCGAGTTCACCCAACTCAGACTTAGCCAAGTTTCCAAAAAGAAACGAACGGAAGATATCTGGTCATCGCTTTCTGCTGGTGCCATCAAAGACAGAGAACAACGTGCTGATGAAGAGGAGGATACCAAGAAATTCGGTGAGGTATCTGGAAGTAACGCTGGGCATTAACCTGACTTACTAAGACCACATTCGCAGGGTATTTGAAAGAATTCTGAGAGCCATCGAAGCGTTAAGCAAGTTGGTGACCAGCATTGGTGGCTCCAGGGAAACAATGCAAAGGCTTCTTATGGCAATGGCCAAGTCCATCTCGCTGTATCAAGCAGACATTTTGGCAGGCGAAGTCCAAATAAGCGCAAATTGTCAGCATTTAGCGCAGAAGAGCCCTGCGTATTGCTTATAGCGGCAGAGAAGTAAACTTCTACCTAATAGGGCAAAGTTATTTCAGAAGGAACCATAACAGAATTGCTAAGGAAAATACACCGCACTCTCGGTACTGTGTGGATGGATACGTTGATGCTAAACACACATTCTTTGCGTGTAGTAAGGCAGTGCGCCGGTTAAACGGTAGCCTTTGAACTGAAAACATATTTAACAAACTACTGTCAAGTATATTCCAACTCAAAACCAATACATCGTGTGATGTTGGCTGCCACGAATGGTTGCCTCGGCTTGTCTGGCAGTAGTCTATCTTACTATTCCAATTCGCCGGTAAATTTAAGATCGTTTCGGGCTGCACCTGACGAATGAATTGACCAATATTATTGATAGGTTCATAAATCATATCTGGGCTGCCAGCATAACATCAATTCCTAACAGGCATCACATCCATTCCAAGGGTATCAAATTGCAGCTCTGCAGCAATTTATAAGCAATTTATTATTTCTGGGCAATTTATTATTTATGGGCAAAAAATAGTGGAAAATGTACAATATATAATAATGCGATTTTAATTATTAGCCACTCAGATAGCAACGCCCTTCATTGGAAAATATAATTTTTCATGCAAATTCGATTTTCTGTTCGATCTCCTTTTGGACCTAAACGGAGAAGCAATATTAAACCTTAGTTGTGTTTATTTCGTTTCGCAGATATATAGCACTGAACTAGTGTCAAGCTACGTATCGATTACGCACGACACGTTCGACTGCGCCAAACCAGTATATACCTGTATGCCGATTATTTATTGAATTGACCTGAGTGTAATACTTTCAAATGCTAAGACAAGACTGTTTTATGACTGCAATTATTCAAGTAGTTTGAGTGACATAAATCTGATCTTGGCCATGGAGAATTTTTTCAACAATTCAACTTTTTTTTCAACAGATCACCTTATAAATTTAACCCTTTGGCGGCGGCAAGCATAAAAGTAAATGTTCAGGTACACGTTAATTTCTAACGAAAGAAGAGGTTTGAAAAAATCAAGTATGCGGAATGGAAAGTGATAATGCTCCTAGCTTAGATCTAAAGATCTTTAAAAAGATGTTGAACCTTTGTGGGCGCTGAGTGCCTAAAAGAAGATAATTTTTCTTTCAAAGTTTGATTTGTGATTACTTCTGTTATAACTTCAGTGATAGCTTTACATTTTTAAATTTATAGGATATATTGATGTTTGCCGAAAATAGACATGTGAGATTCTTGATGAATGTGGAAGCAACCTTCAAACTACGTCAGGTGCATGAACTAGATTTCAGGCCTAGGTTAAAATTTAGGTCTAATTAGGGTAAGTTATTCAATAGTCATTTAGGGTGTAAGAAAAAATTTTTATTAGAAACAATATTTAAAAAAAAAACTCTAGCGCACCTGAACCGCTAGAAACACTAATGTTCGAAGAACACTAGAAGAATCATGCAGATTTTGAGTGCATATTCTACCACACGGGCTGCTTATTACAGTCCAAATGTTTCAAACACCACGTTTTACCTTGGTCTCAAGAATGCATTATAAATCATATGGTGGAAAGGTTTCAGACATTACCACTGGCATGAATTTCATAGTTTATGAGAGCAAAACATTTGTTATTTATATTCGTTATCAGTTGCTTATTTCACAAAACTTTGAAAGCAGCATCTCATATAACATCAATGAAGAAAATACTTAGCGCCTGCAGCACAGTAACTGAAGTTGGTGTTTGTGGCTGCAATCCGAAAAATTTGCAGAACTTTGGGAATTGAAACATTGGTTATTTATTTTCATTGTAAATGTTTCCGACATCTTCACGTTAAAATTAACCTACCCTGCGAATTTTGTCTCGATCCAATGACTGCATTCGAAGTTACAGGAGTATAAAGAAATTTAGGGTTACCAGACGCGAAATTTTTTAAATAATCGAAAACTTAATATTTGCTGTTTATTGTCACTACAATATCATTACCATTTGAAACTTTTACGATAAAATCTGTTAGTAAAGATATTACATATAAACAAAAAACCAACAATAGCTGGCAACCCTATCGTGGCTTTTCAACTAGATTCGGCCTGAATAATGCCTATAGAATGTTCCATTAATTGTATGAAATTCATATTGATTTCATGACTGCACTGGAAGTTATAGGGCAAAAAGCTTTATTTTCCTGAGCGAATTTTCAAATCCCAAGACACCAAAATTACCATAGCTTTCTAGCAAACACGGTTAAGTGTAAGGTTCAGCTACTTTGTGAATTTCATGAAAACTTGGTTACTGAATCAAAATTCATAGGGCAAAAAGCTGTTTTTTTTTCTTTGTGATGTCTCAAGATGGCACCACTGGCATAGAGTTGCCCACAATTCAAAATCGCTTCTATCAGACCTGGTCCTACTTAAGTCCAATGTATTCAGTAAATTTCAACTGTATCTGATTATTGGTTCGGGAGTTCCCGTGAATAGAAGTTTTTGATGCTAAAAATATAGGTGAATTGGGAAACGGTTACCGTTCTTGTCCGACATGAAATTTCCAAAGTTTTTCTTTGACTGTGTGGATAAAGCATAAGATTTGTATACAAGTTGGTTTTTATTGTAAGAAACGGAAATTTTTTAGGAGATTCGATGGTTTGAATATTTTTCTCTTTCAGTGACTACCCTAGATACAAGGTTCCTAGCACGTTCATCAATAAATATGCGAGTGTGCAACTTAATAACATTAATATGTCCTTTAAGTTTCATAATGATCTGATAATTTAGCTAAAAATTATCGCAATTCAAAATTTTCAAATTTTCCCAAACTCATTTTAGGCGCCTAGTGCACACATAGGGTTAAAAATTTCAAAAACATGATCATATTCACATTTAGAAAACGTTCAGAATTCATTACATAAACTTTATTTTTGCAAAAGTTATTTTTTGACAGAATAATAGGTATATTTAAAATATCACTAAAATGGCCGCCGGCGCCAAAGGGATAAACATTAATTATTTTTAATTGTTTTTAATATTTTCCGGAGACCTGGCACCATTCTGCATATACACCAATGTATCCTAAAAATTGCAATTCAATCGGATGGCGCGTTTTGAAAATTAGCAAAAGCAATAAAAGTTAGAGCCCAAAATAATATAGCTGCTAGTTTTTAATTCTCCATTGTTAATTGTGCTAAAAGTTAAGTTAAGAAGTTAAGGTCTAAGCATAATTAAAATCTTTTTCGATTCAACCCAATTCCATGCGTCGCCATAGGGTCAAAGATATTTTCTTTTTTTGCTAATGAGCTCTTAAGCCCTTTTTAGACATGAGTCTATGCGTCAATGCGATCTAGCGTGTTTTGCTTACATGAGTCAATTCGATTTTGTTTATATAGACGCCTCTAAAGCAAAGGAGGTGGATTATGCTGATTCATGTAGATGTAGTTGATTTCTTTCGGTCAGTGGCATGCGTGGATGATTCGTTGATGATCATTTAAATATATGTTTTCTGGATGATTATTTTATTATATATGATGATGTGGATAACATTTGCTTTGCATCCTTAAGTGCATAACTATTACTAAAAAATTTGAATGCATATGAATATCTAGACACAAACATATATATGTAGGCATATGTAGTCATATGGATAAATATATAATTTTCTGTTACCAATATATTTGTACGGCGCAAAGAAAACATAATTATAAGCGTGTAAAATCCATCCACTTATCGCCTTAGCCCCGCCTTAAAAAAAAACTGGATTTGAGTTGACTTGACTCGTGAAATCTAAAAACGCAAGGACGCGTGGACTCATGGACTCATGTCTAAAAAGGTCTTCATTGTTAATTTCGTGTAATTCTTAGTCGACAACCAAATATTATTTTCCACCGAAAGTTTCATAAAAAGAGCATACATGATACCGGGGTACTATGTACCAATGTATCATTAGATATTTTCCATTGTTATTGTCGATTGTAGTTGCAATAAAACAATTGGCATTACGCTTCAAGTCATATTCAAACGCCTCAAAAACTCTATTCATTCTTAGGAGCTCTCTCTTAGTAAATGTTAGTTCAATTCTTAGCTTGAAAACAGTATTTGTTTATCAATCGTATGTATCCAATCGCATTGGAAACGTTCAATTGTTCCATTCACTTTGCTCTGTCTGCTCTGAATGCATCTCAATTGCCTGTAACTGCACAATGCTGTGATCTTAACAATCGATTTAGATTTTAACATTGTCACATCGAATAAATTGCTCTCGTTCTGGATATTGAGATCGTCATCAAATCATTGCTGCCTTCTAGCCTGGAGAATTCATTAAGTCGTAATGAAAATGATTTTGTGTTTTACCAATGGACCGTAAAACGTAGCAGAATTTGTAAAATCAAACCGTAGCTTTACTTTGATCAAATACATTGTTGTTGATTACACCGAGAAAAGTTAGATTGCTATACGAGAATGTATCGCTGATTATTTGCAGTTTGCCTCGAAGGATTCTTTTATTTGAATTAAAATTCCAATATGTATACATAAAAATATTATTTGCTAATGATGTCGAAGAACTTTATTGTGAATAATTCGTCAAACATTGTTTTATGTGGTAATGATGTTTTTAGTCATGTGACATGTGCTTAGTGTAAATGCAATTCATTTTTGTTCTCAGTATAAGTTGTATTAATAACGCAGTAAATTTCGCTCACCATAAAACTTAATCATTTTAATGTGAACTTTCAGTCCTGACTGTATACACTTTCAGCCTGATGTGATACCCCCGTTTGGCTAGTCTCACATCAGGCTGCCAAAAGTAAGGGCCGTCGATAGCGGTTTTGTACAACTATGTTTCATTTCATTTGCAGCAGAACCAGATACAACAGCACGCTCTCGTGACCGTGAGCGAACCTTTGGTGAATTTGGTTGCTGACAGGATGAGCCTTGCAACTGCTACTGCATCATCTCCTGCGGTAACCCAGACGTCTTATGCTGATATACTCCGTCAGCCTGGGCCATCTAGAGGACTATCTGAGCCCACCCCTGAACGTTTTCGTATCACGTTTCGCTTATAGAACCACTGCCGACGCAGTCTTAGCAAACATTAAAGCTAAGCTCGGATACACTCTCTCGTTGCTAATGTGTAGGAAACTCACTCGTGACAACCTCAATCATCAGATGATCTCTTCCTTCTGCATCACTGTCGCAACCGGAACCTCTGATTTGCTGAAGAAGCATTTCTGACCCGCTGCTGTTTTTGTCAAAGAGTTCGTAAAAACCACCTCTGGAAATTTTCAACGAAAACCAAAAAATCACAAAAAATCATACTTGGAACGTAAGGTTAACCTTAAAGTTTACTATCAAAACGTTCAATGGTTGAGGACCAAAACTCATGAGCTTAAAATTTCCTCAACTATCGGGTCTGACGACATACTATGCTTAACTGAAATCTGGCTGACAGGGGATATATTCAGTAATGAAATTTCACCTCTTTTTACTATCTTTCGCAAAGATCGTGATCGCTCAACCAGTGGTTTATCTGACGGCGGTGGTGTTTTAGTTGCTATTCACAATACACTTAGCGTGTCCTCCTGTACCGACTTCATGCCTTCTCCGCCTCTTGAATGTATCCTTGTTCGTATATCCATTACTCCGCCTACTGCGTTACTTGTATCCTCGATTCAGATCCCATGTAACAGTCCTATTGTAGCTTATGAATGTTTTTTCACGGAGATTTCCTCCTTTCTTAACACTTGACACAATTTTTAATATTCCCAGCTTAGTCTGGGATACAACCTTCACAGAAATTTTATTGAGGAGCAATATTTCTTTAGCTACATTCTCCTTTTTTTCTCTTTGCTCTTTCTTACAATTGATTAATGTGCCTAATATCAATAACAGAATACTTGATTTTGTTCTTACTAACTCTCTTTTGTCGTCTGTTCGTTTATGTGCTGCTCTGTCACCTTATGTCATTCCTGATCCTCAGCATCCACCTCTTGCTATACAACTTTCTTTCACCTCATTCCCTAAGAATGAAAATACCTCTGCGCTACGTTATAACTTTGCTAAAGCTGACTTCACTTCCATGTCCAATGTTATTAATGCTGTTCACTGGTTTGCTTTTTTCAGAGGTCTAAATGTTGATGATGGCCTTCATGCGTTCTATGATTTCTTGTCTAATATTGTTTTCTGTCACACTTCCACTTTTCGTGTTCGAAGAAGTATTAATCCGCCTTGGTTAACTGTTGACGTGATACGTGTTCTTAAAACCAAAGACGTGGCGCGTCGTAGATTTTGAAGCTCCGGCTTAGAGGCTGGCTTACTGAAATACAAAACTTTACGGTCGTATGATAAAAAGATGGTTGAAGATGTGATGAGTGCTTATCATGCCCACATTAAAGCATCCATATCATCCTGCTAACCGAAATCTTTCTGGTCCTTTATCCGTTCCCTCAAGAGGTCTCCTTCTATCCATTCTCTGATGCACCTAAATGGTTTTTCTGATTCCTCGCCTAAAGAAATTTGTGAGCTGTTTGTTCATTTCTTTTCTTCTGCTACCTCTCAACCTAATCCATCTTTCTCTGCTAATATTCCCTCTCCAGATGTTAATAGTTGTTGTTTGTTTTTAACAAACCCGTTGGAGGTCAAAGGTTTGCTTGCTAACCTAGATAGTAGCGCTAGCTGCGGACCTGACGGCTTACCTAACATATTTCCAGACATGGAGGTTCTAACTCCTCCACTTAAAGTTTTTGTTTCTCGGTTGGCATATTGTACTTCGACCGAAACAGTAAAAAAGTACCTAACTGCTAAGCTTGGATACGCACTACCTCTTTTGCTGTGCAAAAAGCTGACTCCGGATAATCTGCTGGAGCAAATCATTGCTTCTTTCTGCATCACCGTTTCTTCCGGCATCAACGACCTACTAAAGTGCGACTTCTGGCCACCTGGAGTCTTTGTAAAATAGTCCACCAAAATTCCGCGAAAAATTTTTCGATCCTGACCAGGAAAGAAAACTCAAACTTAAAACGTTCCTTAAAACTGTACTATCAAAACGTCCGTGGCTTGAGGACCAAGTCTGATAAAATTAGTCTTTCTTCTGCCCTATCTTCTGATGACATTATCTGCCTTACGGAAACTTGGTTGACAGATGATATTTTCGATAGTGAGATTTTACCACAGCACACTGTCTTCCGCAAGGATCGTGATCGCTCAATCTCTGGCAAGTCTGATGGTGGAGGTGTTCTTATTGGCATCCACAAATCTCTTCCTAGTTCGGTTTGCAATGACTTTACAACTACATCTGCAGTGGAGTGTATTTTAGTTCGTGTCTCTCTTGCTCCTGCTTCACTATAACTTATCGCCTCAATCTATATCTCCTGTAATAGTCCTTCTTCACTTTATGAAATTTTCTTTGCAGAGCTCTCATCTTATCTCCTGTGCCGTTTTCCTACCGCTCACTTAATGCTACGTGGTGACTTCAATATGCCTTCCATCGAGTGGAATACCTCTTTTTCAACCATCACTTCCAGCAACAGTCTTTCGCTTATTTTATCTTCATTCATTTCTTTATGTTCTCTTTCCCAATTGAACTCGGTACCTAATAAAAATGGCAAAATATTGGATCTAATTTTTTCTAATATCCCAGTGTCTTCTGTTGATTTGGATTCCGATGCTCTACCCTATGTCCCTCCTGACCCTTACCACCCTCCTGTTCTTTTAGAAATTTCTTTCAATCTTCCTCTCAGATCCACAGTTTCTTGCTACCGGCGCTTCAATTTCTTTAAAGCCAACTTTGTTGGAATGGCGAACGAAATTAATCATATTAACTGGCACTCATTTCTTCGCTGAGGCTCTCCATAGGCTTTATGTCTTCCTCGCTAATCTCATTCCTCGCTTCACTCCCACATGTCGTCCCAGGAGACCCAATGATGCTCCCTGGTTCACCTCTGAAGTTGCTGCTGCCCTTAGGGCAAAGGATGTTGCTCGTGCCAAATTTAAACGTTCAGCTTAGCATGATGACCTGCTTGAGTTTAAAAAGCAACGCTCTCATGCAAAGAGGATCGCTAAAGAAGCCATGCGTGCCTACATTGCCAGAGTTGAGGCTTCTATTAGTTCCAACAATTCAAAACCCTTCTGGTCATTTATTCACTCACTGAAAAAATTCCCCGTCATTCCTCAAAATGTGTTTCTCGATGAAACCTCTGCCGCTACAACTGAAGAGACCTGTGAGCTCTTTGCTCGTTTTTTCTCGTCATTTTCTTCCCCACAAAACCCTCTTTCTCCTCCACATGTTTCTTTCACCACTCCCTCGTCGTTTCGCGCTAACCTTAGAACGCTCTCTTCGTACAAACCCTTTAGAAGTTGAATATTTAATGAGTAGTCTCGATTCTAATGCTTCTTCTGGCTCTGATGGTATTCCTAATATACTAACTAAGTCACTATCTTCTTCACTTTGTGTACCCGTGTCCATTATTTTCAACCTAAGCATCGCCTCTGGTGTTTTTCCTTCCATATGGAAATCAGCCAACACTTTTCCCATACTTAAGGCAGGTGACCCCGCTTGTATCTCCAATTACCGTCCAATATCGCTTCTACCTTGCTTTAGCAAGCTACTTGAGAGAGTTGTCTACAACAGAATTTATCCTCTACTCGAGCCTTTCCTTGCCAACGAGCAACATGGATTTGTCAAAGGCAAATCCACTGTTACCAATTTGTTATCTTTCAGCAATACTGTTGCTTCTGCCATCGATCAGCAAAGACAGGTGGATGTTCTTTACACTGATTTTTCTAAGGCATTCGACTCTGTTAATCACGTGCTTCTTCTCTTGAAATTAGAGAAATATGATTTTTATGGACCGCTGCTCTCCTGGTTTTCTTCTTACATTTATACACGTGCTTGTGTTATTACTGTGAATTCCTGCTCCTCTGCTCCCTTCTATCCTACCTCTGGTGTTTCGCAAGGCTCGATACTTGGCCTCTTATTGTTCTTAATCTTTATTAATGATCTGCCAGGTCTCCTAAACTCCTTCTCCCTTCTTTACGCAGACGATCTTAAAATATTCAGAGTAATCGATACAATTGAAGACTGCTTTCAGCTACAGAATGATGTGCACATTCTGGGCAACTGGTGTAGTGCAAATTATCTTACTCTGAATGTCTTAAAATGTCGCCAAATGTCGTTCACGCGTAAAACTAACCCTTTAGTGTTTTCTTATTGCGTTTTCGGTACCTCTCTCGATGCTGTATTCTGTTTTAAAGACCTGGGAGTTATTTTTGACACTAAACTCTTATTTGACCAACACATAATTCATATAACTGCCAAAGCGTCCAGGCTCTCGGGTTTTATACTTAGATCTTCTAAGCATTTTACTGATATCTCCACCTGTGTACACCTGTTTTGTTCTTTTGTCCGCAGCATCCTTGAATATTGTTGTCAAATATGGTGCCCACATTTTCAATACTTAATTGATGCGGTTGAATCTGTACAACGCAGGTTCACCTGCACTCTGCTTTTCAAATTCAATTTGACTTACTGTGGGTATAGCGCGAGACTTACCATGCTGCAAATTCCATCCCTGAAATCTCGTAGGCTGTTCTTCGATGAATGCCTTCTATTTAAACTACACCATCGACTTGTCACATCTGACCTCTGCAACCTGGTTTCCGTCCGTGTATTGGATCGGTCATGTAGATCAACTTTAACGTTTAATGTTCCATTTGCACGGGCTGATACATATTACTTTTCACCGCTGCTACGTTTACCTAGGCAGCATAACGAACTCAGACTTGGTTCCCTGCCACCGACCTTGATGCTTTTCAAAAACATGTTAAAAGATAAAGTAATTACTTATTCTGTTTAATGCATGTTCATCTTGGCTAATTGTATATTTACATTTTGGATTCTTATTTTCTATTGAATTATGATACTCTTGTTTGTTTTATATATATTTTTATTTTTATTTATCATTCTCTATTGCGTAATTGGACTTATCTGTTGTTATAGACATTAAATAAATAAATAAATAAATAAATAAATATTTGCAAAGTCATTGTCATCATCTTTGTGTCTTCCTTTATCTGTCCTCTTTAATCTTAGTATTGCTTCCTGTACGTTTCCTTCTTCCTGGAAGTCAGCAAATATTTATCCCATCCTTGAAACCGGAAATTAATACTGCTTCTCCAATTATCGTCCCATATCTCTTCTATCTTGCTTCAGTAAGCTTCTCGAAGGAGTTGTTTACAGGGTTTATCCTCTAACTGAAACTCTTCTCGGTTCTGAGCAACATGGTTTCGTCAAAGGTAGGTCAACAGTTTCTAACCTTCTTTCGTTCACCAATACTGTTGCCTCCGCTATCGACCAGCAAGAGCAAGTGGATGTATTATATACAGACTTTGACAAGGCTTTTGACTCTGTGAACCACGAAATCCTCCTTTCAAAGCTCGATGGTCTCAATATTTCGGGTGCTCCGTTGCTGGTTTTCCTCATACCTTCGTGATAGTGCTTGTTTTGTAACATTTCACTCTTGTTCTTCTTCCCCCTTTTATCCTACTTGTGGTGTCCTGCAAGAGTCGATTCTTGGTCCTCTCCTTTTCCTTCTCTTTATAAATGATCTTCCTTCTCTCTTCTACTGCCCGTGTCTCTTGTACGCTGATGATCTGAAAATTTTCAGGGTAATTTAGTCAGTGGATGACTGCTCACAGCTGCAGGATGACTTGCCTGCTCTGGGTAACAGGTGCTCTGTCAACTGTATTTCCCTTAATGTTGCTTAATGTTTCCAGATGTCCTTCACATAAAAATTATCCCACATCACGTTTCCCTATTCCATCCTTGGCTCTTTCCTCAATCCAATTGATAATTTCATGAACCTTGGTGTTGTGTTTGAAACTAAATTAAAATTTGATGGCCACATTTTGCGTGTCACATCCAAGGCCTCGCGCTTGTGCGGCTTCATTCTAAGAGCGTCCAGACCTTTTACTGATATATCCTCGTGTCTACAGACCTTTTACTGATATATCCTGTACATCTTCTTCGTGCGTAGTGTCCTAGAATATTGTTGTCAAAATTTTGTGTCCTCATTATCGTTTCTTAATTGATGCTGTTGAGTCTGTACAACGTAGATTTACTCGCTCACTGTTCTTCAAGTTCCGTATTCTCTACTGTGAGTATAATATGCGTCATTCCATCCTTGAAATCCCTACCCTTCTTTCAAGCAGAGCGTATTTCGACGAATGTTTCCTATATAAAATGATTACTGGTTCTATTACATATATCCCCAGAGCGCAGTTTTCTGTTCGTGACCCGGTACGTTCTAACAGGTCTTCATTTACCCTCAACGTACCATTTGCTCGCACTTATGTATATTTTTACTCCCCACTTTTACGCTTGTTTAGGCAGCGTAATTGTTTAAATATTGGTCCTCTTCCGCCTTCATTACGCACTTTTAAAAATAAGTTAAGAGGATGCGTTTTATCCTATGAAATAAAGTAACTCTCTGAATTTTTGATGTCATATCTGTGTTGAATTATGATTAAATTTCACCGCCTTGTTATACTTTGTTTAGTTTTAATTTATAGTCTTTTTTCTTTTTCTTTTTATATATAAGTTTATTCCTTGTCTAGTCTTTAATTGGATTTGTATCTGTTGATTTAGACACTAAATAATAATAATAATAATAATGTGATTTTTGTAGGTGATTTTCGACAACTGTAGGTGAGTTTTGTGCATTCAAGACAGAATGAAAAGAAGTAGCAAAACTATACAACATCTTCACAAAATCATTGCAAAAATATGCATGAACAATATTTCCATGGCTTTCGCATCACAATATTGACGCGAGACCATAAAATATTCGTCCAAAATGTCAATCAAATGACTTTAGGGCGTTTTAATTGCACTTTTATCCTTGACCATGAAATACATCCAGTTCAAATTGATTCTATAAAGCATTCATAACGCAGCTCGTTTGCGCTTCACAATAAAAATGAATACATGCTTCGTTAGCTACGTTACAGCCTTAGCCTACGACTAGAGAGCATGATTCGTTGATTAGATAAATTGAAACGCGGCTTGATTCATGGCGGCTGAATATGAGCATCATTCCTCTCTCTTCTGCAGTGGCAATTACGGCAAACGCATTTATAAGTGGAAATATTTGATATCACCAGCGCAACTTATCGGATGATATATGAAAGTATGTCATCCGGTTAGGAACAGTCTGAAGGTCTCTCTCCACTAACTTCCTTGTTGGGTATGGGTTTTTACAACCTACTCCACCAGCTAAGCAGGGTTCGCAGTGTAGCCACTTAATAGAACGAATAGTCAGGGTGAATGATTTAATTTGCATTCAGTGAAACTGGTAGACTTATGTTCCCTGATTTACACCTGAAGTTAAGTGAGGAGACAAGTGCAATACGGCCAAGCTCGTATGTCTGGTATCAGACCCCGCTTAATGTTATCATAATTAATGGATGATTCACTGCTCTTGCTGAAACTTCTAATGTTCTCGCTGTCGTTCATGAGTAGTAACAAAGTGGCACTTAATCGCAGCATGCTTGTTTGCGGACGATGAATTCAATTCATTTAAATGGGCGTTCGTTTATGTTCTTTGGCTACCATAAAAATGATCTGCATCTCGGTTGGTTTGATGTTGTGGCTCATGTCGTGCTCTGAGCTACCGTGAAAATTAGTTGATTGAATTTTTCACATTTTAGACACGCAACTGTGATGGAAATTGCTGACGTGGCGTCTAATAGACACATAATAATTTGCTACCTTGTTAGTCTTAAAGCGGTTTACATTAGATTTATAACTGGAAGCATACCATGTGATCAGCTCATGCGATTAAAGTAAGCTGACAACTTGGTAAAGGAGGTTGGATTTCGGAGGATCGGTTTCGTCACAGCATTAGATTTAAATCCAGTAGCAATTACTCTCTGATATTCTTAAATTATATGTCCGAATTATCTATAATATCTTTATGTAAGTTAAAAGCGGGTATTGTCGGTAGAGCGTTCTGAGTTTAATGACTTCAAAAGTGGTAACAATCGCAATTGGGTCAACTAATTTAGTATCCAGAAAATAATTGATCTACAAATGGACTCGGTTACACATATCAGTTTACATGAGTTAGTGATTTTTGGTCATTTAAAATACACAATTTTGGTATTTTACCGTAGTTTCTATGAATATTGCTTTCCTCGTCTTATTCATAGTTCTTTATTTATTCTTTATGATTTTATCTGACTGGTATGTTATCACTTTTGACACAAATGTCAGACTATAAATCAGTCATAAAACCTGTGCTGGGGAATAGATGCGGAATATGAACCTCCACACAAGTATTTTCAAACAGTTTAAACGCCTTTGAAAAACGAGCCCGTAGGCGAATAATTGGGGCGAAATGGAAGAGCGACAAACAGCATATAAGATACAACCATGAGTTGTATGAATTATATGACGATCCAGAGGTCGCCACAGCCATGACACTGCAGAAGCCAATAGACTGGTCATACCCAGCAACTAGACGAACATCAAATAGCCAAAAAAAAATCCGAGGGTCGAAGGCCAATGAGAAAACCCAGAAAATGCTGGTTTGATTCTGTCAATGAAGAACATGTGTCGCTGCTCCGGTTTTGAAATAAGAGGACGTAGTTATTGGTTTTCGAAAGTAATGCCACTGAAGTGCTTCAGAAAACTTCAAAGCAAACAAGGCTAGTATTTTTGTGATATTACTGGGAAAATAGGAAAAAAGTAAACACCTGGATGCTGCTACAGATGAATCCTAAAAAATATCTCCGTGAAGAGCTTAGTTCAATGAATTCTTTTAAAAAAAGAGCCAACTTGGATCTGTGCATTTTGGAGCAAAATGTAAAATAGCCAAACGCAATTCGATCCAAGTTGAAATCAAATTTGATGAGACTTTCAAGTTAGTTATTATATTAAATACAAAATTAGAGATTCCAGGTCCGTGTTTCATCGCATCAGATAATTTTTTCCATATAAATTGCCATCGTCATCGAAGTGAAAACCATTTACTATCAAACACTCATCTGGTTAAAGCCCCTTTGGGTTCGGACCATATCGCCAAAGATGGACTATGGGCACTATTTACTCGCCCAATATTGGACCTCGACTTGACATCGACGATCACTAAACGTATATCCTAAGAAATGCCCTTCTCCAACTGCCCGTACATATTCATTACCCATTGCCACATCTTCGATTAGTGCACACCGCAACGACTCATTTGGAATGCGTTCCAACTGACGAGAATGGGCTTTTCCACACTTGTATTCTTGATGCACTCCTTAAACCGGTTTTCTGGGCAAGAGACGGAAGAATCAAGGGGAATTCTCTACAAAAATTGATTCTTCCGTCTCTTGCCTAGCAAACCGGTTTGAGGAGTGCATCAAGAATACAAGTGTGGAAAGGCCCAATGACTGTTCGCCATTTGTCTTTTTTTTTTCAAGGTTTATGTTTTGGCCGTGTAGTTTGGATTTTTGATTCTGAGTGATTGAATGATTACTGGTCTTAGTTTCGATTCGGGTGCTAGACATTATTTGATATGCGGTTGGCTCCCACTGACGTAGTTTGTCAGGTAAAGTGATTGTGTTTTATATTTTGATTGATTGTATTCTATAATGGTTATGTGTGTTCCAGCCTACTCTCATTCTGGCAAATTACACAATGAGGCACAATGACGAGGTCAGGATGGAAAACCTGTGGTAGGGACGAAACTTGGTGCAAAGGAACAACAAATGTCAGGATTTGCCTAACAAGATAGACATTTCTTTAAAAGGAGAATGATGACGAACAACGAAATTATGGAAACAAAAATATTATAACGAACAAATAAAAACAATTTACAAAAGGTAGAAGAGTGATAGAATTAGACAAAGTTACATAGCGATTGTCATAGACTGGCCTATCTGCTGTCCGACTTAGTACTCGAATATATGATGAAAAAGCTGCTTGTGGATGGATCTGAAAAATTTTCGATCTTAGGAAAAAGGATTTATCAGCAATTGTCAGTAAGAACTAAGGAACGTGGCTGCGCATCTTTTGACAGGCAATCACCGAAATTTCAGACATTTTGGATGCTCAGTTGTTATTCGACAATTGTTTGAGTAAGTTAATGTGAGTATTTTTGTGAAAATGGAATAAATCGAGTATCGAGCTATCATTAATATTTGTTTTTGAAACACAATATGCTTACGCAAATCAAAGATGAGTTGGACACTGAGTACAAGGACCTTGCATCGTTGTTTGCCACCGTGGAAGGTTGGGCAGCTGAATTTAAACGTGACCGTACCAGCTTGGGAAACTATGAACGTTCGGGATGTTAACATCGCTAAAGTTCACCAAATGGTGCTAAACGACCGTGGAATTAAAGTGAGAGACATAGCAAAGGCTATGAATATGTCCAAAGAACGTATTTGTCACATATTGAATCAAGATTTAGGTTCAGCAGTTGCTCCTTTTTTTGAGCCGCAACACCTGAGACGATCGTCGATGCAAAGCTACGAAACGAAAAAAATTGGCGCGCAGTCTCAACATACATTGAGAAAGTTCTGCGCATAAAGGCTCAATTAGCGAACCTCCGTCGCGTCCGTTCCGTCCGCTCCGACTGAGTTAAATTTCACAGTTTCCATATACTTTGCATTGGTAGACGGAGCGATAGTTATACAACCGGTGCGTCGGACGGAACGGAGCGCAAGAGATAATAAAATTTCATCTTTGGACGCATCGAGAGAGAGAAAGGTGAGTTTAGAATATGTGGTGAGTGTTTTGCAAGGCATTCTGTCAGTTAAGTATTTTTGAAGGTGAATATGTTTTCAAAATGTTTTCCCTGGTGGATGAATAGTTCCTGTTAAATAAAAATTTGGCAATTTTCTTGTAAATACCAGTGTCTACCTAGGACTGCTAAAATAATTCTTTTGGGGTAGATAACAAATTTCTGACTATGCAATACATAATGTGCAATTACTATGAAAATTGCTTCTTTCATACGTTTAGCTACTGTGATGTCCCTGAATGGAATTGCTGGCAAATATCCTTTTTGATCTTTATAACAAACCAATTTTCTCTAGGTAAGGTTTTACGATTGGGCATAGGTAGAAAAGGTGCATTCCTGAATGCTAATGTGTGAACATATATCTGTCGTATCTTAATTGCAACGTACCAACCAAACCTGAACCAAATGATTGAACGTATTTTTGAACCAACAAATTACAAAACAGTTCAAACAACTCCCGCGTTCGAATATGAATTTCACACCAAGACAATAACCAAACTGACCACCTTTGGCCTTGACAGATGGAGCGGACGGAACGCACTCTCAATAGAGACGCGACGCAGATTCGCTAACTGAACCTTAAAGCGGGAGGAGGGCTGCCTTATTGTCCCATGACAGTGAGGTAGTAGAAATGGAGTGGTCATGCCCATAACATTTACATTGAAGGGGATGGTAGTAATTTTTTAGCTACTCATTGTCAAATCGAGTCAAATCCAAGTAGTTCCCATCCAATTTGACAATGAGGTCGAAATGGCGTAAAGGCAGCTTTAACATGCTTTGTGCGCGAGTGGATTGAAGGGGCTAATGGTGGAAAGTTATACCGTCCGTGTCCAGGGGCTGTCCCATGAGCTGTTTTAATTTCTGAAGTCCGTCTGTTTTGATTTCTGAAATCCGTGATTACCGATAGGAGAGTCAGCACGACCGGGTTGGATCAGTGCTTAGGCGGGTCCGGACTCGGAACTTCGTGGGCTTGTAGATGGTTTTTTTTAGTGATTCAAACCTCAAATACCCCGTGGTATGTGATCAAATCATCTGATCAAAACGAAACTTGCGATATAGATTGGTCTGAAAGAGGAGCAGGTTTACTTTACTTTTAGTGGGGGATGACTGGGTTATTCAGCCAATTCTTCACTGACAAATGCTAGCATTCATTATTTAGATGCAAACTATTTGATGCTATGATCTACAGTGGCTCACAGCTTATTTCAACCAGCACGTAAAAAAAACTTTAACTTCCTATAAAAACTAAACTAAAGAAGATATCAACATTATTTAAAGGCAGATTATTAGTCTAATGTTTAAACTAATCTAATCAAATATGACTTCTTTTATTTATTTTTATTTGTTTAGTATTCTAAAACAACGAAAAACGAAAAACGCAACCAAAAACAATGCCACAGCTTATTTCAACCAGATACTTTGTAGGTGTGCAATGATCCGTTATCTTGCAATGTGGCAATTATTTCTTTGTCTTTGCTTTAGTCATTATATTTGTAATGTGTTCAAGTTCAGTTTTGCTGAATTCTTTGAAAAGATCGTGCAGAAAAATTAGTTTTTCGAAATGGGACCACGTACGACAATTGATCGGCGAGAACTTGTTCACAGTAATTTTAAAAAAGGCCATTCGCGCAGGAAAATTGGTGAGATGGTTGGACTATGTGATTCTACAGTGCAGAGCATCATATACCGATTTGCCCACGTAAATAGAACGCTCGATAAGGGGAGAAATGCCCCCAACAAAATTTTCAATCAAACGGACGAGCGCTTTATTGTTCGGAAAATCCGGGAAAACCCAAGGCTATCGGCTCCGAAAATTGTAAGTGAAGTGGAAGCTGAGTTGGGCAAGTCCTGCTACCCGGAAACTATTTGTCGTGTGCTGGGAGAGCATAAATTCAATGGTAGAATAGCGCGTAAGAAACCATTTGTAAGTGCCAAAAATCAGAAGTGCCGTTTAAAATTTGCCAAGGAACATTTGCATAAGGATTCTGGATTTAGGAATACCGTTATATTCGCTGATGAGTCGAAATTTAATATTGTTGCCCCTGACGGAGCCTCATATGTTTGGCGTAAGCCAAATACAGAATTGCAAAACAAAAATTTGAAAGTTACAGTCAAACACGAAGGTGGCAGCATTATGGTTTGGGCCTGTATGTCCGCAGCGGGAGTTGGAAACTTGCAACTTATTGAGACTACACCGGATAAGTCTCATTATCTCGAAATTTTGAAGTTCAATTTGAGAAACTGGGCATTCGCGATGGCTTCAGATTTTATCAAGACAATGACCCAAAGTATAAGTCGGGTATTGTTCAGACATGGCTGGTTTAGAATTGTCCGCATGTTATGCAACCACCGGCACAGTCGCCCGATATTACCGTCATCGAAAATTTGTGGGCCATTTTGGATACAAACATCCGAAAACGGAAGATATCCAACAAAAACTGCATTGGTTGAGGAATGGGCCAAAATTACCCCACAAGTGGGACAAAAGCTGGTCGATTCAATGTCTAGGAGGCTAAAAATGGTTGTTGACCAGAAGGGTGTTCATACTAAATATTAAAATATTTTTTTTCTGCCTTGCAACTTAATTTAAACATTGATTGTGTTACTTGGTTGAAATAAGCTGTGACATTGTTTTTAGTTACTTTTTTCGTCATTAATTGTTATGACCTATTGAAATAAAATAAAAATAATAATAAACTAAATAAATGATAATTGTAAACACTAGTCTAATAATCTGCGTTTAAATAACGTTGATAGCTTATTTCGTTTAGTTTTTATGGGAAGTTAAAGTTTTTTTTACGTGCTGGTTGAAATAAGCTGTGAGCCACTGTAGCTATGAGTACGAAAGAATTATTTTGTAAATATTTCAATCATATGAAATCTGAAACAGAACCGGCACATTTAATCTGCTTTTTTTTCGTAAATCAGCTTTTCTGGCGGTTTCTATGTGCTAGAATCCTTTTCATATATGACTTGCATATCTATGGATTTTTTTAATTTTGAGAGGCGTTTTTGAATAATTCAGCGGATGGAAATAAATCCAGTTTTTCTAGATATCCTTCAAAATATTTTGTATCATTGCGTTGAGTTGCCTTCCTTTTAAGTGCAACTAAATGATATTTTATCCCAAATAACTCCACCTAAAGTATTTTAAGACATATCAAAGAAGCAGCCAATCGATGCCGACACATATGTAACTACATACAACAATGTAAATAAAAAAAAGTTGCACTTACGATTAGTACGTCCATTTGGTATTGACGTAACTATAATTCAGAAAATGGACTTACCTGTAAATAGAACAAATAATATAAATTAATGGTGCGAATAAAATGTTCAAAAAAAGTGTGTATATTATTACAATATTATTTCACCGATTGCAATTAAGTTACAATCAAACAAAAAAGGTAATTTGGCACTTAATTATTTTATGTAGAAGGAGTTGAATGTATGTATGCTGTTAGCTATCTCGTAATAGTTTTGCTAAAACACAAATTTCACCGAAATTCTATTTATCTTTCTATTGCTCATTCTATTTATTAATTTTATTTTTTACATTTTAATTAATTAATCACGCTATTCAAAGAAGGAAAAGTGAGCTTGAAATAATTTGCGAACGTGAATGATAAACACAATGCAGATGCAGCCCACAATGAAGACGATGTACACGGTTAATTTTACTAATAGCGTATTGCTTTAAGATGGATCAAAAGTCTCAAGATGCACTGAACTTGTAAGATAGATTTAGATTACCGCTAAGAGGAAAGATGAATAAATTCGTAATAAAAGACCATCTTAACGTCAAGAACAAATCTATATGTCGAGAACAAATCTATATGTATAAATATATATTCATATATAATATTTTAGTACTGAAACCAAGCTCTGAATCAATGTACAATCTGTAACACTTGCATGTAATTCGCAATGGTGTAATGACATTCATTAAAGGAATAAAAAACTGGACAAAAACGTTATTTCAATCCTGTTTCATGTTATTTTGTGATGAGCGAGTTTATGAAAATGCTCATGTAACACCGTTATATATCTTAAATTGTCAACCTTCATTCAGAGTCAATGGTTTGGATAATTCATTTATTAATTTGAAAAGATTTAGCTAGAGTTTAGCGGTTACCTTGTGGATGATGAGCCATGATCGTACACCACTTTGCCTAACTGTGAGCTGGTATCTGAGTCAAATAGTGGCAAGCATTCCACCCTCGCCCATGAATACCTCGTACGTGTAAACAAAATCTCTGCAAACTTCGTCCAAATACATTTGAATAATTAGCTTTGAGTAATAGTTTTTGAAGTTTCTGTGAACCTAAGGGCTTAAAAATATGTTCACGAAAAACAATTCAAAAAACCCATCACTAAATGACAAATGAAAAATTAGCACTTAAGGGAACATTCTAATATTTGGTATACGAAAAACTGAAAATCCCGTTACTCGTGGAATGTAACAGTTACCATAGAGTGAATATGTGAATGCATATTTTTATACGCTTTTGCTTATAGATGAACTCACTGTTTTCACATGAAAATGTTATAAAAACACTTGTAATTACCGTAAATCATGTAACATGTTAATTACTTCGGTTCTCATTTCCTTATTAAAAACCAGTTACTGATAGATAGCTTTGCTTGACCTGTTAAATTTTACTTGAGCACTCATGCTAATTACCTTTTAAGGTAGCAATAGCCTATAATGTAATCAACGATAGTATACTGGGAAAGTGTCTGAAAACACCGACTTATATGTATTTTGGTTTGTCCATCAGTGTAGTTGGCGTTAGTACACAAATTACGGCAACTGAAATCAGGATTTATAGGCAAATTTGCCAAGCAGTCAATGAAAGCATAATACTAACAGTACATAAATAAATGCAATCATCACGATATGGTAAGTACATACATACATATATAGCAGGAAAATTAATTCGTGATATATGAATAGGAAATGATTTGAAATACATACAAATATATAGATCTAGGAATGTCAGTATTTGCCCTTCTGTGTTTTGTTTTTAGCTTTACTTTCCAATGTGCTATTTTACTTGGAAAATTAAAGAAATATATCTAGACGTTCGCAGTAATCATCAGCACGAGAAATACATCCAATTTCATATCATCAGTGCGTTTTAAATAAACCAAATAATCCCGAAATGCACCATAAACTTTTATGCATAAACATTTAACGTTTTCTGTCAAACCGTTGCACATGTCACTCATGATATCAATCAGAAATGGAAAATGCTGTTTTTTTCTGCACAAGCACACTACTTATGTATTTAAATTACAACACTCGATAATTTACGTTCATACAGAGTAAGTGTTGATTCCAGCTAGTGAGCAATTGAACGATAACTGAACAAATTACACTTCAATTCACATACATGGTCAAGAGCATGTTACTCGTTAACGAATAGGGTATTTACATGTTCATTTGTATATGAACACGTTAATGTATTCACGAATGCACCTTGCTATTGAGGTGATCCACATGTACACGATTGAAGTGATTAATCTGAGCACTGATACATTTTCAATTTGTACGAGAGGATTATCATGCATAAACAAATGACTAATTCTGATTGACAAGTATCTCGAATTCATTGCATAATATTGACATAAGGTACATATGCACATATGTATATCATTGGACCAGCATATCAAATTATTTACAAGGAATTTATTAGTAAACAGTCTGAATTTATAAAACCTCAAACTTCCGCACAAATTCTAAGTGATCATCTTTAGAAGTAAAATTTGATTATATTGAATTCAAAGCATAACTTCTCAAATTTTAAGGTTGTTGTCATTATCTCCTGGCTATGAATGCGATGAAAAACAAAAAGTACAGCTCTAACCACCCTTCTTAAGTTAGTTCGTTGATGTGCCATATTTAATAAAGCTCATCACGATGGCCCAAGGAGCGTTTGCTCAACACCTCGTTGATGCAGTAAAATCGAGTTTAACAATAAGAACAGAATTTAGACTTACAGAACTTCATAGCGTCGATTTCAAAGAATATAGTCTTTGAGAATCAAAATAGCGATTCGGCCTTTTGGTTAGGAATAACGCTTCTGCGGTGCTCGATATTAACTGCTGCGGCATTGCTGCAAGGGTGGCCAAAACAACGGACCATAGACGAATAATTGTTGTATCTTTGCATGTTCGATGTAGTCTGTTTCTAGCAACGGTGAAGTGTTGCTCGAATGCTTACATATAAGCAGTACTCCCATTCCTTTGCCAGTAGTCACTCATGATTCACCATTTAGGCCAAGGACCTCCACAGCAGTATTGATCTCTCACATTGCTGAACGCATGGTGGTACAACTGACCGCTTTGCTATGAAACTTCAGCTGCAGCTCCCATCCTATTTCAGTTTCATTAAAATACCCCAAAAGCTATTCAAAAATAAAGAAGACTTCCACTAGAACTACATATTTGACGTCATTCTCTATTAGTGCGTTTTTGTATGAAACTCTACTACCATGTGTCACTTTAAGCCATTCACCACGCAGATTGAAATAGAGAAAGTGTTTCTGTAATCCTTAGTTGACAATAAATCGGATGAGCTAGAAATATCGTAATAAAATTCAATTTTTTTTTTTTTTTAATATAGTGCTTTATTTCCATATCATGACAGTAAATTACACAATTCAATTTAGTACACTACTCCTCCTTTTAAGGTAAGGAACCTTGTATTAGGAGTGAGGAGTTGAAGATAATTTTTCATTTCAAAGTTGTACAATTAAAAAAGAAACGACTTCCAGCTCATTATAAAATAAATACATAAATAATATTTAAAGTTAAAAACAAAATTATTAAGATAACCAAAATATTCAAAATATTAGCCACAATAAAATAAAACTCGCACAGCCTAGAAAAAAAAACTGGAAATAATAGAAATAAAAGTAACAATTTAATGGCTAGAACAAATATAAAATAAGTTAGAATAGATGCAATTCAATGAAAACACACCGCTAGCTAAACCAAGGAAGATATTATTATTTCAAGACCAAGCAAAAACCAAAAACTACGAATGGTGAGAGAGAAAGCGAATTTATGGTTAACTCCCGTAATATAATTCTTTAAGTTTTTTTTTGAATATTTCTACATTATTAGCTCTCTTGATGGACCTTGGCAAGCTATTGAAAAGTTTTATTCCCATATATGTATAATGGCTCTGACCTAGTTGCGTCATACGGTTTGGAAGTAACAAGAACTCTTCACTACCACCTCTCGTCCTATTTGTATTGGTTTGGAGTTTACCGGCTGAAAATTCTTTAAATGTTTGTATCACCGTACATAATTGATAGACTTGCTCCACTGTTAAAACATTGATTGTACTAAAGAGTTGTTCACTGCTAAATCGTCTGGGCTTGTGTAATAAGATTTTGAGTATAGTCTTCTGTATAACTTTCAGTGGGAGTAAAGCATTTTGTGATGCACAGCCCCATGCAACAATTCTATATTGAACAATAGAGTGTATCAAAGCAAAGTAAAACATTCTTATTGTTTGCTTGCTCAGAAAAGAACGAACCTCGAAGCACATAGGAATTATTTTTCTTAACTTATTTACGACATTTTCAGTATGATGATCCCACCTTAAATGTTGGTCTACGATTACGCCCAAATATTTAGTTTTGGTAACTCTCTGCACAGGAGGGCAAAGGCAGCCAGATGCACAGTTGATCGAATGAATGGTTACATTTAGTCCTTCTGGTAGCCCACGTTGAGTAGAAGCAAAAGCTATGTACTGTGTTTTTTGTATATTTAAGGTAAGGGAATTATTTCTAAGCCACTCATTCAGTAAGCAAAGGCTATATTCAGTATTAACTTTTACCTCATTCCAGTTATTTTCTTCTATCAAAAGCACTGTATCATCAGCAAAAGAAATTAAATGCCCTTTGATATGTTGCGCAAAGATATCATTTACATAGATAAGAAACAGAATAGGGCCTAGTACAGTCCCTTGAGGAATTCCGTATTCGAAGTTTAAAACTTTATTTTGCTTTCCCGAAATTTTAACAGATTGCTTACGATGTCGCAAATAGTCTTCAATCCATGTAATCCATTTCAAATCAAAATTATATTTGTATAGTTTGGCAACTATCATTTTGTGCGGGATGGAATCAAAAGCTTTTGCTAAATCTAGAAATACAGCTAATGGTTTGCGTCCTTTGTCCAAAGCTTCAACAACCAAACCAGTTAATTTTGCCAGCGCATCTTGTGTACTAAAAGTTGGTCTGAAACCAAATTGGTTTTCATTTATGAAATTACGCCTATTTAAAAATGACATTAAACGTTTTTTTGCAAGTTTTTCCCGACGATGCAGAATGAACTGATTCACTAGTTGTGGTACGATCATTTGAAATGGTAATTTTTTGAGCCATGCTTTTCCCTATGTTACAAAAATGCTGGTTGAAAGTATTTGCCATTTGTTCTGCATTATCCTTAACTGATAGCAATTCTGTGTCGGTTTTTATATTGGATATGTGGCTTAGAGACTTTTTTCGCCCTGTTGCTAAATTTATTGCGTTCCATACTTTCATCCCATCGTTTTCAGAGTTTTCTAAAATTTTTCTAAAATAATTAGCCTTCGTTATATGAATGAGGTGGTTTAATTTGTTTCTATATTTTTTGAAATATAGCTTTAAACTATTGTTATTGGGATTATTTCGCAGTGCTACTCCTAGCTTGTTACGTGTTCTTATGGAATTTACAAGTCCGGCACTTATCCACGGTTTAAGTTTACGACATTTTTTTTTACTTTCAGGAACGGATGTGCTACTTCTGTCAATAGCGGTGCAGAGGGTGCTGTGAAAAGCTTGAGCAGATTCGTCTACGTTACCAGCAAACAAAACTGAGGTCCAGGTTTCCTTGGCTAAAAGGGTCTATCAATAGAGGAAAACTGATTTTTCTGGTGATCATTGGCTCTTCAACTGTTGGAGCTTTTTCCCTTGACTTGTATTTCAAAAGTAGAGCCGTACTCTTATGATCAGTGATTCCCGTGTCAATCACTGCTGACTCGATGGAACCAAAAAGCACAGGTCTTATGTTCGAAAATATGTGATCTAAACAATTATCCCCTCTAGTGCTTTGATTCACATATGAACGAAACCCTAATTCATTTAGCGAGTTTATGTACTCACTTAGAGAAAGATTTAGCAAGTTAATATGAATATCGCCTAGCAAAACAACGTTTTCATGTTTGATTTTGTGTAGCAAGTCAACAAGCTCAAAAAGGAAAATGTTTATGGGAATTTTATTTAATAATGTTATATCCACCGATAATGCTGTTGCCCCAGAAAAATTTAGTAACTCAAAGTTATTCACGCTATGTAGGTTTTTAACATAAAACACAACGCCGCTGTTTTGATTTAATATTTTTTCAGACTTGAAGCCCGTGTAACCATTTATTTGGAAGCATTGAAGATTCGCAACATTCCAGCATTCACTCAAAACTAATACATCGAATCTGTTTTCAATGTCGGAAAGTGTCAAAATAAGCTCATTGAAGTTTTTGTTAATGCTTCTAATGTTAGTGTGAAATATACTGAAATGCCTTGTACTATCTAGATCTGCTTGTTTTGCGAAATCATTTAAACCACCGCATGTCCATTCCGTGAATGTTGAACATTCATCTATATAGTTCAATAGATCATTAGCTATTTACATATATCGCAAGAATATTATGCAGTGGATTATCTGAGCTATGCCCTTAAAGAGAGAAAAGAAGGTGGCACGTATAAGATCTAGACAGAATACAGTTAAACTAGGTTTTTCTTTGGTTTTGCTTTGATTTCGAAAGTGCATTGTGCAATGGAGAGATGTGTGTGTATATAAGAAAACATGAATAAAAATAATAGAAATAAAAATAGAGTATGAGAAAAAGTGAGAATATATGAAAAAGAAATTGTACTTAGCTGTGAGAGAATTAAAGTATAGTTTTAGAAGAAAAAATGAAACCTTTTTACATAACAGCGGTACTAATAATGAGCTTAAACTAAAAAATCCAGATCGGCTTCTGATTTAATAACTATAATGCGGTCTCCATCAATTTTTCGGCATCGAATTACTCCATCCCGGAACCATACGTATTTGTAGTTCGCTTCCTTAGCCTTAGACTTAGCCATCCACAATAACTTCCTCAATACTGGAGTTAAATGCGGATTAATGTAGAAAATTTTATCCTCCAGGGCGTTTCTACCTTTGTGCTTCGTCAAAAATTGAGCTGCAGCGAGTGACGATCCAAACTGAATAACTAACGGAGGAATATTGTCCGCTTTAGAGCGTCGTATGTATGCATTGATGATAGCATCTTCACATATGTTAAAATGTTTTTTGCAGAATTTTTGGGCCGTGTGAAGAGTGTCCTTTTCACAGTAAGTTTGCACTTGTTTATTTGTGTTCCAAATATTAACGTTTCATTTTGCCGCACACATTTTGATACAGAATTTCCCACTGCACTATAAAGAAACTACCAAACTCTATCTGTAGAATTCTGCGGAGTGAGTTCGCGTGACGTCACAGGAAAGAGATCTTTATCTCTATTCAAGTTAAAGGAACGGGCCACAGGTTTTTCAAAAACACTGATTGAGAAAAATTTCAATACGACATCACGACTTCACAAATTCTAGTGCGCATATTCACCGGAGCTTTTTGACCTCACCCTGTGAAAGCCAAGTATTGCCTGGATTATTCAATTTTTCTGAATATCATGCCACCATGACTAAGAGTTAGACTTTTTAATGATTCAGGGTATAACCCACTAAAAAGTAATTGATTTTCTCCTCTTCATATGGTGAAGAAAAAGAATGGAGAATGGAGAATGGCGTTCTTGCGTCAATTACAGATGCTTTAATGTGGTTTCTATTTTGAAACACTGTCAATTTTCTATAATACAAGACCATTTACATGACAAGCTAATATTTTCTTTCATTGGCCTATCAATATTTTCTTCTAATATTTAAGGCCCTGTGTAACTTAATGGCAATCCAATGATCTCAACCTGTACATCCTTTGATATCTTTGTGTTCACTCGCATAACCATCGAATTATGATATGCAGCTAAAGCGTTCCAATGGTTTGTTACTCTGTCCTTCAGAGACTTCCATTCTGATTCGTCTATTTAGACACAAGCTATTAGATTCTTCTTCAGAAGCTGAATATTTCGAACATTTGCTCAACATAATGAAGTGTTGAAGGGCGAGCTCATAATCAACATAATGAAGTGTTGAAGGGCGAGATCTGGAAGGACAGAACTAAATTCCAAGAGCACTTGATTTCACTGTCTTGTATTAAGCCCTCTGTTAATATATTTAAGGCAATTTCAAATTCCAAGTGTGTCGACAATAGAGTTGCGTCTGCCCCAATCAAATACAAGTCGCGCTTAAAATGATATCAAACAAGTGGTGAAGGCTGTTAGTATCTTTTTTTGGAAGATCAGTTTGATTGTTTGAATTTTTAAAGTTTTTCGATTGTATAGTAAGTGCTTCTTAAGGGGCAACTGCTTCAAGCATGCCATTTTCCGATGATTACAGCTCACAAAAAACTATAGGTCCTGCTAAACGAATAAATACAGAAGATCAAAACAGGACAGGAAGCAACAAGTCCTTGGTTAACGATTATATATATATATTTGAGAAATTAGCGGTTTTCTGTAAACAGTATATGCTGTTCAAACATAGCCTGAATTCTTTGAATTATTTTTATTTGGTTCAATTTTGGACTGCATAAAGCATTTCAATATTTTGATATTGCTTTTCGTAATTCATATTATGAGTTGATGCCACAGCGACAAGAAATATTTCTACGCTGATCAGTTTGATTATTTGTTTTTAGCGAACTAAATATATTTAACCCTGAATTTGTAGTAAAGAAAGTACACAACAACTGGCAGCCTATTGGCTTCTTCAGCGGAGCTAAAACGCCCCATGCAATCATACTGCTTATGAATGCAAAATTCTTGCAGCTTACCAGGGAGTGCGTTACTTTTACTTTTATCTTGAGGTTCAAACTTTAACTATACGGCAATACCACACTGGAATAACTGGTTCTCGTCCGATCACCGAAGTTAAGCAGTGTTGGGCGCGGTTAGTATTCATATGGGGGACCGCTTGTGGGAACACCGCGTGTCGTTGGCACGTAAAACTTTGTACTGTCCCTTATAACAACAAACCAGTTGTCTGGGAAGCACTATGAAAAAAAACTACATTCTCCCACCAAAAACCAAAACCAAAAAGCTGAAAATTCCACGCGATGTCAGCTTAGACATATAAGCTTTATCAGCGAGTTCACTACTGATATTCGACATGTCTCTGGTCTAGACTATTTGACCTATTGAAGGATTGTTCTTCTTAGCTGTTTATACTAAGCCGCAGTACCACGCTCTCAATCATTGAACCCTGAGTTCGAAAAACTCCAGAAAAATCCAAGTTCCATAGAAGTGTCCAGTCCAATTTTCGGCTCAAAAATTGAAGAGCCTCAAAGCCATTTAATTTCAGAAACGAATCGTATTAAATCACTCTAACCATAAAGTCAATAGTTAGTTATTAAATCGCTCTAATTTTGCTTGGATTACGTAGATTAGTCCGAGAAAAAATTTCTGCATCATCAGCTGAGTTCCACTATGGAAAAAATCACCGACTTCCGAGTGATTTCATTCAGACAAACCCTAGAAATATCAACCAAACAGAGTTCGCCTCGGATATCTTCAATTAAATAGCAAAACTACAACCAGCTGACGCTGCAGACGACTCAAACCAAAAGTCTAAATGTTTTGAGTATCTCGACTCGTGTCGAGATCTCACCGCTGCAGACTATCCCTGAATAATCAACGTTTTTTAACATTCATGTGATGACTGCATAGCGTCAAAGGGACATGACACGTCTCGAAACCAATTTTCACCTGAAATTACGTGACCTTGCCCTGATGGGATAAGACGGTATGGAGAAAAAGAACTACAAAACCTGTTATTTCGGGGAGGTTCGTTTGCGGGGGTGGGTAGGGTAATTATGAGGGGGTGGTCCTGCGATGTCAAGAACAGACAATTGATAGGATAATCTAGTTATGTTATCTTGTTTAACCGTGGGCAACGAGTGGACGACGAGTAGGTAACGAGCTCATTCCTGAATATTGGGGATGGAAGCTCAGGAATACAATTTAATGGGAAAGAGGAGGAGCGGAGTGGAGGACTTTTCGGAACACACTTTTCCACCTATTCTGGAGTGTGGTAGAGAAATTTGTTTACATGTTTTTTTACGGGCCTCTTAAACATAGAAAAACCAACTCTCAAATATTCCAAGTCGTAATCAAAATCAGATAATATAAACATGTCGTTCAGAAAGTAGATACTGTTAGTCACAAATGTTTAGATCAATATGTCCCAAAAACGGTTATGGCTACAAGAAAAAATTATACATTCTTTTTTGTAGGACATTTTTTAAGCTACAAATTCGTCATGCATTGTTTTTCCGAACATGTGACCGTTACTGAGATATTTAGGAAAGGTCACTTTTGGTGACCTTTGACTCTGTATAAAAAGTAACTCAGCACTCGGATCGATGGGGACTTTTGACATTGTGTACATGCCAGTACCAAGGTTCACACCAACATTCAGCGTTCCCTTAATTTTTCCGAAGCGCCATGTTAAATTTCCCTGGACTTTTACCCATACGGGAAATGGTAGAGGAATGAACATTTCATTCGGCGCATGCCAAAAAATTTTAACAGAAAAACTACACATGCGTCCAGCGGTGGCAAAGTTTGTCCCAAGAGATGACCGCAAATCAAAAACTAGCGCACCTGAACCGCTAGAAAACTAATTTTCGAAGACATTGTCTTTGAGTGACCAAAAAATTTGGAAAGACGTAATACACTTTTTTGTAGAATCATATCAACCATTCCTTATCTCATGCAATAAAACTCAACTATAACACAAATGATGAAAATGTTCAGTGCTGGCAACATTTTCCCAACGAAGCAGCAATAAGTTTACCATAACAAGCTCATACTTAAATCAACTTATTCTTTGAATTTCGTTCTCATCGGAGGATTTCATCGAAAGTTTCAGCGGTTAAACGTTGTTTGAGGCTGCCATCCGAAAAATGTTCAAAACTCGGAAAATTCAAAAATTGGTTTCTTATTTTTATCGCAAATGCTTTGCATATGAGTATGTAATTTCAAGCATCGGTTGATGCAATATTTACGAAAATGGCTAATACTGGTTACCCTGTGTCAGCAGCAGAGCAAAATATATACCAAATCTGCTTCACGTTAAGTTAAACCCAACCAGTAAATATCGTTTCGATTGAACCACTGCGCTGGAAGCTTTACGGGTGAAAAGAATTTTAGGGTTGCCACCTTCAAAACTTTTCAAATTTTTAAAACGTTAATATTTGTTGTTAATTTTCATTGCAGGATTATTCCCATTTGCAAATCTAATTACATAATCGCTCAGTAAAGAAATTCCACAAAATTACAAAAATGGTCATAGCTGGCAGCCCTTTCATGATTTTTGTACGAAATTCCTACGACATTTACTTCACATTAAGATCCATTTACTGCATGAAATTCGTTTTGATTTCTGCACTGGACCGGAAGCTATAGGGAAAAAAGCTTTATTTTGCTGAGCAAATTTGCAAGATTTATGAGACAAAAATCACCATAGCTGGCAGCTCTATTCTAATTTTTCAACCAAATTTTCACTCAATGTTACATAGAGTAAGGTTCAAGTACTGTGTGAGTTTGGTTAAAATCTGATGGCTGAATTGGAAGTTATAGGCCAAAAAGCTGTTTTTTTTCTCAGTGATTTTTCAAGATGGTACCACAGCCATATACCCGCATTTCAAAATCACTTCTATCAGACCTGGTCCTAGCTAATACCAACACGTCCTGTGAATTTCATCATGATCGAATAATCCGGTCGTCAGTTCTCGTGAACAGAACTTTCGAGTGCTGAAAATAGAGGTAATTTGGTGATGGGTTGCCGTTCTTGTGCAAATCGGAATTTTCAAATTTTTCAATTTGAAATGATGGACAAAGGTCAAAATTTATCAATGATTTGAAACTTTTGCCAAAAATCAAAAATTTTTGAGGAGGGTCAGTGATTTGAAGAATTTTTTTCAGGAGCCTGCCGTAGCTACAGGGTTACTCGTGCAACCTTGAAAACCCATATATGCTAAGTCCTAGTCCACATCAATACGCTCTGCAATTTTCACGATAATCCGATGTTTTGATCACAAGTAATGACAAATTAAAATTTGAAAAAAAATCCTTGCCTACTTTTAGGCACTTAGCACCCACGAACGGCTCAAAAATTTCAATTCTTTATCATAAACAAGCTTAGAACATAATTAATTTTCATTCCCAATACTTTTTTTCAACGAAAATTTACACTGCTTGGAAATATAGGAGTACCTCAAAATTCACTAAAACGCTCGCCGCCGCCAAAAGGTTTAGGATATCTGAATTTGAGAAAGTCGTGGACCTACTTACTATATACATCTACGTTCTCCGAAAGTTTCAGCTCAATCGAATCGGCCACTCCAGAGATTATCTCGGAAAATCATTTTGCTGATATATATATATATATATATATATATATATATATATATATATATATATATATATATATATATATATATATATATATATATATATATATATATATATATATATATATATAAAGAAAATATATATATATAAAGAAATATGAATTTTCGGCGAAACGAGTTTAATACTAATGTTCTTCGAACATTAGTAACAAGGCAGCGTTCGGGTGTGTTAAGAACTTCTTGAAAAATGAGGAGGTCCATGAAAGGAGGGAGATTTGATGATGTTGAAGCAACGAGAAATAAAATCGCTTAAGGAACTGAAGAGCATTTTGGAAGAAAACTTTCAGAGGGCCTTCCGGCAGTGGAAGCGGCGGTGGGAAAAGTGTATATCTACTGAAAGAAAGCACTTTGAAGAGGATTTAGTTTTGTAATATTCATCTATTACCAAAAAATGTATATAAAATAAGTCCTGGAAATTTTTGATCAGACATCGTATATATGCATATCGAATAAGTATTGCTCATTTTCGACCTAACAAAAATGTCTAAATTTAAATTTTAAAGGAGGTGAATATATATATATATATATATATATATATATATATATATATATATATATATATATATATATATATATATATATATATATATATATATATATTTTGGGAATATTCGGACAAATTTAAAACTGATTTGTTGCTATAAAACAGTGTTAACAATTAATTACCTTTTCTATGAAGTATTACTAAATTATTTTTAATGCGTATCTCCTTACAAAAGCTCACCAGATATGTACACATTTCCAGCAACACTTCAATAAGTGTAAAAAATTAAGTTCCACCTTACCATGTAAAACAATATATATACTGAATAAAATTTAACTTGAACTTGAAATCAATTTAATGAATAGCCCGCATTTTCTAGGGAAACTCAATGGTCTTATGTAATTACTAATATCATTTCAAATTTTGCAATATAACATTTTAATATTGGGAGTTTATGATTTTCTAGAAAATGTGGACTATTTATTAAATTGATTTATACATAGATATTTCATTATTTTTGTTTTTATCTTATTTTTATTTGAATTTCACATATTGAACTCAAATATGTCTTCATTTGGATTGAGTCTAAAATCATTTAACACGCCTTCATTGAAGCGAGCGAACATTTTAAGTTCATTGTTCCTTGGGGCGATTGTAAGTATAATGTTTTAATTGAATCATCCGAGTCAAATTGAACATCCGGCTACTTTTTGATTACCTATTGCATTTAATAGCTGTCAGCGCATGTTTCAATCTGTAACAGACTGTCTCCACTTGCCATTTTCCATGGCATGTCATTCGACTTGCCATTGAAAAGAGTAGTCGAGACGGTGGATGGAATGCCATATTTGATAAGTCATATGGTATGCCATTTGTTTGGTCATCAGCCTGGCCATATTTTGACAGTTGTTGATTTTCAAAACGGCACTGAACTGTGCTCATGATCCGTTTGTTATGAGCAAATGTAGGAATTCTGAATTTCCAGGTATTTTAAAATCTTGTTGAGTAATCAAAATAGTTTAAAGAATATGGAATGGGAGAAAATTCCGAAAAAGTCAGAACTATCATACGGAGGTTTTGAACAATATATTTGTTATTTTTCAAAGAGTAATAATTTTACTTTTTAAAGATCAGTAAATAAATGAAACTGCCTATTGATGATTTTTCAAATGACTACTCCCCCATCCCCTTCGTACAACAGCAAATCGTATAAAAGTTTCGCTTCCATGGGAAATTTCTCCCGTTTATCCAAAAATGCAATTATCCTGCACCCGAAGTTATTATCAGCAGCAGAGTTTCTTCGCTCTGCAGTTCAAACAACTTTTTAAGAGCATTTAACGCTCCGCTACAGCGTTCGTCCTTTTTAAAATGATATGGCATGCCATGGAACATACATTAAATGGCATGCTATGAATTGACATTCGTTGCCATCGGATATGGCAGGGAAAATGGCGAGTTGAGACCGAGGACTATTGTTTCCGAGTCTCTTCT
Organism: Nemotelus pantherinus; assembly: GCA_963978885.1. Classification (NCBI taxonomy): domain Eukaryota; kingdom Metazoa; phylum Arthropoda; class Insecta; order Diptera; family Stratiomyidae; genus Nemotelus; species Nemotelus pantherinus. The sequence goes on from OZ022264.1 coordinate 214,993,954, forward strand.
TTTTAATGTCTCGTTTACACATATGGCGAACTTTTCGTCGAGGAACTTGGAAAATCACTTCTCAAAACATTCGACGAGTATTCATAGTCTGCACTCAAAACTATTTATTCAAGCGATAGACCCTTTTTTTATCTCAGAACGCCATAAAACTCGTCCTGCCCGCATTCAGAAGATTTGAAGGGAGTGAAGTTTAAGTACGCAGATATGCATGTGGTGTAGGTAGGTAGCATTTTCTCCGTTCAGAAATTTGTTTACAAATATGCGAACAGTGTATCTCGTACCCATCCGTACTCATGCATCCTGTCCGGTATGATGCATCATATCCATGATTTCGTAGGCAAATCAAATCATTTGTAAATGTCAACGGAGCCAGCACCAGACCATTTATAAAATCCCATTGACTCGACTATATTTCGCGCGACCTCGAGCTAAGACAACACCCTCATAAACCCTCATAAATAAGGTAGGCGCCAGCGAAAACACCATTCACACTCTCGTGCTTGCCATGCCTTGGCATGTGTGCGAAAGGAGATAAATAAGCGAAAATAGACGAGTTGACCATTTACTCTCGTGCTCGGCAACATTTGTCATATCTCGGGGAGAGTGTAAATACGCCATAAGAACAATATCAATATCCGTCCAGCCAACAATTTATACGTCCATGCAATGCTATTATTCATATTCAAATCGTTGTCTCTAGTTTTAACTCTTTCCAACCCCTCAGTAGCATTCAACAAGAATTTTGACCCAATTTAATCCCGTGTCCTACGTAACCTTGCACGGTGTTTTAACACTAGAACTACCGATGTTAAATATATACCTAGTTTTACCGAACCCGTCAAATTGACGGATTTTTGATTATGGCTTTCATAGTAACTTGTGATTTAGTTTAAGTAAATAAAAGAATGCAATTTAGCAATAACAACACTTAATATAATAATTCATTAATTATATATAAAAAAACAAACAAAAACAGTTTCTACTTCAATTTATATTATAGCAAATTTGTCATGTATGAAATAACTATGAGGCACATATTTTACATGTACATGTTATCTTAGATGAACACTTGCCACAAACATATTTGTTGCATGCATTGCAAGTATAAATCGCTCTGTTTTTATTGCACAATCGAATTTGGCAAGATTTGCGTTCATAAGGAGTTTTTTTTGAGTTTTCTGGAGTACAATCCATTGCCTGTTCTTGTTTTTTGGAGGAGGCTTCTTTTCTGCAACGACTATATTCACTGGAGAGTTCTTCGGATAATTGAAATAAAAATTGTTTTCTAGTTATTTTTTCATCACAAGTCTCTTTATATAAAATCCACGCATTGATTGCTGCCAAGTCCAAGATATTATAAAATACCTGCAGAGGCCATCTACGTGAGCCTGCTTTTACGCTATATTTGCGGGCCATTTGGTCAACTACATCTACTCCAAACTTTGTTTTATTGTAAAAAGATACAGTTTCAGGAATTTGTTTTCGATTAGAAGCAATTTTTACAAATTTATGCTTAGTACTAAGAAGTAGTACTTTTTTGCGAGACTTACTTTTGTAAATTGTTAGAACAATATCATTTGATTTGTAGAGCTTTGTGGAGAAAAGAGCCATGTTATCTTTTCTAACTTTAGCTATTTTCGGTAATTCTCTTTTATTTGCCCGCATAGTTCCAACAAGGCTTGTTTTTTTGGCCAATAGCTTCTTTGCAAGTTGAACACTTGTAAAAAAATTGTCTGTTGTTATGTTTCTCCCACAATTTACATAGTTGTCTACAAGATTCAAAACTACAAATTCATTCAAAGGTACTCCTGATGGTCTAGTTTCATCTTTGCCTAAGTAGGGAAAGCCACTTATAAGATATTTACTTCGCACGTCTGCAGATAACCAAAACTTAATTCCGAATTTGTCCGGTTTATTGGGCATATACTGCAGAAATCTGCATCTTGCCTTTGTGGGAAACAGTTGTTCATCTACGCTTATATTCTGATCTGGATTATAACAAGCTTGGCTATTATCAATGAAGGACTTCCACACTTCGGAAACTAATCCAAATTTGTCAGTTTGTAAACGAACACTCCTCTCGCTTTTTTTGTCAAAACGAATGAATTTCATAATTTCTGAAAATCTGTTTCTACTCATAGTTTCGTGAAAGAAAGAAGGACCCCATTTTTTGGACCACAAATATGATAACTTCATGTTTCTTGCTTCATAGGCTCCTCGAGCATATAAAATGGCTATAAAAGCATATAATTCGTCTATAGTAATTTCCCAGTCCTTCTGTAAAATGGTTTTGGCTTGTAGCTCAGTGCAAGCTTTTATGTGATTCATCATTCGATTATCAATTATAAGTCGAAATGCACTACTAACATTACCAAGCATAATTTTTCTCTTCGCATAACCAGTTGGGCCCGAAGTATCCTTGAATATAGTATGTGATGACAGTCTACCAACACAACCATTCCCTAATTCTTCCCATTCAGTACCGTCGACAGCAATGCTTTTTTGCGGTTTTTCTTCGGTTTCTGCTTCGCTATCCGATTCAGTATCTGAAAAAATTCTCAACCGTTTTCTGCGTTTCTGGCTCTTTTGAAGAATTTCTTCTTCGCTTACTGAATCTTCACTTTGATATTCATCTTCTTCACTTTGTTCAATATCTTGCACTTCAATTTCATCTGAAGATTCTTCAGAATCTAAAAATTCAGTTTTATTTTCCACGCAAGATATGTCCAAATCATTATTACCTGAATTAGTATCCGAACAGTCTTCATTTATATTAGTGAGTTTTTTGAATTCTTCAAAAACATTTTTGCTTCCTGGAAATCGTTTCATTGTTGCATAGGGTTTACAAAAACTAAATTTCAATTTTTCCGAGAATGGACTTCTCACAGGTTATCACAGATTGCACTTTTCACCAAGAACTTTATCACATTAGAAGTAAAACTGATAATGATTGTGTCCTGAATACATTTACCAGTTAGAGCTATTAGTTCTAAACTAACCGCGTTATAACGGCTTTCTCACACTTTGGATCATTCAGTACAAATGTCTGGAAGCGACGTAATGAATGTAAATATGTATATGTCCATCATTGTGTATATGTCCATCATTGTGTAGATGATATACATATAAATTATTATAAACGTCATTTTGACGGGTGCTGGTATAAATAGGTATAGGTCATACTGATTATGGAAATTAAAGTCGGTGAGGGGAAATTGAATAGTGATAATTAACTGTTCTTATATTTTATTAAAAGTCGTAATAAAACTCTAGAACAATTATATAAATTATATCAAATTTATAAGCATGTAATTTGAAAACCGTCAAAATGACGGTCTTGGTAGTTCTAGTGTTAAAACCGCATCGGAATTTCGGGCAATTCTAAACTTTTTTCGCGTCCCAAAGCAAAGCTCTCTTAACTTTGATTATGCTTGTCCTGATCATTGTTTCGTGTATGATACAAATAGGTTTGAAACCGCATCGCCACCGAGATGAGTGGAGATTCGTTTTGACCACACGTGCTCAGCTATCATAAAAACAGGCACGCATGTACATATGCATATATATGTAAAAACATGTATACGCGACGCTGCATCCATGGGTATACATGCAAATAAATGGGGTTGGGCGAAAAAACTATTCCAAAGAATAGCCAAGCTTTACATGCGGTAGTGGGGCTGGGTATCTATATATGTATGTATGTGTAAATGAATGCATTCTTTGGTTATTTCGGTCAAAATTGTTGCTCTGTGCATTGTCCATAGGTTGTCGAGAAATTATTGCAAATTCTGTATACAGATACGTTTGATGGTCTCATTGTTCTCGAGATCATTTCATTAATTAAAATTGGATTCTGTGTGCTCTGTCAACTCGCACAAATTTTCTTCATGTCAACACTCAACTAAAAAGATACATATACAAAGAAATGCTTAATTGAAATACAGATACAAAGAAATGCTTATTTAACAGACAGATAACGATAAAATCATTAGAATGTGTGTTTAATAATTTTGCAATATGGTGTAATTAGCCTATTTGGCACCGTTTGCTAACTGAGTAGTAGACAGCTTCCATACAATTTAGACAAACAAGAATTTAGACCAAAAGACATGAAGATTCTAATAGTTGATTTGTTAACACATATATTGAAACCAGAATGCGCTTAAGGGTACGGACAAGACGGAGCGACGAGATCACTGATCACTGGCAAAAATTTTATTGACTATGTGCAATTCTGCACCGTTCAATCATACAAATGTACCCAAGTTTTCGAATTACCCGAGAAAAACCCATTAATGCAATTCGTCTACTTACTGTATGTCATCGAGACAGATTTTGCAACAACATGCGTTACCGATCCGAGCAGTCGAGCAACGAAATCGGTTCAAATTGACGTCGCTACTATCAAATTTCCACTCTCTGGTCGCTGTTTCGACATGGCCACTTCCATTTGAAAGTATATGACCGATTTCGGCGCGTTGCTTTATTCAATGCTCGTGACGCTCTCGTCGCTCCTTACTATCCGTACCCTTAGTCACAGTCAGAAATATCGAAAAGTCACGAACAAGCAGGCATACATGCAAAAACAAGGTCACACATCTACCAGTGGGTTCGTAGCTGACAGGTAATAAGACATTGAGCTTAAAATTTAGTCCAAAACGCCCCAGAATTTTTTCAAGAATTGCAAGATAGCCTTCAAACTCATTTTTGCTCAGTGCGTGAGATCCACTAGCCAGCACTCACCCAAACAGCGCTGTCTGGTTTTCCCCAGTGCCGGAAAGTGACACAGAAATTACTGAAATGTTTTTGAGACTTCCGGCTCCTGACACTTCGTGCAAGTTGCACTGATTAGGAGTCGCAGTTTCACGGCGTAAACTGCTACAAAACAGTGGCCAGTACTGATGGTGACCAATCGTTGGCAGTCAGCCCAGGTTAATTAAAGCAGGCATTTGGAAGCTGCTAGATTGTATGACCCCCAAATGATTTTGGTAACCATGCAGGTCTGAGTTGCTCTGCACACCGCAACCTTATCATATTGAAGGCAATCAAGCACTTAACCGTTTGCTTAGTAATCGGGATGTCTGTCGATTCAACTAAGGGAAGACTGGCTAATGCATCTGTCTTCTCTTTCGTGGCAATTCCCTTGTAACCAAGAACCCAGAAGATTCTGACTCTTCTGTTGTTGCCCAGACTGTTCAGGGCCTGAATGCGTTCAATTCATGCCCATCCCGTACCGTCGCTTAATATTGTCGTATGAAGCAAAAAGTGAAGACAAAGTAGCCAGTGCATCTTGCGTGCCCCTGACTAATACTGCTGTGGCAAAATGATATTGACTTATAGTTCCCCAATGTTTTAAGCGTGAGGGTAGCTTTTGTGGCTGTGTCTCGAACAAAGACGTCAAGCGGAGAAAGCAGGACGTCAACGTAAATCAAGGAGAACCACCAATCGTTATTCATATATTCAAATGAGGTACAACATACAAAGTTCAATTGTTGCATAAAATATAAAAAAAATAATAATCAGAAAATATGATAATTTACTACATTTTCAGACTTAACTTCAGGAAAACCCGCATTAAAAATTAAATATAAAAATAAATTCAACAATGCAGGATGAAAATGCTGTGACGTTAAATTAATAATTTATAGAGAAGAAAATTACTGTATTTTTAAAAATAGTTTTAAATTGCAGTATTGATTGGGTAAATTATTTAGACTAAGATTGCTATGATTCCTTAATATTTGCACTAATGGTGAGTAGAAACCCAACGGGAAAAATAATGCTTACGGATATATTCGGTAAGCATTTCGCGTAATGCGTGGAAGCATTACCGAACCATTGCATGTTGTTTTCTTTTTGACATTGCATGTCCCAGGCTGGGAAGATTTATACAAGGGGAAACTTATGCTTTTAGATTTATAGCTTCATGTATAAGAGCTTTTTGGAAAGTACGACATGGTATTACGAATTAAAGCTTTGGCCGGCGGCCGATCGTATCTCTGCATGTGTGGTTTTTGCATGCTGACGCTCATTGGAAATTCCAATAGCGCATGCTCTTTGCTACTAGGGGGAATTGTCTTCATACATTTTACCTACCCGTGCGTGATGATTTGAAATGCTTCGAAATTTTCATCTTTCCGCTTTATATAGCAGACTACCCATAACCGATGAATGCTCGCAAGTTCTTTTCCCCTTGTTTCTGCGAGTGAATTTCATTGGCCAGTCTTGGACTTATAACATATGAGCTTTCTCCCTTGCAGCATTTTCCATGCTCCAAGTCATGTTTACGAGTATATC